>CAWUFW010009645.1:0-600000 GCA_963921515.1 Calotriton arnoldi | reverse complement strand
ATGATGACATTCAACATAATAATAAATGCTGTAGCATGAAAAGTACTTGTTAAATTGTAAAACTAGCTAACTGCAAATTATAAATTTATACCATGACTGTAGCCTCCTTGTGAAATCTAACAAGGTACAAAATATGAGTTCTTATCCTGATGGTAGATTGCTTGTGAAAACTAGCAAAGATCGAATACAAGTTCTTAGGCCAGATGGTGACTCTTTGTGAAAACTTGCAAGTTCAATGCAAGTTTGTAATCCCAATGGACAAGTCTTAGAAAAACAAACAAGGGCAATTCTATATCCTTATACGAGTGGGGTGCAGGGCATGCTTCTGTGTTTGCAGGATGTTGGTTGTCGACTTTTCAGAAACACTGTTTATGCGTACTCTGACCTCTACAAGGTAAATCACGGCTGCAGATATAATGTATCACGAATGCCTAGCGAAGATATTATGGTCCATGAGAAATCTATACTCTAACTATTCAAGATGGCCTCCACCATCTGCAAGTCTCCTGAGAGTTCTGTGGCTCCATAGGGTGTGTAGTCCTAATCAGCATAATGCAGGTGTTTAGTGTAGAGCATCTCTGTGCAATTAAAGGCCTCTGTCCAGGTGGTCCTACATTTTACGCACCTCTATAACCACTTCTTCTCTTGAAGACATGCATATTCAGAAGATTTGGAGTAGTGTATTGCGTGGGACCTGCGTGCAGAGGTGAACGTCTTGTACTTCATCCTGACAGGGAGAGCTATATTCTGAAAAGGGAGCTACTTTTGGTTCAGTCTTACGTCACCAACCCTCCTGCAACAAAACTTTGTGTGCATGATTTGATTCTGAACGAAAGAGAGGCTTTTTTTTTTTTAAATAAAATTCATTTCCGTATCTACAAGATGCGTTTCCTGTAGTATAAGAACCTGTTCTGGAGCATCTTTTAGATATTGTAGGATCTTTTCCCTTCTGTACTTCACTCTTAATCCATTTACATTCCATGACAGAACCCTCAACTGCACACTTTGATCACTTGTTGGTTGTGTCATATCCCCTTCACCAAAAGAATTTTAAAAATCATACAAAGGCGAATCGGACAGATTTAAAAAAAAAAAATTCCCACTGCTCCCCACCCAGTGCTCCCTATCTTCATCTCCCCTTTACCCCACTGTGAACCCCACCCTGGAGAACCCCCCCCCTTCCTTCCTTCATGACCCTACACTGGCCTATGGGGCCCCCCTCCTGGAGTCAAAAGAATATACAATTCATGTTTAAGCTATTTTATGCTCCTTACCCATCATTAATTATTGCCTTAACTGAAAAGAGAGAAGGTGTGTATATATATATATATATTTTTTATCCTCTAGCTTACCCCTCCCTCTGAGATGGATTGTAGGAAGTTTTCCGCATCTTCCACCCGCCTAAAGACTTGCATTTTATTGTTATGCATCACTTTCAATGTAGCGGAAAATTTTAGTTGTGCGGTGACACCCTGTTTCCTCAGAGGATCAAGGAGCTTCCGCAGCTCCCATTGATTGGTTGCAGTAATCGATGAGACGTCGGAACGTATTTCAAAAGTTATTCCATCTACTGCTAATGAACTCATTTTGAGAGCTTTATTCAAGATCTCTTCCTTTAGTTTATATGTCAAAAAATGGACTAGAATTTTTCTGGGCCTTGTTTTGTTCGGAGTTAGTCTCTTTGAACCCTCTGGATGTCAGCCATAAGAGCTTGCTCAGTAATGTCGATTTGTGTAGCTTGTCTAATCAGTTTGACTACAAACTCCTTAAGATTGTTCCCTTCGGGCATCTTAAGCAACCGTATATTGTTTCTCCTTTGAGAATTTTCAAGGGATTCGAGTTTTTCTTGAAAACCCACTTCCTTTTCTTTTATCCGAGTTATCTCTTTTGTATTTTCTTCTGTTTGAGTAACTAACGTCATCACAGTGGATTCCAATGCAGCTGTTCTGGCCGTTAAAGAATCTAACTTCTTCCATCTTTTCGCATGTCAACTTAATCTCGGCTTGATTTTTTTCCGATACGTCAAATCTGTTTCTGATTTCTATTGTCAGCAATTGCACCAAATCTGAGACAGACTGGGAGGCTACCTGGCCTGATGGTTCGTTCCTCTGATCCAACATTGGTACTTGACCTCGGTCATTTTAACTTGTTTTTATGTCCTTCCGGGCCCCTGCTTCTACTTGATTCGACTCGGGACTCACAACTGCGTCTCTATTTTCTTTGTCCGCCATCGGAATTTCCCCAATACTTTCCTCTAATAACTTACGGTCACCTGCAAGTACTTGAAATCTATTGGGGCTGAGAATACCTTCCGGATATTTAAATGTTTGAGGGGCACTATTAGAGATGGAAATATCTGTGGGTTTTAATATTAGGGTCCTGGGCATAACCTTAAAAAAAACTCCTTAGCGAGGGGGTAAGTTTTACCTTGTGTTGTTTCTGAGGGGGGGTTTTACCTTCCGTGATTTTCTTCTTTTGGGATTAACCCACTCCTCCACCTCAGCTTCCGGCTGGGAAGGTCTGGTAATTGTGTATTTTTTCTCACTTTGGGTTTCCTGCTTTTGAGCTAAATCTGAGTTGTTTTTTAGGAGTTGGCAGTCTATTTTTAAAAGGTATTTATGCTGCCTTAAGCCAGCACTCCTCAGGGCATATCTTTTTTGCACCCCCGTACCTCTAACACTCACTCTCACCCCCTCCTCCAAAGTTCCTCAAGAGATCACTTCTGGTGCCACAATCCCCTCTTTGCCCCCCAGTGGCGATCTTTGAAAGAGAGGCTTGAAGGAAATTTTGTTCACATGATATACGTCGGCTAGATCCTTTGGGAAAGGTTTACTCAAGCTTTCTTCCTAGCTGGAGAGGCTACATAGCAGACATTTGGGTTGATATTGAGTGCAATATCTTCATTCCCAGGAAGCATTACACATAATGCAGCAGCAGTCAGGGGGCCATAGTGTTATTTCGGGCCAATTATGGATTCTCAGTATTCCATTCTTAGTTTTCCCAATTTCTGTTGTGATGCGCTCCTAGTTCCATTACCCGTTTCCAGCGGTTGTAAGGGATCCTGCCGCTTGCCCTCCTGTTGTTCTGTTTGTGCACTGGACTTAACAATAAGGTTTTGTTCATTATCACTCACAACGCATTGCATATTTGCCACATTGCACATAGGTTATTGTATTCTCCTCTTTACCTCTTTGTTTAGGCCTCATTCAGACTCCGTAGTCACAGATTCTGGTCAAGAAGAGGGTCCAGAGAATCACATCATTCCAGAATATACTTAATTGTCTAGAACGAGGATTTCTGGGCTATCATCAAACTGTGGATCTGAAGGAAGTAACCCTGTTTGTCCAGATCATTTAATTAAAAATAGACACCCTGCAGCACATAATTACTTTCTTCTCCAGTCCCAGAAACCACTTCAATTTAGTTTCCTCCTGGACCAGAAGTTCAGCTCATAGATCCCAGATATCACCTAAAAGCTAATGCCTGTTCTAAAAACGCACAGATTGTGGACTCTCCAACCCACAACATGAGGACTCTAAGGGACTTATTATGAGTCTGGCGGCCTGTCACGGTGGCGGTCTCCCGACCGCCCTATTACGACTAGGGCAGTTGGGCCGCCCTCGGAAAACTGCAACCCACAGGGAACTACCGTTCCCTGGCTGCTGCGGCCCCACCAAGCATATTACGAGTTTCCTCACCGCCACACTTTTCATGGTGGTGCGACTGCCATGAAAAGTATAGTGGTGAGGAAACATAGGGGCCCCTACAGGGCTCCCTTGTGCCTGAAGCCATGTGGATGCACACAGGGGGGCACAACATGTGCCCTTGTGGGAGCATGCACACCAGTACCTGCACGGCATGGACTGCAGCAGTCCATGCCATGCAGGTACTCCTTTTGACGTCCCCATTGCGGTGCCTATTTAATAGGCACTGCATTGGGAACGACAAGAACAGCCCGCCAGACAGGAGAAAACTCCGGATATGGTGGGCGATTTAGACATGGCTTTGGTGGTACTATCATAATAAGACCCTAAGTCCTAGGAGACTGGGAGTACAGCCAGCAATGTCAGAGTGCTAAAGGTCAAATTATTCAAAACATAATTGTGCTGATGCTGTTGGGCCATTGGGTGAAAGGAGTGCCTGGTGAACATAATCCAAAGGAGTAGGGTCAAATGCAGTTACAAATGGCATATGTATAATGGCTAATTTATAGATGACCCATTATAATAAAAATACATAATAATCTTAGAGCTCAGGTTTTCCTAAAGCATTTCATGAGAGAAGGAAGTGACCCGATTAGGGTCACCCGTGTCACTCGCGACCACCTCTCAGCCTTCCATACAAATGAAGAGTCGGTCAGACAGTAGAGAATACAAACCAAGTTATTTATTAGTATTCGCTCGAGCGGAGTCCAGTCTGACTAGCCTCCTAAGATGCTACCGAGGGGACTGACCCTCACCAATATTACATCAGTTGTTATACATTTCCAATGCCCAGCAAGACCCACCCAGAACTAGAAATTTCCAGTTGGAGCAGGTTAACAAAGGAGACACAGAAGATGAGCTACACTCCTGGGATCGAGTACACGTTATCTCTACCTCAAGATTACTCTGTCAGTGCCCGCCACTGTAACCATGAGATCTGGCCTATCTAACAAGGAAGGTATGCAAAGGCACATTCATGTATTCATTAAGACAGCAAAGCTCAACCTTGGAGAAATACAAAAAAAATATCGAAGCTCCTTTCTGCTGAGGCAGGCAAAATGAGACAGAAGTTAGTTTCGATCATTGCACAAAATGGCGGCTAAGTAGAAAATAGTGCCGCAAATGGTAACTTAAGCATAATGCTAATAGGAGGAGTCGACCGGAAGTACTTTCTAGTCCAACAGACCCCCCTTTTAGCATTTGCTAACTAATTTTGCTACCGGTGAAAGCTAAAACTCTCTGCAATACGTAATGAACATATTACAAATCTAGACAAACATCATCAAAACTCAAAAATGGCCTCGTCAATGCACATCATGTCCTGGATATCCTGCATCATCATAGCCTTGTTCCGAGAATCATGTTCTAGGTGTTTGGGATGATGTTTCAACATTTGTACATAGCAGGCATAACAGGCAGGAAGGCAGTGTATGCACAGACAACATGTTAAAATGATACCAGCTATGGCGACTAGGATGATGATAATCTTCCAACCCCAGGACGTAAATAGGCCCCAAAACCACCCAGTGAGAGACCATGTACCATTCTCTTGATGTATGTCAGAGGCAAGTCTATGGAGCTTCTGTATAGCAGCATATACATTCGGAGCGTGGTCCGGTAAATATACACAGCAGCTACTGCCGATGATGCGGCAGGCCCCACCCCGATCAGCAAGGATGACGTCTAACACCATCCGGTTTTGGAGGGCAACGAGTCTCGTAGCCTGAAGCTCGGCTGTTATTTTTCGTCAGAATTCCAGCTGTTGCATTTATTACTCCTTCCACCACCCTGGTGAGTCTACGAATATTGAGACTATTGGACATGGGGCCCCAAAAGGGAACAATACCCTTCATGGCATCAGTGAACTGCTTCAAAGTGGTGTCTGTCTGATCTATGTCTGTGGTGTCAATAACTCGTCTAACACGAAACAGATGGGCACTCCTGCGCTGTAGTCGGTGGTCCCTATGATAATCGGATGGCGCTATATATACTGGGGGAAGGTATTCCAGACCATCCCCGAGGAAGCCAAACACAGGCCTGAGACCCGCAAACAAAATAAACATTGTGAGGGGGCAGCAAAGGTGGGCTATTGACAGTGCTCAGTACATAGGAATAATTGCAATTACTCACCCCCACCCTGACATTTCCTTTCCCTTTAACACAAAACTTGCTGCCGTGTTAACTACCGGCACTGGCATTGCCACATCATGAGTAATATTACGTATTTGAAAGGACTTGAAATATTCATTAACATTAAAACCCCAGAAATCCGACATTTCATTTTGAAGCCATGTTACATTTTGTTCTCTTTTGTACACATTCATGCAGGCTGTCGGGGGCAATGTATCGGTGTCCCTTGCTCCCCTGGGGTAAACCCCTGATGTACGCGTATATACTCTAAGACAGTTTCATAATCGGCTAATGTCATATTCATAGTATCAGAATGATAATGAGTGTATACCATTGTAAAGAGCTGAAACCAGCCTTCGCAGCTTGCGAGGTAAGAAAAAGGCATGGACAGTAATACATCATTTTTGTGTGTTACAGAAGGGAGTAACCCACAGATCCAGCAATTTGTGACATTGGACGTACCGTGGGCCTGATGCAACATTTGGAGGAACACATTATCTACATATGTCTTTCTGTGTTCACCTTTGTGAGGAGCCAGGGAGACAAACGTATGTTCAGGGGGGACAGGTGTTGTACCAATCAAAGAGTGCACAGGATATTTCTCTTCTAGAAAGCACATTATTCCAAGTATCGCTATTAGGGAAATCAGGACAATCACTATAAAAATAATTTTACTCCTTTTTGACCAACTGGGCCAACCAACCCCATCACTCTCCAAACGTGGTGCTGCAAAAGGCTGTTCCTCCTCAACAATTGGGCGACCAAAAGAATACATGGTGATTAGAGGAGAAAAATGCAATGCAATGGTGTTGATAACAAGGAAACAAGAGGATGGGCAAAGAGTTTCCAGCATCCTTTAGAGCCTCGCTGGGAGACTCCTATTGTTCATCTATGGTGGTGCTACTGAGCACTACGGTGGGGCAGCGCGATCGTGGCCCGTTGAAGAAATCCCACGCCATCCAGGATAGGGCACCCCCCCTTTTCGGGAAGACACCCTCAGCTTATCCTGTTCAGTGTCTTGGACAATGCATCAATCTCCCTTTCCCTAAACTATCGTTGGTACCACAGACAGGGTACATGCACCCTATTCTTCATCCTCGCAGTCCATCCCTACTAATCTGACTTTTCCTTTGGTGCACTGTCCCTCCGTCGGGGACGCAAATTGTACCTAGCTACTCCGGGCAGAGAGTGATCCGTGAACAGGGGCTAAAATTCAGAGGGGCCAAGGGACTGGGGCTCAAGCACTTGTGGGCCAGGTGAAGGAGAATCCTGGATGGCCCTTATTTCAGGGGGCACCGCCTCATTCAACACTGCGTCATTCTCCTCCTCCGTTTGCACCCACGTCAGCTGGGCATCCGAAAAAGGGATGAAGCGTGGCACGTGCTCCGTCTCGTGGTCACCTATGCCATCGATCACCCACCGAACATAGGGGAGAGGCAACAGTACCTTGCGGCAGTGATTGGTGTATCCAGTTCTTCCGACCGGTCACCTTCACAGCACTTCTGGTGGCAAGGAGCACCTGCAGCGGCCCCTTCCAGCAGGGCTCCAAACTTCCTTTCCTCTGGAAGTGCCGCACAAGGATGAAGTCACCAGGTCGGATATCATGCCCGGGCCCCTCTGTTTGCGGTGGAAAAGTGTCTTGAATCTGTTGATGAATAGAACGTACATTTTTAGTCAATTCATAGAGGTAATCCACTAACAGAGGATACTCAATTTCAGAAAAACTTTTTGGTCGCGGGACGCCCCAAACATTTGCTGGGCGGCCAAACACGACCTCATACGGGGACAATCCTGTCCTAATGTGAGCCGTAGCTCTTGTTGACAGAAGAGCTAATGGTAAAGCATCTGGCCATTTCAATCCTGTACTTTCCTGAATTTTTGCCATTTTTAGTTTGAGAGTACCATTGTACTTCTCAACTAAACCTGCTGACTGGCGGTGGTGTGCAGCATGGAACTTCTGCCTGATGTGTAGGCCATCATATACTAGCTGGATGACTTTTCAATTGAAGTGACTGCCATTGTCACTCCAGATGAAACGGGGTAACCGAAGCGAGGGAAAAACTCCTTCAAGAGGGCTTTCGGCGTCGCTAAGGCGGTGTTCTCCTTAGTGGGGTATGCTTCAACCCATTTACTGAATGCGCAAACAATCACTAACACATATTTAAAATTATTGACCCGTTCCATCTCAATGTAGTCCATATGAAGGACTTCAAAGGGGAAGGAAGGGGGTGCAAAATTACCAGGGGGTGTAGGAGTGCCTTTTCCAGGATTATACATCATGCATACCATACAATATTTCACCAAGTGAGCAGCAGTCTTGGGGATGTTATCATTCTGCCACACGGGGTCTAGTAGTTTGCATATGCCCTTGGCTCTATTGTGAGCTGATCCGTGCGCCATAGTGACTACAGGGAGGACATAGGCGTCCGGCAGCATCCACCTTTGCTTTCCTGACTTATCCGTCCAGCACCCATCCTCGTCTAAACGTGCTGTGCTTTCCTGCCATATTGCTAACTCCTCAATCGTTGCCTCACTCTGTATTTCTTTAACACTATCTAGTGTATCCTCAAACATAGTAACTTCGGGTACCCATCTAGCAGGACCTGCCACGAACATCTTTTTCATCTTTGTTTGAGCCGTCTCCTTAGCTGTTTGATCTGCAAATGCATTTCCCCTCTCCACAACATCAGTAATTGCCTTGTGGGCGCTGCACTTCACTATCGCTAACTTCTTGGGGAGCGTCAGAGCTGACAAAAGCCTGTGTATCAATGGGCCGTTCTGGATCTTTAACCCGTGTGAAGTCAGGAATCCTCTCTCTGCTCAGAGCCGCCCAAAATTGTGGGCAACTCCAAAGGCGTACTGGCTGTCAGTATAAATATTGACAGTCAGTCCCTCACTTAACTCACAAGCTCGAAGAAGGGCAACTAGCTCTGCAGCTTGGGCCGATTGATAGGGAACTTGTGATGTCTCGACTACTGTGTGTAAGGTAGTGATTGCATAGACCGCAGTGGTTATGCCATCCGGTAATTTGAAACAAGAACCATCGACATACAGCTCCCCTTGCGGTTCAGATAGGGGAACATCAGTCAGGTCTACCCGTCCCTTCGTCTCCTCCTCAGTCCGAAAAATACAATCATTTATGTCTATTTCCTCACTTTCAGAAGGGAGGGGTAGTAACATGGCTGGGTTCAGGGTGGCACATCTTTTGATCGTGACGTGTGGTGCAAAGAGGGTCAGTTCATAACCAGTCAGACGTGCACTGGTAAAGTGCTGCATCTTCGTTTTGTTCAAATGTGTATCCACAGCATGAGGTACCATGACTGTAAGATCGGTATCAAGGATGAGCCCTGCTGATTGTCGGATAGAGACAGCCACGGCCGTGACTGCTCTTAGACAGCTCGGGAGGGCTCTCGTGACGTTGTGTAGCAAAGCAGAAAAATAAGCACACGGCCTCTGCTTACCTCCAAAGGCTTGTGTTAAGACAGAAAGTGCGCAACCAGCCGTCTCGTGTACATACAACATGAACAGCTTAGCGTAGTTTGGCGTACCAAGCACAGGCGCAGAGCAAAGCGCTACTTTCAATTGCTCAAAAGCTTGTTGACATTCAGGCATCCAAGGCAAGGGTTCATGCACATCTTTAGTGGTTAGCTGCAACAGGGGCTTTGTTAGTAAGGAAAAGTTAGAAATCCAGAGCCGACAATACGAAGTAATGCCAATGAAAGCTCGCACATCCCTCTGAGTCTTGGGGATGGGCATTTTAACAATAGCACTAATACGTTCAGGTGTTAGTCTCCTTCCCTCCTTCGACAGTAGGTGACCTAGGTAGATCACCTCCTGTCGACAATATTGGAATTTTGAAAGGGACACTTTATCTCTGTGGTGTGCCAAATGTAGCAACAATTTAACCGTTGCATCTTTGCAACCTTCTTCAGTGTCAGAAGCAATCAAGAGATCGTCCACGTACTGCAGTAATACATTACCTGGGGGAAGTGTGAGGGAATCCAATTGGCCTTTTAAAGCTTGACTATATATGCCAGGACTTTCACTATAGCCCTGAGGAGCTCGACAGAATCTAAAGCTCCTGCCGGCTAGGGCGAATCCAAATAGATGCCTACTATCTGGATGGATCGGAATGCTAAAGAATGCATTTTTCAAATCAATAACCGAAAAGAATTTGGCAGAGGAAGGAATCATTGTCAGAAGGGCAGTGATGTCGGGGACCACTGGGAACTGAGGGACCACAATCTTATTAACCTCGCGCAAATCAATCGCAAAACGATAGACATTAGGATGGTCATCAGAGGAGCCCGAGGGTGCCCTCTTAAAAATGGGAAGGATAGGGCTATTACACACATTCGCAATCATCTCCTCAACAACCCCTGACTTAATCAGGTCATGTATAATCTGCAATAAAGCTCGCTCCCCTGCTTGCAGTATTTTGTACTGAGGAATACGAGGCAAAACAGCATTTTCTTTGATCTTAATAGAAACTGGAGGTATCTGCAACAGCCCTACGTCTGTATCACCTGTAGCCCACAACGTGAGTGGCACATCCTTGAATTCAGCAGGGAGGGGAGCATCTTTGGACAAACACTGCTTGGTACTAACCACATTAGGACCCATTGTCATATAGACACCTGCTGGAGAACAATAAATTGTAGCATACAACTTCTTTAATAAATCCAGTACCATCAAATTCTCACCGCAATTGGACGTCAGCAAAAATGGCGAATCAACGGTAAAAGAACCAACGGTCAGGGCAAGGGGTTTGGATATGGGGCTCACAACCGGCACACCAGAAAAGCCTACTTAAACATTATTATGGCCAGACAGGGCTGCCCTGGGGACCAGTGAATGAGAAATAGAGCTGTTCATTGCGCCTGTATCCACCAAGAATTGCTTAGCTGAGCCCTGCAAGTCAGCAGTAACATAAGGTCCGCGCTGATCTACAGGTATCTGAACTGGTCCCTCGCCCTGTCCCTGGCTGTCCTAATTGTGGGACAACCCCGTCACTGCGTCCAAATCATAGTTATCTTGATAATACTATTTCCCTCGAGGGTCGTCAAAATAGTTCTGATCAGAGCGGCCCTGCGATGCCTCATCTGCCTGAACCCCATCATGACCACCTGCTCCACGACCCCGTCCACAAGAACCCCGTCCTCTAGGGGCTGCAACTTTCTGCAACAACGCCAGGCACTCACTGCATCAGTGTCCCTCCTCCTTACAATATGCACACTGATTCGGCCCCACAGGCGCAGCATTTCTGCTAGTGCGGGGCAGCTGTCGGGCCGGACCAGTGCAGCGTCCTCTCCCGTTCCCCCTGGACACCTGTTGCATCAACACCTTCGTTCTCAACTCCTTATTTTTCTTCTCCACCTTCTCCTTCTCTTAGTTCTCTCTATGCTCATAATACTGTGCCATACTCAATATCACTGATGGGGAGGAGGTAATCCAAGTGCTCTCCGAAGCCTGAAACCGAGTCGCGATCTCGGGAAGCAGGTTCGTAACAAATCTGTTAACGAACAATCGGACACCTCCCTCCATTGACAAATCCTGTCCACTAAAGTCCAAAAACACACCTTCAAACCTAGTAAAGAAATCAGATACACTTTTATCTTTCTTCTGACGACATGCTGTTAACTTGTCCCAATCTACTCTTCTAGGTGGAATAAGAGAGTGCATGTAGGTAATAATTTGGCCTGGCAAAGCTAGTATCTCAGCATTAGGCTTCTCACCAGGCTTCCTCTCCTTATCCCATGCTCTGATCTCATCCCAAGTGCCACCCAATTCCACAACATGATCCTGTGCATACACCTGCCGCCAAATGTCAACTGGTACCAACAAACCAAAAAACATCTCAATGTCTGCCAACGTCATCACTGTCGATGATGCGGCCTCTGTCAATTCTTTATAATATGCAGTAGGATTTTTCCTAGGATCGGGTAACTGACTCTTGAGGGACAGAACCTCACTTCTCTTCCACGGGGTATAAATCCATTGCTCCTAGAAAAGGCCTTCCACTTGCTGTCGTACAACAATATCTTGTGCAGTTCGTATCTCCAGTATTTCGGGGTGATACAAGAGGTGGACTTCCCTCATCGGGAACTGGAGCATTGCCTTTGGACTTTTCTGAATCAACCTACCTCGATAACCGAGTAACACCGCAACATTACCAAAAACCTGGTCAGGTGCCATGTCCGCTGCATATACATTGTCCCTAATATCATAAATGACCTGAGGTGCCACTCCACCAAAACACTGCTCCCATAGCCCAATCAAGGTAGCCGACATGTGTTTGAGGGCATATTGCTGCACAAACGGCTCATTGACCTTTAACACACTCCACACATCCTCTACGCTATAGATGGGGTTACGAGCCCATGGGCGGTTTGATTAGCCACCATTTTCTTCTCCTCCTCTCCCACATCCGATTGTATCAATACACGTCCCAATCGTTCCTGAGCAGCCGCCAAGTCCCCACTTCCAAATCCATGAACTGGCGTTCCAATATTCAAGAATGTTGGGGTTGGGGAGAGCAGGGAAGCAGTGGCAACGGAAGCATCCGGTACTAATGTTATCAAAGGCTGTGAAGTAGGTACAAGAGCTGGGGAAAGAGATGCTGAAGCAACAGGCGTAGCAGGAAGACTGACAGTCGTAGTAGCCGATGGGAGAGAAACTGAAAGAGAGATTGGAGAGGCAGTGACCGAAGCAGCCCGGTCGCTAGCAGTAGAAGCAGGAGCCGCTGAGACAGGAGGAGCAGATGGCTGGGGCTGCGGGATAGCAGGATATATTCTCTGAGGGGCATACGGAGGTGGAGGTCGGGTCTCCAATAGTTCCTCCACGAACGGATCATCTTCCTCTCTAGAAACATAAGACTTATTGCATTGTAATCGAAACTTCCTATCCGCACACTCTATTCCTTTGTCTATTTTCTGTCTACCATACGCTACAGCTTTCTGAGTCACTGTCTGCGTCCTCCATTTCCGAGCCTCTTTTTCTGCCTTCATCCGCCTCTGCTTAGCTTCCTTCTGCCATACCTGGAGAGAATCAAACATCGACTGCCTACTTCGTTTCGCAAACAATTTATCCTGCAGGAAATGTAGTTTTTGTACATCAAAAGTACCTTTTAACGGCCACTGTAACCCGGCATTGTCCCTCATATATTTGTGCCATAATGTACTAAACATAATAGGGCCAATGCCATGCTTTACAAACATTTCGAAATTTGGTGTGCCTTCCGGAGGCGCAGGCTGTCTCTCTCCCAATCGAGCATCAGTAGAACAACAACGACATCCCACACAACACAACGTGCTCAAACAAGGCATTCTCTCCCACAGACACACGTTCACTATGTATACCAAACAAGTATTCGCAAAATAGCTTCACCCAAACTGGGCCACAAACCTGGTCAAATGTAATTCTCAAATGGTACCATATTCAGAAAGAGCCCACACAAATCAAGCATTTGTCCAAAAACGATCCGGAGACCGTATTCAATTCAAACCAATGTAGCGCCACAACCACAAAGAACCAAAGCAAACTCACCTGTTGCACACAGGTCAAACAAATTTATTCTCCATTGCCGACTCTTTGGACCAAACGGTCAGATACAAGAGTTTCGCCTTTCACGACCCCAGCCGGGATGACCACTGGGCGAGACACCGCCCGATCAGACAGGAGGGGCAGCTGCGAGTACTACGCTCTATCGTGCAGGGATCCCCGATCCGCCCATCTGACCCGACGTGGCCCCGTCCTCCTCACACGTCCACGGGCGAGGATGTGTCACACCCGATGGAGTCCCTGTTTGGGCACCAAATGAAGGAAGTGACCCGATTAGGGTCACCCGTGTCACTCGCGACCACCTCTCAGCCTTCCATACAAATGAAGAGTCGGTCAGACAGTAGAGAATACAAACCAAGTTATTTATTAGTATTCGCTCGAGCGGAGTCCAGTCTGACTAGCCTCCTAAGATGCTACCGAGGGGACTGACCCTCACCAACATTACATCAGTTGTTAAACATTTCCAATGCCCAGCAAGACCCGCCCAGAACTGGAAATTTCCAGTTGGAGCAGGTCAACAAAGGAGACACAGAAGATGAGCTACACTGCTGGGATCGGGTACATGTTATCTCTACCTCAAGGTTACTCTGTCCGTGCCCGCCACTGTAAACATGAGAACAGGCCTATCTAACAAGGAAGGTATGCAAAGGCACATTCATGTATTCATTAAGACAGCAAAGCTAAACCTTGGAAAAATACAAAAAAAATATTGAAGCTGTTTTCCGCGGAGGCAGGCAAAATGAGACAGAAGTTAGTTTCGATCATTACACAAAATGGCGGCTAAGTAGAAAATGGTGCCGCAAATGCTAACTTAAGCATAATGCTAATAGGAGGAGTCGACCGGAAGTACTTTCTAGTCCAACATGAGAATGGGAAGAAACTACACAATAATTCTGGTTCTCTCGAAGGAAATCGAGGTCTTTCAAATAGGTTGCTAATAATGTTTTAATTTTTGGAATCTTTCAGATATATAATTTGTTTGAACACATATATACATACGGAAAGTAATTGTTATGATGTTGAAAAACAGAATGTATATCTTGTCACCCCTTCTCTCTGACATTCTCTCCAGAAAGTTTGCTGTCCGTGTTTGTCACTAATCTACATCTTCTGCTAGTACAATAGACACAAATAGAGTTTTTCTGCATAGCAGTTTCTTTCCAATTCTGTTTTGTAAAGACTAGTAATGAATGTACAAATTGCTATTAAAAAACATCAAAAGTAGTCAATAAAAAGAAAGTAGAAATTCACAGCACTAAAACAGGCTGAGAGGCCTCTGGTACACTTAGTTATAGTCTCAGATTCCTAGTGCACAAAGTGCTGTTCACTAAAATAGGACCCAGACTCAGAGACCCTGGCCTTCACCATTGACAGCACCACAGTAGGCCATCAGAGACCTCCCCAGCCAGCACTCAAACATCCTGGATCCATCCTCTGACCCTCCATGTCAACTATCGGAGATCCTCAGCATGCCCTCAGTGGCCTTAAGGCTCAGCTGGTCTTTAGATACTCCCATATGGTCAATAAATACCTCAGCAGGTCCTCACTCCACCTTCAAACATCTCCTGCTAACCATAAGACATCACCAAATGCCCCTCAGAAACTCATAGCTTACCTTTAGACAACACCATCAGGCCTACAAGGAACCTCTGCCGGTCCATAGAGACCCTTGGTCTCCATTCAGACACCTCAGTCTTCTCTCAGACACTGCCTTAGGTGCCCTCAGCAGATACTCTGGCAACCCATTTGACAACTCAGCCTCCATTCCACAACCTACAAATACATCCAGCTACTACTTATACAATACCAGAAACCCTCAACCTGCTTCCAGCTACACCTCACCATTATACACCCGTCAGACACTGTTTGCCTGTCTTCAGACACCCACAGCAAACCTGAAGAGACCCTCAGCCATACCTTTATTATCCTCTGCAGCATTAGGTACCATCTGCTTCTGCTTAAACACCTTCACTCAGCCCTGTGAGACCCTAAGTACATTGTGAGAGATCCTCAATTTACCCATGGTTGTCCACAGCTATTAATTAACACCTCCAGCATGCCATTAAAGATACATAGCCTGCCCTCACCACCAGCTGGTCATAGACCATCATTACCTCATTAGATATCCTTAATGTGCCCCGTCACCCATAACTGTTAATTAACACCAGCATGCCCTCAACAGCTCTTAGCCTGCCCTCACTTACCCCCAGCTGGTCCTTACACTCCCTCCAACTGGCCTTTAGAAGTTATTTCTCAATTGGACAGCAGATGCCTAAAGCTCTCTCTAAAAGTCCTTTAGGTTGTATCTGCCATCATCAGCTGGCATTCAGACACCCTGGCTGACTATCAGACACCATCAGCTCACCTTCAGGCACACCTACCTAACACTTACAGGCTCTCAGCAAGCTTCAAACACCCACAGGTGGTCCTTATTCACAAGTTTGCCCTCATAGAGGTTCAGAGACACCGAAATAGCTTGTTGTCACCTGTAAATATCCTTTCAAGACTGTGATTTTAAACTTAGTGGCCCACAGCTTTCTATGTGAGATCTTCAGATGGTCCTGCAGCACCCCCGATTGCCCTATGAGACACATGGTATGCCCTCCGATGCTCCCAGTTAGCCCTCTATGACCTTTATTTAGGGCTTCTTAGAAATGCTTAGCCGGTCTTCAGACACTATAGTCCATTCTTAAACACGTCCATCCCATCCTCAAACCCCCTGAACTAATCCTCAGAGATCCTTAGGTTATCATCCGAGACCTTAATACTAAGTTTATGTTCAGACAACCTTTTTGGTCATCATTAGCTAACTTGGCTATAAATTGCCACACCGTCACATACTTACAGATTGTTATTAGATGCCACAAGATGTCCCTCAGAGACTCTCAGCCTGCCTACAGCTATCCCCAGCAGGCCCTCAGAGCTCTTCAGTGAGCACGTAGACTCACTCACTCTGTGCTCACAGACCCCGGGCCCACTCTAAGAAACTTCCGAATTTAGAAGGCCATAAGTCTCACAACAGACAACTCCATTTGACTCTTAGACATGCCCAAACATAAATGAACCGGCCTTCAGACACCACCAGCTGGTTTTTAAATAACCCAGATTTGCTCTCAGGGACCCCTGGTTTGCCCTCAGAGACCTCCAGCATACCCTCATGATCCACAAGCGTGCTCGCAAAGATCCACAGATGCTACCACTCTCAGTTGGTTTGCAACCACTCCTAATTGCCCCTTAGAGAACATTGGTGTGCCCTCAGTATGCTCTTATTATTATTATTAATTAATTAACATTTGTTAAGCGCATAGCTACCCGCAGGCATTCCAGCGCTAGTGACAGCGAGCAGATAGAGTTAGGGGAATTAGGACATATTCTGGAAAAGCCAGGTTTTCAATTGCTTCCGAAAAGAAAGATGGTGGGCCGTTGAACGAAGAGGAATGGGAAGGGTGTTCCATAATCTAGAAGCGTTGTAAGAGAAAGTACGGCCCCCGGAGCGGGCTCTCTTAATTTTAGGTACAGATGCCAGAAACAAATTGGCTGAACAGAGGCATCTTAAGGGGCGATAGAAAGCAATAAGGGAGTGATTGATTTTGGGACCGATCCTCCAAAGGGTTTTATGAGCTATACATAATGATTTAAACATTATGCGCTCATTTATTGGCAGCCAGTGCAGTGTTTTAAGAGCAGGCTTGGCAGAGTGCGTTTTGGGAATGTTGTGTAGCAGCCTGGCTGCACAGTTCTGCACGACCTGCAGTTTCCTTGTAGTGGATTTTGGGGTACCAAGGTAGAGGGAGTTCCCATAGTCCAGGCGGGAAAGAACCAGCGCCTGGACCATGACTCTTCGAGCGGGTACCGGGAGAAGTGGGAGAATTTTCAGAATCAGTCTGATGATACCAAAGCAGGAGGCTGCTAGCTTAGCTGCTTGGTGATCAAATTTAAGAGATCTATCCAGCCAGACTCCCAAGCTTTTGATCTTGGTTTTAAGGGCTGGCGGAGGGCCAAGGCAGTTGGGCCAGCTCAGTCCAGAAGTGGAGATGGAGTAATTACCCAAGATCATTAACTCGGTCTTGTCTCCGTTGAGCTTAAGATACGAATGGTCCATCCATGTGGCCACAATTTCAGGTTTCTAAATTAGCTGGCAGGTTCTTCGGATGTTTTAAAGCTACCACTAGCTGTGTATCGTCAGCGTAAGTAACGTTATGGATCCCATATGGCAGGACTAACTCGGCAAGAGGTTTTAGGTAGATATTAAACATGGTGGGGCTTAGTGAAGAACCCTGGGGGACTCCACATGTAAGTGGCACACGTTTGGAGGTATTGTTGCCTTCGAATACCTGAAATGATCTATCCATTAGAAAGGGCTTAATCCAGGCCATGACATCACCTGAGACTCCAACCATTCTAAGTCTGTCAAAAAGGATGTTGTAATTGACAGTGTCAAATGCGGAGCTCAAGTCAAGTAGGATGATGGCCACCGCGCCTCCCTGGTCGAGGATTTTCCTCGATTCCTCCACTACTGCTAAAAGAGCGGTTTCCGTACCATGTTGTGGTCGGAAGCTTGTCTGAAAGGTGTGCAGTAGGGAGTGAGTTTCTAAGAACTCCGAGAGAATTCTGTTGAGATATTTCTCTAGTATTTTGCTGGTCCCAGGGAGAAGCGAGACCGGACGATAATTACCCCATACCTCAGGATTAAGATTAGGTTTTTTTAACCTCTCTTTAGGTCTCCCCACCCTTACCCTTCCCTAGTCAACTCATAAGGACCTGCATTTAGCCCTCAAACATCTCTTGCAGACCCTCAATTCACCCTCAGTCAGCAGTCAGAACTCACAAGTTGGCCTTCAGAAAGCATCTTCTTGCTTTCATCGATCTGTCCTTACACATCCCGTCAGCGAACTCTAATACACCCTGACAGATCCGGTCCAGAACTGCTTAAAATAGTACTGTCTTTCTGTGATTTGCGAGGCATACTACCCTCCCCTGCCCGGCCCTAGCTACTACAGTGGACAAGGTTTTCGCCAGAACAGACACACTATTGACACTTTCTATATACCACCTCAAAGGGAGTAATGCTGCTGCCTTCCCTCAAATTGGACAAATATCATAGAATGTTTTCTGCCCATCCTCCAGTCCATGAGATGGGCGAGGCCCTCTGGTCCTCTGTATTGGGACTCCAATTTCCAGAAGCCCCTGCATTTGTGGTGCCCACTGACCCGGAGGTCCTACTGACTGGTTTCATTCCTCACCTCAAGAGGACCGAGTCTGCCACTCATCCTCACACTGCACATATAACCAGGGTCTGATTTTCATCCAACAGATTTGCGACAGCTGACGAGTGTCTTAAGACAGATGTTCCAGCCGGGGGTATCTTAGCATGAAACACTTGTGATACTAGGCTTTAAAACTTGGAGTACCATGATCCAATGACCTATCACCCAAATATCTATGAAGTTCCAAGATATTTGGTGAATAATTATTGAGAAATACCATTGGGCTCATGTTATCTCTTTCATCATGGCATATCTGACATTGTTAGCATTCGCTGATGATATGCTGAACTTGGCTAGGAGGTAGAAAGCCTTATGTTAGCTTCTTTTTGCTTCCTTGGATATTCAGTAAGGATCTAAACATTAAAATTCTGAATACAAGGCATATATATCACATGAATAATGTTTCTGCGTTAATGAAGAGAATCTGGAAATTGTTGATTATTGCAGGGGGCTGTGCTTCACTCGCTCTTGTAATTAAGAGAAGATATAGAATTATAGATGGGCAACAGTGGATTTCGGAGATGTTTTTCACGGAGGGGTTCTGAAAGACATCAAATAGACAACGTGAGTGAGGCTCGAGTTGTCTGTGATGTCACTCAGAACCCCGAGGTGAAAAACATCCTCGTAATTCACTGTTCCCCATCTATAATTTTGTTATGTATGACCCCAAAATCATCTTCCCCTTCTTTCAGCTGTATTGCAGGGGCAGACGAGTAATAGGGGACCTGTCCCAAATTAAAAAAAAAAAACCTTACCTGCAATCCCTAACCAACCCCGACCACCTTCCCTGCCTTCCATCCCCTCCTGCACCCATGCTTTCTGCTTTCATTCAAAGAGAGCCCTGCCAGCCGGCCTGGAAGGCCTTTATGACATCACAACAGTGGGCAACCAGTTTTATTATTAACTGTTGATGTATCATAGCTGTGGGTTATGAGATTCAGAAACTGAAATAAACGGTAGAGGCTCTCTATGAGAGCCACACATAACATTGTAAACAAGCTTGCATGGTTTTAGGCCAGAATGCTCAAGTTTTCCTATTTGTTTATTTTTTACACTGGAGAAGAGCTGCGGGTACACAACATACATCAAACATTGGCAAAGCCAATAAGTCCGGCCCTGACAATCTTGCGTTTTTTTCTTTAGTTCTTTTGTACAAGCATATACAATACACATTAAAGGTGTAAAAGAAATAAAAAAAATAAAATGTGTGGCATACCTATGTTTGCAAAACAATAAATAAATAAAAAATGGCAAGTCACTAAAGTACATTAAAAAGGTATAATTAAAACAGAGGTTGGGCTGGGTTTTCTGGCATTGAAGTGGACTGCTTTTTAGGTGGATGTGTAGTAGAAAATGCTCTCACATACAAGGAAGAAAACCAGTGGCTAAAGTGTGTACTGTGGTGGGCGTGAGCAAAATGTGAATAACACTTGAACGGACCAGTGGATGAAGAGGGTTGACCAAAAGTCCCTCTCTGTACATCCACGTGTGCATTATTATGATTTTGTTTTTGGAAAGCATGAGGCCCTAAACATAGCAAGTTGTCTCTAGGCCAGACCTAAAACCAAAGATCGTGCTTGCGGCAGGGCCTTGCAAAGCTGCCGTAGAATGGGAACGCAATGTCTGAACAGAAACTAAAAAGACATTTCTGAAACGTTTGCTCCGTGTCCCAAACACCACCTGTAACGAGCTCGTATATTTCCACCGAGGGTTTAGATCGGTCAGGGATTGCATTTCTCTCGTCCATTAGGTTTTGGGTTATAGCTGGGTCTGGAATGACAGGACACCTCTGCGTGGAGATTCTGAGAGATATTGTAAGTTCTGGAATGTTCCATTAAGTTCTCGGATTCCAGTATGCCAGACAGACTCTGATTGATACTGGCTGGAGAGTTAAAAGAATAGATGGACCCACTTGAGCGTCTGCGAAATACGGCCTGTAGAAATTGAAACATGTTTTTTAATGTGCAAAAGTTAAGCTGCCAGCGTCTTTACTCTCTAAGTATTTGGCCTTAAAATATTTGCTAGTTTTGACCCATATCTATTGGTTGCCTTAAATCCAGATTCTGAAAAAGTAAGCAATTCATATCTTTCCATTGAACAAAACGCCGAAAGTCAGTCGTGGCCAAGGGCTTTTCCACATGTGTACTTTATGTTGGAATACATTGGAAAAGCCTATACTTCATAGAACTCCAAGGCCTCGTGGTTGCATTTTGCACGGTTCAGTGTGCCATCCAGATAGAAGGCACTGGAGGTTTTCTGGCTGGCACAAGGATGTGCCAGGGTTTCATAATTAATTAAGTTACTTGTTTTTTTTGGTCTCCCGGCCCTCCCACTAAAATCTGGTCCCAAGGATAAACAAATAAATGCAAGTGTTATGTGTATTTGTAAAGCGCACTATCAGGCATGAGGGTATTCTGGCGCTGGGCAGGTGTGTGCTCCTAGTCCTGCCTATGGTAGGTTGGTTGATTGAAAAGCCAGGTCTTCAGCTTCTTGAGGAATGCAAGAAGAGAGGAAGAGGCTCTCATGTGGAGTGGGAGGTCGTTCCACGCTTTAGCAGCAATGTAAGAGAACACCCATCCTCCTATTCTTCTTCTGTGTAACCATGGGATGTGTGCAAGTAAGAGTCCTGCAGAGAGGAGGTGTCTGGGTGGTTGGTGGAAGGAGATGCAACTATTCAAGTAGGTGGGGCCTAACTTGTAGATTGCCTTGAATGAGTGTATGAGGAGTTTGAAATTACCGCGTTTGTGTATCAGGAGACAGTGGAGCTTCCTGAGGTGTGGTGTGATGTGAGGTCTGTGTGGGAGGTTGAAGATGAGTCTGGCTGCCGAGTTCTGGATGTTTTGTTTTCTTCTTGTGAGTTGCTTCGTGATCCCGCCATAGAGGGTGTTCTCGTAGTGCAACTTTCTGGTGACTAGGGTGAGTGACAGTTTTTACTTTTTTGTTACTTGAAAGTCCTTTGAAGATCTTCCGCAGCATCTTCAGGGTATGGAAGCTGGATGCAGTGATGGTGTTGACTTGTGCATCAGATTATCACGTGGATGATGTCATCAGTGATGTCATTTGAGATGTCATCAGTGATGTCATCAGTGATGTCACTGACCATGTCATGAGTGATGTAATATGTGACGTCATCAGCAGTGCATTGCGGGGGCGCGAGTTATAGTTAGCTGAACTAACTATAACGGGGGAATTTCACGGGTTTTGTACGAGTGCAATGTCCAAGTAACTATAACTGTCCCTAAAACCTATGGTTTTTTCAGTGAATTTCAAAGGTTTTTTAAATGCTAATTTGTAACTATAACGTGTCTGAAACCTATGGTTTTTTCAGTGAATTTCAAAGGTTTTTTAAATGCTAATTTGTAACTATAACGTGTCTGAAACCTATGGTTTTTTCAGTGAATTTCAAAGGTTTTTTAAATGCTAATTTCTAACTATAACGTGCCTGAAACCTACGGTTTTTTCAGTGAATTTCAAAGGTTTTGTAAATGACAATTTTTAAATGTATTAATTGTTATATTAATTTTTTTCATACTGATTTACTACATTTTTAGAAACAATTTTTTTTACATATTTTATTTGTCAAATTACATTGTAATTACATTATACATTACATTACAAAAAATACTTTCTCAGAATGAATTACTTTAGTTTAAATACTTTGCAGATAGGCAATAGACTTTTAAGTACAGTAGTTACAGTTGTTGCAATGGGCAACACATTTTCAAACACAATGCAACATTCAGCTCAATGTGAATTTCTAGTTAAATGCAATTAGTTACTTTATGGATTACTTTTGTAACCACAGGACTGGATCCTAGATTCAGTCCTGGTACATCTCCTGTAAACAGTTGAGTAAAAGCGTTTTGGTTACAGTCGTGATTTTTAAGGAATATTATTGTATTTTAAAAGTTGACACTTTGAAACTTTTTCTCATAGAATCACCAATGTTATCCTATGGAAGGAAATTCACTTAGCAGGTAAAAACTGTTATCGTTACTTTTTCTTACTCAGTGTTGGATCCTGGATCCAGCACTGGTGCATCTCCTGTAAACAGTTGAAAGAATGCGTTTAAGTCATACAGGCGATTTTTAAGGAATATTTGTAGTTTGTGAAAATCAACACTTTGAAACTTTTTTGCTGAAAACCAGTCAATGTTAGCCTATGAAGGAAATTCAAGTTACCGGTAAGTACGGTTAAAATTACTTTTCAGGATCAGTACTGGGCTGAAAGATGCAGCACTGAGGTCTCTCCTGATAACAGGTGAGTAAATCGGAATTCGTATTTCGGCTGATTTTAGAGGAATATTTTAAAGTTCCAAAACTCCACACTTAGAAGAATTTCCAAGTGAAACCAGTCAATGTTAGCCTATGAAGGAAATTCAAGTTACCGGTAAGTACGGTTAAAATTACTTTTCAGGATCAGTACTGGGCTGAAAGATGCAGCACTGAGGTCTCTCCTGATAACAGGTGAGTAAATCGGAATTCGTATTTCGGCTGATTTTAGAGGAATATTTTAAAGTTCCAAAACTCCACACTTAGAAGAATTTCCAAGTGAAACCAGTCAATGTTAGCCTATGAAGGAAATTCAAGTTACCGGTAAGTACGGTTAAAATTACTTTTCAGGATCAGTACTGGGCTGAAAGATGCAGCACTGAGGTCTCTCCTGATAACAGGTGAGTAAATCGGAATTCGTATTTCGGCTGATTTTAGAGGAATATTTTAAAGTTCCAAAACTCCACACTTAGAAGAATTTCCAAGTGAAACCAGTCAATGTTAGCCTATGAAGGAAATTCAAGTTACCGGTAAGTACGGTTAAAATTACTTTTCAGGATCAGTACTGTGCTGAAAGATGCAGCACTGAGGTCTCTCCTGATAACAGGTGAGTAAATCGGAATTCGTATTTCGGCTGATTTTAGAGGAATATTTTAAAGTTCCAAAACTCCACACTTAGAAGAATTTCCAAGTGAAACCAGTCAATGTTAGCCTATGAAGGAAATTCAAGTTACCGGTAAGTACGGTTAAAATTACTTTTCAGGACCAGTACTGGGCTGAAAGATACAGTACTGAGGTCTCTCCTTATAACAGGTGAGTAAATCGGAATTCCTATTTCGGCTGATTTTAGAGGAATATTTGCACAATGGTGAAGGGAGGGGCGGGGCCTGAGGTGACATCTTTGCAAACGCGCCCCGTGGCGCGTTTTAAGTTGGGGGATTAAGTTCCCTTGAATCCTGAGGGTCCCTAGGGGCCAACTAGACCACCAGGAACCTCCAATATGCGCCAGGGGGCTGCGTTGCAGAGACGTGTAGAGAGGCCACACCCCTTTACACCTCTCTGCAACGCAGCTCTGTGGCGCTTTCTGGATGTACCTGTTGGGCTAGTTGGCCTCAGGGACCCTCAGGATTGAAGGGGATTTAATTCCCCATCTTAAAACGCGCCACGGGGCCTGTTTGCACACATGTCACCTGAAGCCCCGCCCCTCCCTTCACCACTGTGCAAACGCGCCCGTGGCGCGTTTTAAGTTGGGGAATTAAGTCCCTTGAATCCTGAGGGTCCCCGGAGTCCAACTAGCCCACCATATACCTCCAAAAAGCGCCACAGAGCTGCGTTGCAGAGAGGTGTAAAAGGGGTGTGGCCTCTCACACCTCTCTGCAACGCAGCCCCCTGGCGCATACTGGAGGTTCCTGGTGGGCTAGTTGGCCCCCAGTGACCCCCAGTATTCAAGGGGAATTGCCTTCTCTGCAAACGCGCCAGGGGGCGCGTTTGCAGAGTGGTGAAGGAAGGGGGCGGGGCCTGCGGGCCGATCGTTTTAAAAAAAAAAAAAAAAATTTGTCCCCTGAAGGGGGGCTGTGTGGCCCCCCTTCCTTTTTCCTGTTTTTATGCCCTGGGGACCCCATCCCCCAGGGCCTTACCCCTTTTTTTTAATTTGTAATTTAAAAAACGGGAAGGGGGCCGCGTGGCCCCCTTCCCTGGGCCTGTATTGGCCCCGGGGACCCCATCCCCGGGGCATGGCCTCGTTTTTATTTATATTCTTTGGAGGGGGCTGCGTGGCCCCCCTCCTCTGGCCATTTAAGGCCCCGGGGACCCCATCCCCGGGGCCGGCCATTCCGTTTTTTTTTATTTTTATTTATTTATTTTTTGGGGAGGGGGCCGCGTGGCCCCCTCCTGGGCCACTACTTGCCCCGGGGACCCCATCCCCCGGGCCTGGCCTCTCGCTGGGGACTGTGGGGGTCCCCAATCCCCCCACAGTCCCGCCGGCTCCCTGCGTCCCTAGGGTGCCGGCATTGCTTTACACATGGGGAGCAGCTAACATGCTGCTCCCCATGTGTAAAGCTATCGGCTTTGGATATTGGAAGAGAGAGCAGGTTTCCTGCTCTCTCTCCAATATCCAAGCAGTTTGCAATGACAGGACGGGAGCCGCGAGGCTCCCGTCCTGTCATTGCAACAGCAGTGTCCCGGGGGTAGGCACCACGGGACACTGCAGGAGCCGGCCCTGGGGGTGGTGGTCCCCAGGGCCATCAAGGGCTTCCAGGAGGGGGCCGCGCGGCCCCCTCCCATTCAGTACACAGCCCCGGGAGGTGGTGGTCCCCGGGCTCTGGGGGTCCGTAACGGACCCCCATATTAAAATGTTTAGTGCCCCGGGAGGTGGTGGTCTCGGGCGTGTGGGGGCTGGAGCCCCCCACACAGGTTTAATAATTTTAAAAAAAGCCCCGGGAGGTGGTGGTCCTCGGGGCTGCGGGAGGGCTCAGAGCCCTCCCGCACCATTTTTAAAAAGCCCCGGGGGTGGCGGTCCTCGGGCTTGGGGGCCCTTGAGGCCCCCACACATTAAATTATCCTCCACCATGCCCCCGGGACTTGGGCCACCCGGGGCCAATTAACATCGAAGCGCGGAGACCGCGCTTCGATGTCTCGGCAGGATTCGCGCACCCTGAGCGCATCCTGCCGATTTAAAAAAAAAAAAAAAATTTTTTTTTTTTGCCCAGGGGGTCCTTGTGGGACCCCCTGAGCAAACCTAGGGGGTCAGGGTGTTTCTACCCTCCCCCCTTTGTGCGCTTTGCGCACTTGTTTCTGTCCCTCGGTTCTACCGAGGGACAAAATGGCTGCCAACATTTCCTGAATCGGAATGTTGACAGCCAGCTGACAGCCAATTAACATGCAGCTCGTGATCGGGACGGTGCGCGCAGGGTGCGCTCAGGGTGCGCGAATCCTCCGTGCCCATAGATATATATGTACTTTTACTTTTTGATTTTCTCAGCAACTACTGAACGGATTTACACCATTTAACAAAAAGGGTTCTTTCTGAACCAAGAACTACCTCTTTGCCAAATTTGGTGTAATTCCGTTCAGCAGTTCGGGCTGTAGCCGTGTCTAAAGTTTCCTATGGGAAAATGCATGGGGAAAACGCGTTTTGGGACCCCCTTTTTCTCGGCCCCCGCTTGACGTATCACCCCGAGACTTTCAGGGTAGGAGCGGACCGGAGCGCCCCACGAAGTTTGAAAATTTCGCGAAGATACGTCAACCGGCAAGAGAGTTATTTCAAATAGAATGTCGCGGATTTCCTATGGATAATAGGTTGTAACTATAACTATCTACTGGCGACCGCCAGTAGATAATATATATATGTGTATGTATATATATATGTGCATGTATATATGTGTATGTATGTATATATGTGTATGTATGTATATATGTGTATGTATGTATATATGTGTATGTATATATATATATGTGTATGTATATATATATATATGTATATATGTGTATATATGTGTATGTATATATGTATATATGTGTATGTATATATGTGTATGTATATATGTGTATGTGTATGTATATATATATGTGTATGTATATATATATATATATATATATATGGAAGCTCAAAGGTTGTCCCTCAGTTTGAGAAGCACTCGAGTTGCAGAGTTTGCATACAGCCAGGGGCGTGCCATTAGGAATTTAAGACGCTGGAAATGCAGAATCTGCACACAAGCCGCCATGCCTCTGATGAATAATTATTTCGAAACGCGTCAGGCACGCTGTGCAGCTGGTTAATTGTTATCGGCATCTGGACTACGTTTGTACTCAATAAATGCTGTATGCGAACGCTGCAACTCGAGTGCTTCTCAAACTGAGGGACAACCTTTGAGCTTCCGGATATATATATATGTATATATATATATATATACACATATATATCTATTACCTACTGGCGGTCGCCAGTAGGTAGTTATAGTTAGGACCTAGTTTCCATAGGAAAAGCGTTTTTTGATCTGCCAATATCTTTGGTGCCGTTTGACGAATCTTCGCAAAATTTTTAAAATGAATGGTTCACTCGGGCCAGCTCCTGTCTTGAAAGTTTCGGGGTGATTCGTCAAGCGGGGGCCGAGAAAAAAGGGGGGTCCAAAAACGCGTTTTCTCCATGTTAATTTCCATAGGAAACTTTAGACAAAGCTACAGCCCGAACTGCTGAACGGAATTACACCAAATTTGGCAAAAAGGAAGCTCTTGGTTCAGAAAGTGTTCTTCTTTTAAATGGTGTAAATCCATTAAGTAGTTCCTGAGAAATAAAAAAATTAAAAAATATCGATAGCTTGTGACCGAGGAGGATTCGCAAACCCTCCCGATCTCGAGCTTGACTCTGATTGGCTGCCAACACTTCAAACCAGAAAGTGTTGGCAGCCATCTTGTGACTCAGGGACAGGGACCCCCAGGGCCAAAAAAAGCATTTAAAAAAATATATTTTTGGCGGGATTCGCACTAGGTGCACGAATCCGGCCGAATTTTTTTTTTTTAAACGAAGCGCGAGCTTTTATTATGGTGCGGGGGCCCCCGCAGCCCCGGGGACCACCACCTCCCTGGGGCTTTATTAATTATGCGTGGGGGGCACGCTGCCTCCCCGCAGCCCCAAGGACCGCCACCTCCCTGGGGCTTTTATTTATTTAGGGCGGGGGCCTCACGGGCCCCCTAAGCCCCGGGGACTGCCACCTCCCTGGGGCTTTAGTGAAAATAAGGGCGGGAGCCTCGCGGGCCCCCCGCCGCACCGGGGACTGCCACCTCCCCGGGGCTTATATACATTTAAAGAAGTGTGGGGGGGCTCCTGCCCTCCCCACACTGCCCCAGGGACCACCACCTCCCCGGGGCACACTGAAATTTAGGGCGGGGGGCCTTGCGGGCCCCCCCAAGCCCTGGGGACCGCCACCTCCCCGGGGCTCCAATAGAATTAAAGAAGTGTGGGGGGGGCTCCTGCCCCTCCCCACACTGCCCCGGGGACCACCACCTCCCCAGGGCACTAATTATGTTAATACGGGGGTCCGTTGCAGACCCCCAGCCCCGGGAACCACCACCTCCTCGGGGCTTTAAACTTGTTGGAGGGGGGGCCACGCGGCCCCCCTCGTGGAGCCCTACATGGCCCTGGGGACAGCCACCCCCCGGGGCCGGCTCCAGCAATGTCCCGGGGTGCCCACCTCCAGGACATTGCAGTTTGCTATGGCAGGGCGGGACCACTGCTCCCGCCCTGCCATAGCAAACTTCTGCTTCGCTTCATGCAAGCAAGAGCAGGAAAACTGCTCTCGCTTCCATGAAGTGAAGCAGATTGCTTTTGGACAAGGGGAGCTGTATGTCAGCAGCTCCCCTTGTCCAAAAGCAATGCCGGCTCCCGCAGGAGGTGGGGAGCCGGCTGGGACTGCGGGGGCATTGGGGCTCCCCCCGCAGTCCCCAACAGGAGGCCAGGCCCCGGGGGATGGGGTCCCCGGGGCCAGAAGTGGCCCAGGGAAGGGGGGCCCCCCTCCCCTTTTTTATTAAAAAAAAAATAAGGCCAGGCCCCGGGGGATGAGGTCCCCGAGGGGGCCAAAATTGGCCTCAGGAGGGGGGGCCACGAGGCCCCTTTCCAAAATTAAAAAAAGAAAGGCTGGGCAGGCCCTGGGGGATGCGGTTCCCGGGGCCAATAGCGGCCCAGGAAAGGGGGCCCCTCCCGTAAAAAAAAAATGTAAAAAAAAAAAAAAGGCAAAGCCCCGGGGGATGGGGAATGGCGGCCCCATTCCCATTTTGTTTTAGTTTTTTTTTAAAAATGGGTCAGGCCCTGTGGAATGGGGTCCCCAGGGCCCACAAAATATTGAGAGAAGGGGGCCACACAGCCATCTAACAATTTTAAAAAAAAAAGGAGAAGCCAGTATCCCGCCGGAGGCCCCGCCCCCTCCCTGCACCACTATGCAAACGCGCCTCCTGGCGCGTTCTGGATTGGGGGATTAAGTCCCCTTGAATCCTAAGGGTCCTTAGGGGCCAACTAGCCCACCAGGTACCTCCAGTAAGCCCCACACAGTGGGATTGCTGAGAGGTGGTCTGAGGCCACGCCCCTTTTTCGACCACTCTGCAAACGCGCCTCTTGGCGCATTGCTGGTGGGGCGATGAGGTCCTCTTGTGTCCTGAGGACCTCAGGACTAAAGTGGACTTCATCCCCTGGAGGTAATAGGAGGGGTAGTTGGTCCCCAATGATGTCCTTGGGGGCCGACTACCCCTCCTGTTACCTCCAGTAAATCCCACAAAGTGGGATTTCTAAGAGGTCTTCGGAGGCCACACCCCCCTTTCTCCACCACTCTGCAAACGCGCCTCCTGGCACACTACGGGTTGGGGGATGAAGTCCACTTTACTCCTGAGGGACTTTGGGGGCCAAGAGGCCTTCCTGGTACCACCTGTAAGTCCTACGCAGCGGAATTCCTGAGCGCTGGTCTGAGGCCCAGCACCCTTTCTCCCCCACTCTGCAAACACTACTAGTTAAAGAAGCATTTGCAATGTAATAGGTTTCGCATTTCCGAGAGTTAGAGCTATTTGCGTTGTAAATGTAAAAGTTTTTTACTAATGTTTTTTGGAGTGGATTGGATGTACATTGTGTGTAGTGGAATTATGTGGTATGTTGTGCAGTGAAATTATATGGATAGAAAGTATTTGGTATTCAGTGTATAGGAATTATGTAGAGTGGGATTATGTTTTATGGAGAGTAATTATGTGGTATGGTAGTCTGTGTTGTGGAGTGGTTACCTCGGGTTTAGTCTTCCTCGTTTCCATAGAAGCTAACCTATAAACTCAATGAGACAAAAAAAGAAGGAATCACTGAGGAGCACTTCTGGACCTAGTCAGAGGTATGAGCAGGGCCACTGGAATTATGCGACTGTTTGGCTGCACCGACTTTCACACAATTATACATTTTCCGCATTAGCCACATAATCCATCATCTGCTGCCTAACCTGCAGATTTGAACAAAAAAAGCCTTGTTTCTAGCTCAAACGTTACCAAAAATGCAGCGACAAGTGTTACAGCATGGTGGAAGGTCCTTTGCAAACCTAGAATGGTCACCTGTTACTTATTGCTAAATATGTGAGTTAAATTGGTACTAATGGTGTGTAAGCCACTCTTGCTTCTTTCTGCACCTCTCTTGCCTCTTTCTGCATTTCTGTTACTTCTTTATGCACCTTTCTTTCTTTTTCTGCACTTCTCTTGCCTCTTTCTGCAAACCTCTTCTACTTTCTGCACCTCTTTTGCCTCTTTCCGCACCTCTGTTTCCTCTTTCTGCACCTCACTTGCTTCTTTGTGCACCCATCTTGCCTCTTTCTGCACCTCTCTTGCCTCTTTCTGCACCTCACTTGCTTCTTTGTTCACCCTCTTGCCTCTTTCTCCAACCCTCTTCCCCCTTTCTGCATCTGTTGCTTCTTTCTGTACTTCTCGTCTTTCTCCACCGCTCTTCCCTCTTTCTGCACCTCTTGATTCTTTCTGCATCTCTCTTGCTTCTTTCTGCATCTCTCTTGCTTCTTTCTGCACCCCTCGTGCCATCTTTCACACCCCTCTTCCCGCACCCATCTTGCCTCTTTCTGCACATCTGTTCCTTCTTTCTGCACCTCTCACTTCTTTCTGCACCCCTTTTGCCTCTTTCTGCACCCCTCTTGCCTCTTTCCGCACCCCTCTTGCCTCTTTCCGCACCTTTGTTCCTTCTTTCTGCACTTCTTCTGTTTCTTTCTGCAACTCTCTTGCTTCTTTCTGCACCCCTTGCCTTTCTCCACCCATCCACCCTCTTTCTGCACCCCTGTTGCCTCTTTCTGCACCTCTGTTGCCTCTTTCTGCACCTCTGTTGCCTCTTTCTGCACCTCTGTTCTTTCTTTCTGCACTTCTTTTGTTTCTTTCTGCACATCTCTTGCTTCTTTCTGCACTCCTCGTGCATCTTTCACACCCCTCTTGCATCTTTGTGTACCCCTTTTGCCTCATTCAGCACCTCTGTTCCTTCTTTCTGCACTTCTTTTGTTTCTTTCTGCAACTCTATAGCTTCTTTCTGCACTCCTCTTGCTTCTTTCTGCACCCCTCGTGCTTCTTTCACACACCTCTTCCCTCTTTCTACACCCCTCTTGTCTCTTTCTGCACCTCTGTTCCTTCTTTCTGCACTTATTTTGTTTCTTTCTGCACCTCTCTTGTTTCTTTCTGTATCCCTCTTGCCTCTTTCTCCACCCCACTTCCCATTTCTGCATCTCTGTTGCTTCTTTAGGCATTTCTCTTGCTTCTTTTTGCAAATCTCTTGCTTCTTTCTGAACCCCTCGTGCCTCTTTCTGCACCCCTCTTCCCTCTTTCTGCACCCCTCTTCCCTCTTTCTGCACCCCTCTTGCCTCTTTCTGCACCTCTGTTGCTTCTTTCTGCACTTCTTTGGTTCTTTCTGCACCTCTTGCTTCTTTCTGCTCCCCTTTTGCCTCTTTCTGCACCCCTCTTGCCTCTTTCTGCACCTCTGTTCCTTCTTTCTCCACTTCTTCTGTTTCTTTCTGCAGCTCTCTTGCTTCTTTCTGCACCCCTTGCCTTTTTCTCCAGCCCTCTTCCCTCTTTCTTCACCCCTGTTGCCTCTTTCTGCACCTCTGTTCCTTCTTTTTGCACTTTTGTTTCTTTCTGCACATCTCTTGCTTCTTTCTGCACCCCTCATGTATCTTTTAGCACCCCTCGTGCCTCTTTTTGCACCCCTCTTGCCTCTTTCTGCACCTCTGTTGCTTCTTTCTGCACTCCTCTTGTTTCTTTCTGTACCTCTCTTGCTTCTTTCTGCACCACTCGTGCTTCTTTCTGCACCCCTCTTTCCTCTTTCTGCACCCCTCTTGCCTCTTTCTGCACCTCTGTTCCTTCTTTCTGTTCTTCTTTTGTTTCTTTCTGCAACTCTCTTGCTTCTTTCTGCACCCCTCTTGCGACTTCCTCCACCCCTGTTCCCCCTTTTTGCATCTGTTGCTTCTTTCTGCACTTCTCTTGCCTCTTTCTTCACCCCTCATCCCTCTTTCTGTACCTCTGTTGCTTCTTTCTGCACTTCTCTTGCTTCTTTCTGCACCTCTGTCCCTTCTTTCTGCAACCCTTGTGCCTCTTTCTGCACCCCTCTTCCCTCTTTATGCACCCCTCTTGCCTCTTTCTGCACCTCTGTTCCTTCTTTCTGCCCTTCTTTTGTTTCTTTATCTACCCCTCTTCCCCCTTTCTGCATCTGTTGCTTCTTTTTGCACTTCTCTTGTCTCTTTCTCCACCCCTCTTCCCTCTTGCTGTACCTCTGTTGCTTCTTTCTTCACCTCTCTTGCTTCTTTCTGCACCCCCGTGCTTCTTTCACACCCCTCTTCCCACACCCATCTTGACTCTTTCTGCACCTTTGTTCCTTCTTTCTGCACTTCTTCTGTTTCTTTCTGCAGCTCACTTGCTTCTTTCTGCACCCATTTCCCTCTTTCTCTACCCATCCACCCTCTTTCTGCACCCCTGTTACCTCTTTCTGCAACTCTGTTCTTTCTTTCTGTACTTCTTTTGTTTCTTTTTGCACATCTCTTGCTTCTTTCTGCACTCCTCGTGCCTCTTTCACACCCCCCTTCCCTCTTAGTGCAACACTCCTGTCTCTTTCTGCACCTCTGTTCCTTCTTTCTGCACTTCTTTTGTTTCTTTCTGTACGTCTCTTGCTTCTTTCTGCACCACTCGTGCCTCTTTTTGCACCCCTCTTGCCTCTATCAGCACTACTGTTGCTTCTTTCTGCACTCTTCTTGCTTCTTTTTACATCTCTCTTGCTTCTTTCTGCACAACTCGTGCTTCTTTCTACATCTCTCTTGCTTCTTTCTGCACCACTTGTGCTTCTTTCTGCACCCCTCTAGCCTCTTTCTGCACCTCTGTTCCTTCTTTCTGCACTTCTTTTGTTTGTTTCTGCATCTCTCTTCCTTCTTTCTGCCCCCCTCTTGCCACTTTCTCCACTCCTGTTCCCCCTTTTTGCATCTCTGTTGCTTCTTTCTGCACTTCTCTTGCCTCTAGCTCTACCACTCATCCCTCTTTCTGCAACTCTGTTGCTTCTTTCTGCACTTCTCTTGCTTCTTCCTGCACCTCTGTCCCTTCTTTCTGCAACCCATTGTGCCTCTTTCTGCAACCCTCTTGCCTCTTTCTGCACCTCTGTTCCTTCTTTCTGCACTTCTTTTGTTTCTTTCTGCAACTCTCTTGCCTCTTTCTGTACCTCTGTTCCTTCTTTCTTCATTTCTTTTGTTTCTTTCTGCACCTCTTTTGCCTCTTTCTGCACCCCTCTTGCCTCTTTTTGCACCTCTGTTCCTTATTTCTGCATTTCTTTTGTTTCTTTTTGCAGCTCTCTTGCTTCTTAACGCACCCCTTGCCTCTTTCTCCACCCCTCTTCCCTATTTCTTCACCCCTGTTGCCTCTTTCTTCACCTCTGTTCCTTCTTTCTGCACTTCTTTTGTTTCTTTCTGCACATCTCTTGCTTCTTTCTGCACCCCACATGCCTCTTTCTGCACCCCTCTTCCCTCTTTTTGCACCCATCTTGCCTCTTTCTGCACTTCTGTTGCTTCTTTCTGCACTACACTTGCTTCCTTCTGCACCTCTTTGCTTCTTTCTGCACCACTCATGCTTTTCTGCACCCCTCTTCCCTTTCTGCACCCCTCTTCCCTCTTTCTCCACCCCTCTTCCCTATTTCTTCACCCCTGTTGCCTCTTTCTTCACCTCTGTTCCTTCTTTCTGCTCTTCTTTTGTTTCTTTCTGCACCTCTTTTGCTACTTTCTGCACCCCTCTTGCCACTTTCTCCACCCCTGTTCCCCCTTTTTGCATCTCTGTTGCTTCTTTCTGCACTTCTCTTGCCTCTTTCTTCACCCCCCTCATCCATCTTTCTGTACCTCTGTTGCTTCATTCGGCACTTCTCTTGCTTCTTTATGCACCTCTGTCCCTTCTTTCTGCAACCCTTGTGCTTCTTTCTGCACCCCTCTTCCCTCTTTCTGCACCCCTCTTGCCTCTTTCTGCACCTCTGTTCCTTCTATTTGCACTTCTTTTGTTTCTTTCTGCAACTTTCTTGCTTTTCTACACCCCTCTTGTTTCTTTCTGCACCCCTCGTGCCTCTTTCACACCCCTCTTCCCTCTTTCTCCACCCCTCTTGCCTCTTTCTGCACCTCTGTTCCTTCTTTCTTTCTGCACTGCTTTTGTTTCTTTCTGCACCCCTCTTCCCTCTTTTTGCACCCCTCTTGCCTCTTTCTGCACTTCTGTTGCTTCTTTCTGCACTACACTTGCTTCCTTCTGCACCTCTTTGCTTCCTTCTGCACCACTCATGCTTCTTTCTGCACCCTTCTTCCCTCTTTCTGCACCCCTCTTGCCTCTTTCTGCACCTCCGTTCCTTCTTTCTGCTCTTCTTTTGTTTCTTTCTGCACCTCTTTTGCTATTTTCTGCATCCCTCTTGCCACTTTCTCCACCCCTATTCCCCCTTTTTGCATCTCGGTTTGCTTCTTTCTGCACCCCTCTTGCCACTTTCTCCACCCCTGTTCCCCCTTTTTGCATCTCTGTTGCTTCTTTCTGCACTTCTCTTGCCTCTTTCTTCACCCCTCATCCCTCTTTCTGTACCTCTGTTGCTTCATTCGGCACTTCTCTTGCTTCTTTCTGCACCTCTGTCCCTTCTTTCTGTAACCCTTGTGCCTCTTTCTGCACCCCTCTTCCTCTTTCCTCTTTCTGCACCTCTGTTACTTTCATTTGCACTTCTTTTGTTTCTTTCTGCAACTTTCTTGCTTCTTTCTGCACCCCTCTTGCTTCTTTCTGCACCCCTCGTGCCTCTTTCACATCCCTTTTCCCTCTTTCTGCACCCTCTTGCCTCTTTCTGCACCTCTGTTCCTTCTTTCTGCACTGCTTTTGTTTCTTTCTGCACCTCTCTTGTTTCTTTCTATATCCCTCTTCCCTCTTTCTTCACCCCACTCCCCCCTTTCTGCATCTCTGTTGCTTCTTTCCTCACCTCTCTTGCTTCTTTCTGCACCCCTCTTCTGTCTTTCTGCACTCCTCTTACCTCTGTCTGCACCTCTGTTGCTTCTTTCTGCACATCTTTTGTTTCTTTCTGCACCCCTCTTGCCTCGTTCTGCACCTCTGTTCCTTCTTTCTGCACTTCTTTTGTTTCTTTCTGTACCTCTCTTGCTTCTTTCTGCACCCGTCTAGCCTCTTGCTCCACCCCTCTTCCCCCTTTCTGCATGTCTGTTGCTTCTTTCTGCACTTCTCTTGCCTCTTTCTCCACCCCTCTTTCCTCTTTTTGCACTTATTTTGTTTCTTTGTGCACCTCTCTTGTTTCTTTCTGTATCCCTCTTGCCTCTTTCTCCACCCCACTTCCCCCTTTCTGCATCTCTGTTGCTTCTTACACTTCTCTTGCTTCTCTCTGCACCTCTCTAGCTTCTTTCTGCACCCCTTGTGCCTCTTTCTGCACCCCTCGTGCCTCTTTCTGCACCCCTGTTGCCCCTTTCTGCACCTCTGTTCCTTCTTTCTGCACTTCTTTTGTTTCTTTCTGCCCGTCTCTTGCTTCTTTCTGCACCCCTTGTGCCTCTTTTTGTACCCCTCTTGCCTCTTTCTGCACCTCTGTTGCTGCTTTCTGCACTCCTCTTGCTTCGTTCTACACCTCTCTTGCTTCTTTCTGCACCACTCGTGCTTCTTTCTACACCCCTCCTCTCTTTCTGCACCCCTCTTGCCATTTTCTACACCTCTGTTCCTTCTTTCTGCACTTCTTTTGTTCCTTTCTGCACCTCTCTTGCTTCTTTCTGCACCCTTCTTGCCACTTTCTCCACCACTGTTCCCCCTTTTTGCATCTATGTTGCTTCTTTCTACACTCCTCTTGCTTCTTTCTACACCTCTCTTGCTTCTTTCTACACCACTCGTGCTTCTTTCTATACCCCTCCTCTCTCTTTCTGTACCCCTCCTGCCTCTTTCTGCACCTTTTTCCTTCTTTCTGCACTTATTTTGTTTCTTTCTGCAACTCTCTTGCTTCTTTCTGCACGCCTCTTGCTTCTTTCTGCACCCCTCGTGCCTCTTTCACACCCCTCTTCCCTCTTTCTGCACCCCTCTTGCCTCTTTCTGCACGCACCTCAGTTCCTTCTTTCAGCACTTCTTTTGTTTCTTTCTGCACCTCTCTTGTTTCTTTCTTTATCCCTCTTTCTCCACCCCACTTCCCCCTTTCTGCATCTCTGTTGCTTCTTTATGCACTTCTCTTGCTTCTTTCTGCACCTCTCTTGCTTCTTTATGCACCCCTCGTGCCTATTTCTGCACCCCTCTCCCCGCACTCCTCTTGCCTCTTTCTGCACCTCTGTTGCTTCTTTCTGCACTTCTTTTGTTTCTTTCTGCACCTCTCTTGCTTCTTTCTGCACCCCTCTTGTCTCTTTCTCCACCCCTCCGCCCCCTTTTTTCATCTCTGTTGCTTCTTTCTGCACTTCGCTTGCCTCTTTCTCCCCATCCATCTTTCTGCACCTCTGTTGCTTCTTTCTGCACTTCTCTTGCTTATTTCTGCACCTCTCTTGCTTCTTCTGTACCCCTCGTGCCTCTTTCTCCACCCCTCTTCCCTCTTTCTGCACCCCTGTTGCCTCTTTCTGCACCTCTGTTGCTTCTTTCTGCACTTATTTTGTTTCTTTCTGCACATCTCTTGCTTCTTTCTGTACTTCTCTCGCCTCTTTCTGCACTCAAATGGGAAGTGCAATCTGTCAAGTTTAACGGTCTGCGTGCTCGTGTGACTGAGGTATATGTCTACTCGTATATGTATTCTCACATGTATTATCCATCTGAAGATGGTAGCTTAAAAAGTGGATAGCTTCTTCTATAGGTGGTTAAATGTTCTCAGTTCTGCTATGTCATTCAGTTGCACAGGTAGACATGTCTTATGTATATAGGTGTTATAGAGCCCCTCAAATATACCATTGAATAGCCATGTGCCCTGTATTATGAGCAGGAAGAAATACATACACCTTTTTGTACACATATTTACAGAGTATGCTGTTTGAAACACAGGTATTCAAGTATTTCTATGTTTATTTTTATGTAACGTGTCACTCGGTAAAAGCAGAGGCACGCATGCATACCTTCACAAACTTGGTCAGACTTACAACAGTGAAATGCTTAGGATTGCTGTTTTATATTTGGTGGGTAGGCCTAACATTCTGAGCAGTCAATTAATAGTGAACCTTCAAGAGAAAAGTGAGGTTTAAGACATCTTGGGAGAAGGATTAGTGATTAGGCTACTTTGTATGAGTCTGTTGTAAGGTACAGTCAAAGTAGGCCTCTTTCTGCACTTCTGTTGGTTCTTTCTGCACTTCTCTTGCTTCTTTCTGTACCTTTCTTCCGCTTTCTGGACTTCTGTTGCCTCTTTCTGCACTTCTCTTGCTTCGTTCTGCGCCTTTCTTCATTTTTCTGCACACGTCCTACCTATGTAGGCATATTTAGAAATTAGCATTTAAAAAACCTTAGAAATTCACTGAAAAAAACAGAGGTTTCAGGGATGTTATAGCAAGGAATTAGCAATTAAAAAACCTTTGAAATTCACTGAAAAAACCATAGGTTTCAGGGACGTTATAGTTAGAAATTAGCATTTAAAAAACTTTAGAAATTCACTGAAAAAACCACAGGTTTCAGGGACGTTATTGTTAGTTGGACATTTCACTCGTACAAAACCAGAGACATTCGGCCGTTATAGTTAGTTGAGCTAACTGTAACTCGCGCCCCCGCAATGCACTGCTGATGAAGTCACATATTACATCACTCATGACATGGGCAGTGACATCACTGATGACATCACTGATGACATCATCCACTTAATATCTGATGCACCTCCTCACACCCTAATATAACCTTTCATACATCCGCTCTAAAATACAGACTACCATTCTCGAAACCATAGACACACCAATACCAGTTAGTACATACCCACTCGCTGATTCGTAGGTCTACACACATCCACTCACTCACTGATACAGTCACTCATACACGCAGTCACTCATCAATACAGCCTCTGATACAGGCACTCATACACCGATACAGACACTCACATACTGCCACTCATCCACAGAGATACTCACACACCTAGTCAGTCACCCAAAGACTCAATCACACTGCCATTTACTCACCAATACAGTTATACACACACCACCTCACTTATTCATACAGATACTAACACATACTTACTCTCTTATACAATCACTGACACAAGCACACATTCATCCATACAGCCACTCTCACAATCACTCACTCTCACATATAGTCACGTATATACTCAAACATTCACATATACTGCCTTTCACAAATGTAGTTATTCACACATATACCACTGAGACATCCATTCACTCACCAACACAGCCATATGCACACTCACTCACCCATACAGCCCCTCACAGATGCACTCATGAACCCATACACCCACTGGATCACCCACTCACACATTCATTGAGGGAGTCACACCCCCCCCCACCCACACATACACCCAGGCACCCATACAGGTAATCAGACAACCAATCATTAACCCATATAGACACTCATGTAGCTACTCACCAACCCATGCAGCCACTTACACACCAACTGACAAACTGATACAGACATTCACACAGATTAGTCATTCACCCATGCATTCACTAAGACACGTTTAATTGCTCACTTAAACAGTCAGTCACTCACCCACTAAATCATCCATTCAGACACTCATACTCCCACTCATTCTTCAATTCACCTTGGCGTATCTATAATTAACATTCTTAAACTTTTAAAAATAACCCAGTCTCTGGATGATGTCATCAGTGATGTCATTTGAATTGTCATCAGTGATGTCACTGACCATGTCATGAGTGATGTAATATGTTACGTCATCAGCAGTGCATTGCGGGGGCGCGAGTTATAGTTAGCTCAACTAACTAGAACAGCCAAATTTCTCTGGTTTTGTATGAGTGTAATGTCCAACTAACTATAACGTCCCTGAAACCTGTGGTTTTTTCAGTGAATTTCTAAGGTTTTGTAAATGCTAATTTCTAACTTTAATGTCCCTGAAACCTATGGTTTTTTCAGTGAATTTCAAAGGTTTTTTAACTGCTAATTCCTAACTATAACGTCCCTGAAACCTCTGGTTATATATATATATATCTGTATATACACACATATTTGCAACTTAGACAGCACAGGGAAGACCATATTTGGCCATCATCACATACTTCATTGGAGCGCACAATGAATGTAATGCGTACTATTATCGATAACTGGGATATGAAGAGTGAGGTTGCGGGCAGAGCAGACATCATGCATAAAACCTTCACATCGTGAAATTCTTACCTTTAAGCTTCAAGCTACGGCAATTTTTGAAGAAAGTTGAAACGCAAATGCTTAATAGATGAACATTTATTTTCTACATGTTGATGAGTCTTGGCTTATTTATACACCTATTTAGCACAAGATATGACTTTTCTATGATTTACAAAAAAAAGCAAGATTCCTTTGCTGTTTTTTATGTGGGCTAGACTCTTTGGGCCTCATTTAAAAAATGCGCCACACTGCGCCATATTTACAAAGTGACGCATCTAGGCAGATGCATCACTTTGTAAACCCCTGCGCTACATTATACCTGCGACAGGTATAATGTATGCAGGATGGGGGTTCTGACGCAGAAAAGCCTCGTAAAAGTTGCGCAGTGAAATCTATGAGATTTCACTGCGCCACTTCTATGGCGTCATTGCGTCAAATCCATGCGCCTGCTTGAAGCAGGCATAAGGAGTGATGCAGGCCTTTTCACATATGGCTTGCCCCATGTGAAATGACACATTGCTGGAGTTGCGTCTGTTTCCAGACACACTCCATTAATGTGCCATTTTTGCTCCGACAGCTACGTCAGGATTCCTGATGTATCTGTAAATCCTTGCGACATGGAGTGCAGAACAGTAAATACGACGCATCCATGGTGTCATAAGGATGGAGCACTGGAAAGTGTTGCATCACTGTTTAACCCCAGCAATGCAACACTTTTCATAAATAAGGCCCTTAGGGCCAAGCCAGAGTTCTGGCTCTACCAGTAGCAGCCGGCATTACTCGCGGGTGGTGGTGCAGGCACGAGAGGTCGTGGGGGGATTCGCGGGGGTGTTCCGGGTGGAGGAGGCGTGGGAAAATTTAAAAAAAAATGTAATTAAACTTACCTCTCCACCACGCCGGTTCCCGCGTCTTCTCGGCTCCTGCTCTCCGGCCTCCGACAGGAAGCAGGCAGCCACGCTCCCTCCCCTAAGCCAATCACAATGCTGCAAGCAGCCTTGTAATTGGTCAGAACGCCACCCAGCCAGGGGCTAACAGGGTGGCCATGTTCTCCATGCAGGCTTATGCGCAGCCTGCATGTAGAAGGGCAGAGTGAGCATGACTGGTTTGGGTGCCCACTCCTCCCCTGTGCTGCTCAAAGAGCAGAGCAGCTCCGAAATGTGCAAAAGAAACATAAAATGGTAATAACTTTTAGTTTTATGTTTTGGGGTGATGCTCCTCCGCACTGGTGGAGGAGCTGCCCCTGGGCTCTACTTTTATATTGCTCGCCCACTTCCAGTTTTATCATGAAGGAATAGATTTTTACCAGTGTCAGCATGGGGCCCTAAAGAGAGTGGTACTTTGGGGAACAGCCCCGCTGTTCCTCCTTGTGACTGCTCTGGTTTCAGAACCAAGAACATGGCTTAGTTGCTCTGTACCAGATTGTGCTAAGCTGGAGCAAAGTGTTAGTTGGAATATGTTTTCAAGCTATAGTAAATGTTTTTTACACCTGTTTCCCCATTACTTTTCCCCTTTTCCCATTGTTATGTCCAGGTGAGGCCCAGAAGGGCAAACCACGCCCCCTCTCCCGGAATCACCAGAAATCTGGTTGCCACCTTTTTTAGCAAAAAATAGCAGCCATTTGTTTACATTTTGCTATCCTGGAGCAGTCAAGAACTGGTAGCTGAAAAAGAGTTTTTGTAAATGTATCAGACTTCTCGTGTAATATGGCAAATATGCCCCTATTTACTCTAATATTCATTCTGAAGCTATTTAGACTGTTCTCAAATACTTTGTAACTGATTCCTTTGTGTGTGCTATTTATTTTAGATTTATGTTCAAAAGTGAAAAAATACCAAATGTCACTGCTTTTCCCAATATTTTTACGAACCTGGATTTAAAAATACAGGGCAGGCCGGAAAAAACGGTCAGTGGCGACCAGAAGCACAAAATGCCTTTTGCAGCAGGTGCAGTAGCTTTTCATGAGGCCGGCACAAGTTCTGAAGCACACTTTGAACACAGATTGCAGACTGGTTTATTCAGAATGTTGCTTTCATTAGAGAAATCTGCATTTCACGTCTCTTAGCATCCACTTAACAGGTGCGCTCCAAATAACCACCTGATTCCCCAGTAAATGGCAGCTGTATTCATGCCAGGATGGACTTGGCAGCCGGACTGGCTGCAGCTGTAGGCCTCCACCACACTGTGCCATGCTGCCAGGCTTCACTAGCCGGGCAGTGGCTTCTAATTTAGTGCAATGACTAACACTGTCCTCTGCACCGAGGGCGCAGTGAACCGCGTGCCACCGGGAGATTAGGGCCCGTACGTGCTGCCGGTGGGCGTCGTCGCCATGGAGGTGCCAGCGGGTTCACTCTCTGCCGTCAGAGAGTAGGGAGCTGAGTGGCTCGTCTCCAGGGAACGGAGCCCTCCCCTCCCACGGGCTTCCACTGACGTGGAAGTAGGTGGGGGAGGTGGGAGAGGTAGGTCCGGGCAGCGCTGCTGAGAGGGGCTGGGCCCAGTGGTGACAAAAGATGTGAAAAATGAAAGCTTTCAGGAAGGTCCTGCCGCCTGAAGAGCTGATTGAAATGCTTTTTAGAGTTACAAGCCCACGGCACTGAATAGGAACACTGTACAATGCAGTGAACTTGGTGCCCGGGAGGTGCTCTACACCGACAACAATGTCCTGAGAATAATATGGCATGTCTGTGATACATACATATTTATTAATAAATGAATTTATTTATGCATATTTATATCGCGCGGACATTACCTAAAATGTGGTAGAGCGCTTTACTAGAGAAATATTTTGTTATATTGCAGTTACAAATGGTTTAAGAATAACAAATGCAACTACAAATAATTACAAAGGTTGAGAATGAATGTATGAAGTATCCACGACTGCCTTAACCACGCATGCCTTTACAACGACTCCTTTACAACAAAAGTGTCTTTCCACGCATATGTTTACGGCCACATTTTTTACAACGCATGTGCCTTTACCACGTATGCCTTTACCACGAAAATGTAAGAATGTAAGTATTTTACAGGTAAGCTTTTAACCCTCTATATATATATATATATATATATATATATATATAGGGTCCAACTTAACTGTAAATTGCTTACATTTTCGTGTTAAAGGCATTAGCATAGTAAACATTTTACAGGTAAGTATAATATATATATATATATATATATATATATATATATATATATATATATATATATATATATATATATATATATATATATCTACTGGCGGTCGCCAGTAGATAGTTATAGTTAGGACCTATTTTCCTTAGGAAATCCGCGACATTCTATTTGAAATAACTCTTGCGTCGGTTGACGAATCTTCGCGAAATTTTCAAACTTTATGGCCCGCTCCGGTCCGCTCCTACCCTGAAAGTTTCGGGGTGATTCGTCAAGCGGGGCCGAGAAAAAGGGGGTCCCAAAACGTGTTTTCCCCATTCATTTTCCCATAGGAAACTTTAGCCACGGTTACAGCCTGAACTGCTGAACGGAATTACACCAAATTTGGCAAAGAGGTAGTTCTTGGTTCAGAAAGAACCCTTTTGTTAAATGGTGTAAATCCGTTCAGTAGTTCCTATGAAAATCAAAAGGAAAATCACATATATATCTATGGCCGCGTCGGATTCGCGCACCCTCCCGATGACGAGCTGCATGCTAATTGGCTGTCAACACTCCAAATCAGGAAGTGTTGGCAGCCATTTTGTCCCTCGGTAGAACCGAGGGACAGAAACCAGTGCGCAAAGCGCAAAAAGGGGGCAGGGTAGAAACACCCTGACACCCTAGATATTTATATCGCGCGGACATTACCTAAAATGTGGTAGAGCGCTTTACTAGAGAAATATTTTGTTATATTGCAGTTACAAATGGTTTAAGAATAACAAATGCAACTACAAATAATTACAAAGGTTGAGAATGAATGTATGAAGTATCCACGACTGCCTTAACCACGCATGCCTTTACAACGACTCCTTTACAACGAAAGTGTCTTTCCACGCATATGTTTACGGCCACATTTTTTACAACGCATGTGCCTTTACCACGTATGCCTTTACCACGAAAATGTAAGAATGTAAGTATTTTACAGGTAAGCTTTAACCCTCTATATATATATATATATATATATATATATATAAAGGGTCCAACTTAACTGTAAATTGCTTACATTTTCGTGTTAAAGGCATTAGCATAGTAAACATTTTACAGGTAAGTATAATATATATATATATATATATATATATATATATATATATATATATATATATATATATATATATATATATATATATCTACTGGCGGTCGCCAGTAGATAGTTATAGTTAGGACCTATTTTCCTTAGGAAATCTGCGACATTCTATTTGAAATAACTCTTGCGTCGGTTGACGAATCTTTGCGAAATTTTCAAACTTTATGGCCCGCTCCGGTCCGCTCCTACCCTGAAAGTTTCGGGTGATTCGCTAGCGGGGGCCGAGAAAAAGGGGGGTCCTAAAACGTGTTTTCCCCATTCATTTTCCCATAGGAAACTTTAGCCACGGCTACAGCCTCGAACTGCTGAACGGAATTACACCAAATTTGGCAAAGAGGTAGTTCTTGGTTCAGAAAGAACCCTTTTGTTAAATGGTGTAAATCCGCTCAGTAGTTCCTATGAAAATCAAAAGGAAAATCACATATATATCTATGGTCGCTGGCCGGATTCGCGCACCCTCCCGATCACGAGCTGCATGTTAATTGGCTGTCAACACTCCAAATCAGGAAGTGTTGGCAGTTATTTTGTCCCTCGGTAGAACCGAGGACAGAAACCAGTGCGCAAAGCGCAAAAGGGGGCAGGGTAGAAACACCCTGACTCCCTAGGTCTGCTCAAGGGGTCCCACAAGGACCCCCTGGGCAGAAAAAGCTTTTTTTTTAAATCGGCGGGATGCGCTTAGAGTGCGCGAATCCCGCCGAGAAACAAAAAAAGAAACAAGTGCGCAAAACGCACAAAGGGGGCAGAGTAGAAACACCCTGACCCCCTAGGTCTGCTCAGGGGGTCCCACAAGGACCCCCTGGGCAGAAAAAAGCATTTAAAAAAAAAAAAAAAATCGGCAGGATGCGCTCAGGGTGCGTGGATCCTGCTGGAAAAAAAAGAAATCGAAGCCCGGTCTCCCGCGCTTCGATGCAAATTTGCCCCCGGGTGGCCCAAGTCCCGGGGGCATGCGGGGGGTGGGTTTATTGTTTATGGGGGGCCTCTAAGGCCCCCAAACCACGGGGACCGCCACCCCCGGGCTTTTAAAAAGTGATGGCGGGAGGGCTGTGCGCTCCCCTGCCCCGGGGACCGCCACTCACCCCCGGGCTGTTTTTTTTTAATAAAAATCCTGTGTGGGGGCTCCAGCCCCCCACATGCCCCCGGGACCGCCACCTCCCCGGGCACTAAAGATTTAAATATGGGGGTCCATTACGACCCCCAGAGCCCCGGGGACCACCACCTCCCCGGAGCTTTGAACAAGCTGGGAGGGGGCCGCGCGCCCCCTCCTGGAGCCAGTGATGGCCCTGGGGACCACCACCCCCAGGGCCGGCTCCTGCAGTGTCCCGGGTGCCTACCCCAGGGACACTGTAGTTTGCTATGACAGGACGGGAGCATCGCGGCCCCGTCCTGTCATAGCAGTCTTGGTTTGCATTTTGAAAGAGAGAGCAGGAAACCTGCTCTCTCTTCAAAATGCAACCCAACTGCTTTTCCACACGGGGAGCAGCATGTTAGCTGCTCCCCATGTGGAAAGCAATGCACGGCTCGCGCAGGAGGCGGGGAGCTGGCTGGGACTGTGGGGGATTGGGGACCCCCACAGTCTCCAACGAGAGGCCAGGCCCCGGGGATGGGGTCCCCGGGGCCATAAGTGGCTCTGAGATGGGGCCACGCAGCCCCCTCCCCCAAAAAGAAAAGAAAAAAAAAGAAAAATAAAGGCCTGCCCCAGGGGATGGGGTCCCCAGGGCAAAAGGAGGCCTGAGGAGGGGGGCCACGCAGCCCCCCTCAAAAAATAATAAAAAGAGTGGCCATGCCCCGGGGGATGGGGTCCCCAGGGCCGGAATCGGCCACGGGAGGGGGGCCACGCGGCCCCCTTCCCGTTTAAAAAAAAAAAAAAGGGGTAAGGCCCTGGGGGATGGGGTCCCCAGGGCCCAAAAAAGGAAAGGAAGGGGGGCCACACAGCCCCCTTCGAGGAAAAACAAAAAGCGGTCGTGCCGCAGGCCCCGCCCCCTTCCTTTACCACTCTGCAAATGCGCCTGGCGCGTTTGCAGAGGGGGAACGATCCCCTTGAATACTGGGGTCCCTGGGGCCAACTAGCCCACCAGGAACCTCCAGTATGCTAGGGCTGCGTTGCAGAGAGGTGTACAGAGGCCACGCCCCTTTACACCTCTCTGCAACGCAGCTCTGTGGCGCTTACTGGAGGTACCTGGTGGGATAGTTGGACCCCAGGGACCCTCAGGATTCAAGGGGACTTAATCCCCAACTTAAAACGCGCCACGGGCGCGTTTAGTACAGTGGTGAAGGGAGGGGGGCTTCAGGTGACATGTGTGCAAACAGGCCCCGTGGCGCATTTTAAGATGGGGAATGAAATCCCTTCAATCCTGAGGGTCCCTGGGGCCAACTAGCCCACCAGGTACGCCCAGAAAGCACCACAGAGCTGCGCTTGCAGAGAGGTGCAAAAGGGGCATGGCCTCTGAACACCTCTCTCTGCAACGCAGCTCCCTGGCGCATACTGGAGGTACAGGGTGGGCTAGTTGGACCCCAGGGACCCTCATGATTCAAGGGGACTTAATCCCCAACTTAAAACGCACCATGGGGCGCGTTTGCACAGATGTCACCTCAGGCCCCGCCCCTCCCTTCACCATTGTGCAAATATTCCTCTAAAATCAGCCGCACTACGAATTCTCGATTTACTCACCTGTTATCAGGAGAGACCTCAGTGCTGCATCTTTGAGCCCAGTACTGATCCTGAAAAGTAATTTTAACCGTACTTACCAGTAACTTGAATTTCCTTCCATAGGCTAACATTGACTGGTTTCACTTGGAAATTCTTCTAAGTGTGGAGTTTTGGAACTTTATAATATTCCTCTAAAATCAGCCGAACTACGAATTCCGATTTACGCACCTGTTATCAGGAGAGAACCCAGTGCTGCATCTTTTAGCCCAGCACTGACCCTGAAAAGTAATTCTAACCGTACTTACCAGTAACTTGTATTTCCTTCCATTGGAATCCATTGTCTGGTTTTCAGCAGAAAAGTTTCAAAGTGTCGATTTTCACAAACTACAAATATTCCTTAAAAATCGCCTGTATGACTTAAACGCATTCTTTCAACTGTTTACAGGAGATGCACCAGTGCTGGATACAGGATCCACCACTGAGTAAGAAAAAGTAACGATAACACTACTTACCTGCTAAGTGAATTTCCTCCCATAGGATAACATTGGTGATTCTATGTGAAAAAGTTTCTAAGTGTCAACTTTTAAAATACAATAATATTCCTTAAAAATCACTACTGTAACCAAAACGCTTTTACTCAACTGTTTACAGGAGATGTCCCAGGACTGAATCTAGGATCCAGTCCTGTGGTTAGAAAAGTAATCCATAAAGTAACTAATTGCATTTAACTAGAAAGTCACATTGAGCTCAATGTTGCATTGTGTTTGAAATTGTGTTGCCCATTGCAACAACTGTAACTACTGTACTTAAAAGTCTATTGCCTATTTGCAAAGTATTTAAACTAAAGTAATTCATTCTGAGAAAGTATATTTTGTAATGTAATGTATAATGTAATTACAATGTAATTTAAAAATAAAATGTAAAAATAGTATAAAAAAATGTAGTAAATCCGTATCAAAAAATAAATATAACAATTAATACATTTAAAAATTGTCATTTACAAAACCTTTGAAATTCACTGAAAAACCATAGGTTTTGGGGCGTTATAGTTAGAAATTAGCATTTAAAAACCTTTGAAATTCACTGAAAAACCATAGGTTTCAGGCACGTTATAGTTAGAAATTAGCATTTAAAAACCTTTGAAATTCACTGAAAAACCATAGGTTTTAGGGACAGTTATAGTTAGTTGGACATTTCACTCGGACAAAACCATAGAAATTCCCCGTTATAGTTAGTTCAGCTAACTATAACTCGCGCCCCGCAATGCACTGCTGATGACGTCACATATTACATCACTCATGACATGGTCAGTGACATCACTGATGACATCTCAAATGACATCACTGATGACATCATCCAGTGACTGTGTTTCTGTAAAGTTTAAATATTTTTAATATATAGGGAAAGGTGTATTGAAGAATGAGTGGGTGTATAAGTGTGTGGATGAAGGATTTAGTAGGTGCGTGACTGACTCTATAAGTGAGTGATTAAACGTATCTTACTGAATGCGAGGGTTAGTGACTAAACTGGGTGAATGTCTGTAACCGTCTGTCTGTTGCTGTGTAAGTGGCTGCATGGGTTTGTGAATAGCTACATGAGTGTCTATATGAGTTATTGATTGGTTGTCTGAGTATCTGTATGGGTGCATGAGTGTTTGTGTGGGTGGGGTGTGTGCGACTCTGTGCATAGATGTGTGAGTGGGTGATTCACTGGGTGGATGGTTTCAAGAGTGCATCTGTGATAGGCTGTATGGGTGGGTAAGTGTGTGTAAGAGTGTGTTAGTGAGTGAATGTATGTCCCAGGGGTACATGTGTGAGTAACTACATATGTGAAAGGCAGTATATATGTGTGTTGGAGTATATAAATAGCTATAAGTGAGAGTGTGTGATTGTGAGAGTGACTGTATGGATGAGTGTGTGCTTGTATCAGTGATTGTATAAGAGCGTAAGAATGTGCTAGTATTTGTATGAGTAAGTGAGCTGGTGTGTGTATAACTGTATAGGTGAGTAAATGGCAGTGTGATTAATTATTTGCATGACTGACTAGGTGTATGAGTACCTCTATGGATGAGTGGCGGTGTTTGAGTGTCTATATAGGAGTATGAGTGCATATGATAGTCTTGTACTGAGTGACCGTACGTATGAGTGACTGTACGGGTGAGTGAGTGGATGTGTGTGTGTAGACCTAAGAATCAGTGAGTGGGTATGTAGTTATTGGTGTTGGAGTGTCTATGGTTTTGCGAATGGCAGTGTGTAATTTAGAGTGGGTGTATCACAGGTTATATTAGGGTGTGAGGAGGTGCATCAGATTATCACGTGGATGATGTCATCAGTGATGTCATTTGAGATGTCATCAGTGATGTCATCAGTGATGTCACTGACCATGTCATGAGTGATGTAATATGTGACATCAGCAGTGTATTGCGGGGGCGCGAGTTATAGTTAGCTGAACTAACTATAACGGGGGAATTTCTATGGTTTTGTACGAGTGAAATGTCCAACTAACTATAACTGTCCCTAAAACCTATGGTTTTTTCAGTGAATTTCAAAGGTTTTTTAAATGCTAATTTCTAACTATAACGTGCCTGAAACCTATGGTTTTTTCAGTGAAATATATATATATATATATATATATATATATATATATATATATATATATATTCAATACAACTTGATCTCCACACGAGGGAACACTTTAACAGCCGGTGCTCACGGCGGAGAGAAGACCATTCTCCGCAATAATGTGATCCAACAAGAAAAGAAACGTGGCACACACCTTAGCAGTTTTAAGAGTTTTAATTTAGCAAAAAGCTCTCCTCCTCCCTACGCGTTTCGAACTTCATGTTCTTGATCACGGTAGTATCACAAAAGTCCCTTTACTATTTCCTCTTTTATACTCGGTCTCCACGTTAGCCCGTTATGAGGCATTGTGGTCCCAGTAGTTTGCATTCATTCAATCTAACTTTATTGTTCATAACCATTCAACAACTGGAATTAAATGACACATTTACAAATTCCTAATGTATCTATTGGCAATATAGGCATAAATATGGATTATCCTTATTTGTATTGCCAGTGTCTATCACTGAATTCATGGCTAAGTGCCTGGTAGCTCTGAGACAAAATGTTTATTAGTGTATCTACACTTGTTAATGCATCATGCTATCCTCAGAGCTGATGTCCATCTTGATATATTGCTTAGTGCAAATACTTTATTTAGTCATTCTTAAGTTCAATCACCCCAGTTGCAAAAAAGAAAAACTACTACTGATACCATACTAATAATTATAATTACAATTTACACAATCTCATGGAATTTTCAGGAATTTCATTTGTTTCATCAAAGACAATATCTCATCTTAAAGTCCCAATTAAACACATATTTATATAAAAAGATGGATATTTTTATATTTTTATAGGTGCACATGCATCTCTTCATCCATGTTAAGACCTCCCGGACCTTAGTCTTAAATCGGATAATAAGTTTGGATTCCAAACGCCTTAGATTAAGCGTTCGATTGCCTCCTCTTTCATTTTGTCGAACTGTTGCCAAGCCTGAATACTTAAAATCTAGCCAAGTCTTTCCTGGATGAGTGCTCATGTGTTTGGCTGTAGCATATAAAATGTCATGATTGACTGTGGCTCGTACATGTTCTAATATTCTTTTCTTGAGTGGGCATATGGTACTGCCAATGTACCGCTTTCCACAAAAACACTCAATTAGATAGACAACATAGGATGTTTCATACGTAATTGTTTCTTTAATTTCTAGCGTGCCTCCTTTAGGATCTTTAATGGATTTAAGATTCTGTCCAATTTTGCACGCTTTGCAATTTATGCATTTCACAAATCCCCTTTGTTTGATTTGTAACCAAGATTCTTGTTTATGTGTCCTAAAGTGACTGTTCACAAGTGAGTCAGATAAGGACAGCGCTTTTCTGAATGTCACCAGAGGATGTTCCCCTACCAAATGGCCAATATCAGGATCCTTTTGTAATACGCTCCAATACTTGGTCAGGATTTGTCTAATTTGAAAACTCTCACGACTATATGTCAAAATCAGGCGTGGTGTTTCTTCTCCTATTCCTGCTTGTTGTTTGTTCTTTTTTTCTCTGTTATCAACTAGTGTCTCCGCCCTGGTTTTTAACCTTGCTTTATGTTCACCTTTATACTCATCTCGATATTTGTATCCTCTTTGGAGGAAACATTTTTTGTTTCAACAAACTTGGTTTCCATTTCTTCCAATTCAGAGCAATTTCTCTTCATTCGAATAAATTCTCCATATGGGATGCTTTTCTTGAGGGATGATGGATGAAAGCTCATACCATGCAGTATGCTGTTAGTTGCTGTCTTTTTTCTATGGACAGTTGTGTGAATTTCATTGGATTTGATATACACTTTTGTATCTAAGAATTCAATCTCTTGACTGTTTATGTTGTGTGTGAATTTTAATCCAACTTCATTGTCATTGAGTACCTTTAGATATTCCAAAAATTCAATTTCAGTGCTCCTCCATAACAAGAAGAGGTCATCAATGAAACGAAGCCATAAGGCTATCTTGGATGTATGATGGTCGTTCTCCTCTCTCCAAGCTATACTCCTCTCCCACCATCCCATCATGAGATTAGCATAGCTTGGAGAAAAGGAAACTCCCATCGCAGTCCCACACTTTTGACCATACAGCTTTTTATTAAACAGGAAAATGTTATTCTTGAGACATAGCTCAATCATATTCATCAGCATCATTGTGTGTTTGTATTCCGATATTGGTCTCTGTTGCAAAAAGTAACGTATGGCTTTCATTCCAATATCATGGTTTATTGACGTATATAGCGAAACTACGTCTATCGTCACCAGGAGATAGTTGGATTGCCAACTCGTCCCCATCAATATCCTCAAGAAATCCCCTGTGTCTTTGATATAAGAGTTAAGGGTCGGGACAATTGGTGCTAAAAAATAATCTACATAGGAGGCAACATTTTCATACAGAGAACCGCAACTGGAGATTATAGGACGGCCAGGTGGTTTCTTCAGAGTTTTATGTACTTTGGGCAAGAAATAAATTGTTGGTAGGACAGGATTTTCCACCATCAAGAACTTCTTTCCTCATCATTGATCAATCCCTCATTACGCCAGTCTTGCAATTTATTTGCTAGGTCTATACATAGATCATTGATTGGATTCTTCGTGAGCTCTTGATAATTGTCGATATTATTTAGTTGTCGAAGAGCCTCATCAATATATTCTTGTTTGTCCATAATAACTGTATTTCCGCCTTTATCAGCTGGTTTGATTTCAATCATATGATTGATTTGTAGCGATGTTAATGCTTGACGCTCTTTAATGGACAGATTTTCGAGTCGTTTCCCATGTTTGATATTTTCCATAGACTCTAGCTCTGCCACCACTAGCTCATGGAATGTATCAAGTTTGTTCCCTGGATGAAGTATGGGACAGAATTTTGATTGACTTCTAAAATTGGTTCGTGGATGTCTATTTATATTAATTCCCATTTCTTCTAGTATTGTTTGATCCGTTTCACTCGCATGTTCTATATCATGAGCGAGTTCATATGCCGTTCTTAAACTTTGAATCTCTTCTATGGTATATTCATTTTCCGATTCTGATGATACTGATTCTGATGAATTGATTTGTGGATTAATAGTACATGCCTGTTTAGTGAAGAATTTTTTTCAATTTCAGTTTTCGGATGTATTTATATACATCTATCTTTGTTTCCACCGGATTTTGATGTCTTTCCGGACAGAATGTCAATCCTTTGTTAAGAAGGCTTTCTTCCGCTTTCGTCAGATTATATTGAGATAGATTAATTATCAAGTTGGAATTAGTTTCTTTTACATGAGTATGGACATCATTCATTACTTCTTTGTCACAGTTCGGTTGTGCAGATGGTATTCTCTTGTTTTTCCTGATACTTCTTGTCTTTCGCCGTTTTCTCTTGGAATTGCGTCTTCCTCCCCTGGCCCTTGATCTTACATTCCCACGACCTCGCCCTCTTCCACTTGGGTTTTGTTGGTCCTGGTATAGTATCTTCATTTCCTCTAAAAAGATAACTGTCGGGGTGGTGCTTGTGTGGTTTCCCCTCACTCAGATCTGATTCTGACTCACTCTGGGTCATAATGGGAGATTCTCGTACCACATGCTTTTTAGTATCAAATTGTTGTCTTAATGTATCAAATCGTCTGGCAAACGTCAGGATAGTCCCCTGTTCATAATCGCATTCATCCCTGCGAAATTTCCGTTGTTTACGTTCTTGGACTTCCCTTTCATGCTTGTCTAAAATTTTATCCATCTCCATTCTCATTTTCTTTAGATCATCCTCTTCATGATTCAGTTCTGCTATTTGCTCCTCTATTTCCTTTATTTTTTTATGTAGATCTTCTACATCCTTCATAGCGTATTTAATTATTATGAGCATCATCGTTTTTGAACAGTCCATATTGTTTTTACCCCACTCCTCCAGCATTTCTGGCCGGGTATCAGGATGATTGGGCAATGTAAAAATACGTAGCCCTCTGGGAACTCGACCACATTCCACATACTTTTCCAGGGTTATTATCTCCCAGCTCCGTGATATTTCTTTTCGCTGGAGTCTCTCAAGCTGAAAGAATAGCTGCTTGATTGTTTGTGCACCACTTGTGCCAGATTTCTCAGTGGCACTAGTATCTTTAGCAGTTGTGTGTCCTTGTTGAAACATCAATTCCGCCATTTGGCGGCGTTTTGCCGCTCTCGCTTCCATGAGAAATATTCCTCTTTTAATTATTAATTCAAACACTCAACACTTTTTTTATTGGACCAATTGGCCTGACTCTTCAAACTCGTATATTGTTAATTTACGAGTGTCATTCAGGGACGGGTTCAGTGTTAGGAGTTTGAGAGTTTAAACGGTTCTGTGCAAAGTCTGCTAAGGTAGTCAATGTATTTAGAATTATTTATCTGCTCACTCCTCGTTGGAATAATGCATACACAGTACTCGCTGTGGCGCGCTGGAGTTATAGAGATTGTTACATGCCTCAAAGCTGTTCTAGCTCTTACCTGGGAGTCTCCCGGTCATCACGGCGTCCTCCGACTCCGTGCGCCGACGCTCGACCAGCTGGCAATCCCGTAATCTCAGGTTTCCTCGCTTGTATATTCACCCAAAGCTCGATATGTGCTGAAAGGCTGTTCGTATCCACAAAATGTCTAGTGGACGGTTGAAAGGAAAGTCCACAGTCCTTAAACAAATGCACGTAATTTCGAGTTAATCTCCGTATCGGTGATAAGCGCGCCGGGTTCTCCTCCGTCTTTATTTATTCAATACAACTTGATCTCCACACGAGGGAACACTTTAACAGCCGGTGCTCACGGCGGAGAGAAGACCATTCTCCGCAATAATGTGATCCAACAAGAAAAGAAACGTGGCACACACCTTAGCAGTTTTAAGAGTTTTAATTTAGCAAAAGCTCTCCTCCTCCCTACGCGTTTCGAACTTCACGTTCTTGATCACGGTAGTATCACAAAAGTCCCTTTACTATTTCCTCTTTTATACTCGGTCTCCACGTTAGCCCGTTATGAGGCATTGTGGTCCCAGTAGTTTGCATTCATTCAATCTAACTTTATTGTTCATAACCATTCAACAACTGGAATTAAATGACACATTTACAAATTCCTAATGTATCTATTGGCAAAATAGGCATAAATATGGATTATCCTTATTTGTATTGCCAGTGTCTATCACTGAATTCATGGCTAAGTGCCTGGTAGCTCTGAGACAAAATGTTTATTAGTGTATCTACACTTGTTAATGCATCATGCTATCCTCAGAGCTGATGTCCATCTTGTTCACTGGCATGCACTCCGGACAGCAGAAATGGAAAGCGCGCCACACCCCAATCTCCAAATTAAATGGTAAAAAGCTCGAAGTGTGCGGCTTCTTCTTGTTGGGGCAACTCTTCTTTTTTTCATGTTAACGGCTGGTCCGAGCCGTGAAGGAGCCCCACTGCCTACCAAAGCAGGTCTGCAGTGTCACGAACATTCAGACGCTGTTGGAACGTCGAGTCCGATTTGGGGATGTTGTATTGGCGGAACCTGTGCCTGTTTTATTCTGAACACCCCACTTGGGAATACATGGACATGACGGAGCCCATTGGGGTTTGGATTATAAGGCGAACTACAACAACCAGGGTGCAATAGCGGATACGCCCACCAGGGCGGGACATTATAAAACTTGGGGTGTGGCGCGCTTTCCATTTCTGCTGTCCGGAGTGCATGCCAGTGAACAAGAGCAGTGGTTGCTCGAAACGCGTCTGGCACTCATATTGTGTTTGGAAATGCTGGTGGCAGGCTCTTGCAATCTCCAAATTAAATGGTAAAAAGCTCGAAGTGTGCGGCTTCTTCTTGTTGGGGCAACTCTTCTTTTTCATATATATATATATATATATATATATATATATATATATATATATATATATATATATATATATATATATATATATATATATATATATATATATAATATATATAATATATATATATATAATATATATAATATATATAATATAATATATCACAGCTCCAAAGGTCCACCTCGGCAATATATGCACTCTTACAGATGGGTGCAGTTAGTATGGAGGTGGGTCCATATCAAATATCAAAGCTCCGGTTCCCATAAGAAACATACTGCACTCGCAGGTCCCGTTTGAAGATGCTTTATTCACAAGGACGCGTTTCGGCGATCTGCCTGTGTTTGAAAAACGGCACAACCTGTCGTGATGGCTTTTAACTGGTAAGTTCAATCCCATTGGATATGGCACATAAACATAAAAAGAGGACTCGGACCCAACATTTCTTTCCGTGATGTATTCTGGGATTTAAAGTCCATTAAAGTTTTTTTTATTTTTTTTTATCGTGCATCTTATGCCTGCATGGCTCAATAAGTGGTTATAAATCAAGCCTCCATTGGCATACCCTCCCAAAAATGTCACAATTGTTCACAATTTTGTGTCCTCTCTTCAGTGCCCTGTTGATCATACCACCTTTGCGCCGTAGAATGTATCTTCTCCAGGGACCCCTCGTCCAACCACCGGGTCTCGCTGCACTCAGCGTGGGAGCAGGTCAAATGGCCATAACTTCCACAGGCATGATTCCTGTCGACAACAGTCTGCGTCAGTGCACTAATTCCCTGATGGCGGTGCAATTGCCAAATATATCACAGCTCCAAAGGTCCACCTCGGCAATATATGCACTCTTACAGATGGGTGCAGTTAGTATGGAGGTGGGTCCATATCAAATATCAAAGCTCCGGTTCCCATAAGAAACATACTGAACACGCGGGTCCCGTTTGAAGATGCTTTATTCACAAGGACGCGTTTCGGCGTTCTGCCTTCATCTGCCTGTGTTTGAAAAACGGCACAACCTGTCGTGATGGCTTTTAACTGGTAAGTTCAATCCCATTGGATATGGCACATAAACATAAAAAGAGGACTCGGACCCAACATTTCTTTCCGTGATGTATTCTGGGATTTAAAGTCCATTAAAGTTTTTTTATTTTTTTTATCGTGCATCTTATGCCTGCATGGCTCAATAAGTGGTTATAAATCAAGCCTCCATTGGCATACCCTCCCAAAAATGTCACAATTGTTCACAATTTTGTGTCCTCTCTTCAGTGCCCTGTTGATCATACCACCTTTGCGCCGTAGAATGTATCTTCTCCAGGGACCCCTCGTCCAACCACCGGGTCTCGCTGCACTCAGCGTGGGAGCAGGTCAAATGGCCATAACTTCCACAGGCATGATTCTTGTCGACAACAGTCGGCGTCAGTGCACTAATTCCCTGATGGCGGTGCAATTGCCAAATATATCACAGCTCCAAAGGTCCACCTCGGCAATATATGCACTCTTACAGATGGGTGCAGTTAGTATGGAGGTGGGTCCATATCAAATATCAAAGCTCCGGTTCCCATAAGAAACATACTGCACACGCGGGTCCCGTTTGAAGATGCTTTATTCACAAGGACGCGTTTCGGCGTTCTGCCTTCATCTGCTTGTGTTTGAAAAACGGCACAACCTGTCGTGATGTCTTTTAACAGGTAAGTTCAATCCCATTGGATATGGCACATAAACATAAAAAGAGGACTCGGACCCAACATTTCTTTCCGTGATGTATTCTGGGATTTAAAGTCCATGCAGGCTTAAGATGCACGATAAAAAAAAAAAACTTTAATGGACTTTAAATCCCAGAATACATCACGGAAACCTTAGAAAGCTATCCAAGTGGTAGCTGTGGAGAGCAGCATTTAGGCTTAGTCTTGAAGGACTGTTAAACAGCTTGTTTCACCAGACTGCAACCTTATTGTATTGGTTAAATGAAAGGAGAACCACACAGTAGTTATAAAAATATGTATTTATTATTATAACACACTCTCTAAATACTTTACGGTATCTGCTACACGCAGATAAACACAAAGCATACAATACTGTAGCACAGAAACAATCGTAAGTAGCATTAATACACAGTGGGCGACCAAACCATATACTAAAATAGTGGTATAAAAACCACGACTCAAGTCAAGACAGTGTCTAGAGGTTGTAGAATCGCTGGGATCCCAACGAACCACCCAAGGTGAGTAAGTAGGGACTCCACGGAGGACGGGTGCAGTGTGAGAACACGACCGCGTGCTACGTACAATTCAATGTGAGAGTCGCGGTTGCAGTTTTAAAGTTTAAGGACCCTTCCCAGTGGATTACGAGGAAGCCCTTTGGATCATAGAAGGGTTAGAGAGCCACCCCACCCGTGGAGACTGTAGTACCAGAGCTACCTATCCCAGGGAAGCCGGGTGCATAGGGCTGAAGTGGTGTCAGAAACCGCCGTCGATCTCAATGGAGGACTTCAAGGAAAAGCCACTGCGGGAAAGAAGAAAAGTGTCCGTTGGAATCCCAAGGTGGATTCTTGTGGAAGAGTACCTGAAAGCAGAGGGAACAGAGTCTGGGTCACTCAGGAGTGACTAATGCCCACTGATGTCGGGTGCCTCAGGTGCGTTGATGGAGATCTTGACTCTACAGCTGCAGGGACCAGGAGATGTTGAGGACAACCAGGAGCTGGATACAAGCTGTCCCATGAAGGATGTCGAGTGCTGAGGGGTCGGTGTCCGGCGGGAGCACCAACAAGCCTTGGCAGTGGCAACCCACGAAGAAGGTGAAGGAAGGTTACGGTCTGGCCCAGCAAAGACCAGGAGACTCACCAAACACAGGGGAGTTGGGGCAAGCCTGGAGCAACCAGGGAAGCCCAAGAAAAGCAGTGTTGACCCTCAAGAGGACCCACAGGCGGAGGCACAGGAGTCGCGAGGGGACCTCAAGCAGATTTATAAAGCAACAGCCCACGGAGCACTCCGTGCAAGGAGGCCAAAGTTCTTGGGTGGAAATGTGCCCAGAGGTTGGGACTATTCGTAGCCCAATGTATTTGTTCCAGAAACACCAACAAGCATATGCACTTGCAAAAGTACGTGGTGCACAGGAGTTGTGCAGTCCCCATGATGGATACTAGCCTCAGCCTTGGTGAGAGGGCAACTCAACTTCAAGGAATGTAGGAACCCACCTCCTGTGTTGCTGAAGCCTTCGGAGTCTGCAGGAGCTTAGGATCAGCAGACTGGTCAGTTGCGTTACGGTGCCTGCGAATGCAGGGGAGTGACTCCTTCACCCCAAGGGAGATAACTTCAGTTGTCCTTGATGCTCCACAGGTCCTGCATGGAGCCTGTATGGTGCACGGGCACAGGCGATGCTTTGGACGGAGAGGGAGACAAAGTCGGGCCCAGTCGAAGTCCAGCGAAGTCCAGAGTGTCCAGACGGTTGAAGATCAGTGGTTTCTTGTTCAAAATCTTGTCCACGTTGAATCTAGGGTCCTACAGCCAGGTAAGCCCTTTTGTACCCACGGGAGAGTGTTGGACAGATTCAGGGGTCCCTCCCAGGGGAGGGTCAGGACAGTGGGGAGGATACTCCCATGTCCTTTGTCCAGTTTCGCGCCAGAGCAGGAGCCAATGGCTCCCAGGACTGGTTTGAACTGGACTATGCACAGGGACACTAAATGTGCCCCTCATGCAGACTTTCAGTCGCTGGCAAGCGCACCCACCCAGGCCTAATACACTAATCCTGTCTGGGAGGTGGTCACACCTCCCTGTGACAGGATTCCTATTGTTCTGCCTTTCCCTGCTTAAGCTTGGCTCAGCAGCAGGAGGGCAGAAATGTGTCTCTGGTCGGCAGCAACCCTTTTGGGCTGCCTGGGACTAGAAGGTTGGTACCGGGAACACCAGGGACCTCACAAAGCTCGTTTCTGAGGGGTGGAATCGTACCTCCCACACCGGTTACCGGTGTGGGGATATGATTCCACAATGTTTGATACCAAACACGATAGGGTTACTTTCAGCCGTTTTAGAGTTGGTCATCACGCGGTCGTATAGTGACACTCTATATGTCTTAAATGGCTGCAGCACTAACAACCCGGGAGAATAGACTCCGTAGGCTGCAGGGGTGTCCTGCTCATGCAGGGGCACCCTCTCACTTAAAACCAAGCACCCAGCCTTCACGATTGTCAAGGCCTGCTATAGGGGTGACTTATAGGTTTTAAGTGTAGTGACCCTTAGATATAGTAAGTCCGTTTTTATATAGCGCAGCTACTCACCCTTACGGGTCTCAAGGCGCTGGGGGCTGTAGTGGAAATTAAGTGAGCTATTGCCCAGAGTCACATGGTGCTGAGCTGAGCTGCCGCCGGAGATCGAACCGTGAACCCGGTGCTCCGAAGTCAGCTGCCCTGGCCGCTGCACCACACCTCTCCACTATAGTAAACCTATATCTTAAGGAGGTGGTGCATGCACCAACTTACACAGGCTGCAATGGCAGGCCTGTATATCCATTTTGCATGGCCTCTCATGGGTGGCATAATACATGATTCTGCCCATGGGAGGCCTCTGGAGTACCTATGCCCTGGGTACAGGTGTACCATATACAAGGGTACCCCAGTATCTAATCTGGAGTGTACCTAAGTACATGACATAACATTTTAGGGAGAAAGCAGATAGACTGGGGGCCTGATTAGCAGGATCCCAGTCAGACTAGTCAAAAACAGTGTAACATCAAGCAAAAAGTGGGGGTAACCATAAGAAGCAGATCCTACTTTCCTACACTTGGGTAAAGTTTGTGATAAGTAAATCTGCCCAAAATAAAACATAGAGTCTATATTTCACCCACACTTTAATATTGTCCTCCAGGTATTAAGAAAAAAGCATTACATTTTAATGTCAGGCCTCTAGTGCCTTAATTTCACAGTGTGAAACACAAAAATCTGGGATCAATCCAAGTTACCCTGATGTACCAAATTGTGTGATCCTATGCAACTTCTTTATTTCTCCGAGCCTCCTTTCCATTCACAATCATGTATGAGATCTCCTTCAAATATGTGAGTTCAGGATGCACACTTTACATAAAGCTCACTTGTTTCTGATTTAATAATGAATCTACAGTTATAATAAAAATCTAAGCAACATTTAAGGAATATTGGATATCTGACTTGCCTCTTATTTCACTAATAGTATTGTCATCAAGGGGGAGGCAGCAATGTTTCACAGTTCATGTTTAAAAACTCTCACTTCTGATAAACATTCTTCAAAAATCTGATGTAATAAGGTGAAACACTTTTGCATATTAAAGAAATACAATTTCTTGAATTTTAAAGACACCGTGTCATATTCTAACATGATTTGTTGCCTGATTTACATGGCAAATATTTTCAAGGCTAGGATTGTGCAAAGGCACTGGCGTAGCCGGGCGGCACGAGATTTGGGGGCGGCGGCTAAAATCATTAAAATCATCGCTAGCACCCCCCCTCCGCTCTTCAGCGCGCGGCGGCGGCAAAAGACAGGGACCGCCATGGGCGGCAGAGTGCCTAGCTACGCCACTGCGTACAAGAGCCGACCCTTGGCTCGGCTCAGGCTCACCTCTCCCTGTTAATTTGTTGGTTGGCCCACCTGTTTAATATACCCACGACGACTAGAGCAGCCTTTCCACTCAAGGCACCCAGGTCAGCAGCAACATCAAGAATTCCTCCTGGCCATGGACAGAGACTTCTGCCCTGAGATTGAAACCTCCCCGGGCATGAGTCAAGTCCGCTGTTCTTATTGCCCGTCTGAAAGTTTAAAAATGAAAGCAAGACAACAGCAGGCTGCTATTGTACTCCTTGGCACCTGGTCTAAGTAAACTGCATCAACAAGCGTAGCCATTGGCACCTGTCTTCCCCTTCAGCCTCCATTGCTCATCAGTCCTGCAGTGAGATTTTGGGCTTTACCCACACACTTCCTACAGGAGGCTGAACTAGTGTATCCTGGCGGTAGAGGACATCGTAGACCCCACTGTGGCCCACTTGCTGGTGTGCATGAGTGTGGCATACAGGTGAGGATCCCTGTGCATGCACTGGAGAAGGAGGGACAGGTGAAGGAGGCAGAAGATGCATAGATTTAAAGATCATGTGCCTCAAGAATCATCCTTCTGTGAGTGTCTGTGCTCTGTGCACCTCCTTTGCAATTGTTCAGAAGCCATGAGTGAATCCAGAGGTCTCTCTTTCCCCATTCCGAAGGTGCTACACCGCTCCCTCAATCAACAGCTCCACCGCACATGGGTAGCAAAAGTGTAGTGCGTAAGATGCCAGAGGAATGTGAATGTAGCAAGAGTTTTCATGGCTCTTCGGTAGCAAAAGTGCATATGTATGGCCCCTAGGAAGCAGGAGTGAGTTTTGATGGCATGTGGGTAGGAGAGGTGTGTGAGTGACACATGAGCCTAGGAGTCTCTTCAGGGCTGAAAGGCAAAAGGAGGGATTGCATACACCATGTAGGGTATATTCAAGAAGTGAGAACTTATAGCTGTCTGTGCACACCTTCTTTTACCATGCCTCCAGATTCTAGTGTGGGTGTGTCTACCTGTCCTGTGAACCCTGCTTGGGTTTCCGTGCTTCGTTGCTCTGGCCTGAGATCTCTGTGTGGGTGACTAGACTGTCCCTGCTCTCTGATGTGACTGTGGATGGCTGCCCTGGCCTATATATCACTAGTTACCTATTTGCGGTGCATGCTGCAGTGCACCTGTTGCATGCCCATGTAACTTGTTGTTCTACTGTACTGTAGGTTTGTATAATGTTAATAAGCCTGACAAGGCATTGGAGTGTTTACTTCTAATATATTACGAGCATGATCCTTTCACTTTAACATGCCACAATACATGTATTGCAGAGAAGACTTGGTGAAAGTGCCCCTAACTTGTGTGCAAAATCATCTTATTTTGCTCCTCTTCCCAACCTTCTCCCACTTTATGCTGAGAATCCACTCTTCATTGTTGGTCTGAACATGTGTGATCAGTTGTCAAGACCTCTCATTTTCAGGGAAATAAAATCAAAGCTTAGTAGCAGCCTGCAGTGGAGGGGGAAGCTGTAAAATCCTTCTCTCTAATGCTCTGTGGAACAGAAAGTGCTTGAGTAATATTTCATCATTTCTTAGCTTAAAACCACACTGGCAATATGAGAACTTTCCAAAACAGAAAAAGGTTGTGAGAAAGTTCCCCTGTCCTTGGGTGACTGGTGGTTAGGCAGCCCCAGTGGCATCGTTAAGCACTGGCCCATCTTCTCATAGCTTGCTGAACCCACTATCTGGAAGCTAACTTAGGGGACAGCACATCTAGTGCTGCGTTTGCATCAAATGTTCTTACTGCTAAACATGACATTCGTGACATTCAAAAGCAATGCCAGTCAAAAAAGCTTCTACTAATTGCTGGACAGCTTCCAGATCGAATGTACACATGTCTTTCGAGCTTGGGTATTGTTTGAACACTAATAGGTATTATTTGCCACATCACTCCTTTAACTTATCTATAGCTATCTACGTAATTCCCAAACAACGTCTCACAATGTAAGTTTTAAATATCCACAGCAGCATTTGAACAAGTGTAGAGTAAGTACATTGACGCTGTTCTGTTAGTCATCAGAAAATGCCATCAATAAGGCATTATACCACGGGTACATTTATGGCTTACATCTACTTACTTCTAATACTTTTTTGACCCTTGTGCAGTAAGGGTCTAATTTAGATCCCTTTTTAAATTTTTTAGTTAATGTGTGCTGTAAATTCTACACTTTGAATCAATTTTTTTTCAAAGTTTTCTTGCGGGGAGAACCCCCCTTGCACCCACATTTTTATGTTCAAGCTCGCTTGCTGCTCTCACACTTTATACACGGGTATAACAATTGCACCCCCACCACTTTTAAAATACGCCAGCCGCCACTGTGACCAGAGATCCAATGGAAGGATTGGGAGTCCCCTGGAGAATTGTCCTCCCTCATTCCTCAATGGCTGCAGGGGCCTGCGTTACTCCCCCGGACAGAGGGGGTCAGTGAGAGGGTGGCAGAGATGTGTCTTTGGCTGAAAGACAGCCCATACCACGTCCCCTAACCCCAGCCGCATTTACAAGTGGGAAATGCTGGGTTTACACCAAGGGAGATTCAGATTGCTTTGGCGGCGTAAATGCTTGTCCGTCTGCAGCAAGACTACCAAATCTTAGAGGCCTATTTACTAAAAGTTCACGCAGCACAGGGCAGCAGGCAAACTTGCTGCAGTGCGTCGCATCAACAGGAGAGAGCTGAGCAGCACCATTTCTACTAAGAAATGGCGCTCTCCAGCTCTCTACCTCCACCCACGAACACCTACCACAAGGAAGTGTAACGCAACGTGGTGCAAGACGCTGCATTGCGTTACATTTCTTTACAAAGTCACGCGAGACGGTGCAAATAGCCCCTTGCGTGCCTCTGTAAATCCCATTGAAGGACTTTCATTGCCTTACGACTACCTGTGTCACTCAAGAACAACACAAGTCATTAAAAAATCTGGGCATTAGTTTCGCTGCACTTCCATGCCTGGGACCTCAATGCATGGCGTTCCTGGTCAGAGAAAACAATCAATGTCCACCTTGTGCAGGAAGAAAAAGCAACAATCACTTTGCAAAGCGGTTCGTAAAATACAAACAAATCATTGCTGAGTTAATGAAAATATATAATCCTCACTTGGTATTCAGCTCTGCCTAAGTGCATCCAATGAACCTGTGGAAGCACTTAAAGACAGGCAGGTGGAGATCTCTGGATATGGCTGCTGGTGGCCACTCACCAGGGTCTAAATGACCCTATGAGTCTGTGATGAACAGAGACACAGAGTGAGAAGAGAAGAGACAGAGGGTTGCGGACAATACACGGACAGGGTGGGAGAAGTAAAAAGGCGTGATTTTCAAGTGGGCTGTAAAGAGACAGCATGCAAACACTGACATCTGTGCCACCCGCCCCCCTACCGCCCACTCTTGTATCTCCTGCCTCGTGGTCGTTTTTCCAATAATAAATCCGCGGCCCGTTTCACCGTTGGGAGGGTCAACTGTTGCATGCTGCAGCTGCCAATGTGAATGCTAAAAATACCACCCAATTATAAGTTTTTTTGGCAATAACATGCACATTTTGGAGCTGACGACATCAAAATCTGCATTTTCTGCTTTGACCTGCCATTATTTATGATAAACTCATAATTACAATATATATGTTAACAGCAGTTACACACAGATAGCAATTAACTGGGCTGCTTGTAATGAGGCCCTTCATGTCTTAACTGAGAAAAACAAAAGACTGATGTATGGAATACTTGAATTAAAAGCAGCCAATGATAATTAGATGAGGCTGTCTTTACGCCTCACCTTGTAGACCGAAGCTCAGCAGAGATACAGTGCGGGCTGCTGCAGCACCAACCACACAGTGGGCTACAATGCCACTGTAGGGGCAGTGGACTAATATCTTGTCTCTTACTGTTACTTTTGGATAATGCCTTCTAACAAGGTCTTAGGCATTAGGTAAAGTCACTCATTCCATGTGACCTGCCCTTCTTGCCAGGTGGACAACTAGGTTAGATCCTTTGAAACTGCACATACCTGGCGGGATGACAAACCAGAGGGATGGATACATTCATTTTGCTCCACGGGGTTTATTCAAAGCGGTTCATCAAGTGGTTATTGGTAGTTACTGGGATTACTCTTGTGCTCGAAAAGAAGCCATTCCATACTCGTACTCCAGTTACATTGTGGTAGATTAAGGGGTGTTGTTCACTCCTCCCCCTCCACTTTAGAATCTTCAGTGGGCGTGGAGGGTGTCACTTGCCAATTCTGTATTACATGAAACATTTAAGTTGTTATTGGTGGCTCCTTTAACTTTAAAGGAGATTCTGGTCTCGAAGAAGCTCACAAAACTATTTCTTGCAGTCAAAGAAAGGGAGGTAGTGGTGGAAAGAAGGAGAGAGATGAAGAGAAGGATGTAAAAAAGGATGGAGGGATGGATGGATGAATGGAGGATGGATAGATGTAGAGATAGATGAAGAGCAGGATGATGAGATTGATGGAGGGAAGGATGGATGAGAGAAGGATGAATGAATGGAAAGAAACGATAGCATGGCAATAGAACGAAAAAAAAGAAGGTAAGATGGATAGATGGCTGGATGGATGAATGGGTGTATGGATGGGTGGATGCATAGATGGATAGAAAGAAGGAAGAAAGAATAATGGATGAAAAAGGAAGGTAGGAAGAAAAAAACAAATAAAGGTAGAAAGAGGAAGAATGGATAAAGTTAAAGAAAGATGGAGAGAAGGAAAGATGTCTGGATGGATGGAAACAACACAAAGGTAGATAGATTGTTGATGAGTATTTTGAAGAATGGACTGAGAAAAGTACAGAAAAGATGGGAAAAAGGAAGAGAAGGGAGGTGAGAAAAGACAAAGAATGATTGAGATAAGAAAGGACAAAAGATTGACAGAACGATGGAGAGAAGGATGGAAATGTAAGAATTTCAGGATTCCCTGAGCATACACAATCTTCTGAATGACTGCTGGATTTGCTTGCTTTGCCCCTTCTGTGGGAACTATTTGGGACATGGTTCAAAGTGGGGGGTATTTTATTTTTCTGGCTACTCCCTTGGGTAGATTAATTAATGAATATGATCATTAGTGGGAGTATATGAGTTTATGCAGATGGTTTGTGATATTAACAGATAAGCTAGAGGAGACTAAGTATTAGGTTGCAGGGTATGAGTGTCAAAGAAGGAGAGCTTGTGATCTTTGGAAGGAGGTGTGGCCAATTTGCTGAAATACAACAATAGAGATTAAAGTAAACATGCATGTTACTTGCTTGGAGTTGGCTGTGTTCAGAAAGAGGAGACATGCAAAGGATGGACAGTAAGGAGAGGGTCATTCAAAAGAAAAGGAGATACAACATTCAGACGTCAAGGTCAATTTTTCTTGCGGGTGTTTTAGAAATATAGAGGAGTCTTTTTAGGATAGCAGGCAACCTGAGGATGCAAAACTGTAGAAAGAAACACCATGGTTTGCCATATTATTTCGTTCTGTTGGACACTAGAGTGAGGCTAGCAGTCTGTCTACAGCTAGGCTACTCGTGTAACTCCTCTCCAGCAAGGACAGCTGACCAGCTCAGGGGCTGGAAGCTTGGGGCCATATATTCACTTGCAACCGTTGGTGTCATTGTGCTAACAGCCCACTGGCTTCTGAGAATGGTAACAATGAACAGCAAAGAGCGTAAGTGGCTATTAATTCAATGTTGTGAACAAGAAAGGCCCTATGAAGGTAACAACCGAGCCAAGTGCAGACTGCATTAATCCAGGGAACTGTGAATGCACCAAGCTCTGCTTAGTGAAATACTTCACAGTGGGAGGCACAAAACAACCGAAGGTGTTACAAACAGCACTTTATAATGTACAATACACTGGAAATAAAGTCTTTCTTCATTTCAACTCTCCTGCTACCGTCCACTAGTTATATATTTTCTTGATTTCTGTTGCGTAATTTTCAAATGGCATTTGTTTGAAAAGTTTATACTTCTATTAAAATATTTAGCGCGTTTCTCGGATGCCTTTCTCTCTTCCGCCCATCCCCAGTTCACATGGACATGGGAAAGTGCATAGACAACTAAGCGGCCATTGAGTCACCCTGCTCCAGAGGCCGCCTGTACACTGATTTATTATCGCTCACATCAAATATGTTTCCCAGCCAGTGCACTTTCAAGCACTGAGGCGTAAAAGGAGATATACGAGCTATCGGAGCTTCGAGGAGGAAAAATGAAATGCTTTTAAAAGACAGAACATTTATAGCTTCTGTCCATCCATTTTGGCAAAGAAATGGTATCACTGCATTTATCAGCAGACAGCTTCCTGACACTCGATGCTTCCACTACATGCATTCAGTGGAAAACTGAAAAGGCAATTCATTTAATCTGATGACATCTGGATCAAGGGACATATGACATCACTTCCTATTATGTCATGGGGTGAAATGTTGTGATGTCACAGGAGGGGATCAAGGGATGGGTGATGTCTCTTCTTCTAGCCTTGGCATGTAAGAGTAATGATGTCACTGGGAGGAGGTTAAGTATCCTGAAACCTTTGTCAAGTCAGTAGGCAGCTGCTGCCACTCTAGACAAGTTCCTGCAGAGGCCTCAGGCATTGGCCTTAAAGCAGTAGTCTGAAGCGTGCCTGCTCCAGGGGCTGGAGGAACAACTGACACTGCACTTGGCTCCATGGGGCCCCTTCAGCTATGCATCACTGAAGGACCATGTTATGGTACAGGCTTGACTATATATGCATGAAAGAAAAGGCCAATAATGCAGCAAGGAGGGCAAATCAGGTGGCATGCATTATAGGATTAACAGCAAATTATCAAGGGCTTTTTGTGGCATCAGTATCTAGTGATTTTCACATTTTAACACGCTTTAATAAACATGCAACGGCAAAACCAGGAGGTCTGGGGTTTTGTTATGTACATTTTGGTTAATAATTGAGTGACTTGGTGTGTATTGCTTCGAACTGTCCTAGAAAGAAAGAAAACACAATGAAGCAAGCACCTGGGCTTCAATAATATGGAAGGTCCCTTTTCTGAGAGAGCTGCTTTAGAGTTAGGTTCTACCCTCAAAGAAGAGAGTTATACAAAAGGAGTGTTATAAAAGAGGATGAACGTTGAGTTGTTTGATGTGAATTTAAAGGCCATTAATAGCAAAATATTGCAAAGCAGATACTTTTGATGATGGGCCAGTATGTTGGGTGCATCGGCAAGAAAGCCAGTGTGAGTGCATTTTGGTATCGGTTAACAAAAAAAACAGTAGATTCAACAACATACTATCATCAGAGCAAAATGAAACAGATGCACTTACAGGAATGATTAGTGACTAGCTCTACCCTGTCATATAGACAAACATGTTTGTCACTTCCTAAACAAGACGAACATAAACTAGCAATTACATTGGCATCATCTCAGTAAAGTAAAAACGTGAAAGAACAAATACTGACTCGAAATTACAAGGTACATGTCATGCTGCTTCTGCAGTCTATTGGAAGGACTACTTAAGCGAGCCCATGACCAAAACTACATGGGTACACAAATAAGAGAATGTAACCAGGCATGAAACACCATGGCCTCGACGGACAGCCCTTCCAAGCAATGGCAACCCATGCACAACCCCATATCAGCAAGTGGCTGGAGTGGTGTTACCGGTTCTCTCTCTACCACTTTTTACTTGTACTATTTAAATTATTTGTAACATCAAGTCTTTTAGATACCTAGAGCTTTCTGTACTGAGAACTAGACGAAATCCAGTAGAAAATACATTGATTTTTTTTTTTTTTACAGAAACCAATTCAGGAGTGTTATTCTCAGACAAGTAATGATTATATTAAGCGTGGAAGCACAGGAGAGATATTTTGTTAACATTGTCACTTCAAACACTGAAAGAAAACAAGCCTAGATGTAACAAATATCTTGTAATGAAATGTGTGCCCTTTTTACCCTGCACATCTGAACTGTATTAAAGAGCCCCTGGAAACATCTCTTTCCATTAAAAACTAGCCCTCTAGAAGCATATTGTAAATTTCATGTTTCTTTTGTATGTGTCTCACTAGGAGACCTTTTAGAATTCAATACATCGAACCTAGAAACATTCGGTGCCATTTTAAAGTAAATGCTGCTTTAAGAAGAGACTCTGTTAAAAATGCTGTTTGGCGAACAATATGTGATGCAAACACACATTTGATGAATAGTGAAACAAAACATTTTCAGGGCAAATAAAAAATTGTTTATCTGGCTGAGTGTTACCTTTCACGATTACAGTTTCTGTTGACTACTGAAGATAACATTCATTCTCCCAGTCGGTCAGTTGGGCCTCTAACAATATCTGAGCAAAATTGCCCCCTCTTTAAATACATGAGAACAAGAACCATCAGCCGAAAAATGACTAGCTAACTTCCAAGGTTCATGCGCTTTTAAACCGTTTGTGTCAGAAAAAAATATTTTTCTGAAATGCTGCAAATTATGTTGGAAATTAAAGATTATGTGGCAAATCCATATTTACACGAAAGAAATTGTGTAAGTCCAGTCGTCCTGCTCATAAACTTACTCAGAACCATGTATAGCATCAATATTCTACAAATCAACCTAGAATTCGCAGCTCACCCTTTATTCAGTGTTCTGAGAATATTTTGCCCTAATTATGCAGTCCCTAATTCTTGGAATGCTTATGATTTGTTTTTACAAAGAACGTTATGGTTCTTTTTTATACTAAAGCAGCATAGAGATTATAGGTAAACTGCCTGGAGGCCACCAGGTAAACATAACCTATGGGGGAAACTCTTCCACACAGAACACCTATATGCTCTTAGCTGTGCTGATCACATATCCATGTTTTCCTTCCTGCACACAACTTTTCTGAGTATCATGGGCGGTGGGGGGGTGTTCAGGGTATTTTTTAAAAGAATGCAGGCAAATGGTGCAGTTTCCTTTCTGATTTACCCATTTCTAAAGAGGAACTGCTGATGAAAAGGAGGTGCTTGGTCAGAGTGCAGTTGGAGTTTTAAAAAAGGTGCCTTATGAAAGTTGATGAATAGTGAAATATGCAAAATATGGGCATTGTTAGTGCTATGTGAATGTCTTACTTTATAGTCAGAGCTCTATCAGTTTCTCAGGAATTACCTATCCGTGCATGTGTTGTTCAATTCATTTTTCTAAAATACAAAAAAACCCAATTATCTGGAAACTTGGGGCCTGATGTAGACCTCATGGGACGGGTTACTCCATCACAACGGTGACAGATATCCCGACCGCTGAAATATAAATCCCATATGACATAATGGAATTTTTATTTCGGCGGATGGGATATCCGTCACCGTTTTGATGGAGTAACCCGTCTACCGAGATCTAAATCAGGCCCTAAATTTGAGGACAAGAAGTTGTAAACACAACTGGACTTGAATTTTCAACGCTATTTGTGCCCAGTCAGAAATAGCCACTTAACACATGGATGTAGCTACAACAGATATGTGTTTTGCTCCAGGATTTATGCCTTTGAGTGTTTACAAGCCAAAATGTCCAATATTTATGTTTTTTTCAGAAGTCATTTAATATTCAAGTTAACAGCATCATGTGCTCTTATTGGTGCAATCCAAGATCTTTGGAAAGCGCACGCTCAACAGCATACATTTTGATGCGAAACGTGTCAGCTGAGGTTACCCACATGTGATTTAAGAGCCAAATGAATAAGGAACCTTGAATACAAATGAACTCTTGAGCATCACCTTTTAATACAAAAACTGTAGAGTGGTATAATAGCTTCTATACTAATGAGATCAAAATCAGGATCGTGGACCTCATAAAATGCCCTGATGAATCATTTTGTGGTGGACTCGAAGAGGTTAGATGCACTGTTCCCATTCCAACGTAAGCAAAAGTAGGGAAAGTGGTGAACTTTGGAGGGGTCAGATTTACTATTCCAACTCCTAATTAAAAAAACAAGTTTATCTATAGAACAAAATTTTAAAAAATCAACATGTTTAAAATAAAATATTTTCATTGAATATAAATCAAATTAAATTAAAATCTAAAAATACTAATTTATATTTGAAATAAATGTAAAAATATATAAAAAATGATAAACATTTCAAATAAAAACACTTCCCTCCCTACTACCCATAATAAACAACTAACAATTTAAATTAATAAAAAATATATAAAAATTAAACCTTATCAATATTAAATTATTCAATAAAACACGTAAAATAAAAATAATTAATAAATATAAAATTTATGTAAATTGCACAAAATAAACTAATCAACCAATTAACAATTAATTTAAACAACAAATTGCTAAAATAAAGGATCAAGTAATTACGTTACATAATAATCAATGAATAAATGAAATTACATAAAAAATGAATTAGAAATGAAAAACAAGGGGGGGCGTGGCCAAGCGGTCCGACATGGCGGACGCGCTGTAACGTCGCTCCCTGTAGCCCACCAGTAATCCTCTATTAATCCTGCCATCCCGCAGCCAATTCCCTACGCCGAACATCGGGGAGACGTGGCGCAACTGGGAGACACCGGCGCTGTTGACTCCGGGTGCCGCTCCCGCCGTGGTGCGGACGTCCTGGTCTGTGGGCTTGAGCCAGGGAGCCGGCCTACTTGCATCCTGCGCCCGGACGCCGGACCTGCCGCCGCGAGCTGTGGGCTGGTGAGGGCTGTGCGTGCCCCTGGGATAGCCCTAATTGCGGATGTGATTGCCTGCAGCCCCGGGGACCCTCCCGTGCTCTGTCTGTGTGGTGAGCGGGCCACGATTCATCGGAGATGGCCTGCTCTGGGGCTGCGCGGGCCACCGGCCACGCCTCCTGTGTCGCCGCTGCCCGGCCGAGCCGTGCCTGTGAGACATCGGCGGTCAGATCGGACCGCGAGCCGGCTGCCCCGCTCTTCATTTCCAGGTGCGGACTCCGAAGTTGCGGACTTGCCTCGGGCGGCCGGCTCCTCTGTGGGGCGTGCTGCGGTGAGCCTGGGTGAGCGAGGCCCCCTCCCGCCTCCCATCTCTTCGCCTGCAACGGGGCCCTGAACGTGCAGCCTGTCGCCTCCCGGCCCACCTGCCTGAGTGCCGCTATGTGGGGCCCTGCCGAAACTGCGGACTTCTTGACGGCAGTGAGTGGCCTCTCCAGTTCCCTCGGGACTGTCCTGGCAGCGCCCTCTGTGAGGCATTACCTCAGTGGTGGCTCGTTGTGGAGCGTGTGTGTGATCTGGGGCCTGCGCTTCTCTGGTGGGGCTCTGGTGAGTGCCCCGGGCCCCTCACTTCCCTTACTGCTGTCTCTTCCTCCTGGGAGACTGGGGCGCCCCTCGGTGGGCGTGCTGCCTCGGCGATTTCTGGCCCACGTGCTTGGTGGCCCACTTGGGGCTGGAGGACACCGCCGCCCGGCTTTTTGTTTTGTGCCCCACAGACTTCCTCACATGCTAGGACGGTGGTGACTTCGGCTGGAGGCCTGCTGCGTGGCGGAGGGCTGGGGACACCCGCTAGGGGGGGTGGAGGGTTACCACCTACGGAAGCAGCCGGGCTAGGTCCTGGTGCGGTTTGTGGGTGTTGGAGACCCCCCTGGTCGCTACTCCTGGCTGCCCTGGGACATTCTCCTGCGTTTCGAGTTGTGGTCTGGAGACCTACTGCACGCCACCTGCTCTGGACTGACATCCTTAATTCTCTCCCCCCAGCCTTCCTCAGGATGTCCAAGGATAAGCCTACCAGGGCCACGTCCAAGCAGTCAACCATGGACAAATACACGGGGGCTGCTGCCCAGCTACCGGGTCCTGAGACACCCGCAGCGCCTGTCCCCTACAACACCGTACTCCTGGCTGCTATTACACAGTCGAGGGATGCCTTGGAGGCCAAAATTGGCGCAGTGGGGTCCGATGTCATGCTCCTTCGCCAGGAACTACGCAATGCAGTCCAACGAATTACTGAAGCAGAAACGCGAATCTCTGCGACGGAGGATACTGTGACCACCCTTCAAAGGAAGGTGTCTAACCTGGAATCGTTGACGCGCGTCCTGGCAGCTAGAGTGGAGGCCGCGGAGGGCCGGGCTCGACGAAACAACCTCCGTTTCGTGGGCTTTCCGGAGGGCTGTGAGACCAATGATGCCGCGGCCTTCCTAACCAAATGGCTTACGGAGTGGCTTCCGGCCGACACCCTTTCTTCTTGTTTCATCATCGAACGGGCGCATCGTGTGTTACAGCAGAAGCCGCCCCCGGGGGTACGTCCCCGTCCACTGATTGCCCGCTTTCTCAACTACAGAGACAGAGATATGATTATCCAACAGGCTCGGCTCAAGGGAGTCCTTACATATGCCTCCCAGCCCATCATGATCTTTCCTGACTACACGAAACGGGTTCAACAGCGGCTGCAGTCGTTCACTGAGGCCAAGGCTCGCCTACGTGGCCTGAAAATTCAGTACTCCTTGCTTTTCCTGGCCCGTCTCCGTGTCTCATACAACTTGCGAACCTACTTTTTTGACTCTCCTGAAGAAGTCTTCAACTGGACGGACTAATTTATTCCGCGCAAGACCAACACCTCTCCTGGCGCGGACTCAGACGCCTCATCGGTGGGTTCCGGCCGGGGCCCGTCCAGGCTCAACGTGAAGAAACAGCGCAGGTCGCGCTCGAGATGGAAATCGCAACCTCGTAATAGTTCTCGAAGACGCGCGACGGAGGGTCGCCATTCCCAGTCGCCTACATGAGGAAGAAACTTTCTCATACAGTACCTGTGTCTTTTCTCCCTTGATGGCAACTCATATGTGGGCTACTTAGGTTCCTGTACATTGAGGTGAGACTGTGGACGCTCAAATATACACATTATGTTTTATTGGGATCCATTGGCTGGGAGCTGACCCTACCCCCCGTTGGGGGTGGGAGGCTCGCCATGCCGCGACAGATGCTTCATCGTTCTTGAGGTATTGGGGGGGTGAGGGAGGGGGTTTGGGTTTTGGGGACACATATGTTTTCTGTTTGTCACAGTGCTATACCTCTTTTTTAGGCTCCGCGCGCATTATACCCGCTTGCTGGTCCAGTTGCATGACATACAACCGACATGACGGACGCCCAGGCTAGATGCTTGACCATCATTAGTTGGAATGTTCGTGGCTTACTAGATAAGAGTAAGAGAGGTGCGGTGCTCTGCCAGGCTAAGCAACACGAGGCTGACATCCTAATGCTGCAAGAGACACACCTCTTGGGTAATAAGACGCCATGCTTAGCGCGCTTTGGGTTCGCTCAGACCTACTACTCTGGATTCACTAGGGGCTCTCGGGGGGGGGTGGCGATAATGATCCACCGCAGACTGCCATTTGTTCATGACCGGTCCTGGTTTGATTCTCAGGGCAGGTACGTGGCGGTGTCCGGCACGCTCTATGGTGAGGGTCTCATCCTGGTCTGTGTGTATGCCCCCCTTCCTTTATCACCGCCCTTGGTGGAACGAATTGCTTCCCTTTGGGCTGAGCTTCCACAGGGTCTACTGTTGGCTGGGGGCGACTGGAACGACGTTATGCATCCCTCCATGGATAGATGGCGCAGCACAGGGCAGCAGACTGACACGCGCGAGTCCAAGCTCCACGCGCTGACACAGAGATTGGGATGGATAGACACCTGGCGACATATGCACCCTACGGGGCAAGCATACACATACTTTTCATCCACACACAACTCCTTTTCACACCTCGATTACATATTCATATCTGCTCATCATGCCCATAAACTCCAGACGGCAGAGATCTTGCCCAGAGGCTTGTCCGACCACTCTCCGCTTGCACTGGTGGTGCGTGTCGGCCTGAACCGCTCCCCGCCCCGCTGGCGCCTCTCGACATGGCTGCTACAGGACGAACCCTATCACCAACAAATGTCTACAGCCCTTACTGACTACTTTACATACAATGTTGGTACGGTGGACTCCCCAGGGACCCTTTGGGAAGCCATGAAACCGACGTTGCGGGGGTGGACATCGCCTTCTGCACCGCGCGGCGTAGACAGCGATGCGAGAGGCTAGTCCGTACGGAAGCACTGATTCTGGACCTGGAACATAGGGGCCAGGAAGCCGATAGCGCGGCAGCTCGCCGCCAACTCCCTGTAGCCCAACGGCTCTATGCTAGCGACCTCCTGGACGAAGCCAAACTATACTGGCTTGCTACGCGCAGCCCCATTTACCAGTGGGGTGACAAATCTAGTGCCCTATTGCATCGTCTGTGCCAACAGACGCTTCGACCGGCGACCCTCCCCGCCATCCGAGGACCGTCAGATGAGGTGCTCACAGACCCGGCCTACATCGCGACCAGCTTTGCCGAATATTATACGAATCTCTACGCCCTGAGAGAGACCCCCCTCAGCGGCCACCGTCGACCGTTTCTTAGCTGACCTGCCCCCGCAGTCCCTGCCAGACTCAGTGCGTGATGACTTAGATGCCCCAATCACCACAGAGGAGGTCCAAAGTGCCCTCACAGATATGCGTCCGGGCAAGGCGCCGGGTCCCAACAGCTTTCCATGCGAGTTTTATAAGAAATACTCATCCCAGCTCTCAGTGCACTATTTGGCTGCTCTACAAGCTGCCACGGAGGACGGCCGTCTACCGGCAGACTGGCGTCATGCCGAGATTGTAGTCTTCCCTAAGCCGGGCAGGCCCCCAGAGCTTCACGCGTTGTATAGACCTATTTCTCTACTCAATATCGAGGCCAAACTCCTGGGCAAAATAATTGCCAATCGTATAGTCCCGCATATCACTACCCTGGTCCATCCTGACCAGGCCGGTTTTATGCCCGACCATGCCACTCGTCACAATATTCGTCGCGCGCATAATGCGATTGCCGCTGTTGACCGCCTGCAGGAACCTACTGCGCTCCTTCTCGCGGACATGGACAAGGCATTCGACTCCCTTAGCTGGACCTACCTATTTGCACTCCTGGACCGCCTGAATATTGGCCCTAAACTTAGATATATTCGCCTTCTGTATACTGACATTACAGCTTCCGTAAGAATCGCAGACGCAACTTCACGACCGTTCCGTATCGGAAGAGGTACTCGGCAGGGATGCCCTCTTTCTCCATACTTGTTCGCACTCGCTATGGAACCACTCGCGGCATGGGTGTGAATTGACGCCCAAATATATGGTTTCGAGTGGTCGCGCGAGGTATCCAACCGCATAGCGCTCTATGCCGACGACGTGCTATTCTTTTTTACACGCCCGAATAGATCTGGTCCGCGCCTGCTTCGTATAATGGAAATCTTTGGCCAAAGCTCTGGTCTCTATATGAATGCCTCCAAGTCCTATCTGTGGCCTCTATGTGGTGGTGATGAACTCGGAACCTGGGTGCAGCAGGTCACAGTAGCCCCAGATGGCTTTAAATACCTTGGGGTGTTCCTGTCCTCATCCCAATCCGGCTCCTGAACTAAAAACCTGGCCCCAACAGGTGAGCTCCTGGTCGCAGCTGCCCCTGACGCTGCTTGGCAGGTCGGCCATCTTCAAAATGGTTTCATTGCCCTATTTACTATATCAACTCCAAAATCATCCCTACCCCATACCACATGCCTGGTTTCGGCAATTAAACTCGATCCTCAGCCACTTTCTCTGGGGGGTGGGGGGGTGCTGTGCGGGTCGCGCTACGAACGTGCTACCAATCCACGTACTGCGGGGGCCTTGCAACCCCAGATATTCAGTCGTATCACGCAGCATCACATCTCCTTATCCTTAACGATTGGTGGTATGGGGATCGCGGTGACCCTGCCTATGCGCTCGAACGTTGGCTGATGGGCTCCAAATCGCTACACACGATTCTGTATGACAGCACGACTCTCAAGTCGCTGCCACCTGCGACCCGGACTGTCTTTGTGACCTGGCGGCAGACCCTGCGCAGGATCGGGTGGTGGAACAGACTCACAAAGGAGACCCCACTTTGGCGCAATGGCCTCTTACCGCAATTGCTTGACCTGTCCGAGTTTGCGGGCTGGGGTGCCATCGGCATCTCGACGATTGGGGCGTATTCTCCAAGGCCAGACCCTTAAATCCTTTCAACAACTACAATCCGACTTCCAAATGCCCCGATCCCAATTTTACAAGTATCTCCAATTTCGCCACGCGATATCTCCCTATCTTGCGCGACAAGACACCATCCCCGACTTCAACCCCATTGAGGCCAAAGTGTTTATGGGTGCGATGAGCACACACAAAATCACAGCGTTATACCGCACCCTGGTCACTAATAGCCACAACACACTACACAAGACTAGAGAGGCCTGGCAGGAGGACCTGGGTCCCCTCGATGAAGATGACTGGATGGAGGCTCTCGAATCCCAACGGGGTGCTGCCATAGCGGCGCGCCTACGCTTTATACAATTTAAATACCTCCACAGGGTCTACTTTATACGTTATAGACTTTGACGTGCAGGCATGATTGACTCCCCCATGTGCCAGCACTGTGGGCAGGCGGAAGGTACTTTCCTTCACATTATATGGGACTCTACCACACTATTGTGGTTCTGGCGCGGGGTATTGACTTGTCTCTCTGAGGTCTTGGGGTGGGATATTCCACGGTGTCCGCGCTTAACCATGCTACATATTACCGTTGGGATCGGAGGTAATAGGTACAAAAGGCATCTGTTGTTTCTAGGGCTTACATTAGCGAAGCGCGATATTGCTAGGGCTTGGAAGGCGGCTCTCCCACACTCTGTCGGGGTATGGAAGAGGGGCCTTGATTTCTCTATGGGGCTGAAACTTCCGATTTTCAAAGCGCGGGTATGTCCCCAGAAACATCCCAAAATATGGAAGCGATGGGCCGACTATCGAGGTATACATCTTGAACCTCTCCCTCCAGCCCCCTGTGCCGAAGATTTGCCATAATAATCAGCAACTGGGTATGCGCACTTTGACTCATTGTCCATACATTGATATGTTGCGATCGGAGTCACTACCACAAATTACAGGGATGTACGCTGTGACACTGTTGTTCATGGTTTATGAGGTTCTCTTTTGTTTAGTTCGGACACATATATCTCTTATTCTTCACCGAACTTATTGCAAAATGTTGACATCTTTATCAATGCCATTCCATGTATATGATGTACTGCCCGGGCCGCTCCTGGGCTCAAATTGCCTGTCAACAATAACATTTTGTTGTGAAAAAAGAAATGAAAAACAATTTACATTTTAAATAACGTGCCACCTTTGTCCCCTACAAACCCAACTCACTATTAAATTAAAAGTTTCGAATTCTACATAAAAATAAATTTCACATAAAAAATTTCAAAATATACTAAAAAAATAAATGAAAATAATATTATAATACTAATACCATATATTGATACAATGACTATATTTATTGAATTAATGAAAAAAGTAATACATCTATGTTAAATATAACAAAATTATATACAATATTTTAAAACATGTTATGTACACCAAACAAATGATATCCTTGCCTTATATATTCTGTCCCACAATATTTTTGAGTTTACAATATTTTTGACACAATGTTTGTGTATCACAATATTTTGGTAATTCACAAATTTAGCAGACTGAAAAGTTTTCAGCATCCTATGCTGTTGGTTGGCCAACAGTCTTTTCCAGTCAAGAAATTACTGTGCTGCATCAGGACTGGAGAGAACATACGTCTTCCCTCTGTCACTGACTCAAAGTTTCTCTTTGAACTATAAATATTCTCCCAATCCATTTCTTAATGTAAGCCTTGTCGGTGTCTCAGTGTGACCAATCCTAAGCTCTGAAAAAATCGGAACCCTGGTTTCATTTCGGACTAATCTTCATTTTTGGCTGATGCTCCGGTGACCATGTCTCTCTCTCTCTCGATCTGTGTAACACCACCTGCACTGTACCCACTCCTGATTTCTTGCCTTCGGGACTGAAAAACTTCAGTATCCCCCATCTCTAGGAATTGATCTACTTAAAATGCATTTGTTTCATAAAATTGGGGATCCCCAAAATGTGAATTTTCTTATATTTGACGTCATTCATCAGAAGCCCCCACCTGGATTCTGAATTTACAATGGATCTGAGTGTTCAGTACGCACATCAGAGGTACCTCTGTGCCATTTCCCTCCCTTCTTCCACATGACTTTTATTTGTCATCATCTGGCAGTTGAGAGCCCCACGTTTCCTTTTATTGCTGATATTTCACCTTTCATTTATACCTGTCCCCTCAGTGGAATCAAACATGTCTCTACTCGGTGTGTTGTCCTTTCCAAATCTTTGAGGGCAGCCATTATTTTATTTATTTTTATTTATTTTATTTAATGCGATTTTATATAGCGCGAACATTACCCGAAGGTGTCAGAGCGCTTTACAAAAGAACCAGTTGCGTTACATAAGGACTTTGGATTACATGAGTTACATAAGAGATACAAACAGAAAAAATTGCAAATGTACAAGGTGTAAAGTCACTCAAGGAAGAGATACAAACAAGATAAACTCTAAAATCACATAGGAATGGTAGTAAGTACAAAGATCTACTACATATACTAGTGGTTAGAGTTCTATATATACAAATAGTAAATTCACACAGGATTACATTTTAACAGCAATTGGGCTTGGGCAATTATATAATACATATTTACATATATATATATTTTTAAGGCAGTCCAGCAAAAAAGAGAAAAACGATCGAGGGTCATCAGGAGGAGTCGGGAGGGAAGAAGGAACGGAACAAAGGTCAGAAAAAATGGCGGGTCCGGGTCGCGGGATGCACAAAAGTCACCAAACTCAACAGCTCCCCTTGTGAGAGAGAGAAGTCTTCATTTCCCACCTCAACCAGGGTATTCCTCTCTAGTACTCTCGGGAAGGTAGTCCTTTGCAGCAAAAAATGTTTTCCTGGTGCCAAGCAAATCAGTTTTCTTTGTGGCATGTTTATACCATAGCGATTATCAGTGTCATATCCAGAACCTACAGGCCCAGGCTTATGTCGTTACGCATCTAGGGGATGGGGGAGGAAATAAGACCTGCTGCTGGGCACTCACTCTAACACGTGCTCCAACTCACTCCAACCCTCTCAGTCTTCTCCTACAATTTACTGCCACACCTCAGCACCTAGGGCTCCCTTGGGATCTAGTTCTCCCAGGAGGGATCTCAGTTTTTTTCTCCCATTCATTCAGGTATGCTAACCCAGGCACGTAGCACTGGTGGGTCTGAAAACACAGTTTGTTCCCTGCCAGCGCTGCAATGTTTCCAGATCAGGGGTCAGGCCACCTTGGTAAAAATGCAGACCTCCCACCCCCAGTGGTCTACCGGCCCTGGTGCACAGCTTCATCCAAATTGAGGCCCATTACTGCCCTGGCTCCTCCTGTGGCTCAAAGCTTGAAGAAGCATCAGTGCTTCATAAGAACGCAGCCATCTTGAAGAGACGTTTTAAGGCATGGGCAAAGTGGGCAATTGCCCAGTGCCCCAACCTTCCTAGGAGCCCCTGGGAAAATGAACTTTTGTTCTTTTGACTTCTGTCTATTTCTCTATCTCAGCCTTTGACATATAATTCAATATTGTTTGGAATCACAGGGCTTTAATTAGGAGCAAATGGGTAAAAATGGGTAATAAAATTCAAAGTTGTTCAGAACAGAGGACCCCAAAATAATTATTGTCCGGGGCCCCCAAATTCCTTAAGATAACTGCCATCTTGCAGCCTGCCTACTTCTACCACCTCTAGAGAATGTTTTAATTTTAATTCATAAGGCGCATACTCTTGATAATTGTCTTAATTAATGTAGTTTTTCAAGTAGACCCAGGTATTTCATCTAGTAAAGGTATGTGTTAATCCTTTTGGCTCAGCCACTTAAAAAGTGTCTTATACTTTATGGCTTACGATGTAGAGAATTGTTGTAACCATAGTGATGCTCCCAGTTAATCACTGCCTTAATCCCTTTTAATTCAACCAGTAGACACATGCTTTAACCCCTGTCTCTCTCCAGTTCAGAATGTTCTAAACCTCATGACCATTGCAATCTAAACATGGATCTGTTGTAATCCGTCTGGCTCGCCCAGTTGAGACCTTGAGAGGCAAGAGTGCCTGATGGGCTCCACCTGACCGTCGATTAACCTACCTCACAATGGAAGTGCTGCTAACCTAAATTAGCAGGTTAGCTATACATTGCAAATCGCACATAATAATAATGACATTTGGGGTACAATACCTTGAGCTATATGGAATTCAGATAATACAAGCCACCAAGGAGTTATGTGGCCATGTAGAGGCCTGAGGCCTCAGACCGAGTGCCCTTCTGTGGTCTTTGAAAACTGAGGTGATCTGCAGTACCTCACTGCATACTTTCAGGGGCATTTTATTCCTTATAATATGTAACTAATAAAGAACTGTGTAAGAAATTGGATTATTTGTTGAAGGGGGTGAGAACCCACTTCAAAGAATAATCACAATCCTTGTCAGAGTGAACAACAAGAGTCACTAAATGAGCTTATGTTTAACCCTCTAGAACACTGGCACAAAGCAGTCTGACTTAACTTAGAGGCAATGTGTAAAGCATTTATGCAGCACTCAAACAGTAATAACATGGAACTAGAACACAAGGAAAATCCCAAACTGACTCAGAAAAACAGAGAGTATTTTAATAAATAAAATGAAACTAAAATTATAAAAATCCAGTCAGTAAAACCAGAGTTTCGAGTTTTACAGTTGAAGGTGAAAATGACACCAAAAGAGGTGTTAAACGGCAACTGAGGATATCTCGTTGTGCCGGACCGGGACAAAACCAAAAGTTCTGGATGGTCGCGATGGAGCATCGGTTGAGTACGGGACCAGGTGTGGTTCATTGAGAGTTATACCTCGTGTTCTTGCTGTGGGAGCTGCACGGTAATGCGAAGCAAGGCTTTTCATCGCGTTGCGTCAGATCCATCGAGTCACCAGTCAGGAGCTGCAAGGTGCTACAATGTGAGGCTCTGTATCACCCTGCGCCAATCTGCATCAGATCCAATGCAGGCACTGATCAGGACCTGCAAGGTGCTGCAATGGGAAACTCTGCTTTGTTCTGTGCCACACTGCGTTGGATCCAGTGAAGCCACTGATTAGGAGCTGCAATGTGTTGCAATGTGAGGCTCTGCATCTTCTGCACCAGGCAGTGTTGGATCAGGTGAGGCCGCCGATCAGGAGCTGTGAGGTACTGTGGTGCGAGGCTCTGCATCAATATGCTCTGTGATGCATCAGAAACCTTCTGTTGAGCAGGGATTCCAACCAAAGGTCCATGACATTGAAGACAGTACTTAGGGGGGGAGAACTCATTCCCGCGGAGGCCAGCAGAGGGGACCAGGTCAGTTTAGTCTGGTCAGCGGGAAAGCAGGAGAGGCCTCTAGTAGATTGTTATGTTCCTGTAACTCAAACAGGAAGTCCGCTAACAGACACGTGGAGTCACTTCTGAGGTATTGGGTTTAAATGAAGCAGGTCCAGTCTGCCTTCTTCAGACAGCAGGGCAGTCCTTCTTCTGACTCTTCTCAGGTCCAGGAGTGTTCTGATGCGAGGTTCTAGGGTAGCCACTTTTATGTCCAGTGCCAGCCTGTGGGTGGAGGACACCCCCTTTGTCTAAGCCTAAACTGGTTCTGTGCAGTTCTTCCCTTTCCCCTGGGTCTGGTTCCAGCCTGGCTACTGAAACAAACGGCAGGCAGACCGAGGTGTGAGCTGCATTTGTCAGTGACAGGGCAGGCATCTTCTTAAGTCAGGAAGGGGCTGGGTACAACCCTCAGACTATCCTTTGAAGCTCAGGAAAGGGCTGGCTATAACCCCTGCAGGCATCCTGCTCAGGAGAGGAATACCCTTCCCCACACCCAAGGCCATTTTGTCCCCTGTCTGGATGAATACACATCACACCACAACAGAGCTATTAACAGTCATGTGATTCTTGACACTGGCAGAAAGGCACATTTGGTTTAGGCAGAAAAATACAACTTTCTTAAAGTGTTATTTTCAAAATAGTAATTTAAAATCCGACTTTACCTGTAAATAGGATTTTAAATTACCATTAAAATGAGTGGAAGAAGAATTTCTCTAGCTGATCCCAAACTGAAATGATCACTTATTAGATGTAATACGGTAATCCATTGTTAACCTACAATAGACTAGTGAAAAAGGACTTGGGAGTTGTTTCACTGCCAGGCCATGTAAAACTTTAAATATACATGTCCTACTTTTTTAATACCATGCATCCTGCCCCTTGAGACTTTTGGTCCTACCTTAGGGGTGTCCTATAGTTATTACAAAGGAGGGTTTAGGACTGGCAAAAGGTTTCTTTTGCCGGGCTGAAATGGCAGGTTTAAAACAGGACTGCAGGTTGCAGTGTCCAGCCTGAGACATGTTTTACAGTGCTACCTTATGGATGGCACAATGAGTGCTGCAGCCCACTCACTGGTAGAATTTAATTTAGAGGCCCTGTTTACTTGTAGTACCATTTACTAGGTACTTCTTATTAAATTAAATGATGCCAATTAGGTGCATGTCAATTTTACTATGTTTGAAAAGGAGAGCACAAGCACTTTACCACTTGTTTGCAGAATAAAGTACACAGAGTCCTAAAATCAACAAAAATAGATTCAGTAAAAATAGGGTACTGTAGGCAAAAATCTGAGGGAATATCACAAAGTAGATGGCCATGCTCAATGAACTGTATATGTACGAGAGAGAAATGTTAGAGATGAAATTTGCGGTTTCTACATGTAAAACCCCTCAAATGTTTGTGAAGCTTGTTCCCAGCACGTAGTTAAAGAGGATAGATTAGATCCAGCAGATTTACTCATCCGTTTCTGGGCCCACTGGATGCTGAGGTTTTACCTCCTTTACTGGATAATTTACTCACACTTACTTACTTGCTAGCTTGGTCCTCCGATGGATCTTTTTTGTACACACTGAGTGGAAAGAGAGTTAGAATTTCTTGTCCGATCAATTTAAATTTTATTAACAGTACAACCAATTGGCTACACAATGAGGACAGGAAATCAGTAGCCAAATTCAAGGGTGTTTATTACAAGTTAACAATTTGGTTCACGTAAATCACTCTTAAGACCCTACTGTAAAGTATAAAATGGCAACAGGAAGGCCAAGCCTCCGGAAGACGCTTAGACGGACAAGAATTAAACAGACTAACATCTCTGTGGTAGCTCTGCAAAATACCAACATCAATGCCTGATGCTCGCAGAATAATTTTGAATGATCCTTTCTATACATTAGAAATCCCAATGGCCCACGTACAAACTAAAGCACAAGAATACTCAGAATTCAGAGACTAGCAACTCTACAGAAAACAATAGGGATTAGGCCCAAAGAGACAAGTAACACCATCAAAATCATTTGGAAGTTCAGTCAAGAGTCTTCAATAGATCGGAAATAAGCATCAGTCCAGAGCGCTCATAAGGGGAAAGAATGGGGCAAAAGGGAATGTCCTTAAGAGTTCATTCAAAGGGCAATTGGGCTTAAGGAAAAGGTTCGGGTTGGAGTCCAAGGAGGGTTCTGCATAGGCTGCAGAAAGGGATTCAGCACAGAAGTTCAGTATACAGTCTGCAAAAAAGTCTGAAGTCTTCTGCAGGATTCAGGAGTTAGTCTAAAGAAGTTCTGCTCTCTCCAGCCAGGCAACTGTAAGTTATAATCAATAGAGTCCGTCAGCAACTCCCCTTTGGTTACATCATCAATAGAAGTCCATTGTATTTGTTTCAATCTTTGTATGGATTTACATGGTATACGCTGCCACATGGGGAAAAGATCCCATACTAGTCATGGGAACATCATCTTGGTCAAGTACTAAAGCCAGAGCACAATGGTCTTTTCCTGATCCATGTGCTCCTCGTCAGCATTCTAGTCCCAGGCAATGTATCTAACACTGTTACAAGAAAGCATAATTCCTAACTCTAAGAAGGAATGGGAACACCTGCAAAGAATCAAGTCAGCAGAAATAGCAAGACAACGAATTTTATGGAAATGCAGCAAATGGGAAAATAGGCCTGCAGAGAAACGGCTAACTTAAGACATTAAATTCAATGTTGCACATTTAAACATGTGCACATATAATAGTACTTTTAATTCAGATATCATTGGCATATAAGAAATAAGCAAATGGCACGTTAATAAGTATACCCTAGAACTACATAAGAAATTGCATACATTGGACTATCGTTTGACTTGTGTCTAAATGATACACACACAAGGATTACTAGGAAGTAGTAACAATATCTTTACAAGTTACACAAACAAATGAGCAAATATTTTTGAATCATGAAGAAGATGGTTTGGAATAAACTACACATTACTAATTTTCATTCTTGCAGCATAACATGCTATATTCATATCTTTTTAGTTGGAATGAAGCACGTGCATTTTATTATTGCATGTCAATCACTTTATTACTTAAAACATCAGTTGGTTATTCCTAGGTCATTTCTATTAAGTGCGTCTCTATTTAGCGTAAACAGTTGCTGAGTTAACATCGGGAATATTCTTTACATCATTGATTAAACATTCTATGTGAGAAACTATATATATTACGGTAAAGACACTCCATATCTCTCAGTGTCGAATCCAGCGAGTGCAGAAATCATGGTGTCACGTAAGAATCATGTGCAAAGTGAACGCGTACTTTTTTGTGTCAGACATTGTGACGTGTAAAGAGTGGGCAACTTTGCGCTGCACCAGGTTTTATTATATAAAATGTGACACTGTGGAAGAGCAGCATCGTTTTAACCTATTACCTCCATGTGTTTAGAACATCAATCAGTCACAAGATAGAAAAAGTCTCAACATCTCATTAAAACATATGATGTGAGTTGTATCTACCTGGTTTGAAGCCGAGAGATTCTGCAGAGCGGCCAAACACCCGGAAGTGCCTCTCTGTTTTCCAGCAGGGTGCAGCTGCTTAGCTCACATACATTACAAAGGGATTTTAACAGCAGTTCTAATGTTGCCAATCTCAGGCGTTTTGATAAGTTTCAGTCGAGCTTGCTTTTGGTATCAGAAAAGGGCTGTTAGTGAGTGCTTACTAGACAGCTTGCTCGCTGTCATCCCTCGCCTGCTGCCATGTCTCACCTAATGAAAGCTGGCACTAGAGAGCCTTGTCCTGGAGGTGTCTGTGAGGGCTTGGTGACATACCAGGGCACAGGGAATACATTACCAGGAAATGCACTTGTAATGAGAAAATAAAAGGACGACATTTATAGAGATATGGGAGAGTCCTGCACAGTGGCATCAGTAATTTTGACAGGGGGGGTTGTGGGCCACACATGTACACACATCCACTCACTCACTCAAACCCAAGAATTCACACACACGCACACACCAATTCACAACACTCAAAGCTAATGCATACATTTATACATGCACGCACGCTCCAAACATTCAAAAACAAAAAACTTACCTGTCCTGCAGCTCTTGGGAGGAAAGCCTCAGAGGTCCCTGGAGGGTTGGGACTGCTGCCTTCTCTCATTGGCTGACCTTATGTGGGAGGGGGAGACAGCTGACGTGACCCCACTCTGTGACGAGGTGTCACTGATTGACACTCGGCCGTTGGCACTTCAGGGCTTAAAACTGAAGCGCCCAGGTCCGAGGCAATCAGTGACGCTCCCCCTTGTCATGAGGGGGAGAACCTCAAGGAACTTTTGCCAGGCTGAGAAAGTCACGCCCACAGGGCTGTGAAATCCTCAGCCTGGCAAAGTTCAGCCCAAGCAGCCAAGAGCATGCGCATTTAGCACAAGTCTAACTCCTGGCTGCCTGACCTGAGCAAGGAGAGTGTCTGTCAGGCCGACCTTTGCTCAGCCTGCCTCTTCTTATCTGAAAAGGTGAGGGTGCACGGCCCCTTCGCCCGTATGGACGGGCCGCTGCTGGTCCTGCATATTACGATCAGAATTAGGGATTTAATTCCTCAGTGCAGGACGGCATTAATAGGCACACAGCAGTCTTGGCAGATGTTGTTGTGCCTTCTTTAGGTTGTGTCATGTGACATGTGATGGGAGACAGGAATTACCAGACTATTTTTGGCAACAACCAAGTTATTATTGCTACAGCGGCTGCACAGCTGGGCCGGCTTCTTTCCCTGTATTTCACCCTTGAAACTCATAAGGGCTACAGAAGTAAAATGTATTGACCTAAACTGAACAAAATTGTGTCACTGAATCTCTTTTTCAGTGGTCAATATAAATGACATAACAAAAATAGATGCTGCATGTTTGGTTCTTTGAAAATCTGATGACTCACGTGCTTGGCCTTTTAAGTAAGGGTATGCAAAATTGTGTGATTTGTATCACCGAAATTACGTCAAACGTCAGGAAAAATTCAGTGAAATTATATAAATTTAAGCAAAATATACCTTGGGTTATCTCTAATGAATCTGAATGTGAGGGCATGCCTTGCCTCCAAAATCTACACTCAAGGTCACAGCAAAGGGACTTGTTCATGGAGGATAAGGGACTTGTTCATGGAGGATATGCCTTTTGCTGCACATATTTTTCTCATATTTATCTCACAATACATTTTATGCCAGAAGCAGTCCTCTGCGGCAAATGATTCTGTGAAATTTTGTCTGTGTAATTTCTGGTATTTAAATTACTTTTCCCAAATGCTTAATTGCACGAATTATGCAAATTGCAGGAGAGTAATTAAACATTTTGCATGGGCCTACTTTTAATGGGTCAGAAGATGCATCATCTGTCCAATCACTGGGATGAATGAAAGCTGTACATTTTCAAGCTTCTATAAGAATGTCGAATAAGGACAATGAAAGAGGACTTGATTAATGGAAGAGATGGCTAAATGAGATGAGCTCTCACCGCTGAAACATGCAGTGATCTGCGGGCTACCAGTTTGATTTATGGCAAGTATAATTTAGCCTTCCATACTCTGAAGGACAGTAAATGAAGAATTAGAAAATTGGACAATAGTAACACCAGTTGTTTACAGTACTTTGAAATGGCATAAGTATGGTATAAAGTGCTACACAAAACAGTTATTACTGACAGACATAAAAGGACAACTACTACATATTGCAGATTTCAGTAACATAAAAGAAGGACCAAAAGCGCCATTTGGTAAGTTAGTAATAAGATATTGGGTACTTAAACAAGCATTCTAATTATTTTTTCATGAAATATTTTTATTTAAGCCGCACGAACATCACAAATAGACTAAATGGAGGTCACTAGAGTAATAGATATGTCAGAAATACTTTAGGAAGCCAATGGAGGTAACTCGCCTCTCTAGCCCACATTTATGTTCTGGCACTACCAATGACGACCTGTGCCTTCGTTTGTGCCTACAGTTCTGCTTGAGTTCAGTACATAAATATTTGCTCTGATTTACATTGCTTGCTTTCAGGTTTTTATGGATATGTTCTATAATACTTATGGCACTTAGGTAAGTCCTTTCTAATCCACTTGGCACACTCACTCAAGTACTGACAAACCCCTCTGCCACCACCAACTGGGAAGATTTTCTTGTGGCTCCCCTACTTGAGAATTGTCCTAATCCTTGTGGCGGATGTTCCTGTAGCTTCCTTTAATGTATGAGAACAGTAATAGTCCTTCAATGATCAAACTGGGAAACTCTAATATCCAGGAGTCAAAGCCTGACAACAAATTTACAATTGAAAAAGTAGGAGAGGCAATCCCCTCTCAGAAAAAGAACAAGGCCCCAGGTCCCGATAGTCTTTAACCTGTGCTACCTTTTACAAGGGACTTACATGTGGCCAGGGAGCGGCCAATTGGGTTTTGTAACAGTACAGTTTAGGGAAAGAACATAGGCCCTGGGTACCTAGTTGGCAGGAACCCAGGGCACACTCAGTCAAAGTACATCAACATTAGGCAAAAAGTGGGGGGCAACCATGCAAATAGGGGCACTTTCCTACACCCAGGTCCTGATAGAGTCTTTAACTATATTTTTGTAACAGTATTTCCATGTGGGCTCCTATCCTTCAGGCAACATACAACGTCATCTGGAATATCGGAGCTATCCTTAGTCCTGAAGGGTGGATTTTCTAGTCTCAATATTAAAAAAAGAATTTAGTCTAAATCCCGGGAACTACTGACCAATATCTTTACTGAACGGAGCAGGCAAAATCTACTGTAAGCTATTGCTCAATCACATTCAGGAGTGGGTCGAGGAACACCAAATCCTGTCCGCTTGCAAGTAGGCTTCAGCTCTGGAGTTAGCACAATGGACAAGGCAACAGGATTATTCTTGAACTGCATGAAATATTTCCACATAAAAGGATTCACTGTGTTTTTAGCCTTCATTGACCTATAGTCCACTTTTGACTAAGCAAACAGAACTTTTCGATGGGCAACTCTGTCGGAGCAAAGGATGCTGTGGAAACTAGTCCTTGAAGTTTCTCCTCTTAACACTAATGGTATGGTTAGATATGGTAGTAAGCGAGAATGTGCCACGCAATTCCCTGTTAAACTGGGCATTCAGCAAAGCTGTCCTAGCCCCCTTATTATTTTATCTGGATATTAATAACATGAGTAGCTTTATGTGGAACCTGGAAACAAATGTTCCAACATCGAGATGAATAACAGATGACGCATACTCATAACAAGAACAGATCTGGCAAAGCATTGTCTTTTGAATAGTTCTGACAATTCTGCTGTAATAAACATTTTATTATTAATGCTTCCAAACTTAAGGTCATGATCATCAACTCAAGGAGCAAAGTAAAAAAAACCTTTACAACTGGTGTAACTCATTTTACCCAGCAAACACCTTCGACTATCTGGGTATTCTCCTCGACCAAACAATGACTTGTTTATGGCAATTAGAGAAAAATGCCTCCATCACGGCACAGTATACAAAATATTTTCTGCAATGTAAGATAAATATTGGAGCCTCCACACTAAAGCCAGTCCTCAAAATATATAGTGCCAAAACAGTAGCATCTGCTCTTTATGGGGCAGAATTGTTGGGTTTTCATTAGGGCCTAGCCTTCCAAAAGATTGAAAGCAGCTTTCTGAGGTGATTGGCCCCAGTACCCCAATGGCAGACTTGAGACTTGATTTCGGTGTACATAACATAGAATATCACATGCATCTAAAGACTATTCTTTTCCGGGCAAGGTTGTGGACCATCGTGGCAGAGTCCGCCTAGTTAATTTTGATCCTGGACATATTAAATAGCATGGGCGGCAGGGAATTTAAATTGTTACAACTTGTGGAGTTCACTTTGAAATCCATGGACTGTGTAGAATTTTGGTTGACTTTTGAAATAAATGAAACCAGCATTAAAGTTTTTAGGGAAAACTACTGGAAAAACGAAATTGCTTTAATTAAAAACTTAGCCTGGGAAGGACGCTTGATGCCCCTATATCTGGACTTAAACTCCTGCAAGCTATTGAGCTCCCAGTTAGATCGAAGCCACCCTGAAGCTAAGAGAAGACTTTATGTTCTGTTCAAGTTGGATGTCTTACTCACCAGAACATATGCCAAGAAATGGAATGGAAACAAGATTAAAACTGACCTTTGCACTTGCACTTTAGGTGGACGTGAAACTTTGAGGCACTTTGTGTTACTTTGTACCAAAGCTCTTTTTTAAGAAACAGCTTTTCCGTCCACAGTTCCCTAAGCGCAAAGGGCCTGATTCACAAAGGAAAATTTACACTTTAGGCTCTCTCTGCACATAAAAACATAGTCATATCCTAACTTTTATTTGCAGAATTCTCCGCCCGACTGCAGAGTCTCCGCGGTTCTAAACCTACTATTAGCTCTGTGTTTGTGAATACCAAAGCAAACGTAAACTTACACAAAAGTATACGGTCCTAAACTTACTATTAACTCTGTGTTTGTGAATACCAAAGCAAACGTAAACTTACACAAAAGTATACAGTCCTAAACTTACTATTAACTACGTGTTTGTGAATACCAAAGCAAACGTAAACTTACACAAAAGTATACGGTCCTAAACTTACTATTAACTACGTGTTTGTGAATACAAAAACAAGCGTAAACTTACGCAAAAAGTCAGTTTACCTTTGTGAATCAGGCCCTCTGTGAGGCTCTGCAAGGAGGCAATGGATTTGGGTGAAAGGACTGATTCACTTTGCATTCCTTTAACTGTGGCTACTTGCATTGTGAAAGATTAGACCATTAGGAGATTAGACTTTCTTTAAATGATTTACATTCTGCTGACAGGGTTCTAATGCTGTATAGTTGTACAAAAATTCCATTTGTAACCCGAAAATTGTGGATTTAATATTTGAAGTTTGTTATAATCACGAGGTCAACGCTTTTTCATCATTTTCATTGCATGGCTTTTAAGCTGAGACAGTTTACTCAATACATAAATTCATTTTAATGTGTGATCTGCCCATATGTTCCAGCAGGCAGCAACCTTCTGCCATGCAGGTGAAAGCTAGACAACCAGTGTCAGGCTCCTTCAAAATGTATCTTGGAACATAGAAGAAGGACAAAGAGAAAGCATGTGGCCAATACCATGGGGGGTGGGAGGTAATGTTGTATTGCAAAGTGATTGATTACTTACATTTGCATTGCAAGCTGACCACTTGGGTGTACTCAAATAACAGTGAAACTACAGAGTGAGTATGTGAGACTCCTGAAATGTGTGTGAGATATGGTCTGTGGGTGTACAAGTGATGTAAACTGCCTACGTCCGCGCACACTATAGAGAAGGCAAACACAAGGGCAGAGAGGGAGGAGGCAGTGGAATAAAATGAAAAGATGGAGCCATGAGACCCTGCTTCGGCCACTCTCCCACGCCCACGGTGGCTGCAATCCCAGCATCCGAGAGATGTCAGTGATAGGGCTATCTACTGGAGATGAATGCGGCCTGTTTTATACTGTGATATCTAAATCAAGGCGGAAGAGATGGAAACGAATTTATAATAACAATAAAACAACTTTCATTCCATCTAGAGAAGTGGGCGCTTCACGGAAATGAAATCAGCAATTCATATTGAAGGGAACTACGATGTCAGGAGATAATGTTCAATGCCCACGACGTACGATCTCTCGTGTAGCTCCTGGAAGCGGGCAGAAGGAGCTTTCCAGGTGGTACCCTTATAGTTCTTGGAGGACAAGTGCCACTGCTCTTTGGAGGCACCTGTGTTATAAAGCATTTCTGTGAGAAGCAACTCAATATCAGGATAAACATAAAGGCACTTGGCATGGCTGCTGAATCTTTTAGATCAGCGCCCGCCTCCAGCCCATTTACAATCTACCCCCCCCTTAGCCCAGAGCTTTGCATCTTACAACACTGGAGTCATTCATACGCTGATGACGCTCACCTCCGACTGGGAGCAGATCCATTCCTGTTAATCAAAGGGTTGGGTCGAAAAACTCCCTCGCATGCAAATGTATGTGTACCCCTGCCATGCGTGCCCCAGATTCGGTGGCATCTGGATCCTTGGTAACGATTTTTGGTAATTGGCGAACACGTGTCGTGCACGTGCGCCATGACCTAGCCTGTCTCATGGATTGCCGTCTTCCTTTGACAGGGAGTGGCACCCAAAGCGCTACCCTCGAGTAGTGGTATGTAACTGACTCACAGTACTTTGTGTTCGTAGATAAATACTCCTTTTTGCATAAAATCAAGTGTTTAACTGGACAATTATTGATTGGGGGTTGCTGGGTGTATTTTGAGTTGTGAGGCAGTGTTCACTTCAAATCTACGTCCTCCCTGAAAATCCTTGGGCTGCTCGACCTGCATACCACTGAGAATCATGTGCTCAAGGGGTACTTTGCCCAGTTGCTCATAGCAGGCCGGGACCCGGAACATTAGAAGTACAGTGTCAAGTACCAAGATTCGGCCCAGTAGCTTCTGCTTGCCCCATGGCCCTCTGAACGGGTTTCTGACACAACTCAGCCTCCTCTTTGGTTACACTACCTCATCCCTCTGGGAAGCCTTCGGGTCACATTTGGTTCCATCTGCTCTCTTGTCTCAACACAGTTAAATGTGTTTTTCATAAGTTAACGCCTTCTCATATAGGCCCTATATACATTGTCTCTTTTGAATTGCATTGCATATTTCTTTGGGCGAATGTTGCTGGAATGCCATCCTCACCGGTCTCCCAAGTGCAACCACCCATATGTTTCAAGGGGCTCTAAATTAAGTTCCCCGAGTGTACTATGTGCCCTCAGGTGGCTACTGAAAACGCAGTGTGTTCAGGTCAAAGCTATGTGCATTGTCAACAAGACACTACATGTAAGGGGAGAGGATGTAGCCTTATGGCTAGAGCAGTCAACCTCGAAGCTGGGGAACAGGGTTCGAATCTCGGCAACGGCGCTCGACATCCTGTGATTCTGGGCAAATCACTTAACCTCCCCGTGCCTAACAAAAATGAATGTGTCCATCTGTAACGAAACTGGTGCTCATGTAAAGCGCTCTGATACCCGATGTCTCGGGTCTAGTTCGAGCTATATAAAACTCTAAAAAAAAAGGGGGTACAATCACCTAATCAAATCTTCCAAAAGCTTCTGCCGACCAAACGCCTAAGATGAATGTGAATGTGTTTACCATCTAATCTACCAAATATAAGTTGTTTAGAGGGAGAGATCTCCACAGTCAAGGCTGAACCACATACCTCTAGACTTTAACATATTTTTCGAAAGTTCTGAAAACCTATTTGTTCGTGAAAGCATATGGTCTCAATAGATCTGATGATCTTGGAATACACAGTAAACTGTGTATTTGTGTGTATTTGAAAGTTGCTACTTATTGGGTCTCTGTTTAGTCTCTGTTTAGTCCTGTCAGCTTCCTCCCTTTACCTCTCCAACCCTCTCTTTACTTCTTTGGCATGACTATAAAGTAGTATTAAATGGTGTACAAAGTACAAAAGTAGTATTAAATGGTGTACAAAGTACAAAAATAAATAATAAATGTAGGGGCATATTAGCAAGAACCTCGTTAAAATTATCGCCGTTTTAGCGGCAGGAAACTGCCTCTAAAACGGCGATAATGGGCTTGCTAATATGCGTTATAGAATTCCAATAGAAGCCCAGGTTAGATGTGCAGGACATTTAACCTGGGCTTCTATTGGAATTCTATAACGCATATTAGCAAGCCCATTATCGCCGTTTTAGCGGCAGTTTCCTGCCGCTAAAACAGCGATAATTTTAACGAGGTTCTTGCTAATATGCCCCGTAATTCAAGTAACGGCAGTGGTGAATCCCAGACCGCACAGGTCAGTTTTCCAACAAGTTTAGTTCTATCATAAAAAAGTGGGAGGATGGCAGCTACGGCGCTTCCCGCTAGCGCGTAGGTGCAGTGATGCTCCTCCCCCTCACGGAGATGGCGGCTCTGCGATCAGGTGTGTGGAAACGCCGAGGTCCGGCGTAGCAGGCAGCTCTTTCTTCGTTCCTGCTTCTTGTCTTCAGCGATTCTGCAGTGCAGTTTGCTACCGGACTCAGCTGAAATCCCGGCTGGAGGGAAAATTGCAGGCTCTTGCTCACGGAGTTTCTTTGGTGGTATCGGCGGTTCCGGAGGTTGCCATTTTAGCGTGGACTTGACCGGTCCGGGATGCTCAACGGCACATCTAAGAAGTACCACTATTAGAACATGGTTATGTGAGTACGACGGGGGAGTCTGCTGGCAAAACCGATGGTGGTTTAAAATCTACTCAGGAGGTGAGAGTTTGGGAGAGTGGGAGAGTCGTATATAACTTTGATATTGCGCTTTTTTTTGGGGACTTGGAACTGCTGATGAAAGACTTTTAAAGGAAAAGTACAAAACTTGTGGAATCATATAGGAGGATTTGGGAGGTTATTCATCCACGGAAGTAGTAGGAGGAGGAGGAGGAGGCTGGGATAATAATAGGATTAAAATCCTTTGTGTGTAGAACAGTGATATTGGATTTTGGATTCTAGAGCCCAATTCAAGAAAGCGACACAATGAGGAGACAGCTTAAGCTGGCGGCTGCAGCAGCGAAAGCGGATGCCGTGATTGCCACAAAAAATAAAGTGCACTCTGCGAAAGCCAAACTGAATCAGCCCAAGGGGAGTAATAAGTTACATCATGCTGAGGCCTCCTTCAGTTCGCAAAGTTCAGGAATTGACGATTCCCCTTTTAAGGCGATAAGAGTGGTGGTACCTGTAGAAGTTGCTCCTAGGGATCAAAATCTTCAATCCGAGATCTCTGATGTTTGCTCGAATCAGGAGTTGAAAAACCCCAGAGACTTTCCCCTCTTTGCGAAAAGATGGCACCCCCATTACTTTGACTGGTTATTCGAGAAACGATGCTCTCGTGCAGGACGCTGTACAGGTTATTGTGGGGGTATAGGGGATGCAACAACAGGAGCCTCGTCAACGGAATTAGTACCCTCTTTGGAGGCTATTTCTTCTTCATTTTCCGGGACGTCTCCTTCTGGGCGGCATCCCCCATTGGTACAGGTACAGGACCCAGCTTCAGGCCTCTTGACTCCGATCTTACTTAATGCAGCAACTATGGCAATGGCTATTGCGACCCCACTCCCTCAGTCTCCGCTCTCTCTTCTCCATACCAGTTCGAATGCTCTTCAAATCCAACCAAATGGCACTACCGTGGCCCAGGCTCTGGGCCAGCCTGATAAGCAAGGTCAGCAGCCCTCGGTACAACAACTAATGCTCTCAGCTCTTCCAGGGTCCCAAGCCTTACCGGAAAGTAATTCTATTATACTAGACGTCGGGCCCGATTTAGATAAAAGTGGGTATCAACAAGGAACCAAAGAACCTGTCTTTGTATTCCAGGATGAAAAGGCGGTCTCATGCCAGATGGATATTAAAACAATGTTAAATATGATTCTTGAGGAAATCAGAGATATGAGGAAAACACAACAGTTAGAAATTCTATCGATTCAGCAACGTTTGGGAAAGATAGAGGAAGCAGTTGCCAGTCTTCCAGGTCGTCTCCATGATGCTGAGTTGAGGATTTCAATCCTAGAGGACCAAATGATTGGTGTTCTTCAACAAGCAGATTTAATGTCCCACGAAAAATCAACCATGGAGAACAAGATGGAGGAACTTGAGAATTTTTCTCGCCATTCTAATCTTCGGATAGTTGGTGTTCCGGAACGGCTTGAAGGGGGTGACACTCTTAAGTGGGTGGAAACATTTATAAAGAAGACTGTCTTACCTGATTTTGCAGGAGACTTAACACTAACTAGGGCTCATCGGGTTCCTGCTCATCTTCCTCCAAATGAAAAGTTCCCCCGTACGATACTTATTAACTTCGCGGACTATCGTGTAAAGGAAAAAGTCCTGACTAGGGCAATTCAGTTGAGACAGTTTGTAATTGAAAATGGAGTAAAGTGCAGAATTTTTTCTGATATGTCGGCAGCAGCAGCTAGAAGACGGAAAGAGTTTCTCAAGTTACTATATTTGTTTAAAGCTCAAGGGGCTCAAGCTTCAATTGCACAACAATCAAAACTTAAAGTTCTTGTCCATGGAAAGCTTCATTTATTTACTCGTCTGGAAGAAGCACAGGAGCTGCTGAAGAAAATTTCTGTTTGAAGATAATTGACTGGTTGCTCTCTCTGTTGTTTTTTTTTTTCTTTCTCTTTTTTTTTCTTTTCTTTTTTTCAAAGATTTTGCAGAGTCTCTCTTTTGAAGACTCGTTTTTGCGAGGGGAGATCACTCTGTGGTGCAATATCAGGGCACCAGCATGTGTTTTGGGGGGTGGAGTATGTGGACAGCGGGAACAGCCACATTTCCTAAGGGGTGGAGGGTTTTGGTGTGGGAGGGTTAGGGTGGTTGGGGTTAATTGGAAAAATGAGCAGGTACTATAAGGAAGGCGCTAAATGGTGTAGGTATCAATTTAGAATAGAATTACAGCACGTTGAGTTTTTGATCTTTTTGTACTTTGTGAATGAGTTCATCCAGTAATTGCCAAATTCTTTCTGTCAACGTCAATGGAATCTTGAATAGACGTAAATATGGTGGATTGATTAGGTGGCTAGTTACTTTCAAACCTCAAATTCTTTTTTACAGGAAACTCATTTAAAATCTAATACTCCAAAATGTTATATTCCAGGAATGTTTTCAAGGGTATTTTTCGCTTCAGCAGGTGTTGCAATGCGGGGGGTGGCTATTTATTTTTCTCGTGAATTCGATTGGGTGTTTCTTCAGGAACAAAGGGATCCCCAGGGAAGGTGGATGTGGGTACAGGTGTCATTAAATGGCCAGCTTCTGAATTTTGTTAGTTATTATGGGCCAATATCTGATGACGAATCTGCTTTACGTATACTTTATAAACTTTTGATAGGGGTTTCGGGGCAAATCGTGCTTCGGGGTGATTTTAACTATATTCAGGATTTAAACATGGATACTTCAAACCGAGGAAAAAACAATTGAAACCCAAAACAAAGAAGCTTTTTGATGCTTTGATAGATGATCTTCAGTTAGTTGACGCATGGCGTTTTCGAAATCAAACCGCTCGTAAATATACTTGCTCTTCACGCCAACATCAAACTGCATCTCGAATCGATTTTTTATTGTTGTCACGCTCTCTGATTCTTAGAGATGCAGATATTGGTGTTAATGCTTTTTCTGACCACTCTTATGTTCAAGTATGTTTAGAATTGGGTTTTGCTAAAAAGCGTAGGTCCAAGTGGCAGATGGACCGCCTTCTTTTGCAAGATCCAGTCTGGATTGATGATTTCAGACGCTGGATAAAAGATTACTTTTCTATTAATGAACGGACCGCTGATATGTTCGCTGTCTGGGGCGGTTTTAAGGCTGCAGCCCGCGGTCAGATGATTGCCGCCACCGTCAAGAAAACCAGGGAACGTTTAGATAAAATAGTACAACTCCAGCAGTCATTAACACATGCTGCTAATCCGGTGGGCTCTTTAAATCGAACTCAGCTGGAACAGGCTAGGAAGGCTTTAAGAGATTTTTTTATTCTAGAAGAAATAAATAGCTCCCAGACTTATTTTCAGAAGGTCTATGAAGAAAGTCAAATGGTGGGTAAGATGCTTGCCTGGTCAACTAGGGCTCGACAAGAATCCGCCTGCATTGTAGAAATAATGGATCCCCAATCCAACACAGTAGTTACTGATCGAGCTGAAATTCCTCGAATATTTTTCAATCATTTTCAACAAATTTATACCACTAAATATTCGGTTAATTTTGAGTTGATTGAGGATTATTTTGCTTCACTTCAAGTTCCTAAAATATCGCAGAATCTAGTGACGACGCTGCAGATGAAAATTACAGAAGCCGAGATAGCGGCAGTTATTAATTCTTTGGCGGGAGCAAAAGCTTGTGGCGAAGATGGGTTCCCGAGTGAACTCTATAAATGTTTTGTGAAGGAGTTGACCCCTTTTTTGGCAAAGTTATTTGACTATATTAAAATGGGTGGGGTGGTGTCTTCTGAATTTAAAAAAGCGATAGTAGTTACCCTCCAATAACTTGAATTCTTATCGTCCAATCAGTTTATTGAATACCGATTATAAAATTTTCATGAAGATTTGGGCACTGCGCTTTACTTCTGCAGCGAAGGAAGTGATTCATGGTGATCAAACGGGGTTTATTGCGGGTCGAATGATGTCGACTAATACCCGTTTTTGATTCAAGCTCTTGATTTTTTCAATATTAATAGGACTCCTGCTTGTATCATGATGGTAGACGCAGAAAAGGCCTTTGATTTAGTTAATTGGGATTCATTATTTTATGCACTTTCTAGGTTTGGTTTTCCACCATCAATAATAACCATGATTAAAAATATTTATCAGGGGGCACAGGCTCAGATTATAGTTAATGGGGATCAAGCAGGGTTAATAAAGATAAATCGTGGGACCAGGCAAGGCTGTCCCTTATCACCTCTTTTGTTTACTTTTTTTATTGAACATCTTGCCATTAGATTACGAGCTAATAGTAACATTAGAGCCCCCATTGAAGGAATGGCAAAACTGAAACTTTTTGCTGATGATGCTATTTTATACCTAGATCCAGAAAAGTTAAATTTACAGTCCACATTGGCGGAATTTATGAAATTTGAACAAATAGGGGGCTATAAAATCAATCCCTCCAAAACTGAAATTTTATTGTTAAAATCGGGGCCGGCATGCCTTCCAGAAGAATTAAAACAACAAGTAAGAACAACTGATCCCATTCGGTATTTGGGAATTTATGTTACAGGTCTATATGGGGAACTGGTTAAGAATAATTATGAAGCCACCAGTATTAAGATTCAGAATTTGTTGAATAAATGGTCTAATCTTCCTTTGACTTTGATAGGACGAGTGGCATTAATTAAGATGTCTATCTTACCCCTTTTGATTTTTTTGTTCACAAACATTCCGATCAAGGTGAACGTTAGTTTTTTTAAAGGGATTGATGCTATGATTAGATCATTTGTGTGGAATAAAAAGACTGCTAGAGTCAAGTTGCCAATTCTGCAATTAGATACTCAGCTGGGTAGGCTGGCACTCCCAAATATTCATTTATATTATGATGCATCACCTTTTGATTATGTAGCATGTTTGTTGTCTAAACCTTATCAGGTTGATAACTTTTTTATCAGCAAGATGATCCAAGAGGCCGGAACTCAACTCCCTACTTTTTTAAAGACTTCGAAACTCCCAAAGAGAACTCGATATAAAATATTATTAGATTTGTCAAATCGACTTCGTATTGTTTTTAAACAACGAGATTTCTCGGGGTTCTTTTCTTTGAAATTAATCGAGTGTCGAGATTTAGGCTTGTATGTTCATTCTACTCAATTGAAAAAATGGAATAACTCTGGTTTGGGGGCTTTGTATCAATTGGGCATTCAGGGCAGGCTGATTACCTGGGAAGAAGTTCAGGCTAGAAGTTTGGGTCCCAATAAACCTTCTTTTTTGAATTTATTCAAATTATTAATTTTTTGAAAAAATATAATTTTATTTTTAACATCCCCCTGGTAAAATTGCTTCCGCACTATATATTTCCAGATTATCTGGAGTGGGTAATTGGTACCGTTTATTGAATTTTCAAGATGAATCTCCTTTGGTGGTAAAGATGTTGGAGAAAGTTGAAGCTCATACACAATGTGCTTTTTCTTATCATGAATGGCAAAAAATTTCATCTTTAGGTAATAAGGCTTTGAGAGCTGCTAATTATAAAAGAATGGCTTTTTTGCCAATTGGATGGTATATTACACTCCAGAAGCATTAAATAAAATGTATCCAGAGGTGATAAATAGCTGCTTTCGTTGTGGTACTTTGGCAGAAGGGGGATGGCGACATATTTTTTTTCTTGCCCTAAGTTAAAAGTTTTTGGGGAAATTTTTTTGTATACTTTAGTGGCGCAATTAAGAAAACTTATAAACCTTCAGCAGAAGCTGCTCTGTTCGGCATAGGTATTAGGGAGGTTATACTGTCTGAAACTCAGGGACGTTTTCTTGCTATCGCTATGTTGGTGGCCCGTTCATTGATTTTACAAAACTGGAGATCATTGGAAATACCTTTGTTTGAGAAATGGCTGAGTAAAATGAAACGTACAAAATGTTTTGAAGAAGCTTATGCTAAGCGGGTGGGGGCAATTAAGAAATTCTCGAGGGTCTGGGATTATTTTGCTGATTGTTAATTTGATTATGATGTCTTTTTTTTTTTTTCTCCTTCTTTTTTTGTATTATGCGTTGAATCAGGATGTGGTTTGTTTATAGTGAAAACATTTTTTTTTGTGATGTGTAAATAATTGGCTGTTTCCTTTTGGCTCTGCTCAATAAAAAATAAAAAAATAATAAAAGGTTTCGTTCTATCATGCTCGCTCCTATTACCTCTGACTCCCCCAGAGACTTCCTATATACCAAATGTTATTCAATAGGAGGGCAACAGCTTATCCTTTAATTAGTAACACAATCAAGAAAACGAATCTTTCCAGGCTTATATTATTGGTAGCTGCAATCACTTTTGATCCAAGTGCTTCAAACCACATCTTACTGTCTCCAGTCGGGCCGCCCACGTTCCACTATTCAAATGGAAGGCGGGAACGTATGCGACACGACCGGAGACAGTAAGACATGGTTTGGAGCAATGGATAATTATGAATAAAGAAGGGATAACATCGGACTAATGAAATTGTATAGAACTGTCCTGATGAAGTCCCTATAAGGGATGAAGCGCGTTGGCTGGGTCTATGAGAAGGTGTCTGTAAATTGAAATAATAAAGGATTATTAAAATGATATAAGCATTTGGAAATTGCTTGAAAGAAAAGAAATAGAAAGAAAGACTTTACAGAAAAGCACTTGGATCAAGAGTGATTTGAGCTACCAATAATATAAGCCTGGGAGTATTCGTTTTCTTGATTGTGTTATTAATTAAAGGATAAGGTGTTGCCATCCGATTGAATAACATTTAAATAATAAATACACACAGAGCTGTTAAAATCACTGTCCCACAACCTATGGGTAGGTTAAAATGTGTGGGTTAAATTAGTCAGTGGCTGGCATGAAGAAACTACGTCTCCACTTCACACACACTTTTCACTGCTACAAGGTGGAACATGGTGCAGAATTTAAAGCGATATATTTATTGCATACAGTTCTCTAAATCATGGGTTCTGCGTATGTAAAAAACTGAAAACACACACTATAAATCGGTCCTCAGAATGTCCAACAAAGATCTACTGTCACGGGTATATGATCCCATCTGTCTAGACTAGTGAGACAAGGAGGGAGAACATTTTGCTATTTAGCACTCAAATCCTTGAATAAAGATCAAAGTGAATCTCTGTAGCAAAAACCTTAGCTTAAGAGCACAGCGACAGTAAAGAAAAATACAGAAAATGTGAACTCTCTCCCTATATCTTTCTTTGCTTAGTATATTGCTTTGGTAAATACTACTGATATTGCAACTTAACAAATCTCAATATATTTCAAGCAGCTCTTTATCAGTAGGAAGAAAGAATGTCCTTCAGTTTGAATCACAATTTTCTTAGAAACAACCGAAATATAATAAAATACAAACAATATAAGCATTTTTCAAAACAATAATGCCTCAATACAAACCAGAGAAACTAGCTCTGGTGATACCTGTTTGAATTCAAATCTCTGAGTCAAAAATGGTCTTTTGTCCATGTCAGAAACATTACCGACACCAGACCTTCTGCATCCTTATCTAACAGTGACTAAGTTCCACTGTCGCTACATACTTTTTGTACTGTTCTTTTTACTTTTGTTTTACCTGACATCTCTTTAAGAGAAAACAACGAAGTTCAAACTTTTCGTTAAGGCTCTTTGGCTGCGAACTTTTCAATACCTTCATCCAGTACACTTTATTTGTGAAGCATGTATTTTATTTTATTGTCATGTTTCAAAAATTTAAAATTTTCATTGACATGTTATGTCTGGCTTCCTCTTAACGAATTGCAACAATAGATGTGGGGTTTTTATTCCTCAATTAGATTAGTGCTCATTAGGAAGAAGTTTTATTTCACTTTCAGGTTTTCCTACATAGAGTTTGCTACAAGAACATTTTAGATGGGATTGGTTTATTTACTACAGGCCTACTATCAAAACGGCCAGTCATTAGTTTTGCGATACTGTGCTTCGGAGACCCAATGTGTGAGTGGCAGGAATCGGAACAAAAGCTTTTCCTAATTTGCCATGGCCAGCCAGGGTCTCCCCACTGGCTACACACACCTGACAGTGCAAAGCACTTCTTGACATCCTCCTCTGACCTGTCCCCATCAGTGAGCTAAGGTGACAACAAACACTGGGCACCATGAAGGACGCCCCAGCTCATCTCAAGAGGGTGCTTGAAGGAAGTCAAGCCTCACTGCTGGACACAACTCATTGTGCATTATATTTAGACTGGACTGTTGCTGTAGAGACAGTCTTTCTCTTCTCTGGGTATTCAAAGATTTGTGGTTGGCTTTAGGGACCTCTCTGACGCATCACACTCTAGTACGTCGAGACCTGAAGCCCATGACCTGAACACTCCTTTTCTCTGAAGTCTTAGGCCCTGGAGCACCTCGCTGTTGGGGTGCGAGCCACCCTATTCAAGCAAAGAGAGAGTAAGTTAGGGTTCTATCATTCACGGATAGTGAAACCAGGGCGCGGGGAGACAATGTGATTAGTCCAGGATCACACAACATGGTTCATGGCGGGATTTATCGAACCAGCCGGGAGAGAAGGCGTGCTGGATTTGAACGCGCTACTAGTCAGAAAACTTCCTCATTAATGGGGTGGATGGAACAGGAAATTCGGAGCAGATTATCAATACATAATTTGGAGCCCTGATGATGTCCAAGTGTGGACGAAACGCGTTGGCTGATTGATTTGTTACTATATTGTGTGGATCTAACAATTTAAAAGGTTTTTAAAATAAACCAGAGTTTAAAATTCATCAAAGACTGCCTATGAACCTTTTTTTTGCACGAAACAAGCTTGAATAATAGATTTGTGAACATTGTGAACCAAGGCGCTCCTTTCAGGATAGGTAATGAATTCTATCATTCACAGTCTCAGTTTTGGGGTTCTTTGGGTGCCACGAGCACCTGGCTGTAGATCAGTTGTGCGATGTTGCTGAAGAAGGTCTCCCATTGGCAGGCAAGAAAAATCTTCTCCATGCTTGTTGTGAAGATGTTTATGTTTATGCTTAGTTTTTTTGTAAAGCACATGGCTGCCCAAGGGCTTCCAAGCGCTGGATGAGAGTGCTGTAAGAGAGGGTGGACAGTTGGGGGTTACAGTGGGAATAGCCATGCCTTAAGCTTCTTCCTGAAGATGGGCTCCTCTTCGAGGAGTCTCAGCTCCCGGAGCATGGAGTTCCACAACTTCGGGACAAAGGTGTGAGAGCGATCTGCTTCCCCTTCTTGATGTCTTAGTTCTTGAGGTTCTCATAAGGCAGTCTTGTGCAGACCTAAAGCATCTTGTCGGAATATATGGGGAGCTGAGGTCTCTGACTTTCCGAGGGCCCCTGCCATTCATTGCTTTTTGAGCCAGGCAAAGTGATTTAAACTTGATCGTGGCATCAATTGGCAGCCAGTGGAGCTGGTTCAGGGACGCTTTTACCGATTCGTGTCTTGGGATTCTGAGCAGTAACCTGGCCGCCGCATTTTGAATAGACGCAAGCAGCTCCAGCATTTAGGAAATTCAGCCAGATCAATGCAGGTCTGGTCTGTCAAAGTGTGTTTCTTTTCAAAGTACTAGATAGACGGCTCCTGAACTTACACATACACAGGTCAGAAGGAGATGTCTTGATTCCAACTCCCTGTTCCATTAAAGTTGTGGCGCAGTCCCACGATGGACTAATAAGATGGCCACAAAGATTGTTGTCAAAATGGAGGATCTGATCCTAGAGGGACTAAGGGGCCTCTTGCAGCAGGATGGGTGGCTTTAGCGGTGCCTGTCTGTTTATTTCAGTTCTCCAGTATCTGTAGGAGGTCTGTAGGCCTGTAAATCTCACTGTTCCATTTTCGCTCTGCTCCTCGCTCCAATTCATTTAACGAGGCACTAGGTAGGCATTGGATGTGTTACCAGGCCACTACTCTTTAATAATGTCCTCTCACACATCAGGTCTTGCCTTTGCCCATTTCTTACACAAAAGCCCTGAATATTTTTCCATTCCCCTAACCTTAGGTCAGGACTTATCATCATGCTGCCTGCTGAAAGTGTTTTGTATATGTCGTTGTCTAATAACATTGGCAAAATATACTTTCCCTCACTGCGCTTTCCTTTTACAAATAGTTGGTTTCAAATGTGTTAATCCACTTGGTGCAATCGAAATGTAGCAAAACTTCAACTCCCAGAATGCATTTGGGTGTAATTGAAACCCTAGGACTGGAAGAATGATCTGTTGCCATGGAGTTTTATGGCAACCCTGTCTGCTGCTGCAGACGGCTCAGTTTGTGTTGTGTGCTAACGGTTTTTTATCACGACTTCACAAGTCTTTACAGCACAATATTGTGATCGTGGAGATAATGTGTTGTTCTTGTTATGTACTATGATTTAACCACAAGTCTTTACAGCACAACATTGTGAACGTGGAGATAATGTGTTGTTCTTGTTATGTACCAAACAAATGAGGCAGTCAGTCCGGGTGGAGAGGATGTTCTAAGGGCTGCAAGGCCTCAGGCCATCCAGAACGTCTGGTGTCTGCACTTCTCAGACATACATGTGAAAATGGTAGACTCGTTTTTGATGATAATTAAGCAAATCCTTTTCAGTGTGAAAACAAAGGAAATCACGTAATAGCCAGGTGCGTAGGGGAATGTACAGAAATGAAAATATCTATTTGTTTCAGACAAAAAAACACATCGAAACCCCTCTTGTGAGTTCAGATTGGGCGGGCCTTCCAGGGCTGTCAGAAGGCCAAAAAGTGTACCCGGGGCTCACTCTTCCGTTTTCCAGAACTTAGCAAAAGCCACACGCCCGCTGCCTTCTTACAAATGCTGTAAAATAATCTTTAGTATATATAAACTGGGTCTGCTTCACAAAGGTCAACTCACATTTTTGTGGAAGTTTACTATTTTTTGGTATTCACAAACTACAAGTTAATAGTAATTTTACCAACTGTGGAGGCTCCCAGTCAGGGCGGAGAACTCCGTGTTTATAAAGATAGGTCTGTAATATATTTCATGCTCAGAGTTCTCTGCCCGACTGTGGCGTCTCCTTAGTCATAAAATTACTATTAACTCATAGTTTGTGGACACGCAAAAAAAAATAGTAAGCTTACACAAAAGTGCAAGTTTACCTTTGTGAGTCAGGCCCCCTGTCTTTATAAAGTATAACTCCAAATGTAATGTTATCAGGTGTGCTAGGTCCACCACGCATTTTTTGTCATTGAATGAAAGCGCAGGACACAAAACATGGTGTCCTACCGACAATGAGCGAACTTTCGATTAGTTAATAAGGTTAATAAGGGTTCTGATGAATGAAAAGTGATGATGATGAAGGTGATGATGAAGGGTGATGAAGATGATGAAGGTGAAGATGAAGGTGATGATGAAGGGTGATGAAGAAGATGAAGGTGATGATGAAGGGTGATGAAGATGATGAAGGTGAAGATGAAGGTGATGATGAAGGGTGATGAAGATGATGAAGGTGAAGATGAAGGTGATGATGAAGGGTGATGAAGAAGATGAAGGTGATGATGAAGGGTGATGAAGATGATGAAGGTGAAGATGAAGGTGAAGATGATGAAGGTGATGATTAAGGGTGATGAAGATGATGAAGGTGAAGATAAAGGTGATGATGAAGGGTGATGAAGATGATGAAGGTGAAGATGAAGGTGATGATGAAGGGTGATGAAGATGATGAAGGTGAAGATGAAGGTGATGATGAAGGGTGATGAAGATGATGAAGGTGATGAAGGTGAAGATGAAGGTGATGAAGGTGAAGATGAAGGGTTAATAAGGGTTCTGATGAATGTTGTCATCAAGTTCTTCTGGCGTTTATCTTGGAGCCTTTGCGGCAGCTGGAGCTGTTCTATTTGGCCTGTAAAGGTGTCACAGGGTTGTTACCAGATGAACTTCCTGGCACTTCTGAAGAAACTTCCTTGCATTATTTACAACAATTTTGGTGTCGACGACGTTTCATCAGCGATAATTCTATTAATGTCTCTACCTACTGCCTAAAACGTTTTAAAGGATTGTTATGCTGTTACCCTCAGCTCATCTTGCCTTTTGCTGTATTTGCATACTCGCTCCAGCACACTTTATTAGTTTGCGCCATCCTGCTTACAGTCTGTGTGTGAAGACTTTATTGGCAAAGACTTCATAATTTCAAACTATTGCTCAGTGATTTACGTCCACCACCCTGCTCATCAGTAAAAATAAAATAAAAAGCCAATTTTATTTCATTTTGAGACCGCAGCAGCATCAGCTCGCGTTATACAACCCTCGAACCAACAAGCCCACACGCCTCATCTCACTAGCTCACTCACATGTACAGGAACTAAGAGAAACGTTTGAAGGTGGTGGGGGCATTAAAGGATGAACAGCATGTATGTGATGGTGAAGTTGTGTGGGAAAAGCTGGGCCTATGCCTCATTGGACCCTTCGTATATCTGCTGGAACAAGAGAGGTATGCAGCAGTTGTAGTGTGACTTCAGTAAAAATGATTACGTTTTTACAGTGTGTGGGCCAAGTTGAAAGGATCAATAGACTAATTAAGGAAACAATGGAAATGGCAAATATATCTGGACGAAATTTGCAAAGGGCCGTGAAGGGCATGTTGAGGGGGCACCCATTACTGGTATGTCACCTTTTGAGATGATGAGATCAGATCTCCAGGTACAAAATTGGTACCAACATGGATATGGGAAGTGAAAGCGGTTGGACGAAGTGGAATAAAAGGTAACGGACACCATAGTCAAAGGACAGTGCAGGGAGATTGGGTCAAAGTAGAAACAGGTAGAATAGGTCATGGATTGTTCAAATTCAAGGGGTTCATTGCTGATGATCATTTGTAATTATTTGTTGATTTTTGTGCCTTTGACTCATTGTCTTAATATGTTTATTGGTTCCACTGACCTGTTGTGCGTGTTGGTGTTTTCCACTTACCTGGTTGTCTGTGATGGTTCATGTGCTAGTGGTTGTGTGTCTATTTACTTCCATTTGTTTATTTTAAGAGAAAGAGATTTGTTGTAACTTTAATCCAGAGGAATGCTCACCATGTAATAAGCGTTCTGATGAATGTTGTCATCATGTTGGGCTGGTGTTTATCTTAGAATCCCAGGCAATTGGAGTTGTGGTGCCTGCCCTGTAAAGGTGTTACAGGGTTGTTACCAAATAAATGTCCTGGTACTTCAGAAGAAACCTCCTTGCATAATTTACGACAATCCGCCTTGTGCCCCTACATGTAGTTAAATGTGTGACACACATGCTAACATTTTGGAAACATAACATCTAGCCTGCTTAGACTGTACAGCAAAACACAGAGAGCTGAAAGAGAGCGAGCCTGTTGCAAAATACTGCCGGCCTACGAAAAGGGCTTTTAAGATTGGAAAAAGTTTGCTTTATTACTAAGACACAAGCAGACTTACAGTGTTTAATAATTGCCCTGAATGGTTTTTTATGTCAACCTGATTCTTAGGTATCACTACACCTACCCCATCCACATCCTTATATGAATATGAATTTTGATTAACTGATCGATTAATTTAAATCATTACAGTAAAAACAACAGCGCTTTGGGTGCATAGTGCAATCCCCAATATTACTCATATAAAATGTATACTTAAAACCATTGATACGGAACGTTAAAATGCCTGGATTTGATAGTTCTGAGTGGGTGGGTGGGACCCCCTAGTGCCTGTCAGGGGCCACCCTGATTGCTTCGGCATCATTTGGCATGTCCGTTACAGGAACAAGGTTGCATTCCTGTGACTCCTTTAGGGCGATCCTAATCAGATGCGTAAATTTCCCCATTCTTGCTAGATTCATTGTCGTTGATTTGGAGAAACATAGGGCCGAGGCCTCTCTGCAGGTCTTTGCCCCATTGGCAATACAAATCGGGCGAAGAAGGCGCCTGATGTCATTATTTAGTTTGGGGCAGCAGCACAGGAGATGCAGCCAGGATTCCTTCTGAAAGGAGCACAGCCTGCAATCTATATTTTCCCCCTTACGTGACCATGCTGGATTGAAGTCAGTGATACGTAGCGTTAATAGTCTCATAAAAAGTAATTTACTCATATGTAACACCCCATCTCCTGACTCCTGTGCAACTCATCCAGCCTTCTCATCCTTCTAATTCTTATCGTCTTCCTGGTGGCCTTCTCTGCCTTATGCACATTTCTGACTTACCTCCTGGACTGGTCAGCCAGTTTGCTCTGCATAACAATCCTACTGTACCTTGAAGCCCTCGCTAGACCCTTGAAATCCTGAACATATTAAATCAAGAAAAAAGCCAACATCACCTCAACTTTTCTTCTAGTGACTCAATGGCTGCTCTTTCTAGCGACATTCACCAATGAAGATATTTTTATCTCCCGGGCCTGACTAAGCAGTACGCCTTAGAAGACCTCATTGACTGTGTGATAGATTCTTGCCCCATTTCTCAGTTCCCCAAAACAAAGAGGGGCAGTGTGGTGTGCTACCCACAGGCACATCTATCTTTAAAGTTGCAAAAAGCTCCATATCGTTGCAAGGCAGCACATTTATTCATTCTCGGCCTTCATAGCCTTACACACTAATATGAATCCTGTAATGATAAACATATATATAGGTATCACTATACCTCCACTATATCCTGGACTCAAGGCGCAATTATCCTCCTATGGCCCTCCCAGCCCCCAACCAGTTCTCCAGGCCCAGTCTGATTTCTACTGACTAATCAGTCTTTACTCACCTTCCAGGCTTCCCAGTCCATGGACTATGGCAGCCATGGCTTAAACTCTCTGGGCCTGATTCACAAAGGTAAACTTAGACGTTTGGTCTAAACTTAGACCAAATGTCTAAGTTTATGACTTTGGGACTTCACAAAGGTCATTTACGAGTACTATCTTTATGTCCACACTCGGGGATGAGATCCGGCGTAAGTGAGGATATATAGAAAGTACTCGTAAATGCCCTTTGTGAATTCCCAAAGTCATAAACCTCGACATTTGGTCTAAGTTTAGACCAAACGTCTAACTCTACCTTTGTGAATTGGGCCCTCTCTGTGACACCAAAATATGCAGTAAGGAACTCAAGATCAAAATTTACTCTCACTTTTCTTTTTATGGCGACTTAATGGCTATCCCTATCCAGAAATCCCTTGCGTAAATGGTGCTGTTTGTGCTCCCTTCCAATTCAGCCTCTTTTTTCTTTACAAATCTCCTGTTTTCTCCAACAATCTATATTCTCCTAAAAGAACAACTGGGGCTTCACAATATATACTATACTGTCACATCCGTATTCACGTCCTTCAATGATAAGGAAACTGGTAGCTTAAGGCACGGAGATGTGGAGTTAAGTATAGTAAATCTATATTTACCTATCGATGCTTACCTTCACAATATTGTGGTAGTCGATATTCTGGTCATGAAATATTTTTCGGACAGTTTTTAAAGATAGGTGTGCTGGTGGTACACCTACAGGAACACCCCATTTGATCACGCAGGGAAGTCAGTGATCAAACACAGGTCGACTTGTTTCCAAAATCTGGAACTAGGCTGCTAACCCCAGGTCCTCCGTTGTGATTCTCCATGGGGGGTGTCACTAACACCAACCCTCAGCCTTTAATGTACAAGTTGAGACCTTTTGGAAATACACAAGACAGTCACAAAAAGGGTGAACATGTGATGTTGTATTTGCATTTGATTTTTACTTTCTGCAAAACAAACAATTCCCGAATGACTAATGTTCAATATTTCTTCAAAGCAGTCGGTATCTTTCAGCATCCAATATTCACCTATTGCAGGCTTTCTATATGAATCTGGGAATCAAAGACTGCAATGTGAAAAAGAAGCATTCTTTGCACTGAGACTGCAGTTTATGTTTTTTGCATCTAGCTCCTGGAGTGCTTTATTTGTTTCAATTAAGCAAATTGGTTATTTGCCTGGCAGATGTATATTCTATCCACTAGGCATTTTCAGCACATTATTCCTTTCTTTAAAAAAATCACAACTCTATTTTTTCAAAAGATTGACATTCTAGGAATATTCAGAAAAAGGAAAAAATATCATTTAAGTAAACTGCTGCTTGAATCATTCAAATTCAACAGTGAATGGCAAGGTGTGTAGCTTTGTGGCACATTGTGGCCATCAATCACAGCATACATGGGTATAGCCATTAATGGTGCAGCAGGTGCAGTGGGACAGGGCCTTCAGGGGGCCACTGAACTTTGATTATTGCAATATTTTACCTTCCAACCAATTGTCAGAGTTTGCACGAGGGCCACTGATAGCAAAACACAATGGTCTGTACCTTTGAGATTAATTGTGAGCTCCCAGGCATGCATCCTTGGATGGAAAACAACACCCTAAGGTCGACACACCTGTCCAGTGCCCAGCACTCAGAGACACACATTTGAAGACACTGTCCCCTTTCTTTACATTTGCTCTAAATCAGGGGTCTCCAACCCTTTCTGTGATATGGTTTACCTATGTTCTATGCAAATCATTGCATGCTACTAACACATATTATTCATGTTGTAATAGTGACCACATTAGACACGATTACATTCATGACCACCGTGTGCCAGATTAGCAGCAGTGATCACCTTGGGAATTCGGAAAGCGTCTACAAAGGTAATACATAACAGCCATGGCCGCAGTGCTCCTGGCACCAACGTAATATTATTAATAAGTCTTCTGAACGCACATGATTTATCACTCAAATATCAGCTTGAAATACATTTTGGAAATTCAACCATTATTCTCCCAATATCAGCTTAAGAGTTCTGAAAATACATACATTTTTGTCTTGGATACAGGCTTTGTGATTTTGGTATATCTATATAAATTCAGCCTAGCAAATGCTTCACACTCAGTAGGGTGTGCTGCATGTGCGAGAGCTACTTCAGGGGCTTCCAGCAACTCACCAGCTACCTGCTGCAGAGACTTGCTCTGGATACTGCTCTTAAAGTGCCTTGGTGTTTGCTTTCTCCTGTACTTACTTAGATATTTGTGAACTTTTAGTGTTCCAAAGGTGTACAGAGCAGTCCATTCCAACAGTAAGATGGAAGTTCTCCAATTCCATTTCAACACTGTACCGAGCTGTGCGAAAATTAAACTTACACAATGATAGCTGTTTGCAAAGAATGTGTCACCATATTACCATGTCCAGGGTTTATTGCATTGGTCTGTGTTTCTTCCATTCCACATCATTAGATTTTTGCAAATATTAGTGTTTGAGAATGGCATAAAGATTATACAGCCATTGGCCCATGTAACATTTCTATATTGTGATTACTGTATTCCATTTGAAAATGCCATTTTCCTTTGAGATTAGCAGTTTCTTCAGGAAATTATTATTTTAGCCAAGATCCTGGCTTTCTTTTATGTGATTACTGTTTTACGTCTTGTATCATGTTTTGAATCATGTACATTTAGATAAACTAGTTACTGTTTATACTGTAAACATATATTTATTTGGTAAAGCGATATTATTATGCTGTGATACTGTGTCCTACTTCAACTATACTGGCCTCACACACTTTTCTTGAGCTAAGCCTTGACTGGTCATCCATAAGCGGTTCTTAAATCTTTGCACTGGCTCCGCATCAAATAGCGGATTGACTTTAAGGCCTTGACCATCTTTTTTAAAGCTTTTCACAAGGTTGGTGCTGAGTACCTTAACAAACGTGTCAACCGTTATTTAACGTCCAGACCCTTGCGGTCCTCCAATACTAATTTGGCCACTCTGCCCAAAATACGTCTTACTCGTACAGGCGGCAGGTCCTTTGGTTTTCTGGGTGCAAAATTATGGAACAGCCTGCCGGAATCCTTGAGGCTTGACCCTAACTTACTTTCTTTTAGAAAGAGCTTAAAGACATGGTTGTTTCAATAAAATACTGGCCCTTTCACTCCTTTCTTATCGCCGCGCAAGCGCCAGGACACTCTTGTTTGAGTAGCTGTGCGCTCTACTAAATACCCGTTTTCATTTCATTTGAGCCAGTGCTTGCAGGTATGAACCAGCGGCAATAAGACAAAAAGGAGGGACTACGGGCCACTTGAATAGGTCCAGCATACAGGCCCACGGAACTACAACAAGAAGAGGTATGCTGTTCCTAAAGAGATCCTACAGAACATTGGATACGTGAAAAACAATAAGGTGGGTGTTCATAAAGATCGAAGAAAATCTTTTCTCCTTTCAGAAAAAGACCCTCACACACCCAGCCAGCTAAGTGTCATGCTTCATCACTGGGTCTGCTCCTTATCGGGTCGGCGCTGCAATACCCGATCGGCACCCGTGATGGGGCCTTCTTTGCGGAGATCTTTTTTCTTAGCCGTTGGGTGAAGTGCGAGTGAGGGCCCTAATGAGTGTAGATGTGAAAAGTGTGTAGTATGTGCTGTCTAAAACAGGAATTAGTGATCCATCCAAAACTATTTTAATGACAATGGTCACTAACCTGATTAAAAACCAGTAAGAGACGCACGCGTCTGCTCAAGGATTGCAGAGTTGTGTGCTCAAACTCAGGTCAACATGTTTCTTGCCTTTTGTTAAGTTAACGGCAATTCTTCAGGACCGAATCTTAAATAATCTACACTTTATGGTCGGTGGTCTGTTCAGTACACAATATAATGACCACCCATACAGCACCCTATAAAGTGGTACCTGTTGATCCAATTCAATGCCTGCAGGATAGAAAAATTGTAAAGTTTTAAAAACATTTAAAAACATCATTCAACAAGGTCATAGTCTGTAATTCAAACTCCGTACCAGGTCTTTGAGTATAACCAAGTTGTCGCAACACTGGAAAAACATTTGTGAATGATGAGCATGCTTCACACATAGTGATGTATGTGATCATGCCAGTGGCGAATATAAACAAAATCTAAAGAAGAAATATTTTTAAAGTAGCAAGGAATATGCACAAGATCGTTATAAAACAGCACACTCACCCAATTAGGGTCATGTCAAAGCCTCAAGGTGTCACAGCAGGCGTAAACACTGTCGGGTTCAGTGTCCTAATAAGGTATGAAGAGGACATCAATATAGGCTAGGTAGAAGATTGCCAAGCGGAGCCCGAAGGGGAGCATCCCTATGAGAAAACAATGGCTCTCACCTGGAATACACAGTTTTATCCCACATAATGAATGCAGGCGAGCCTCAGGGAATGAAGTGTGCCGAGCACTCCAGTCATAAATCCCACCAAGGTCAAGGGAAATGCACTGGCGGGCGACAACCACAACCCCATGGTCTCTCCAGCAAACAAGGAGGGCAAAGGAGACAGTAAAGTGTGCTCAGAGAGGAGCGCGCGATGCATAGAAACACGACCATAAAGTATCGCCATACGCTCCTTAGGCTATCCGAGAGGTAATACTCTCTCGGCTCACCTCTCTAATTAATTGAGTTTGGGAATTAGAGAGGTGAGCCGAGAGAGTATTACCTCTCGGATAGCCTAAGGAGCGTATGGCGATACTTTATGGTCGTGTTTCTATGCATCGCGCGCTCCTCTCTGAGCACACTTACTGTCTCCTTTGCCCTCCTTGTTTGCTGGAGAGACCATGGGTGTGGTTGTCGCCCGCCAGTGCATTTCCTTGACCTTTGGTGGGATTTATGACTGGAGTGCTCGGCACACTTCATTCCCTGAGGCTCGCCTGCATTCATTATGTGGGATAAAACTGTGTATTCCAGGTGAGAGCCATTGTTTTCTCATAGGATGCTCCCTTCGGGCTCGCTTGGCAATCTTCTACCTAGCCTATATTGATGTCCTTCTTCATACCTTATTAGGACACTGAACCCGACAGTGTTTACGCCTGCTGTGACACCTGAGGCTTGACATGACCTAATTGGGTGAGTGTGCTGTTTTATAACGATCTTGTGCATATTCCTTGCTACTTTAAAAATATTTCTTCTTTAGATTTTGTTTATATTCGCCACTGGCATGATCACATACATCACTATGTGTGAGCATGCTCATCATTCACAAAGGTTTTTCCAGTGTTGCGACAACTTGGTTATACTCAAAAGCCTGGTACGGAGTTTGAATTACAGACTATGACCTTGTTGAATGATGTTTTTAAATGTTTTTAAAACTTTACAATTTTTCTATCCTGCAGGCATTGAATTGGATCAACAGGTACCACTTTATAGGAGTGCTGTATGGGTGGTCATTATATTGTGTACTGAACAGACCACCGACCATAAAGTGTAGATTATTTAAGATTCGGTCCTGAAGAATTGCCGTTAACTTAACAAAAGGCAAGAAACATGTTGACCTGAGTTTGAGCACACAACTCTGCAATCCTTGAGCAGACGCGTGCGTCTCTACTGGTTTTTAATCAGGTTAGTGACCATTGTCATTAAAATAGTTTTGGATGGATCACTAATTCCTGTTTTAGACAGCACATACTACACACTTTTCACATCTACACTCATTAGGGCCCTCACTCGCACTTCACCCAGCGGCTAAGAAAAAGATCTCCGCAAAGAAGGCCCCATCACGAGTGCCGATCGAGTATTGCAGCGCCGACTCGATAAGGAGCAGACCAGTGATGAAGCATGACACTTAGCTGGCTAGGTGTGTGAGGGTCTTTTCTGAAAGGAGAAAGATTTTCTTCGATCTTTATGAACACCCACCTTATTGTTTTTCACGTATCCAATGTTCTGTAGGATCTCTTTAGGAACAGCATACCTCTTCTTGTTGATGAACCAGCGGCACTCATTTATGGGAACCAGCACTTATTTTTCCTCACTCGGCTTTGACCCAGAGCACGATAGAGAAAAACACAGAAGAGAACAAGGAAGAGAAAGACAGAACAGCAGCAATACAGAGAGAAAGCATGGATGAAGAGGAACATACAAGAGTGAGATAAAGGAGAAGGGAGTTTCTGGTGGTAGATGAACGAGGCATGGTGTGGAATCAAGACCACACAACCTCGATATTCAGTACCCTACCATTCAATAGTGCGGGATGCAGTTTTATGAGCAAAATGAAGAGATCCGGCACTTATTCTTTTACAAATTAAGCATTGACACTCACGTCTACCCAGAGAATGCAGGAGTCTTAGACATGGCCACCTTTGTGCTGTGGGCTTGGATTATTGAACATTTACTTGGAGCCCTCAGTCTTCTCCCTGTTGGAGATGTTAATGGCCTCTATGACTGCTTGCCCTGGAAGATTTGTCTTCAAATATCTGGCTAGCTGAGCGATCTGAGTATGGACCTCCAGGAACACCGTAACACAGAACAACAAAGTTCAGTTTTTAAAATATTTCACAGTAAAAATATTTTTTGAATTTGAGGTGGTAGTATTGAAAGCCATGAGTGCTGAGGCACTAAACAAGCAATTTAAATGGTGGAACTTTAAATCTACGTGTGACAGAGCTACTTTAGAACCATCCCCAATGAGGCACCAGGCAGTGCAACTTCAGGGGAAGAAGTCCCGACACCAAAGCAGTCACCGGTCCCTCAGGTGCCTTATCACAGCAAACCTCTTCCAGTCCTCTAGCCCCTTCCAGTTCTGTGACTTCTGGACTTGTGACCCCCTGAAAACCCGAGGAAATCCAGCTTCAGTTTAAACAACTGAAGTTAGAGGATGTGAGATTTAAATAAAAGGAGACAGAGAAGGAAAGAGAGTTGCAGAAGGGATTGGTTACAAGCACAGAAAGAAACAAAGAGAAAGAAAGTGAACAAGAGATTAGTAGAGAAAGAATATACATGAAGAGAGAGCAGAAGGTTGAAAAGAGAGAGTTCATACAGTTGAGGTAGATCCTTTAAAGCTGGAGGCCCTGAAACGCTCCCTTGTTTCTGCAGCTTCTTCACCTTTACATCCATCCTCACCTCATTCCTGCATGCTGGAGGACATAGTTGACATAATTCAAAGAGCAAGTCAACAAAATCACATCTGCATCCTTTTTGCTCCATAAGGATGATAAAAAAAATCAAAAAATACCTACCTCCTGAACTTTTAAAAACAGTGACCATGGCTATGGTCCTCGCAAGGATAGACTATTGTAATAGTCTCTTCCTCACTCTAACATCGGATCTCCTGAACAGACTCCAGATTCTGCAAAACGCAGCTGCCCGCTTCATTTTTAAAATTCCAAAATACGAATCAGCGAGAGAAGCCATCAGAATACTACACTGGCTGCCGGTCAGACACCGATGTAAGTTCAAAGCCCTCTGTCTGGCATTCAAATCTTTACACGGACTAGGGCCTGACCAGGTTAAAAGAAAACTTAAAAGGTATATACCGGCAAGAGCACTACGCTCAGGCTCTGCCAGGAACATGGTGCCCCCCCCATTCAAAAAGGCCACATGGGGGGGAAGGAGTATTTACAGGACCACTGCAACGCTCTGGAATAAATTGCCATGAACCTTAAAGACAGCTCCTTCACTACTCAGCTTCAGAAAAGCCTTAAAAACTTGGCTTTTTACACAGGATGGATAAAGCATCTCTGCCGCCCGCTTAACCGCAGCGGCTCCTTCTGTTGCTCTTGATTAGATTTCTATAGCACCAAGATTCCCTCGGGCATGAGCTGCGCTTTATAAACTATATTTACATTACATTACATTACATAGTAGAGATGTACTCTTTGGGCAAGGATGTGTTGCAGTCGCATGAACCCACACCAGCGGAAAGAGCACAAGGGTTACTTACCAATCTGCCTCTCAATGGTACGACGGTTGTGACACAGCTGGATGTGAATGACAGGCAGAAGTATGAGAAAATGAAAGAGATGCTGGTAGGTGGTATCGTCAGACTTTTTACCTATACAAAATCTAGTTCAAAGAAACTCAGGGAAGGACGCATAAAACACAAGTCTTGGATGTATGGTGACAGAAAGAGCTTAAATATTTGGGTAAATGATAAGGTGGTGATTCCTTCTGATGAACTATTAACCCTTTTCTTAGCTCAGCACCTTTTGGAGGCTTGCTATTGTAATCTGTATCAATACATTGGGTTCAAACCGCAAATGAATGGCTTTGGTGGCAGACCACTGGGTAGCTAACAGAGTGAACCATGAGGGAGAATGTAGTAGACGGGCACAGAGGTTGGGTGACGCTTCGAAGCAAGCAGCCCAGAAACCCTTGAGAAATCCTCCAGAACTCAAGGATCCAAGGCAAGGAAGAAGGCCCCGAGTTGTGGTCCCAAGTGCTGTGACTGTGGGGACAAGACCCACATTAGGGTGAGATCTAAGTGTTTTCCCAAACCTTTTGGCATCCACTCTTTGAAACTGTTCTTTGATATAGACGGGGGGCCTAAAGGCAGGACTGCAGAGGTAGTCATGATCTCAGTAAACATGTGGCCAGAAGACCCCAAAATATTTTCCCAAGTGCCTGAAAATTCTCGCAACTTCCTGTTCAAGGCCTTTAATGGCAAGAGGAGAGGCTGCTGACCAGGATTCCAGGGCAAACTGCTACCAGAAAACAACATTGGCTGGGTGTGACCGGTAATGCAGCGCCACCTGTCATGTGAAACAATGGCTCCAGAAGATAATGTTGGCTTCCACAACCTTGCAAATTGATGGGGAAATTCCATTGGTTGAGGTGGGAGTGACAGAAGATTTCACCAACGATTGTCTTTTGGAAAAGCAATGTCACTTTAATTGTGTTTGTAAAGGCTGAGTTGCTGCAAGCCCCTGAAGCCTCATAGAGTGCTCTGATTGACCTAGACAAAGAACTGAGGCTCCACAAAGCCAGGAGGTACCACAGTTATTTCCTGCCATTGCTGAGTCTGCTGGAGAACACAGAGATCTCCTAACCCCACTAGTGGAAACGTCTGAAGAATCCCCACCATCCATGGTGTCTACCATAATGAGTTGTCGGAACTGATAGAGAAGAGTCTGTGCAGGCACAAGAAGAGAACCTACCCTGGTCCTTCTGCACACCCAAGCCCATGCCCAGACAAAAGGCGAAGTGCTGGCCAAATCCATTGTGATAGTAGATTGCTGCGCTGTCAATCATTCACCCTAGAAGGTCTCCAGCTGGTCATCTCATGCTCAGAAGACCAAAGAAAGCCTCTCCCCACATTTCCACTGGCCCTACATGCGAATTAACGTGCAGACGTTCTACCACTGATGCTCAACTTACCAAGCATCTGGTAAGTCAGGTGGGCACACTTCCGCTACCTTGATACCACTCCCCATCATTGGAGTACCATTTGAAAAGGTAGAGATGGAGATTGTTGGTGCCTTGTATCTTCCTACTACCCAAGGCAACATACAGCTGTCGTGGTGGACAACGCCACCAAGCACCCTGAGGCAGTACCCCTTAGGAGCACAACTTCCCTTGTCGGGCTAAGCCAGTTTCCCCAAAAGAAGTTCTTTCAGATTGGGACCAGCTTCATGTGTACATATGAAAGCCATGTAGGATGACGAGGGACTGGACTAAAGGATTACCCAAAGATCGATTTATTTTCATTTTTTCATAGCGTGATTGCACGCAAAAGGTGTTAGTGCGCTTTATATTTAACAGTTACTGATTAAAGTGCAACAAATATTTGAATCAATAGATGATATAGTATAGTGACCAAGTTGAGCTGATGCATATTAGTTCAGTTGAAATCGGACTAGCGATGTTTTCAATTGTTTCCGAGGAGAGGAGCAGTCGTGTTGAGTCGGGGGGGAGGTGGGGCATGGGGGCTGTTAAGGGGTAGGGCTGATTACCATGGACTAGATGCAGGACCTGGGAATGATTTTTTTTGCATCATAGATTTTTTACATTTTGGGGTTTCTAGTTGAAGAGTGCCTTTCCTCTACAGTCCCTTCAGGCAACAAGAAATAGTTAAAGCCTCACCAGGAATGGTGTAGAGCCAAGATACATACCCCTGTACGCCAGCAGCAGATTTTGAAGTTTATTCTGACCTGTACTGAAATCCAATGTATTTCCTTCAGCGCTAGTGAAGACAGAAATACAGCACCTCGAATTATATCCAAGGACTCCAGACAGAAAGGAGCACTGACAAACCCAGTAGGTCTGGGATTTTATTAGTGACAGTGATTGTTAATTGATGGGTCAATTTGAGTGTGAGTGGTTTGGGATTGTGTGGATGAATGGGTCAGTGAATGCAAGGAGTGAGTGAGTAGGTGGGCAAGTGTCAGAGGATGGGTAAATATGGTTGACTGAACGGGTGAACTTGAGTGGTTTGTTGCAATCTGATTATGAGCCAGAATGCTTAATGCATGTGGGTGAATATGAGTGGGTGATGGGTGAAGGTAAGCAGGTGAAGGTGATGGTGGGCATTTGACAGTGAGTGAGAGGTCGAATGTGGGTGAGTGATGGCAGCCAGGGGCGCAACTAGACTCGAACTTCGGGGAGGGGGGAGGGAGGGGGCTAAGACTCCCAGTCAGGGCCGGCTCAAGCGCTGGTGGAGCCCGTTACGATAGTTTTTTTGGGCGCTCTCCTCCCCCATAACCTCCTACTCCATGAATTCTCTCACAACCTCTCTCCAACAGTGCACCTCATCTTTCCAGAGCCTCTCTCCGACGTACATTTCACAACTCAGTTCGGTGATCTGCATGGTATACGCTCTTTGCAGCAGGCACGTTGACACTCCGCGCTACTTTACGATGAGCCAAAACTGCCACTAGACAAAATTCCAAACTCTCACCAGTAGGAACATTAAACATCAGAGTTATCTTGACATTTTTATTGTTGCCTGAAAACTGCCTGATGCACAAGGAAGTTCATGTGCTTTTCAACCAATTTTTTTTTTTAACACAGCACCACCCACCAAAGCCAACTCCGGGTGCAGCTGCACTGGTTGTACCGCCCTAAAGCCACTCCTGCTCCCAGCAATGGGGCAGGACAAGCATTTCCAGAAATGGGGGTCAGAGATAACCTCATAGCCATTATAGGAGGAAAAAGATCTATTTAGGTGTTGGGGTGTGATACTTCTCCCAAATTCGAGCAAGCAAAACAAGTTAAGAGACTTCTTGTAGATGATTTAAGGGAGAGTAGACTTATCCCCTGAGCATTTTTTGAAACTTTTGGGATCAAATTTGCTGTAATACAGCAGGTCCTTGTAGAGCATTCATTAAAGATTCCAGTACTTTCATGGTGCACCAGGGAAGCCTGGCCTTTCCTAGAAGTAGATCTGTTTTTTTCAAATGTCTTAAGTCATAAATTACTTCCACTATACCAAGGCCAACATTTTTTCAAGGCTGAGCCCTTATGCCAAGGAGTACATTCAATATGACAGCACCAGAAATTTACCAAGGATACTTCAGCCACAGTCATGGGTACCTCTAAAAATTTCCTCTGGTATATAAGGGTCAGCATTCTGCTATTGACACCCCCTATAAAATGAGTACAGGAAATCTTATGACAAGAGTTACCTCAAATATCAGTTCCAACATTTTGCTATGGATCCACCCCATATGCTAAGAATTAAGTGCATCATGTCAGGGCCTTCGGCCAGATGTGGTGGCACGTGTTCTGTGTCCCTGCCGCTGGGTATGACTGGGCTAGCGGTATTCTCAGTTAGACAGCTCCAGTCCCCTCAGCCAATGATGGTGTCTTAATAGAAGCATGTCAGGTCCTGCAGTTTGCCATCCATATGCTATTAGTGCCCTTGTCCATAAGACAAGAATAACCTCCAGTATGCCAGACCAGCAGCACACTTGTACACATACACATACACACACATTCTCACTATATCTCTTGCACTCTTTCGTACGTTTGTACTTTGTCACACTCACACACATACACACTGCTACTCACACTTCCATTAGTTAATCTGATTTTATTGTGTTAGAACAGCTTGCCCTGTTGCTTCTGCTATATATTGCCTTGCCTTTTAGTGACGCTTAATAAAAACATATTCTCTACACGCTATTTAAAAATAATAATATATTGCTTTGTCAATGTTTGTTAGAAGTATGAAGTGACTGAAAAGTGCATTTCCTTAAAATTGATGCACGGGGCTCATATTTGGTTTCACATGTGGGTCAAGCAGTTACAGTACTGGAAATGAACTGATCCACATTCTAACGTGTAATATCACAGCATCCAACTGATCTTATGAAATGCTTAACTTCTTCTGCAACCATGTATTTTATCCAGTAGCACTTTTCATTTGTGGGTTTTTGAGCCCCAATGTACAATGTAAAAAAAAACCTACATATTTCGGAATGAAACATTGTGCTGAATGGAAAGCCAGGAATGGCTGAAGGTGTCACACGATCCTCAATCCAGCACCATACCCCAAAGCCTCAGCCCTAGTCTCCCTCCTTGTGTCATCCCACATTCTCAGACCACTCTCCCCTTGTGCACCAGCCCCATTGTTGCAGAGAGAATTAGGTAGGCATCTAGTACTACGGAAAGGGCAGGTATTCTGTGGATGCCTTTGTGGAAATATGTGTATTTTCATGAGAGTTGTGTAATTTTTATATATGCAGAGTAAGATGTGTGCTCATGCAAGTCCTGGGTAATGGTGAATAGTATATGTGAGTGCAGTGTGCGTGGTACAAGTGTAGGGTGAAAAATGTGCCGATGTGAGTGTTGGGTGAGCCTCATGAATGCAATGTGAAAGGAGAGCCCATGTGAGTGTCAAGTGAGAGGAGAGCGTGCAGAGGAAGAGGAGTGAGTGCAGGGTGGTGTGAGTGGCATAAATGCAGGGTGAGTGGTGTGGCTGCGTGTGGTGCAGGGTGAGCAGCGAGAGTGGTGGGTGATTTGTGAGAGTGACTGGTGAGTGCATGGTGAGAGGAGTTAGTGCAGAGTGAGTGGTGTGTCTCTATGATTTCCGGCAGACTATTGGCTCTGTGTTCAGGCAGGGTGAACAGACCGCCTGTATGAATGCAGGCTGAGCGGTTTGTCCATGTGAGTGTAGGGTGAGAGGAGGAAATGCAGGGTGAGTGGTGTGACTCCAGGGTAAGTGCTGTGCTTGTTTACGTGGTGTGAGTGTAGGGTGAGTGCAGGGTGAGTGCAGGGTGAGTGCAGGGCAAGTCCTGTGCCCATGTGAGTGAAGGGTGAGCTTTGTGAGTGACAGGAGTGCCTACGTGAGTCCAGGGTTAGCGATGTGACACTGTAAGAGTAGGGTAAGAGGCGTGACTGCCGGGTGAGTGATGTGACATATGAGTTTGGGTGTGGGTGAAAGTGCAGAGTGGGATGAATGAACGCATGGTGAGTGAGTGAAGTGTCACATGAGTGCAGGGTGAGTAGTGTGCTCGTGTAAGTACAGGATGAAAAGCTTGAGTGCATGGAGTGGTGTGAGTGCAGTGTGATCACTGTGGGTACAGTTTGTGTGGTGTGCTCATGTGTCTGCAGGGTAAGTGGAGGGAGAACAGCATGAGTTCATGGCAAGAGGCATGAGTGCAGTGTGATTGCTGTGAGTACAGGGTGAGCGGTGTGCTCGTGTGAGCGCAGGGTAAGAGTAGGATGAACGGTGTGAGTGCAGGGTAACAGTGTGAATGCAGTGTGATCGCTGTAGGGTGAATGGGGAAAGTGACAAGTGAGTAGAGTGTCATGTGCGTGCAGGGTGAGCGGTGTGCTCATGTGAGTGCAGGGTAGGAGAAGGGTGAATGGCATGAGTGCATGGTGAGCAGTGTGATCATTGTGACTGCAGGGTGAGCTTGAAAGTGAAAGGTGAGCATCGAGAATGAAGAGTGAGTTGTCAAGGGTTTCAGATATAAGCCTTTTCAGTAAAGCCCTTTCAGCCCTATGGGCGTTGCACACCTGATGGCATCTACCGCTTTCTCCACCATTAAATTGTTTTGTCAATGGAGAGACTGCAAGACGTGGGAGCAGAACAGCCCATTTAGCCAGAAGGACTGAAACAGAGAGGCGAATGAAGTTTATCCTACACTTCGCTGCGTCTTGAAAACTTGACATTCTGATATGTAAATTTGACACTAGATAATTTATCTGTACAAAAAAAATATTTTTGAAAATGAATAGGACTGTGAAAAGATTTTGCTCTGCAACAAGGTTTACAAGCATAGTTTAGGGATTAGAATGTAGAAAATAAATGAGATTAAAACACAGACGACTATAGTTCAGAAATATATTATTATGTAAATATATTTTGTGACCCAAATTCATGTTAACTTGTTAGATCCGGTGCACATTCAGGTTCTCTAGATATACAAAACGTGTGTGCCGCCCTCACATATTGATTATGACGTGTTTCGGCTCTTCTTACTAATGAATAGCGAAGAGTGATAACAAAATTGTCTGTTATGCAAAGCATCATAGTGTAAGAATATAGTAATGTGTTACTTATGTAAAGCATCTCGTTTATATGCGTTGCAAATTTCAGCTGTTACACATTTTCAAGGTCCAAAATTAAATGACGTCTGAAGGATTGGCGGCTGAGTCATCCCTGTCGAGCATCGCACTCCCACCCATTTCAACAGTTTAACTCACACATTCATGCGACCAGCATGTGAATATAATGTGTGCGATTGCATGAGGTATGTATAGCGCCTCACTAGGACAGCACAGCACCACACTGCCCATTCAAGAAAAACAGAAATATTTTTCAATGCAGGGTCCTAATCCACACTCCATGCAGAATCCATAAAAGTGAATTTACTTTAACTGGACAAATTCCATTTTTGGGACACTGTGTCCTAGCTATTTTTAGCAGCTTCGAACGTGTAATGGATGTATGTTGAATTCTACACTTCTGGGGTTTCTAAGCACTGAGGATAACAGGTGTTAAAATAAACGTACGTAGCTCTCCTATTTACTTTGTAGTGTTTATAAGAGCTGTGAACAATAGTTTTCCAGCGGCGGCTCCTCCGCTAAGGCGGAGGAGCATCGCCCCATTGCTTTTTGAGCAGTACAAAAAGGAAAAATAAAATTATAATAACAAAATATTATTATCATGTTATTTTTCCATACTGGCTTAGAGTTGTTTAATTTTAAGTACGGGCAGGGCTGGGCTATCACAGGAGCAGGTGGAGGAGAGTTGGGCACTTTCTTAAGGGCGCATGACGGTTTGGCCGGCCGTCTTGGGCAGGCCAAACAGTCATGCACACTTGGCATGTTCTAAACCTGGCTGTAATGCACAGCCTAGGCGGAGAACATGCACAAGCTCCCAGTCCCTGTCTGAGGACTGAACCACGGTGCTCAGACCAATCACAACACTGCTGTCATGCTGTGACAGCAGCGTCATAATTGGCTAGGGGATTCTGGGAGCCTGTGTGCTTCCGTGTGACAGAAGAGGACGGAGGAGAGAGGATGCAGCAAGTAAGTGAATTTTTATATTTTTTGTATCCACCCCGTCTCCCTAGTTTCATTCATTAGCAGCAGCTACTAACCATTACTCAATTTACTAACCTCAGACAGATGGGAGGCTAAGTCAGCCTTCTCAATAATCAAACTTGCGACCTGCAGAGGCTCGACTATCTCAGCAGCGAGCGTCTAACACAATGAGACATCCAATGGCGGCTGCTTGCAATATAAAGTGGTGGGGAAGCGTGGGAGTGGGAACGATAATAAATAAATAATAAAAACTTACCTGCCGCTGTTGCTGCCGGTCACCTTGGTGCTCCCCTGCCACACAGCACAGGCTCCTAGACTCCCCAACCCAATCCAGACGCTGATCTCATGCTATTACCAAGCATGAGAGAAGAGCCGGAATTGGTCTGAGCGGGCTGGTTTGACGCTCGCTCAGTCTGTGCCTAATCTCTACCTGGCTGTTTAACATAGCTGGGTTTGAGAAATATAAGTGCGCATGCCGGTTTGGCTGAGCTAAGACAGCCGGCCAAACTGTCATGCGCACTTACATTGCCCACCACTCCTCCTCCTTGCCATGGCCCGGCCCGCCCCGCCCTAGTCTGGCATCGGCTCAGTCAGTCAGTAAAAAATAAAATGATAAAATCGTTTTCTTATCATTTTATTTTTCATCTGCTGGCACTGAGCAGTGGGGCAATGCTCCTCCGCCATTACGGAGGAGCCGCCGCCGCATCCTACTAGCATGTCTCTGCGATTTGCATAATAGATATCTTAACCAAATACCTCATAGCATTATTTTCTGTCACCTACTCGGTCATAAAAAGGCAAACAATTGGCAACATACTGCATGCAGTGCTAGAAAAAGTATGCATGTTAACTGGCATGTAGACCTGAGTGGAATTTTAAATACACCAGATACTAATTTTGGTAAATCGGTGTTACTCTTTGATGCAGAATTACAATAATTGCGCAATTACTCCCCCTTGCATAATTGACAGTAATTTGGGGTAAAAAATCGTATTGCTAGAGCATATTTAGCGCTGTTTTTTAGCTCAAAATGTCTGTAGTATGTTGGTAGAAAACAGTTGCGGCCAGCATTATTCACGGTGGGGATGCGGGGGGTCGCGCAGGGAAGGGTTAATTCAATAATAAAAAAAAACCGTACCTGTCCGCCAGCTGGGTTCTGCGTTGTCTCGGGGCCTGCTCCTGCTCTCCTGCCTCTGGCAGGAACAGGAAGCAGGCACCCACCCTCCCCTCCACTAAGCCAATCACAACGCTGCAACAGCAGCGTTGTGATTGGTGGGGTCGCCGCCCAGCCAGGGCCTTACGGGGAGGTCATTTTCTCCATGTAGGCTGCATTGCAGCCTGAATGGAGAAAAGGCAGAGTGCGCATGACTGGTTTGGGCGGCCCCAGAGGGCCGTTCAAACAGTCATTGCACCCTCAGGGGTGGGCACACCACTCCTCCCCTGCCTTGCCTGCTCACAGAGCAGCCCCGACCAACTAAACATAAAATGGTAATAACAGGAAGTTATTACCATTTTATGTTTCTGCTTCTCGCACTGCAAGAAAGCAGTGGGGCGACACTCCTCTGCCCTAGAGGAGTAGCCACCCCTCGGAGAAAATCCTACCCGAAGAGCACATTTACCGATCGTGAGCGGCCACTCGCTATTTGTGTTCTGTTGCTTTTTGCTCTATTTCTTACGGCAAAATGCATCCTTACATCCATTTTGGACACGAGGGTACATTTTTGTGCTAATAAATAGCGCTAAACGCAGAATTACTCTTTGCGTGTAATTCAAGTGTAATCTTGCAGAATTTTTAGGTAATTCCTTGTGATTACACCACACTGAACTACGATAATTTTGCCCACCCCTACTGGCATTACCATTATAAAAGTAACTACTTTTAAGGAAAATGCAACATAACTATAGCAGCTTCAGTATGAAAAAATGCAATGTCATTCACAGAAAGGAAGCATACAGGACTCCGTCTGCCTCCAGTATATAGGACAGCAAGAATGGGAATAGAAATCGGCCCAGGCACACTAAAAAAAAGTGGCCCACATTTGCATATTTCCTCTCCCGCAAAACACTGCTACGGCGAAGTTTTATAAACACCTGAAAACAAGTGAGGCCATTTCTGCTCAGGCCAACCCCTCCCCCCCCCTGTCCTCCCAACACCCCCTCTCCCTCCCCCCCTCCCGCTCAGTATGCACACATTAATTGGCCGGCCCAGCGAGAGAAAGAGAGTGACACCTCTGCTCGTTGACAAAAGGGAGGTAATGGACGCCCATCTGCCTCCAGAAAGGCCACTAAGGGCCCCACTGGGCCGCTGGCGACATCTCAATACACCAGACACAGCCCAAATCGGCCCCCAGGCTGCCATAAAAGCAGCCCACAGCTGGAACTTCGATACCGGCCCCTCGGCCATTGCCCGAGTGCCCACCTTACCAATCCCACCCTGCCGGCAGGTGGAGATGACAGCCCCCCCTTGCTTGAGAGGGAGAGGAGCGTTAAACGTGCTGTCAATGCAGGTAGAGGGTTAATCCGGTGCCCTGCCTCCTGATAGGCTGAGGCTGTGATTAATGAAAGCGCTGCGCGCCACCTGCAGTCTCTTTCACAGGTGAAAGGTACGAGTGTGTGATGTGCGGCATGTTTATACATAAACAGCAGATTGCTCAGCATACACAAGGCTCTGGGAGTGGGGGAGGGGCGTGGGGATGAGGAGGGCAGCTTTATCCAGCAATCATGAAAGCAAAATATATAGTGAGAGTTTACTTTGAAAATCTGTCTGTGTTCCTGATTATACCTGATGCCGCAGAGGTGGCGAAAGCCGCGCTCACGTCACTGCACTGAATTCAGGTCACACAGGTATTACCTCAGATCCTATTAACTGAACTCTCTTGAAGTCTCTGTTTGGGTTAATATATGAGCTCTGGAATAATTCAAACACAATGCCATCTGAAATGCAATTAAGTTATACAGTCGGGACTTCATTTTTAATTAGGTGACTCGGGACATGCACAGTGCTGCAGAAACGTGAGAGGTCCAAGGAAAACAAGCACTTCAATGTATTTTAGCCCCTGTCCGCCCCTTGTGCATTTTAACCTCTTTAACATGTTCATAGCTGCCAACTGTCCTGTTTTTGCCGGGACCGTCCCGGCAAGTTGGAGACTGTCCCTGGGAATTCACTATCCCAGGACAGTCCTGGCAATTCCACTTAAGTGCAGGGCTTTAAGTGGGCCGGGTCTTGCCAGTGCAGTCTTGCCTGCAGTTCTAAAAAGCAGGTGCTGAAACGGGTCCCTATTGGGCTCTCCATTTTTGCCCTTAACATCGGGTGACAATCTTAACTTTGCAGCAGTACCACCGCCTTTGAGGTAACTTCCTGCCTTTGAGGTAACTTCAAAGAGACTCTTTATAGTTCTTTTACAGTCTCATCATTTCAGAACGGAAGTATTTTCAATATTATATGCAACAAAGCCATAGTTGTTCCTTATGCATTTTAAGCAACTAACTGCCATTGACAAAGCCAATAGCCCTAGCTTGTTGTAGGTAATATTAGTTCTTGTATTATATATCTGGATACAATCACAGAAGCAGCAAAATGCCAGTCTGGCGGCACACTATCGTAAACACAGATTTTTACCTTACGCGTTTTAAGCCACGCCCTTAACTGCATCGGCCACGCCCCTTTGAGAGACCCCCCCCCAGTTTTTTCATCCCGCTTAAAGCCCTGCTTTGGCGTCACTGAAACATATACAAGAGATTTTAGCTCATGTTTCTCCAGAAACCACCACAGACAAATGCTTCCTGAAGGTAACAGTAAGTACCTCAGGAGGTTTCGGAGCTGGCCCGTAAAGGAGCATTCATCAAAAGCTGGTATAAAATCAGAAGGGGACAGCCAGCTTCGCTAAATGCCTACCTGTGGAAAGAACTGCAAGTCAAGGAGGCATGCCCAGCCAGACGCTATTCAGACAGCTTACTTGATCAACTGGGGCTACGGCACCTCTGGGAGTTCTCAGGGACTTTCGCAAGCTTCAAAAAAATAGTTAACAACACTATTAAAAAAGAATCACTCATACAGGACAAAGCTACTCTGTAAGAGTGCGCTCACGGCTGGTTCACCATACAGTCCTACAGTAAAGCCTCACCGCAAGCATATCTCCACACTAGCTTCTCGAGAACCACCAAAGAGAAGTTTTTGAAATTCCGCTTAGGCATATTGCCATCCGCATACCACATGTCACCGTGGCTACGCCCTCCGAAGCCAGCAATCTGCCGACTCTGCGGGGAGGGAGAGGAGGACATAGTGCACCTGCTCACCATATGCAGGGATCTAACACGGGAACGCCGGGCTCTTCTTAGGCCACTCTTCAATAAGAAACACATACGGACCTGCAGACAAGCGGTGTTAGCAAGCTTTTCCGGCGAGGACCTCCAACTAAGCTGCCGCCTGGTAAAATTTCTAAACGCTGCAGAATCAAGTATTAAAAGACAAACTAACCATCTAGCAGGTGGTAATGCAGCCGGGCTGAACCTGGTTCCCTGACTCCCTTTTTTGCACAAGTCTCAGACTGCACTGCCACTTTACTGAGAATTCTAGCATAGTCAAGTATTGGTACATCACGCACTTTAAATGGATTAATTGCTTCCGAGTGGCCGAGGGGGCAGCCCCCCCATGCTCTCATAGCCCTCAAAATCAGGCTTGGAGCTACATGTTGTGGAACTCCAGCACTGTACTTGTAAAAATCAGTTGTTCTGGATTTATTGCTTCACAGAAGCTGCTTCTACTTTGTACAATCAGTCTCTTCCAGTTATTTACTGATTTTAAATGAATGCATTTGCTTTATTTAGTGCAAGGTTTTATTCAATTATGCACTCAAATAAAAGAAGATAGTTTGATGCAGGTTTAGGACCAACATCCAACGCAACAGTGACTTAACCCTTTGCTGCCTTGCACTTAGCACTTTTTTTCTGTTATCTAATAATGAATGATAGGTGAAAGGCTATGACATTTATCACAAACTCGGCAGAGGCTAAAAAGTCGTTCCTGCACTTTGCACTTTTCCTTGCACATCCTGGCATTTTGCTTTTTTGCTGTTTTATTTATTCTGCTGCTAAGTATCCGACTATCGAGGATAGCTTCTCTTGCCCTGCTGCTGTCGTGCGGAACGTTTATGACATTTATCACTACCTCTGCAGAGGCTAAAACGTCGTTCCTGCACTTTGCACTTTCCTTCGCACACCATGGCCCCTTTTGCTGCTTCTCCTATTCTGTTCCCAAGTATCCGATTAATGATAGTTCTTTCTGCTCTGCTGCTAAGCCTATGGCTATAAAAAACAGAACGACTACACCTCTGCCATTGTAGATCTTAGTTAACTCCCTTGGGAGTACGGGGGTTTTATTTGACTTCATTTTAACGTGTTTTTAATGGCGATTCACATTCTGTATAAACTGTTGCTCTGAAAATATGACATGAGATGCACGTTTGTAAAGGTTTTAATTAACTGTACAATAAATTTAAATTCAAATTCAAACTCAGAACTCTCCAGGCTCGGCGTAGAGTGACTGCGATAACACAGGATAACACAGAGCAGTAGCAGGCGGACCACGACGCCGCTCCGGGGGTCGACAGTTGCCTTCAAGATTATCCCTGGCTCCATAACCCAATCACCTTTCAGTAAAGGTTCATTGGTCAGATCATTGCATGCAGTTAAACACAAGAAAGAAAGCTTAAACAAAAACATAACGATTTTTCAAAGGTTTCTGGGCCCGTTTTATATTTAGCACAGTACTCTGAGAGCAATGGGGTTATATAATAATATTATGTTATTCAATTAGTAAAGCGATCTTGGGGTTGGGAGTGACAACCAACACTACTATGTGTCTGCCTCTTCATTGCTAGCCTGATCTCTCCATGAAAGTAGGCCGTAAAACAGACGACGAGGGCGGGACGCATGCACTGAGCAGACCCAACCTGGGTGCAGTCTTGACTGCTTGGCCTCGTGATATCCTACAGCCGTGGCAGGGACGTTACTCGGCGTCAGACTGCGTCAACGAGTGAACGCAACAGCATGGAGCGCTCCCTGTACATACTGGCAGAGAGCTCTACCCAGCGACGTGTGCTCTCCCGGCCCCACCTCTGAAGCTTTCGAAGGGACGAGCAGCAGGTTGCCAGCTGCATGGCGTGACATACGAATCGCTGTCCCCACCCTGAAATCTCCTGTAGGGTTGGCAGCAGAAAGAGACTGTGCAACGTTTTGCGTCCACGTTATGGGACACTGCAGCTGGGGCGCTTTCCACTTTCCTGGAAGTACGGACACCTGCAACTGTCTGGCTGAATGCCTATGGGCCCACACCAGATCGGGGACTGGCAAAAAGAGACAGTGGCCACACTATGCTCCTTGAGTGCCGATGCTGCTGGAAGGGGGGGAGAGCATTCTAGAGGGGCCTACAAAGCCCTCCGCACTTACCCACACTAAGACCCACGTGGCAGAGGTACACTGCCAGACAAGAGACACAACCCACAGTGGTGCACGCCCATGTGCTCAGAATGGCCCACATACCAGCCAAAGAACTGTTCACCATTGAAGTCTCCCGCCTTGGCACAAGCGCCCAAATGGAAGGTTTAAACCTATATTTCACAGCCATTCGGGTGAAGGAGGACAAAAAGAGGGCCGTGCTACTTCACCTGTCAGAAGCCGCTATATATTAGCTGTCTCATATGCATCCAGAAGAGGGGCGGGACGCCACACACCTACGCCACCATGGTTGTAGTTCTCAACACACATTTTGATCCAATGGCAAAACCTGACAAAGAAAGATTTATTTTCTGCCAAGCTCCTAAGAACCGGAAGAATTCATAGACACATTCTATAAAAGTAGCTGGCAAGCGTGTGCATGCTTGGGAATGAAACAGAAGAGATCCGTGCACAAATTATCCAAGGTGTGCGTCTAACAAGTCATGAGGACACATACTCCAAGAATTGGGGAAATCGCTTCCAGGCATCCTGTCGTTAGGCAGGATGAAAGAACTCTTGAGGGCCCGAGCATCCCACATGAAAGCACTGTTACACAACCCATTAAAACAGAATCTGGGAATTTAGTTACACCAAGTTGAGTCCTTCACAAAGGCAAGCTGACACTACCACCCCGAGGGCCGTGTGGATACTGTGGGGGGGGGCGGGGTCTGCCCACCGGCAGACTGAATGCCATGCACGAGGAAAGAGGTGCGCAGCCTGCAGAAAACAGATTCACTCTGCAAAAGTCTGCAGGTCAAACTAAAATAACAAGTCCAAACCGGTATTGACAGTGAATGCTGTTGCCAATGCCATGGAGGATGAAGACGATGGAGGACATAGGGACAACAGCACAATGGACTGCACAGCTCACACCGTAATGGCAGTAGGCTAGACACATCCCGAGGGCAGAGGACCGCTAAAATGTCGACTCACCCTAGTGTCCATAGACAAAGCAGCAATTATAGACACTGGAACCTCGATAAAAAATACATGGCAAAAGAAATACATGAAACTTTACAGCCCCGGCCGGCCCTTACCACTGCAAAGATCAAGGTTTATGTGTATGGACAGTAACACAAGATTCGAATGGCTGGCTGATTCGCAGCAAACATCTCCTGTGACCAACAAGTAGTCTCTGCTCCAATTTATGTCACCCAAAAAGGACCTGGAATGTTATTGAGTTGTCAAACTGCTGAGAGACTTCGACTGATACAGTTTGCTCTTAGAGTACATACAGCTGCCATAGAGGATGTTTTGGCAGAGTTTCATGACCTACTTGAAGGCATAGGCTGTCAGAAAGATAAGACTGTCACTCTCCACATAGACCAGTTGGTCAAGCCTGTGCCTTGCGGCGTAGACGCATAGCGTTTCACCTGAGGCTAAAGGTGACGGCCAAACTACTGAAACTGGAAAAAGCAGATATCATTGAAAAGGGTAGATGGCCCCATGTCATGGGTTTCCCCCACTGTTGTCACCAGAAAACCCCCAAAACAAGGGGAGGTGAGGCTATGCGTGGACATGCAGCTACCAAATGTGGCCATCAAAAGAGAGACACTCCGACTCCCACCATAACCGACATAGTTGGTGAGTTGAGGGGAGACGGGTGATTCTCTAAAATGGAACGTTGCTCTGGCTACCACCATATACTGCTACACCCGGATCCACGCTATATCACCATGTTCTTGATGCATATGGGGCTCCACCGCTATAATCGATTAAACTTTGGCATCTCCAGTGTGGCCGAATTTTTCCAAAGCATAATCCAGGAGGTGTTTTCTGCCCTGGAATGGGCAATAAATGCAAACAAGGATCAGTTTCTTTGGCTATCAGTTCTCAGAAGAGGGGGTTGCTCTAGACCCAGCCAAATTCAGAGGTGTAAAAACAGCACTGACGCCAAACTGTGTGTTGGATGTCAAAAGTCTTCTAAGAATGGCATATTATTGAGGGCGCTTCATCAGGGACCAGAACACCCTCACACAGCCTCTGCTACCCTATGTGCCTAGGATACCGTTCCAATTAACCAAGGAGGCCTTGTCAGCCAGCACCACGTTATCATTCTTTGATCTGGCCAAAGCAACCAAAATGCCAGTAGACACCAGCCCCACGGTGCTGGGTGCTGTACTCTTGCAGCGTGTGGAGATGGCCTCCTGTATCATACACCAGTCAAGCACTCACCCCCATGGAGCAGCTGTACTCTCAAATTGAGCAAGAAGCTATCACCATCCCCTGGGGTGCTGCTATTGCCATCCGTGTAGACCACAGTGTGTAACTCCATTCTATGAATGGGTTGCAGGGGGATCTGATGACCCAGCTCCAATCATTACGGAAGTTGGACCCCTTCGACCATGGATGTGTGCCATCTTCGACTTCGGTAGCCTTCCGGATGGCAGGCAAATGATGATTGTTATTGATGATGTTAGAAATGGGATCTCTAGTTGGCAAGGGCTTGCACCTTTGTCCAAGTAGGGACCCTTCTTCCTAGTCAGGGTAAGGGTGTTACACTCGTGAAGTAACCCCTGCTCACCCTCGTGGTAGCTTGGCACGAGCAGTCGGGCTTAATTCAGAGGCAGTGTGTAAAGCATTTGCACATAACCAACAGTAATATAGTGTAAGCACTACAAACGGACACCACACCAGTTTAGAAAAATAACCAATATTTTATATACTCAAGACAAGACCAATTACGACGAAAATCCACAATACTATACTTTAAAACGAATACTTGATAAGGTAACTTCTTCTTTGCAGGAATAGTCCAAAAACAAAGTTCGTACGAGTCGGTAGCTCCGTCCGAGTCTACCGCGATGCTGAAAACCACAGAGTCTAACAGTTCCAGCCGACCGTGTCGATACGGGCCAGCAGAGTCGTGAACAGACTCGGTCACAGTACCTTTCTCGTTGTGGCTGGTACGGAGTGTACGAGCCGGTCGGCGTTCGTCGCGGTTGCGGTGCAAGACGGAGCGAGGCAAGGTGCGGTGTCCCTCGATGCGGTGCAGGCAGCGGCTCGATGAGCGTCGTGCAGACGGAGTCGGTGAGTCCAAGGCGTGCGATGCAGGGTGAGACGATGCTCGATGCGGTGCTGACAGGTTGCGATGCAGGTGACCAAGCCGGAGTGCGGGAGCTGGCGTCGGACAGCGGTGCGAGTCGGAGCGGTGCGTCGCAGACGTGCGAGCGGTGCCCCAACTGCGATGCGGTCACGACTCTTGAGCCAGTTGCAGCGACCGCGTCGGTCGGGTCCGGTTGGTTCAGTGAAGCGATGCGATGCGAACTGCGGTGCCCACAGGTCACGGTGCAAGCAGTGGCTCGATGTTGGCGGCGTCGGACGTCGCCCACGGTGAGACCAGGGTTGCGATGCGAAGCGGGGCGATGCGGTCTGCGGTGCAAACAGGTCACCGGCCAGGGATGAACTCGGTTGACGGAGTCGGTTGCGGTTCCCTTCCTCTGTGGCAACTGAAACAGCGTTCCAGAAGCGGTACCCAGAGGCTTGTGAAGTCTTTGCAGTCCCTGAGACTTCTTAACAGGAGGCCAGCTCGGGTCCAGGCCCTTGGAGATACTCAGCACAAGTTTGTAGAAAGTTTAGTCCAGTCCTTTCACTGCCCAAGACAGAAGCAGCAACTGCAGGCCAACCCAACAAAGCAACAACACAGCAAAGGGGCAGTACTCCTCCTGGCAGCTCTTCCAGCTCTTCGTCTTGGCAGGTTCCTTGATTCCAGCGAGATCTAAATTCATGGGGTCAGGGCCCCAATATTTATATCCCAAATTCCTTTGTTCTCTGAAGGCAGAGAGGCCTTTGCCTAGTCCAAACCAGTTCTGGAGCACTTTGTTGACAAGTCTCCGTCCCTTCTTTCAGAGAGTAGGCCAGGGACATCAGACGCACCACAGGAGGTGGAGCCAGCATTGTGGAGGGAAGGCACTGTCCTATTCAGGGCCCAGGTGCAACTCCTCCCACCCATCTACATGTAGATCTTGCTATTCAGCCCTGTGCTGACTCACCCTGTCTCCTGGCATCCCCCAGCCCCTGTCACTCACACTCCAGACAAGGAATACACAACCTCGCAGAGGCAGGCTTGGATGGTTAGACAAGAAAATACTCACTTTCTAAAAGTGGTATTTTCAAACACAGAATGTTAAAACCAACTTCACTAAAAGATGCATTTTATCATTCTGAGTCCAGGCATATTAAACTCGAATTTCTACCATGTTCCCGGGGTCAGTTAGGATTATAAGCTGTAATAATCCAAACTGCCCGTTCTGGCCTATGGGGAACAGGTAGCCTTGGAATAGTGAAAAACGAACTAGGCTGTAATTCACTATCAGGACATGCCACACACACCAGGGCCTGTCCTACCTTTCGCATACAACGCACCCTGCCCACAGGGGTACCTTGGGCCTACCTTAGGGGTGATTAACATGTAGAAAAGGGAAGGTTTAGGGACTTGCAAGTGTGCGTACTTGCCAAGTCGACATGGCAGCCCCAGGCTGCGCACAGGCTCTGCGTTGGCAGGCCCGAGTTACACTTTACGGGCTGTTTGCGTGGGTGGCACAATCCAGTGCTGCAGCCCACCAACAGCATTTGGTCTATAGGCCCTGGCACTCGCAGTGCACTTTACAAGGGACTGACACATAAACCAAATAGGCCAATCATGGAAACGCCAATCCGTAACACATTTTATACAGGAGCACTTGCACTTTCCCACTGGACCGCAGTGAGGAAAGTGCGCAGAATCATTACACCAGCAAAAACAGAGTCAAAACCGGGAGGTCAGAAAGCAAAAAGTCAGGGGAAACACGCCAAAAGATGCCAAGTCTAACACATGTCCCCTCCAGCTGAAAGTAGGGAGAACTACCCAACCCCATTGGAGTTCTCTTCACTAAGGCGGAAGAACCTGGACAGACCATCTGCGTTGGCGTGTTCTGTACCAGGACGGTGTTCCACCGTAAAGTCCATTCCCTGTAGGGAGATGGACCACCTCAGCAGTTTTGGATTCTCACCCTCATTTGCATCAACCATCTGAGGGGCCTGTGGTCTGTCTGAACCCGGAAGTGAGTCCCAAACAGGTATGGTCTCAACTTCTTCAGTGCCCAGACCACAGCAAAAGCTTCCCTTTCTATGGCACTCCACCTCTGTTCCCTGGGAAGTAGTCTCCTGCTAAGGAAGACTACAGGCTGATCCAGGCCCTCTTCGTTCAGTTGTGAGAGCACCGCTCCCACACCATGCTCTGAAGCGTCAGTCTGCACGACGAATTCCTTGGAGAAGTCAGGTGCCTTGAGCACGGGCGCCGTGCACATGGCTGCCTTCAGGGCATCAAAAGCTTTCTGGCAGGACTCAGTCCAGATCACTTTCCTGGGCTGCCTCTTAGAGGTCAGCTCTGTTAAGGGGGCAACGATGGTGCCATAGCCCTTAACAAATCTCCTATAATAACCGGTGAGACCTAAGAAGGCTCTCACCTCTGTCTGGGTCTTGGGGGTTCCCAAGCCAGAATGGTGTCAATCTTGGGTTGTAGGGGCGCCACCTGGCCGCTTCCTACCTGGTGTCCCAAGTACACCACAGAACCCTGCCCGATCTGGCACTTACTGGCCTTGATCGTGAGGCCTGCACCTTGCAGAGCCCTCAACACTTTCTCAAGGTGCTGTAAATGTTCTTCCCAGCTGGAACTGAACACAGCAATGTCATCCAGGTAGGCGGCACTGAAATCCTCCAGCCCAGGCAACACCTGATTGACCAACCTCTGAAAGGTGGCAGGGGCATTCTTCAACCCAAAGGGCATCACCCGGAATTGGTAATGACCTTCTGGGGTCGAGAATGCTGATCTCTCCTTGGCCCCATCGGTTAAGGCAATCTGCCAGTACCCAGACGTCAAATCAAACGTGCTGAGGAACCGGGCAGCTCCCAACCGATCAATGAGCTCATCAGCTCTGGGGATGGGGTGCGCGTCAGTCCTGGTGACGGCATTGAGCCCACGGTAGTCCACACAAAACCGGAGTTCTGGAGTGGCACCGGGCGCAGCAGCCTTTGGGACCAAGACCACTGGGCTGGCCCAAGGACTGTGGGAGGGCTCAATCACCCCTAACGCCAACATCTTAGAGACCTCCTCCTTGATGCTGGCTCTGACCCGGTCAGTCAACCTGTAAATCTTGTGCTTCACAGGAGGGCTGTCACCAGTGTCCATGTCATGGGTACACCAGTGAGTAACACCGGGGGTCAGAGAGAACAGTGGGGCGAACTGTCCCAACAACTGGCGACAGTCCCCCTGCTGCTCCTGAGTCAGAGTAGGGGAGAGGATCACACCCTCTACTGACCCATCATGCTCCTTGGTAGACAGGAGGTCAGGGAGAGGCTCACTCTCCTCTTCCACCCCATCATCTGTCGCCAAGAGCATACTCACTTCGGACCTCTCGAAGTGGGGCTTGAGGCGGTTCACGTGAAGGACCCTGAAAGGGTTCCTTGGAGCTTGCAAATCCACCAGGTAGGTGACGTCACTTTTGCGCTCCTTTACCTCATATGGCCCAGTCCACTTGTCCTGCAAGGCACAAGGTGCCACTGGGGCCATGACCCACACTTTTTGCCCAGGTTGAAATTCGACCAGAGTGGCATTCTGGTCATACCATCTCTTCATTTCTTCCTGGCTTGCTTCTAGGTTCGCCTGAGCGAGTTTCCTGAAGCGGGCAGTTTGGTTTCTAAAGGCCAGCATGTAGCTAAATACATCCTGGGGAGTTTTCCTGGGAGCCGCCTCCCAGCCTTCCTTTACCAAACTCAGAGGTCCTCTGACAGGGTGGCCATACAGGAGCTCAAAGGGGCTGTACCCAAGAGACTTCTGAGGCACCTCCCTGTATGCAAAGAGTAGGCATGGCAAGAGGACGTCCCACTTACGCCTCATGGGTTCTGTTAGACCCTTGATCATGCCTTTCAAGGTCTGGTTGAATCTCTCCACCAGACCGTTTCCTTGTGGGTGGTAAGGAGTGGTGAATTTGTAGGTTACACCACACTCCTTCCACAGGGATGTCATATACTTGGATATGAAATTGGTCCCTCTATCAGAAACCACCTCTCTGGGGAATCCCACACGGGAAAAGATCCCCATTAACGCCCGGCCCACCACTGGCGCCGTCGTTGTCCTGAGAGGGATTGCCTCCGGGTACCGGGTGGCATGGTCCACCAAGACCAGGATGTACCTGTTGCCCATGGCTGTCTTGGGGTCCAGTGGCCCCACAATATCCATCCCTACCCTTTCAAAGGGTGTTCCAACAACAGGAAAAGGTTGGAGAGGAGCTTTGACCTTCCTCCCACTCTTACCACTTGCCTGGCAAGTTTGGCAAGACCTACAGTGTGCATCTGACTGCCTTCGCATTTGGGGCCAAAAGAAGTGGGTGACAAGCCTGTCAAAGGTCTTGTCCTGCCCCAAATGTCCTGCCAAAGGCACGTCATGAGCCAGACCCAGTAGGAAGGTCCTGAAGCGCTGGGGTACCACCAGCACACGGGCTGACCCAGGCTCAGCAACCTTAGGCTCACTGTATAGGAGACCACTCTCCCAGTAGATCAGATGTGACCCGGACTGATTGCCAGCTGCCTGGTCTGCAGCCTGCCGCCGCAGACCCTCCAGAGTAGGGCACTCGCTCTGCTCCCTGCAGAACTCCTCCCTGGTGGGACCCCCTCTTGCTGCCAATGGGTCAGCTCAGAGATGTCTCCCAGTTCGGCTACCTGCTCCCCTGTAGGCACCGGGCGTCCCCTCGAGGTCCGCCTCCTCCCGGTCCATGGGAACTTTGGGGGCCGGTTTCCCGCGCCCCTGCCCTTTCTCTTGGCAGGGACTTGGGCCACTGTTTCAGGCTCCAAGTCCTCTTGATCACCCTTTCTGGCTGCCATTGACCGAGTAGACACGCATGCCCACTCTGGCAACCCAAGCATCTCCAAGTGAGACCTGAGCTCAACCTCCTTCCATAAGGACTGCTCCAGGTCGTTTCCAAGCAGACAATCTACAGGCATGGTAGGGCTCACAACCACCCTCAAGGGACCTGAGACCCCCCCATTCAAAGGGAACCTGCGCCACCATACATTGGCGCTCTGAGTTGTCTACAGCAACTACTTGGTGGAATGCCCCGGGGACTACTTGCTTCTCAGACACCAGGTGACACCGGACTGAGGTCACACTGGCTCCAGTGTCTCTGAGAGTCTCTACCCTGTTCCCATTAATGGTCACCCGGGTGCTATATTTCTTTGTGTTAGGGGGCACCTGGTTTCCTGGGACCATCTCACTGTCCTCTAGTGAGACAAGGGTCATTTCTGCGGGATCCCCACCCTCCTGTGGGCACCCCTCCTCCCCAAGCGCTAGACTAGCCAACACTTTGGACTGTCCAACGGTGGGTGGCTGTGTCCCCTTTGGGCACTTGGGGTCCCCCTTAAAGTGACCTACCTGGTCACATGCATAACACTTGCGGGGGCCGGTCTCAACAGGCTTCCCTGTAGAGCAGTGGCGGCTGGTGAAATTTGAGAGTGGTGGGGCTGGGCGTTGTGCGTGGAAGGGCGGGTAAAGCATCAGGGTTCACTTTAACAGGACACAGCATTTTTGGGAGGCCAGTCACCATTTCCCATGCAAATCTTTATCAAACAATGGAAAACATTTATGCATTTTCCAGCAAACTTTAGGATAAAAGGAACAAAAACCAAAAGCTTTCATAGGCTTTTTTACAAGAACTTTTAAAGCACCTTGGAAATTTCCTAGCTTTGTAGGTAAGCCAGACTTTCTTCTTAACGAATGTGTGCAAATGGTGAGAAGTTTTGTGATTGGTTTCTCAGTGGGAGTGACAACAAACTTGGATGCCAGTTACCACACCTATTTCAAGGATCTGACTGACCAATGGCAAGGAGACAATGATTCATAGTGAGGGATGAACATATTGTTGAACTAAACAGCAAAACGTGGTCCCAGAGTCACCCCTCCAGAGAATTGCATTCTTGTGTTGATGCTACATACAATCCCAGCATCCCTATGTGCCCGTCTTCTGGATCCAGCCTTACCCACAAAGAGCTGAAAAGAAATACTTCATGCAGCAAACCAAGTAACTCACTGCTGGAGCGGAGTCTGGGCTCTGGCTTATGTGCGTAGCAACATGCTTTCTGTGACACCAAAACCCTCCACACAAAGGCCACACTGCACTTGTTGTGCACTTTTGTCTGTTTAATCACTAACATGATTAACAGTGTCCAAACATAAATACACACTCCTCACAGTCATTCATTGGATTGGATGATTTCACCAAAAAAGCTGCTGTTTAGCAAGTTAAAAAAAAACAAAGACTTTTATTTTCAATGACAATACTGAATAAGGTCTCAAGGCATGTCGAATCACAAATTTAAAACATCTCTCAAAGGTGTGCAATCCATTGATGGATAAGGGTTTTAAAACAAAGAAAAGCTTTCTTCAGTGCATGGTTTAGAGATCTTTTTAAAACATCATGTAGGCCACAACTGAACTTGAAGAAGTTCAAAAAAAGTACAACACTAAGTAAAATCTAATCGACTACTGCTGAGACAGGGCCTCAGACTGGCACACGTAATCACTGCTGCTGATTTATGGCCAGTGATTTCTTCCCACCTGGCACCACCCCACCCCCCACCAAGCAGAGGGGTTTCACCTCACACCACAAGCCCATTTTCTTCTACAGAGCTAAAAAGAAATCATGCAGCAAGTTACATAACTCACGGCTGAGGCAGAGTCCAGTCTCTGGGTTATGTGCATAGCAGCAACATGCTTCCAGTTACACCCAAAGCCCTCCAGAGTCCACACAAAAGCTTCACTGCACTCGTGCACTCCTGTCTGTTTAGGTCACTAACATGATCAACCGTGACAATGTCCAAACACATAGAGGAAAATCGATGTTGCCTAGATTTTCCAAACGTCACACACTCCTCATAATGTAGTAATTCATTGGACTGGATGCTTTCACCAGAAAAGCTGCTACTACTTAGCTAGTTTTCCAAAACGAACTGAGACTTCAATTATTTTCAAAGACTGATAAATCATGCTTTACTCATTAATGGAGACATTTTGAACTCAACAAAAAACATATTTTGTATTATAAAAGAAAGGCGGCGCAGCCACATGAATATTAAATCTCTGGAGAAGGCTGACAATTTGCTTTATTTAATCTAATGGGCTAGTACTGCTGTGGGTGAGACGGCAGACTGGCACCACGACCACTGCTGCTGATTTATGGCCAGTGATAAACTTTATTATCTTCCCTCTGAAACCCCCGGCCTCTCATTCTCCTCTGAGGTAATGAATTAGGAATTCTGAGTTCCGGTTTATTTCCTCCATCAGAGCTGAAAACTTTGAAAACAAAAACTTCGTGCTCGTCCAGAAAGCACACTTTAGCCATTAATTACCTATTAATTAAACTCTGTGATGCTGGCAGTGCTGAGACAGAGTCCAGACTTTGGTTTAACAATTCAGATTCACTGTCAGAGCAACATGCTTTGTCACTGACGGTGAATCTGCATTGCTTTGCAGATGCATGGACCACTTCGCCTTTTTTTACTCACCTACCTGCACTTGGTCCACTCGGGGATCGTCGGGATCAGGCTGCTTCTAGCACACCGGCAGTGCCCAAATCCTTGCAGCATGCAGCTGCTCCTGACTGCCATTGCTAATGAAACACAGGCACTGGAGCTGCCTGTAAGTGGCGTCCACCGGCCTGCAATTAACAGAAACGCGGGAAGCAGACACCTCGAGTCTGCGCAGTGTGTCTTCAGAAATCCTGATGACCAACTGCGCAGACTCGATTTTTCTGCTTCCATCCCACCTGCCTGCAGCCTCTACCCCCCACCCTTTCCCAACTCGTCACTGGGAGGAGTTGGGAAAGGGTGGGGTGACCATCCTCTCCTTTCTCTGACTGACGTGAAGACCCTGGTGCTACAGGGCTTCAGCCTGGAGCGCCCGGGGCAAACTTCACTTCCACGTCATCAGGGGTGGAGACTGGTCCTCGAGGCTATGTCTTTGCCGAGCTGATGACCTCACAGGCCTCAGGGCAGTGAGCTCGTCAGCCCGGCAAAAGACTCAGCAGGGCCCGCCCACGAGCAGCTTGCAGTGACACGAGACTCATCAGCACGAGACTCATCAGAAATCACCACCCACAGCAACAACAGCAAGAGGTGTCTCCTGTGAGTACATTTAAGAAAAATTAAAAACACATAAAGACATTCTATTTTTTACACTCTCCCAATGGCCAACACAGGGGGTGAAACTAAAGTAACGGGGGCGGAGCCCCGACACCCTTACGCAAAAACCGCCACTGCTGTAGAGACCCCTTTCTTCTTATCACCGGGGGGCTGGGAACCTTTACCCTGGGTACTAGTTTGGGGCCCTTTAAAGAACTCCTGTGCTTTACCCTTGTCCCCCCACCTTTCTGCTGGGGACCCTGCCCACCTTTGGCTGAGTCTCCCCAAACGCTTTCTTGTGGACCCTGGTACTCACCCAGCGGTCCGCTTCCATAGCAAGCTTCCTGGGGTCAGTTAGCTTACTATCAACTAGGTGCTGGCGCAGATCTGCAAAACATAGACTAGACAAGTGCTCCCATGCAATCAAGTTGTAGAGCCCCTGAAAATCTGTTACGCTACTGCCCTTCACCCAACCATCCAGAGACCTGCAGAACACATCCACACATTCCAACCAAGTGTTGGCATCAGACTTCTTACTGGACCTGAACTGATCCCTGTACTTTTCAGGAGTAAGACCATACTTCGTGAGAAGGGCATCCTTCATGTCAGCATCGGTGAGGTGATACCCCTTACCCAAAGCTATCAGAGCATCCCTTGCTTCTTCCGGGAAAAGTGGCCACAATCCTGCTCCCCAATTCTCCTCAGGGACCCCATTCATGTGTATGTCATCCCCCTTCTTGAACTCCTTGCCTACGTTCTTGGGAATGTGCACAATCCTGTCTGCCTTTCTGGACGAATTGCTGCCACCATCTGAGCCTGACTTACTCCTAAGTTCTAGCTCCTTCAGTTCTCTCTCATGCTCTAAGAGCATCTTCCTCTCCTCTATGGCCAATCTCTTCTCCTCCCGTTCACTCTCCAGCCCGAGCTTCTGCAGCTCAAACTGCCTTGCCTCCCGCCTGTCCTCCAGCTCCTCTGGGGACAGACTGCTGCTGCCTGACCTGGCGGGTTCCCCCTACCCAAAAGCATATCCACCCTGGAAATAGGCTCCTCCACCTCCTCACTGAGATTACCAGGCTGCCCACTGGCATGTCTGGCTGCTACCCAGGCCCTCAGCGCCTTCTGTAGCTCCTCCTTCCTTGTGAGGCCTTTAATTTGGACTTTCAGGTTTTTACAAATTGCTCGTAGTTCCTTTACGGCGTAGGTTTCCAACCTATCCTCCTCAAAGATAATTTCCAGAGATGCAACGGATGATGCAGCTGTGTCAGGCATGACAAAAGTAGTGAGTTGAAAACTGGCAAGATCAAAAATAGGCCAAAAGAAAAAGAACCAGTATGTGGTACGTAATGGTCTGCGATATGGTAGTAGTGCACACCAATCACTGTAAGTCAAGTGCAAACACAAGTCCTATCCTCACCGCTGACAACCAATGTTAGAAATGGGATCTCTAGTTGGCAAGGGCTTGCACCTTTGTCCAAGTAGGGACCCTTCTTCCTAGTCAGGGTAAGGGTGTTACTCTCGTGAAGTAACCACTGCTCACCCTCGTGGTAGCTTGGCACGAGCAGTCGGGCTTAATTCAGAGGCAGTGTGTAAAGCATTTGCACATAACCAACAGTAATATAGTGTAAGCACTACAAACGGACACCACACCAGTTTAGAAAAATAACCAATATTTTATATACTCAAGACAAGACCAATTACGACGAAAATCCACAATACTATACTTTAAAACGAATACTTGATAAGGTAACTTCTTCTTTGCAGGAATAGTCCAAAAACAAAGTTCGTATGAGTCGGTAGCTCCGTCCGAGTCTACCGCGATGCTGAAAACCACAGAGTCTAACAGTTCCAGCCGACCGCGTCGATACGGGCCAGCAGAGTCGTGAACAGACTCGGTCACAGTACCTTTCTCGTTGTGGCTGGTATGGAGTGTACGAGCCGGTCGGCGTTCGTCGCGGTTGCGGTGCAAGACGGAGCGAGGCAAGGTGCGGTGTCCCTCGATGCGGTGTAGGCAGCGGCTCGATGAGCGTCGTGCAGACGGAGTCGGTGAGTCCAAGGCGTGCGATGCAGGGTGAGACGATGCTCGATGCGGTGCTGACAGGTTGCGATGCAGGCGACCAAGCCGGAGTGCGGGAGCTGGCGTCGGACAGCGGTGCGAGTCGGAGCGGTGCGTCGCAGACGTGCGAGCGGTGCCCCAACTGCGATGCGGTCACGACTCTTGAGCCAGTTGCAGCGACCGCGTCGGTCGGGTCCGGTTGGTTCAGTGAAGCGATGCGATGCGAACTGCGGTGCCCACAGGTCACGGTGCAAGCAGTGGCTCGATGTTGGCGGCGTCGGACGTCGCCCACGGTGAGACCAGGGTTGCGATGCGAAGCGGGCGATGCGGTCTGCGGTGCAAACAGGTCACCGGCCAGGGATGAACTCGGTTGACGGAGTCGGTTGCGGTTCCCTTCCTCTGTGGCAACTGAAACAGCGTTCCAGAAGCGGTACCCAGAGGCTTGTGAAGTCTTTGCAGTCCCTGAGACTTCTTAACAGGAGGCCAGCTCGGTTCCAGGCCCTTGGAGATACTCAGCACAAGTTTGTAGAAAGTTCAGTCCAGTCCTTTCACTGCCCAAGACAGAAGCAGCAACTGCAGGCCAACCCAACAAAGCAACAACACAGCAAAGGGGCAGTACTCCTCCTGGCAGCTCTTCCAGCTCTTCGTCTTGGCAGGTTCCTTGATTCCAGCGAGATCTAAATTCATGGGGTCAGGGCCCCAATATTTATATCCCAAATTCCTTTGTTCTCTGAAGGCAGAGAGGCCTTTGCCTAGTCCAAACCAGTTCTGGAGCACTTTGTTGACAAGTCTCCGTCCCTTCTTTCAGAGAGTAGGCCAGGGACATCAGACACACCACAGGAGGTGGAGCCAGCATTGTGGAGGGAAGGCACTGTCCTATTCAGGGCCCAGGTGCAACTCCTCCCACCCATCTACATGTAGATCTTGCTATTCAGCCCTGTGCTGACTCACCCTGTCTCCTGGCATCCCCCAGCCCCTGTCACTCACACTCCAGACAAGGAATACACAACCTCGCAGAGGCAGGCTTGGATGGTTAGACAAGAAAATACCCACTTTCTAAAAGTGGTATTTTCAAACACAGAATGTTAAAACCAACTTCACTAAAAGATGCATTTTATCATTCTGAGTCCAGGCATATTAAACTCGAATTTCTACCATAGTTCTCGGGTCAGTTAGGATTATAAGCTGTAATAATCCAAACTGCCCGTTCTGGCCTATGGGGAACAGGTAGCCTTGCAATAGTGAAAACGAACTAGGCTGTAATTCACTATCAGGACATGCCACACACACCAGGGCCTGTCCTACCTTTCGCATACAACGCACCCTGCCCACAGGGGTACCTTGGGCCTACCTTAGGGGTGACTAACATGTAGAAAAGGGAAGGTTTAGGGACTTGCAAGTGTGCGTACTTGCCAAGTCGACATGGCAGCCCCAGGCTGCGCACAGGCTCTGCGTTGGCAGGCCCGAGTTACACTTTACGGGCTGTTTGCGTGGGTGGCACAATCCAGTGCTGCAGCCCGCCAACAGCATTTGGTCTATAGGCCCTGGCACTCGCAGTGCACTTTACAAGGGACTGACACATAAACCAAATAGGCCAATCATGGAAACGCCAATCCGTAACACATTTTATACAGGAGCACTTGCACTTTCCCACTGGACCGCAGTGAGGAAAGTGCGCAGAATCATTACACCAGCAAAAACAGAGTCAAAACCGGGAGGTCAGAAAGCAAAAAGTCAGGGGAAACACGCCAAAAGATGCCAAGTCTAACAGATGATTATTCCAAGTACCCGGAGGTGGAGATAGTGAGGACTGTTGCAGCAGGGGAAGTGCTACCAAAATTAGAGAAGCTCGTGGCCACTCATGGATTGCTACAAGAGTTGCAAACCAATAATGGCTTGCAGTTCAACAGTCAGGAGTATCTTAGTCCCTGAACATCGTACATAAGAAAGTGACATCTTGATGGTGAAGCCGAACAGTTCATGGGACCATGAATAAGGTAAACCGTACTGCACACAACAACTTACAACCAGTCGAGTGAGCTATTTATTTCTTCCTTTGAGAATACTGACAGGCCCCTCATGCTATCACTGAACAAGCATGGAGTCAAGCATGCACCACAGTTGGGTCCCTGAGCCCATTGATGACTGGAAATATGATATTTGTAAAAGGCCACCACCCTGGCAGCAAGGTTCTGATGCCGTTTGAGCCAGAGACTTGGTGAATGGTGCACTGTCATGGTACCATGGTGACAGCTCAGAGGTGGGATAAAGAAGTCACCTAAAATATGTTGTCCTTCAAGTGATATGGTGGTGAGGTTGTGGGTCCAGTTTGTTCTGAACTGATTACTGACTCCCAAGGAGAGGGGTGACATGGAGTCCTCAGTGGAAGAGAGACTCCCACACCCGAGAAACACGGACGCAGAGATTCCAGTCCACACTACAGCTAGGGAGGAGAGAATGTCAGGGGGCAGAGAGACCCGTCAAGGAACTGAAGGCAAGTGCTCTCTGTCTCAACACAACGTGAGATGGAATCCGGCACTGTAAGTAATTGGGTTACTGGTTGAGAGGGGTGGAAGCCCCACTCAGGCAACAACCACAATCCTTGTCAGGATGAACCACAAAAAGCCACAAAATTAGCCTGTGCTTAACCCTCTGGTAATCCTTGGCACAAAAGCAGTCAGGCTTAACTTAGAGGCAAAGTGTAAAACATTTAAGCAGTACACAAGCAGTAATGAAGTAAAAAACACAACACAATAAAGATCCCAAACTAATTTAGAAAAATAGAGTAAATTTGAATAAATAAAATGAGACCAGAGCAACAAAAATAGTAGAACTGGAGATATGCAATTTCAAACTTTTAAAAGCACACAGATTCAGTGGCAGTCATCTGGTCATGCTAGACCGGGGAAAAGTCACAAGTCCAGGCTAACCGCGATGGAGCGTATGCCTGATGCAGGGACCAGGTTACTCCAGCTGAAAAAGTTACTTTCTCAAAGTCTGGCGTGAAGAGTTCCCTTTGCGGTGGAGGAGGCCAGGAGGAGCAGGGAGAGTGTCGTGGATGGTCATTGCTGTTGTGTGCAGAGCAGGCTTGGCTGCATGGGCTGTAATCGCTGTAGAGCAAAAAGCCAGTTAAGCGTAGTGGACGGTCATTGCAGGAGCTCCATGTTGCCGCTCACCACGAGTTGTCGTTGCTGGAGTGTGGATTGTAGGTCTCGCGTTGTCAGTCATCTCTGTAGAGTAAAGGGCTGGGTTCACCATAGCTTCACATTGGCGGTCGTCACAGGCAGCAAAGTCTTGGCACGAACTGACCTTTTCGCTGTCGCAACGAGCTCAAAACTTCAGCATTTGTTGGGGATCAGGGACTCACTCTAGTAGATGCCAGCAGGGTTCAGGCAGGGCCAGGCAGGTCCAGTTGTAGCAGGCCTGCTGGGCAGTTGCAGAGAGGCCTCTGGAGCTTGTTGTGACCCTGTACCTCAGACAGGAGGTCACCCAACTAACCCTTGGAGTCGCTCAGTTTAGCCTAGGACGAATGGAGCAGATACTGTCTTCTTTCTCAGGAAGCAGGGCAGCCCTCAAGCAGCAGGGCAGGCCTTTGGTAGCAGCAGGGCAGTCCTTCTTCTGTAAGGCAGTCCTTCTTCTGTAATGCCCACAGGTCCAAGAGTGTACTGATGAGTGGCTCAGGAGGTCCAATATTTATACCTGGTACCAGCCTTTGTGTGTGGGGGAACACCCTGTCATACCCCCACATCTGGTTCTCGAAAGTTCTTCCTTTCCCCTGTCAAGGCTCCAAGATGTCTGGGATGTCACAGACTTTCCCTGTCTAGGCTCCAAGAAGTCTGGGATGTCACAGACGTCCCCTGTCTAGGCTCCAAGAAGTCTGGGATGTCAAAAGGCAGGTTGCTTTCTGTGTTTTGGAGGCAAGTCCTTTGCAGTGCAAATGGAGAAGAGCACAGCTCCGCCCATAGCCATCCTGGCGGGATGGCTCATCCTTTCCACACCTAAGCCCCTTACACCTTCTTGGTGTTTGTTCCCAAATATATAAAGAAAAACGAATAGTGCTTCATAGGTTCCACGGTGACAAGTCAAGCCTGTTGTCACACTTGTGTCAAAGTCTAACCTGGAACCGCATCACCGTGTGGAACAAACACCCAGTCGGTGTATTGTTTATGTTTGCATGCATAGTGTATGATGGTATAACACTCGGCACTTCTAATATTGGAAAAATAAGGAGTGGTCTCTGGGAGTAAGATTCATGGTCCTGATGAAATCCACAGGGAAGGGTGGCAGAAACATGTAGACCGCGTTTTAGGAAAGAAAGCAGGGTCATTAAACCAGAGGATACTTTCTACCTTTCCTTTCCATATTTTAATCATACTGCCTAGAGGACTGAATAAAACACACTTTTCCTGCCAGACTGGCATTTTTAACCCGACTAGAACCCCTCAAACTCCTATCATCCATTATTTTGTGTTTGGATACTACACAGTGCTCCAGTGTAACACACATGTAGCAGCACGTTGGTTCCGCAGCAGAACTGGAAGAACCCAATGCTAAATCATGCCACCACAGGGTAACCCTGGATTGTGAGGGTTATACTATAAAAAGCTTTTGGCTTTTTCTAAAGGGAGAATTAGCCCACACGTTGTTTTTTGTTGTAGGACAAGAAAATGCTAACCTTCTAAAAGTGGTATTTTCAGAATTGTGACTTAAAATCCAAATTTACAATTAAATTACAATTCATTTGAGTGTAAACAGCATTTCTTTAGTTTCTCCCAATCAAAAGTTATGATTAATTATAATAAGGCAACCTAGTTTTATTCAATGGGAGAGATAGGCCTTACAGTGGTGAAAAATAACTTTAGGAGTTTTTCACTACCAGGACATGTAAAGCTTAAACACACTTGTCCTCCTTCTTAATACAGTGCACCCTGCTCTATGAGCCTTTAGGGTCTACCTTAGGGGTGGCTTATAAGTATTAAAAAGGAAGGCTTAGGCTTGGAAAAAGGTTATTTTTGCCAGGTCGAATTGGCAATTTAAAACTGCCACAAGCAGGTTACCTGTGTGCAGAATGCAGGCTGTGCACAACTGTAGTCTCTCACATGCAGCCTGTACCAGTGTGCACATGTGTGTTGACATGTGTTTATGTGTAACCAACCCAGTGCCCCTTACCTTAGCTGCGTCGCAATGGCCTTATCTGAAAAGGAAGACACTAGCGGTAAATGTGCGCCGTCCAATTTACCATGAAATTACTGGAGTGAGACTCAGGTAAGGAGACTCATCCACAATAAAAGTTTAAAACCTAGTGTTCCAAAAGCAAAAAGATCTGGGCATTCTAAATGAACGGAACCCATTTGCAACATGCAACATTGAGTCAGTTGTGGGATTTTATGATGTGATGTGGAGGATGTCTGCTGTGTCTTGACTAAATGGGATTTATGTTTGTTTGAAATTGCTATGGTTGGGGAGGAATGTAATGTACGAGAACAATTCAGGAGTGAAGGGAGTGTACCACCGGACAGAAGGGATTATGGTCACACCCCTCCTATTGGGGTTTAATGGTTCAGGTCACTGTTGACGCATGGTGCAAAAACGCAATAGCTAGTGTCAGTTCCCTGGCGGGAGTTACAACCAGCACCACTGTGTGCAATGTGCATGCCACATCATTGCTGGCCGTGATCTCTGCATGGAAGTAAGCTGCAACACCGCACTGCCCTCTGGGTACTAGAGAGGATAAAGGCCGACAAGAAAGGACCATAACTGAAAGCTTACTGAGGAAACAGATTTTAACAGATTACGGTAAGAAACATGACCATTTTTCAGCGTTCCTGATAGGCCTTGATTGTGAGTTTATTAAACTTTGTCACAAGCACTAAAAGCCCTTTTGCTCTTTTGGTAGTTTTTAATTAGCTGCCCGGGAGAAGTTTGTTGAAGATCTAAATGAGTCTGATGGTCACCATTGCTGGGTTTTCTCAAACAAAAATTGTCATCAATGCGGTCATTTCCACTAAACCTAACATTGAACATAAATGCCATAATAGTCTTCTGACCGTGTGATGGCATCACAGGAAGTAACATCGCATGACCTATGATTCTGATGGCATCTCGGGGAAGTGACATCACACACACTTTGAACATGACAGCATCCCCAATGGTGGAAAGAAATGATGCAATAATACATATTAATACATAACTTCAAATTCTCACAATAAAGGTTGAGGAGCTGCAAGGAAAGCATAGGAATCACAGTTACAGACATACAGTGACAACTCTCAACATCAGTTGCTGTGCCACAGAATGTATGGCCATCACTTCATTGCTAGATTCACCAGTAGGATGATGTGATGCATGAAAGAATCCATAGCTGCACATTGCCATTGTTACAGAGTCAGGAAAAGGCAGTGATGTATGAGAGTGCCCGTAGCTGCACACTATAGGTGGTAGGCAGTCAGTTGATGGCAGTAATGCATGAGAGCGCCCGAAGCTATACACTGTAGGTGGTAGGGAGTCAGGAGATTGGGCAGTAATGCATAGAAATCCCCATGGGGTAAAGAGTCAGGAGATGGCAAGGGTGCATGAAACCCCCCATAGCTGGATCGCTGCAGGTGGTAGGGAGTCAGGAGATTAAAATGATGTATAAAAGCAGCGAAGCACCCGTAGCTGCACATTATTGGTGGTAGTAAGTCAGAAGATGGCAGTGATGCAAAGAAAAAAAAACCTGAAGGTGGAAAAGAGTCAGGAGAGGTCAGTGATGCATAATGTTTAATATTACATTAACTAAAACAAATATATTAACTTAAAAACAATTACATTCAAATAATAAATATATAAAAAAAACTAAAATTAGAATAAAAATATATAATGTAATATAAATGTAAAAAATAAACATGATATATAAATAAATATCATTATAAAAGAAACAATTATAAAATAAAAATGCTAATAATAACTAAGAATAATTAAAAGCAGCATATATTATTTTTAAATAAAATTATATTACCATTAATAAAATTAACAAAGTAATACAAATATTGTTTCGGCCCAAACATACAAATACATAGTTAAAAAATACATTACAATTAATGTAAAAATGAAATTACAAAAAATAAATAAAAATAAACTAAAAATAAAACATTCACCTAAACAATTTAGTCTTGTACGTGTCAAATTTGTTATCCCACTCCGTACTAAGCAAAAATAGGGAAAATGTTGGACTATGGAGGGGTCTGATTTACTATTCCCACTCCGCCATAAGCAACAGTAGAGAAAGTGTTAAAACTATGAAGATGTCCTAATCACTAATCTCTCTCCAACCTGAGCAACAGTAAGAAAGGTGTTGTACTTTAGAAGGGCAATATTTATTATCCCCACTCCATTGTAGGCAACAATAGGAAAAGTGTTGGACTTTGAAGGGGTCAAACTTACTATTCTCACTCCAACCTAAGCAATAGTAGGGAAAGTGTTCGACTTTGGGGGGCGGGGGTCAGATTCACTATTCCTGCTCTAACTTTAGCAATAGTAGGGGATGTGTTGGCATTTGAAGGAGTCAGATTTACACTTCCCACTCCAATGTAAGCAACAGTAGGGAAACTGGTGGACTTTGGAAGGCTCACATTTACAATTAACACTCCTCACTTTAGAAAAAATAAATATACTTGAAAAAATGTACATAAAATGTACTTTAACAAATGTATATAAAATATAATATTTTAAACATTACATTTATAAAAGCAGTTATATATGCATATATATATATATACATATTGTCTATATATATATGTGTATATATATATTTATTTTTTTCAATGAAGAAAACAAACGTTACAGTAAAGGTATAGTGAGGTGTAATGTTTAGAAACAACGTAAAGTTTTAAACAAAAAAACCACAGAAATTCACCAGTTGATCATTGTAAAGCGCTCTGTTATCCGCAAGGGTCTTCTACGCACTATATAAAACTTTATTAATAACTATAACTCGTGCCCTAAGGTAACTGTAACTCAAATGTTGCAGTGATATTATCAATGATTTCATAGAAGATGTCATGAGTGATGTAATATGTGGGGTGATTAGCATTGCATGGCATGGACGCAAGTTATAGTTACCTTAGGACACGATTTATAGTTACTTGAGATAACCATAACTATAAGTGGCAATGTTTTTTTTGTTTAAAATGTTACGCTGTTACTGAACATTTCACCTAAATATAACATTACTTTAGCCTTTGCTTTTTTCAGTGACTTTCTAGGGTTTTTGTTAATGCAAAGTAATGTAAAGTAATATTTTGTTACCATAATTAAAGCCTGAAGCCAGGCGTTGCTTCCAAGCCCTGCAGGCAGCCACCCCCACACTGCGAGGTAGGCCGCAGGGCCTGGTCTGTGGCCGACCCCCCCTTTGGCCATGCACGGCAAGAAGTTAGCTGCATGTCCTGGCCTGTGGCCCACCCCCCCATCCCCCAGGTGCCAACCCCATGCTGTGCACGGTCTTCCTGCGTGTGCAGCGGGGTGTTGGCGATAGGGCCTGGCCTGTGGCCAGGCTCTGTGGCCAACCCACCCAAAGGCAGCCAACCCCCTGCAGGCTGGCAACCCCACGCTGCACACAGCCTGCCTCCCCGAGCCTGAATAGGCCCCGAGGACCCCATCTCCGGGGCCGAATTCCATTAAAAAGCCCCCCCTCCCTCGGCATATTGTGGCACCAGTGATCCCATCCACCAGGGCCTCTCTAAATTATAGGTGGGTGCACGGGTACCCATTCGGGGCACCCACTAAACAACACTTAGATTAAGGGGAGGGAGGTGTGTGGCCCCCTCCCCGAGCCTCATTAGTCCCCAGGCTCTGGGGACAAATTAAATTAAAAAGGGGATAGGGGTGTGTGGCCCCCTTCCCGAGCCTCATTATACCTCTGTGACTCCATCTCCCAGGGCGAATTACAATTAAAAAGGATGAGGGGGGCAAGGAGCCCACTCCCTGAGTCTTTTTCGGCCCTGGGGACACCATCCCCCAGAGCTTTGAGGTATTTAAAAGGGGAGGACCGCCAGGCAGCCCTAATCTCCAAGCCTCATTAGGGGGTCCACAAGCCCCCACTCCCGAGCCTTAATAAGCCTGGGAACCCTATTCCACAGGGCCAAATCTTATTTAAAAGAGGAGGGAGCTGCATGGAGCACCCACAAACATCACATTGGGGACTGCTGGGGGAGCCTCATGGCCACCACAGCCCCTGCCATCTCCCTGCATGGTGCGGTAGTCATCATCGCTCACGCCCGGTGTGAGCAGCTATCTGTGCTTGCTCCCTCTGTGCGGGAGCAATATGCGTTCTGTTTCCCTGCCTGTACCACCAGGCCTGGGGGTCAGGGTATCCCTACCGGTCCGATGTATTTTTTTCATGTTTTTCTTAGGACTAGGGACTCAGATCTGTGTCTTCAGATGGCTGCCACCACATGCTAGACCTTCTAGGTTGATGTGGTGGTAGCCAATCAGATCTCAGCTTGAGATCTGTTTGGTCAATGGATCCTCTGCGGCGTGCTACATACAACATTTTTTAACCTTAATTTTTCCAAAACTACTGAACAGATTTACACCAAAATACAAAAAGTTCTCTTTCTGGACCAAGATTTGGCTTTCTCCCTCCTTTGGTGTAAATCCATTAAGTGGGTTGGGCTGAGCTGTGTCTAAAGTTTCTCTGGAAAAATTAAGGGGAAAATGCATTTTGGGACCCCCTTTTTCTCAGCTCCCACTTGAAGGATCACCCCGAAACTTTCCATGTGCAAACTAGTCAAAAAGTAGCATTCTTTTGGAAAGTTTTGTGGAGATTTATGAAACTGCACAATGATGCACTGCTTATGACCACACATATTACATTACTCATGATATGTTCTATGACATCATTGATGACAACACTGATATATAAATATATATATATATATATATATATATATAAACACACACACACATACATGTACACATATATATGTATATATATATATATCTCTATATATATATATATATATATATATATATATATTCACTGAAAAAAACCATAGGTTTCAGACATGTTATAGTTAGGAATTAGCATTTAAAAAACCTTTGAAATTCACTGAAAAAACCATAGGTTTCAGACATGTTATAGTTAGAAATTAGCATTTAAAAAACCTTTGAAATTCACTGAAAAAACCATAGGTTTCAGGCACGTTATAGTTAGAAATTAGCATTTAAAAAACCTTTCAAATTCACTGAAAAAACCATAGGTTTTAGGGACAGTTATAGTTAGTTGGACATTGCACTCGTACAAAACCCGTGAAATTCCCCGTTATAGTTAGTTCAGCTAACTATAACTCGCGCCCCCGCAATGCACTGCTGATGACGTCACATATTACATCACTCATGACATGGTCAGTGACATCACTGATGACATCACTGATGACATCTCAAATGACATCACTGATGACATCACTGATGACATCATCCATGTGATAATCTGATGCACCTCCTCACACCCTAATATAACCTTTGATACACCCACTCTAAATTACAGACTGCCATTCGCAAAACCATAGACACTCCAACACCAATAACTACATACCCACTCACTGATTCTTAGGTCTACACACACATCCACTCACTCACCCGTACAGTCACTCATACTTACGGTCACTCAGTACAGGACTATCATATGCACTCATACTCCTATATAGACACTCAAACACCGCCACTCATCCATAGAGGTACTCACACACCTACTCAGTCATGCAAATAATTAAACACACTGCCATTTACTCACCCATACAGTTATACACACACCAGCTCACTTACTCATACAAATACTAGCACATTCTTACGCTCTTATACAATCACTGATACAAGCACACACTCATCCATACAGTCACTCTCACAATCACACACTCTCGCTTATAGCTATTTATATACTCCAACACACATATATACTGCCTTTCACATATGTAGTTACTCACACATGTACCACTGGGACATACATTCACTCACTAACACACTCTTACACACACTTACCCACCCATACAGTCTATCACAGATGCACTCTTGAAACCATCCACCCAGTGAATCACCCACTCACACATCTATGCACAGAGTCGCACACACCCCACCCACACAAACACTCAGGCACCCATACAGATTCTCAGACAACCAATAAATAACTCGTATAGACACTCATGTAGCTATTCACAAACCCATGCAGCCACTTACACAGCAACAGACAGACGGATACAGACATTCACCCAGTTTAGTCACTAACCCATGCATTCAGTAAGATACGTTTAATCACTCACTTACAGAGTCAGTCACGCACCTACTAAATCATACATTCAGGCACTTATACACCCACTCATTCTTCAATACGCCTTTCCCTATATATATTAAACATTTTTAAACTTTACAGAAACACACACTCACTGGATGATGTCATCAGTGATGTCATTTGAGATGTCAACAGTGATGTCATCAGTGATGTCACTGACCATGTCATGAGTGATGTAATATGTGACGTCATCAGCAGTGCATTGCGGGGGCGTGAGTTATAGTTAGCTGAACTAACTATAACGGGGGAATTTCACGGGTTTTGTACGAGTGCAATGTCCAACTAACTATAACTGTCCCTAAAACCTATGGTTTTTTCAGTGAATTTGAAAGGTTTTTTAAATGCTAATTTCTAACTATAACGTGCCTGAAACCTATGGTTTTTTCAGTGAATTTCAAAGGTTTTTTAAATGCTAATTTCTAACTATAACATGTCTGAAACCTATGGTTTTTTCAGTGAATTTCAAAGGTTTTTTAAATGCTAATTCCTAACTATAACATGTCTGAAACCTATGGTTTTTTTCAGTGAATTTCAAAGGTTTTGTAAATGCCAATTTTTAAATGTATTAATTGTTATTTTTATTTTTTTCATACTGATTTACTACATTTTTTTAAACTATTTATTTTTAGATATTTTATTTTTTAAATTACATTGTAATTACATTATACATTACATTACAAAATATACTTTCTCAGAATGAATTAATTTACTTTAAATACTTTGCAAATAGGCAATAGACTTTTAAGTACAGTAGTTACAGTTGTTGCAATGGGCAACACAATTTCAAACACAATGCAACATTGAGCTCAATGTGAATTGCTAGCTAAATGCAATTAGTTACTTTATGGATTACTTTTCTAACCACAGGACTGAATCCTAGATTCAGTCCTGGGACATCTCCTGTAAACAGTTGAGTAAAAGCGTTTTGGTTACAGTAGTGATTTTTAAGGAATATTATTGTATTTTAAAAGTTGACACTTAGAAACTTTTTCACATAGAATCACCAATGTTATCCTATGGGAGGAAATTCACTTAGCAGGTAAGTAGTGTTATCGTGACTTTTTCTCACTCAGTGGTGGATCCTGGATCCAGCACTGGTGCATCTCCTGTAAACAGTTGAAAGAATGCGTTTAAGTCATACAGGCGATTTTTAAGGAATATTTGTAGTTTGTGAAAATCGACACTTTGAAACTTTTCTGCTGAAAACCAGACAATGGATTCCTATGGAAGGAAATACAAGTTACTGGTAAGTATGGTTAAAATTACTTTTCAGGGTCAGTGCTGGGCTAAAAGATGCAGCACTGGGTTCTCTCCTGATAACAGGTGAGTAAATCGGAATTCGTATTTCGGCTGATTTTAGAGGAATATTTGTATGTTTCAAAAATCGACACTTAGAAACTTTTTCAGCAAAAAGCAGGCAATGATATCCTATGGAAGGAAATTCAAGTTACTGGTAAGTACGGTTAAAATTACTTTTCAGGATCAGTACTGGGCTGAAAGATGCAGCACTGAGGTCTCTCCTGATAACAGGTGAGTAAATCGGAATTCGTATTTCGGCTGATTTTAGAGGAATATTTGTATGTTTCAAAAATCGACACTTAGAAACTTTTTCAGCAAAAAGCAGGCAATGATATCCTATGGAAGGAAATTCAAGTTACTGGTAAGTACGGTTAAAATTACTTTTCAGGATCAGTACTGGACTGAAAAATGCAGCACTGAGGTCTCTCCTGATAACAGGTGAGTAAATCGGAATTCGTATTTCGGCTGATTTTAGAGGAATATTTGTATGTTTCAAAAATCGACACTTAGAAACTTTTTCAGCAAAAAGCAGGCAATGATATCCTATGGAAGGAAATTCAAGTTACTGGTAAGTACGGTTAAAATTACTTTTCAGGATCAGTCCTGGGCTGAAAGATGCAGCACTGAGGTCTCTCCTGATAACAGGTGAGTAAATCGGAATTCGTATTTCGGCTGATTTTAGAGGAATATTTGCACAATGGTGAAGGGAGGGGGCGGGGCCTGAGGTGACATCTGTGCAAATGCGCCCCGTGGCGCGTTTTAAGTTGGGGGATTAAGTCCCCTTTAATCATGAGGGTCCCTGGGGGCCAACTAGCCCACCAGGAACCTCCAGTATGCGCCAGGGGCTGCGTTGCAGAGACGTGTACAGAGGCCACACCCCTTTTACACCTCTCTGCAAGGCAGCTCTGTGGCGCTTTTGGAAGTACATGGTGGGCTAGTTGGACTCCAGGGACCCTCAGGATTCAAGGGGACTTAATCCCCATCTTAAAACACGCCACGGGGCCTGTTTGCACACATGTCACCTGAAGCCCCGCCCCTCCCTTCACCACTGTGCTAACGCGCCCCGTGGCGCGTTTTAAGTCGGGGGATTAACTCCCCTTGAATCCTGAGGGTCCCTGGGGGCCAACTAGCCCAACAGGTATATCCAAAAGCACCACAGAGCTGCGTTGCAGAGAGGTGTAAAAGGGCGTGGCCTCTGTACACCTCTCTGCAACGCAGCCCCTGGCGCATACTGGAGGTTCCTGGTGGGCTGGTTGGCCCCAGGGACCCCAGTATTGAAGGGGAATTACTTCCCCATCTGCAAACGTGCCAGGGGGCGTGTTTGCAGAGTGGTGAAGGAAGGGGGCGGGGCCTGGGGCCCGATCGTTTTTTGTTTTTTTCTCCCCTGAAGGGGGGCTGTGTGGCCCCCCTTCCTTTTTCCTATTTTTGGGCCCTGGGGACCCCATCCCCCAGGGCCTTATCCCCTTTTTTTTTTTTTTTTAATTATACGGGAAGGAGGCCGCGTGGCCCCCCTCCCCTGGCTGAATCCTACCCCGGGGACCCCATCCCCCGGGGCATGGCCACACTTTTACATTAATTTTTAATGAGGGGGGCTGCGTGGCCCCCCTCCTCAGGCCTCCTTTTGCCCCGGGGACCCCATCCCCCGAGGCAGGCCTTTTTTTTTTTTTTTATTTAAAAAGAAAAATTATTTCTGGGGAGGGGGGCCGCGTGGCCCCCTCCCGAGCCACTACTTGCCCCGGGGACCCCATCCCCCGGGGCCTGGCCTCTGGTTGGGGACTGTGGGGGGTCCCCAAACCCCCACAGTCCCGCCGGCTCCCCGTGTCCTACGGGAGCCGGCATTGCTTCGACATGGGGAGCAGCTAACATGCTGCTCCTCGTGTGGAAAAGCAATTGTCTTTGGATATTGGAAGCGAGAGCAGGTTTCCTGCTCTCTCTTCCAATATCCAAAGCAGTTTGCAATGACAGGACGGGAGCCGCAAGGCTCCCGTCCTGTCATTGCAAACAGCAGTGTCCCGGGGTAGGCACCCCGGGACACTGCAGGAGCCGGCCCTGGGGGTGGCGGTCCCCAGGGCCACCACAGGCTCCAGGAGGGGCGGCGCGGCCCCTCCCATCCAAATGCACAGCCCCGGGAGGTGGTGGTCCCCGGGGCTCGGGGTCCTAACGGACCCCCATTTTCAATTCTGTTAGTGCCCCGGGAGGTGGTGGTCCCCGGGCGTGTAGGGGCTGGAGCCCCCACACATGTTAATTTAAAAAATAAAGAAGCCCCAAGGAGGTGGTGGTCCTCGGGGCTGCGGGAGGGCTCAGAGCCCTCCCGCTACTTTTCAAATAAAGCCCCGGGGGTGGCGGTCCCTGGGGCCTGGGGGGCCCTTAGAGGCCCCCTATACATAAAATAAACCCCTCCAGCATGCCCCCGGGACTTGGCCCACCCGGGGGCAAGTTAACATCGAAGCGCGGTCTCCCGCGCTTCGATTTTATCGGCAGGATCCGCGCACCCTGAGCGCATCCTGCCGATTTTTAAAAAAATGTTTTTTTTGCCCAGGGGTCCTTGTGGGACCCCTGAGCAGACCTAGGGGGTCAGGGTGTTTCTACCCTACCCCTTTTGTGCGTTTTGCGCACTTTTTTTTACTGCTTTCTTGTTCCTCGGTTCTACCGAGGAACAAGATGGCTGCCAACACTTTCTGGTTTGGAGTGTTGACAGCCAATTAGCAGACAGCTTGTGATCGGGAGGGTGCGCGGATCCTCCGTGCCCATAGATATATATGTACTTTTACTTTTGATTTTCTCAGCAACTACTGAACGGATTTACACCATTTAACAAAAGGGTTCTTTCTGAACCAAGAACTACCTCTTTGCCAAATTTGGTGTAATTCCGTTCAGCAGTTCGGGCTGTAGCCGTGTCTAAAGTTTCCTATGGAAAAATGAATGGGGAAAACGCATTTTGGGACCCCCCTTTTTTCTCGGCCACCGCTTAACGAATCACCCCGAGACTTTCAGGGTAGGAGCGGACCGGAGCGCCCCACAAAGTTTGGAAATTTTGCGAAGATACGTCAACCGGCAAGAGAGTTATTTCAAATAGAATGTCGCGGATTTCCTATGGAAAATAGGTCCTAACTATAACTATCTACTGGCGACCGCCAGTAGATAATATATATATATATATATATATATATGCCTAGATGCGGTGGGCCAGGCGGGACGGGGCCCTGCTAGGGGCCCCCAATGTCACTTTCCGTCAGCCTTTCCATGTTGGAAAGGCCGACATGGAAAGGCTGTCGGAAGCAGACTTAATAATCCCGACGGCGGAAACCCCGTCCTTAAGGGATTATGAGGAGTTTCCGTGGAGCCCGTCGGAAAGCATTGATCGCTCTAACTGCTGCCTTCGACCGCACGCATCCTAATGTGTCAGTCAGACCGCAACAGTAGATGCGGTTCAGACCGCAACCGACATGCTGTCGGTTGCAGTTCAGACTGCATCGTAATGAGGCCCATAGTCAATAGTTAAATCTTATTTTGTAGTAAAATATGCGTTTTTTTGAATTTTTGCCCAAAAATTATTTTAAGGAAAAAAAACATTTCACAAATTTTAATGTGTGTTTGCATACTTGATTACATTATATTTTTGGTAAAAAATTGATTATCAAGAGGAATGTGTTGTATTTATTGGGACAAGCCAAGATGGCTTCTGTATTCCTCAAAACAGACCCTGCCAGCTGTTGTTGCTCATGAAATATGTGCACCTCATGCATGGCAATTAAACACTTGAGGAATAATTGGAATTGCCAATTGCAAGGCTATGAGAGAGAATTATGTTGTACAAAGAAGATGTCCAGTTCCAAGGTAGTTTAGGTAAGTAGGTTTATTAGGTAAGATGTTATGGAGAGCCCCACCAGGAGCAGCCTTCCTGCTGCTCAGCCCATCCTCCAACTGACACCACACTCATCCAACATTCCACAGTATCACCGCCAACATTCCACGCACCCAGTCACACTGGCTGAGCAGCAGGTATAACACATCTCCCTTCTTTAGAAACACTGGAATAACATTGGTAACTACTGCAAAACAAAGAAAGCAACTAATCACCAACATTAGTGTAGAGATGGTACACGTCGCAATAAACTGCAATGAAGCATGCAAGTCAGATATTAAGCGTAGAGGACCATGCATACTGATTGCAGAAAATAAAGGGAAGAAGAAATAAGACTACATTAAAATCCAAAATAAGATTACATCAAAATACGTACAAAGACTTGTTGAGAGTGTGACAGCAAATTGCCAATATAAACATAGAGAGAAGGTACACATCAACCTTCCCCTAAGATCATACTTTCAAAACATAACACAAACATACCTCACACATCTTTCCCTTTTACATTACACAACACTACCATACCACAGCTCCTCTACCACTCCCTGAATGCCACAGACATGCCAGCTGACCAGGCCGACATGAAAGGCAACACGAAAAGAACCAACCACCAATGGAGCAGTAGGGACTACCAATAAAAAACAAGGGAGGTACCCTTCAGGTCCAATCAGGGACAGGGAAAGTTCAAACAAAATTACCAAACAGGTCCCTACAAAATACTATGTTACTAAAAGACTATATTGTGCTGGTGTTTAGAGAAATACATAAAAACAATATAGTTGTATCATATCAGTGAGTCAGAAACAACATGCCAAAATATACAATCAAAGTAAAACATGTAAATAACTAGGATTCACATGAACATATATCAATAAATATTTATTAACATTTATATACACAATCAATTTCTTTAAAAAAGTTAAAAAAACATTTCATAATGCTACATACAATCACAAGAAAACAGAGATGTCAATGACAAGAAAACAGAGTTGTCGACGCTGCGTTTCGGTGAGTGGATAAATAAACACCTTCCTCAGGACAGTTTTCTAAAAAATGTCCCGGAAGCTGTACATTGTTTGCGAGGAGGCCGGACTTTTTTCATGAGGTTCTTATCACTACGGCTGTATATACGCCTGAACGACTACGATAGACTGCTGCCCTGGATATTGATCTAATTTAGTGGCACATTAGTCTACCCTGGGGATTCCTATTGCGACGCACCCCTTGACTTGTGATTTGTTCCAGTTCTCTTGATTTCTGCACTTGGGGACTTCCAGTGCATGATAAATATACGGTGGCATCAATGTACATACATATACCGACTTAATTTATTATTGCAAGGTTTTTTGACGAGGTGACCATCCTTATTCCCTCATTTCTACAAATTGAGTCACACAAAGATCTAGGAATACTGAATTCTAGTCTCGTTTTAACATTTTTTAGAAAACTGTCCTGAGGAAGGTGTTTATTTATCCACTCACCGAAACGTGAATCCTAGTTATTTACATATTTTACTTTGATTGTATATTTTGGCATGTTGTTTCTGACTCACTGATATGATACAACTATATTGTTTTTATGTATTTCTCTAAACACCAGCACAATATAGTCTTTTAGTAACATAGTATTTTGTAGGGACCTGTTTGGTAATTTTGCAGTAGGGACTACCCCATATAAACGCCAAAGGGAAACCCTCACAATCACAGCACACCAAGCAACACCATTCCACTTGGTAAACCTGAATGACTCCTCAACTTAAAATCATCACAAGCGTAACTTCAAAAGTGGGTGATATTACTGCACCGTCCCACAAACTCCACAGGGGGTGATATTACTGCACCATCCCACAAACTCCACAGTGGGTGGTATTACTGCACCATCCCACAACCACATGAATGTGGTAGACAACAAGACAACCGCAACAGTGGGTGGTATTACTGCACCATCCCCCAAACTCCATCCTCGTCGCCAAAATATGTTGGACAAAGAAGATGTCCAGTTCCAAGTTAGTTTAAGTAAGTAGGTTTATTAGGTAAGATGTTATGGAGAGCCCCACCAGGAGCAGCCTTCCTGCTGCTCAACCCATCCTCCAACTGACAGCACACTCATCCGACATTCTACAGCATCACCACCAACATTCCACGCACCCAGTCACACTGGTTGAGAAGCAGGTATAACACAATACTTCGCTGAAACCACCCTCTTTCTATGTCTAGGTGTACTTTTAGAAATTTAGAAGAGTCATAAACAAGGCTCTGGCAGATTATAACCTAAAAGAAGCTTTATTACTCACAAGAAAGAGCATAGGGGTGCAGCTGCATTACGTGTTACTCTTCCATGATGCTCCTGACATCAGTTTCATGGTTTCAGAATGCCTGGTCATTAGTTTGTATGTATGTGGTATTTGCAGAGTGTAAACCTAGCCAAAAAGGGAGTAGAGTGCTGTACAGGGTCAAAGGCAAAAATGCAGTTGACGAGTGATTAACGTGTAGCTGTTTGTTGGATTGCTGCTGAATTATGTTGTAGTGGTCTTTAAAATGGTGGGGACTCCTGGGTGCGGATTTGTGTTAAATGGTTGACTGTGTTGATCGATTTCACAACACTCATGAGGAAAAGGCACACCCATTTCAGACACAAGTGAAAGGAGATGTGGAAGCTCTGAGAACTAAGGTAATAATCAAGAACTTGGAGAGAAACTTAGGGCCCAATTTATATGTTGGCAGAAAGGCAACTTCGTCACGACGGTGGCAGGGTTCCTTCCCCGCCATCATAGTGGTCTGACCGCCTAATTTAATATCAGGCAGACCTTAAGTTTGGCCACATCAAAGCCTACTCTGTCTCTGCCGTGGCCAAACTTCACCGATGGCCCTGGGGTGTAAGGGTTATCAGAGTAATGCATACATGTCCAATTTAGATAAGTGGACATGTAGTCATTTTTTACTGTTTTTAACCTGGCGGTAAAAAAAATTCTGAAACAGGATTTTCTTTTTGTAAAGAAAAAACATAATGCGCCCCTCACCATGCGAGTCTTCTCCCATGGCTGGGGGAGCATTATTACAATTTTACAGTTCCTTTCCGCCAGGTTTTACCTGGCGGTAAGAAACAGAAAAAAATGAATACATGTCCTCCCATCTAAATTGGGCGGGTGGACCTGAAGCCATTTCTCCGATGGCCCTCACTCCTCAGGGCCGTCAGAGATGTTTGGCCATTCCGGAGACTTAGTGGCCTCCACTGTGCCCAAACTAAAGATCCTCCCAACATTAGAAGAGTCGGGCAGACCACTATGTTGGTGTGGCGGGAGCTCTGTCACTGCCGTGACGGAGTTCCCTTCCTGCCAACATAAAAATCGGGCCCTTAGTTCCTTGCATGGTAAAAACTTTGCAGACTCCTGTTCTTCATCCCAGTAGGTATTCTGGTTCCACTCAGGCTCCTCTCTCACTGCTCTGAGAAACTGCTGACCCTTGTCTTCACCTCTGCTCCCCCGCCCGGAGACTCCAGGGAACAGTATTGGTGGATCTGACTAGTGATTGGATATCCCTTGCAAGCCATAACGAGGCTCGACACTGGAGTCACCCTTTGCACAGCATCATTTTGTTTCAATAGACATTATGAGATGCTGGTAACAATGAGCCGCTGATGACGCGCATTAACAGCTCGTCTCAATGGTTTTATTATGGGTAAAGTCCTCATCCTGGAGACTGGCAGCCCACCGATTGCTTATTAATACCTGCAGAAAAAACTCTCCTTCCAGAACTGAGGCAATTTTCTTTACAGAAACAGTGCTGTTGAGAGGGATTGTCGCAAATCCAATTTCGAGTTATTAAATAGACAAAAAAAGTTATTAGGTATAAATGTGTTTTTTCTGCCTGCCTCTTGTTTTCACTAGCTACTAAATGTCTCAGGCGGTTGCAGTTATATTGCGGATATATTTGTAATGACAACTTTAATTTCTATCCATACAATTATGTGAGACAAAAATCACTCTATGGACGAAGCGATATAGGATAGTTATAAACTACACATGCAGTAGAAACAGTTTAGTTCATCATAAAAATGTTCTGGTTTCTCCGAAGTAAGTTTGTGTTTGCTGTAAAAACCAGTCCCACCAGCATGGTACCGGAGGGGGGGGGGCGGAGGAGGGGGGGGTGCTTCTCGGTGGCAATCAGGACCTCTCCTGATTATATTTGAAGCGCTCGACCACAATGCCCCCCACAACACTCTCAGAGCCAAATGCCTTACTAGCATCACAGCATGCAATTAGTACAGACCCCACTCTGTACCTCCATCTGGGATCATTGAAATCAGTTGGAATGCATCACATATTCCGTACATACGTACAAATAGATATATTACTGGCATAAATCCTGCATAATACAAATGTATGAACCTGACGTCATATCCCACCCTGAGAGCAATGTGGGCACGGCATCCAACTCCATTAAAGCACACTTTGGTAAAAGCTCTTGAAGCGCACTAGAATACCCCCATCTTTAGTGACTTGCCTGATGCATAAATGAAAATACCACATATAACAACCAGCATTGCATGTTTGGATAAGACCGCCTAGCAGACCCTAGCAGACCACATAACTGCAAAGGTAGCAGTGCAGTGTCCAGCATGAAAGCCCTTATCTTGTAGACCGTCAGGACATTTTATTTATAGATTCCACTGAAGCTTAGAGCTGGCATCCCCTAAAGCCCATTGAGTACAATCCCCACTGCCTGCGGCTCCTTCCCTTGAAGGTCAAGGGAGTGAGAACACCTTGGCAATTACACAACCACAATCTTAGACTTCCAGCTCATTCTCTGATGCTTATTTCTTATAGTAACAATTGTAGGGTTCACTGTCCCTAAAATTCCACTTAATCATAGACAGGCTCCAGTTTTTAATAAATTGGCACACCACACTTCTCTATTAACAAATCGTATCAGGTCCTAGGGTCGATCGGCCTCTCCTTCAGCCCAGCATGCTATGGACACAAGTTGTCTTCTCATCATTAGACTTCATGTGGTATCAGACCACTTTTATCAGGGATGACTGTACTTTTAGGGTACTATACTTGTCTTTAATTCATCTTGATTCACCATATACTGCATATCCTGCTATTGGTTAGCATTATTTTTGTTATATGTGGGGTTTCTGTCAATAATGGTGGTGGTGTCCTCTATCTCTTTGGTCTCTTAATACCTGTCCAGCCTCTAGTTGCAACACCTTGTTCACACAAATCACACTTCATCACACAATCGTATGTCACTTATTCAACATCTCCTTATCAATAAAAATACATGCAACCAGTGAATGGTCCAATGGATTTAGGATTAAAATTATTTGGAGATCAGTAAGGTCTCAATTTATTTCAAATATGCATAAATACCACATGATTATAATAAACACACAGTCACTAGCCTTAATATGGCATAGACATCTTGCAACCCTTTCCTTACTTTTTCGTGCATTTCCTTGTGTTTAAATGCAATAGGCTTATGTATTACCCAATTTTGTCAGAGTTGTGTGTTGTGCCACAACCCTGAGTGTATTAGAACTGTCACCTAGAGACTTTCACTATCTCATTTTGTTATGGAACCTGTTAGGAGACCAGTGGCGGTATTACAGAAGTGCCCTGGGGCGCAAAGGGTGTTTGCGCCCGCTTTGTGCATCCTCGGGCACTTTGATATTACAGAAGGGGCCGCAGACGCTGGTGCAGCCCCTTCTGTAATACGGATAGTGCTGGTGCACATGTAGCACCAGCGCTATCATTAGAGGGTGTTTCTGCATTTGCGGGAATCTCTTTGCCTCTGCACCTGCGCCGTATTACCGACTTGGACACAGAGGCAAACATGACTTTAGGAGCACCTACTAAACGCAGCCCTCTGGAAGGATGAAAGGGGGTCCCAATGACCCCCAGACATTCCCCAGCTTTCTGGTGGGATGAAAGGGGGTCCCAAGAACCAGTGATTCACTGCACCCACCTGCAAGGGGATCTCTAATCCCTTAAAAGTGCAGGGGGGTTGACGCTTGCACAGAGAAACACGGTGCATCTTTTAAACAGCTGCTCCTTGTTTCTCTTGAATGTGCCGCCCAGGGGGCAGTGTGAGTTTGCAGCTGACCTAAGGGCAGCACATTCAGCTTAACATGACACACTTTCCCTGTTTGCACCCAGCACACCTGCTCAAAGATGTGCTGTGGCACAAACAGGAAAAGTGCACCTTATCTGGAGTAGGGCCCCAGTTTTTCCCATGGAGCGTTTACGCATACTAATGACTGGTAAGAAGTCCCACTAGCTTCCTACTCACACGGCACCTGAAGCTACATTTCATTGAATATGTAAGAATCAGCAATAAACCCCGAACCTGTCCTAACCATGTAATACAAGTATTTACACACCCAGTTAAACGCCCCTTTATGCACTCCAACTGTTAGAACAAAAATCAAAGACCAGCGCTTCCTCCAATGCCACCACCGTTTCAACATACCCTTATAGGCACCTATTACTAGTTCACCCAACTAAAGGAACTGCAAGAACCCACTTTTTTCTCGCTTTGGGTGTACACCTCCCATTTTTCAGTGCTGGGTCATATCACTCAAGATTACAGCATTCAAAGCGTGTGTTGTAACTGTAGGAGTGCATTAATAATTAGAAATGATTTTTTCAGACTGTTTTTAAGTTAACATAACTGGGCCACAGAAGCCATGACAACGCCATAGCCAGCTTGCAGTGACATCCATTCATATATGCAGAAGAAAATGTGCCCTTTTATTTTCCATAAAGAAGGCTTTCCACATGCATTTCTCTGTGTGCTTTTCCATTTTAGAAAAATACGCATAATAGAAGCTCTCTCCACAGTGTCTGTTTGTTGATAAAATACAATTGTATTATTTTGCCTCCTGTAAGAAATTGGGTTTTTGGTTGAATGGGGTGTAAACTCTTCTCAAGAAGCAACTACAATCCTTGTCAGCGTGACCCTCAAACGTCACTAAACTAACATGTGCCTAACCCTTTGGTAGCATGGAACAGAAGGAGTCAGGCTTAACTTAGAGGCACTGTGTTAAGTATTTCTCCAGCACACAAACAGTAAAGTGAAACCACAACACAAGAAAAATCCCACACCAATTTAGAAAAACAGAGTAAAGTTTAATAAGTACAATGAGACCAAAACAACAAATATCCAATCAGTAGAACCAGAGATATTTAATTTCAAAGTTTTAGGTAAGTATAGCGCCTAAAAGCAGGAAGCGCCACTTGACTTAATCTGATTGTGCTAGACTTGAGGAAAGTCATAAGTTCAGGCTGACCGCAATGGAGCACAGGCCAGATGCAATCATCTGGTTGTGCTAGACTGGGGGAAAGTCACAAGTTCAGACCAACCGTGATGGAGCACGGGCCAGATACACGGGCCAGATACACAGTAGTGGCGGCTCCTACGCTATGGCGGAGGAGCGTCGCCCCACTGCTTTCTTGCAGTGTGAGAAGCCAAAACATAAAATAGTAATAACTTTTAGTTATTACCATTTTATGGGTTTTTTTGCCGGCGGGCGGGTGGGTGAGGCTGCTCTGCTTACGGAGCAGGGCAGGGGAGGAGTGGTTTGCCCACTCCTGAGTGTGCAATGACTTTTTGGTCAGCCCTATCGGGCCGCCCCAACCAGTCATGCGCGCTTTCCCCTTCTCCATGAAGCCTGCATTGCAGCCTGCATGGAGAACATGCCCACCCCTCCAGCACCTGGCTGAGCGCCATGTCACGGTGCTCAGACCAATCACAACGCTGCATTGCAGCGTTGTGATTGGCTTAGGGGTGGGAGCCTGGCTGCCTGCTTCCTGATCCGACCTGGAGTCGGACACAGGCGAGCAGGAGAGAAGACGCGGGACCTGGTGGCGGCGGCAAGGTAAGTGTAATTTATTATTTTTTTTCTTTAAAGCAGCCTGCTCCCCGCGCGCGTGCCCGCCCTCCCAACCCGCGAGCCGTGCCGGCCACCCCTGCAGATACAGGAACCAGGTTAGTCCCACTGAAAAAGTAACCTTTTCAAATTACGGCACAAAGAGTTCTGTTCGCGGTAGAGGCAGCCACGTGGAGCAGGGAGAGTGTTGTGGTTGTTGTTGTAGCATGAAGAGCAGGCCTAGCATTGTGGAAGGTCGTCGCTGTACTGGGGAGATCTAATCGGGTGCTGCTGACAGTTGTTACTGTTGGCGGTCACTGTTTGCTGTCGTTGTATCACAAAGTGCAGCTCTCACGTTGCTGGTCATCACTGGAGGTCACTGTAGCATGAAAAGTGGGGTTCACCATAGGCCGCGTATGCCGGCAGGGTGACGGCAGAATCTTGGTGTGAACGGACCCATTTGCGGTCACGAAGAGTCCAAAACTTCAGGATTTCTCCTTTCTTCACAGGAGGAGCTCCACTGATACCAACCACAGGTCAAGGACCTGGAGAGGCACTTCTTGGAGATCAGGAACTTACTCAAGCAGAGGCCAGCAGGTCCAGCTGCAGCAGGTCAGCTGGGCAGTTGCAGGGAGGCCTCTGGAGCTTATTGTGTCCCTGTAGCTCAGAAGAGGAGGTCATCCAACTGACCCTATGAGTTACTCAGGGAGCCTGGAACGAAGAGAGGAGGTCCAGTATTCCTTCTCAGAGAGCAGGGCAGGCCTCAAGCAACAAGAAAAAACAACATTAAAGTATTTAACCATTAAAGAGGATTTTAAATTACAGTTCCTTTCAGACCAAACATGACATTTCTACCTGTTCCCAAGCAAAAGTTAGCACTTAAGGTAATTAAATGTTATCCTATGGGAAACACATTTTTTAGGGTTTTTCATTACCAGGGCATGTAAACTTAAAAGACGTCTCACCTTTTAAATACAATGCGCCCTGCCCTATGGGCGGTTTAGGTCCCACCTTGGGGTGACATATATAGGGGTGGGCGGAATTCCATGTAGCATAATCATGCAAAATTACCTAAGAATTCTGCGAGATTACGCAAGAAGAGTAAATCTGCGTTTAGTGCTATTTCTTAGTGCAAAAATACAACAGAACAAGATTAGTGCGCACAAGCAGCAATTAATGCAAAAATTAAAGATCTTGAGGCGCGCTCATGCCTCAAGAACTTGCATATTATGGGGATCCCAGAATTCACCAATACTGGCAGGGTTGAGCAGTATGTGGAAACCATGCTGTTATCTTTATTTGGTACTGATAACCTCTCCAACCTGCTGGTGTTGGAACAAGCCCTTCATTATCTCATGGTGTGCCCACCGCCAGGAGCTCCTACACGTCCCATCAAAGTGAAGCTCCTAATCTATAGGGATACGGTTCTTCGGTTGGCTAGGGAAAAGAAAGACCTCAACTACTAAAGAAACAACATAGCTATTTTCCCAGATTTCACAGTTGCGGTGCAGGCATCTCATAGAGAGTACCTCCCCATCAAGCAACAACTACAAAAAGCAGGAACTACCTACACCATTCTTTACCCAGCACGCTTATGCATCGGCTATTGTGGCCAACAGAAAATATTTACAACTCCTAAAGCAGCATCTGCATACCTAAAAGTACTCTTTAAGTGACGAGATGGTGCGCAGGATTCGAAATGGATGATGAATAACACTAAATGGCAATCCCCACAGAATTGCACCAAGTTTGGCCTATATGCTGGTGTGAGCATATGGAATATGAAACAAGCGCACACGGATCGCGGAACTAAGATAACTTGGGGGCGTTGCCTATAATTTCGACCCTAACCTTTTTGCACCCCCATCTGCACCTAACAACATGGAGAACTCAGCCAGGCATCAACTACTCTCCCTGATCGCCTCCGCCAGCTCAGAGGTTGAGGCTGGGACTGTAGCGACCTTCCATGGGAATAACTCAATTGATAACTGATGTTAGAGATTTGAAAGTTTGAATTGAACACATGTTATTATATATTTCTACTATTACATCCGCATATACCGAGGCACACAGAAAATAGTCCATACAGTATGTAGGTTAGTAACCATGCAAGTAATCAAGGGTAGTCCAATTCAAATTTTCTTTCTTTTATTTTCCGGTCTTTTTCTGATCAAATCGGTGAGACACACTGGCAGCCGACACGTGTTTCGTCCTATGGACTTTTTTAATGCCAAACAAATGGGAAGTGAAAACGAGCCGGGAAGATCAGAAGACAACAATTCCTTGCAAACACCGAACTCCATACCATGTTACTGGTAGAAAATCTTATCTACTAGCGTACTGAGTGACCATCATGATCCTTATATTCCTACAAATACCGGAATCGATAGCAAGAATGAAAAAGGTAATTCAGAGCCAGGAAAATTTAGAGGGTCGACCCAAACAATTCAAATGGGGCATGACCTGTACGTGGCCTTGATAAGCCTGTACTTCCCCTGAACGCGAGCAAAAGCTCTTCCCGAAGCCCCGAGAGATTATCTCTTTCTACTATGATGTTTTTGGGGAAAGGGATTGACGTTGACAAAATAGGGATGCTGATGTAAGTGGGGGAGGGAGGGGACAAGGTTATTTGTTGAACTACAGAGTTGTTGCAGACCACTTTATATTGATCTCAAATGATGCACCACAGGCGACTTGCCTCATACATTGTGTAGTGACAGAATATGACAATAGCTACACCCAAGGGTAAAATACTGACCTGGAATATCTGGGCCCTGAACAACCCACGGAAAACCCAGCCGGTGCTTGCCTATTTGATCTCCATGACACAATTATTGCACTCTTACAAGAGACAAATTTGACGCGCAGCACTGAGAACAGGATAGACACCAGATGGGCTATACACAGGATTGCATCCTCTTACTCCTCCTATTTAAGGGTCATTATGATTCTTATAAAAAGGGCTTCCCTTTCCAGCTAACGCATACACAGATGATCAGGAGCACTATGTGATTGTACATGGCTTACTATGTGGCCCCTATGCCAATTTAGTCAACATGTATGGCCCAAATATGGACGACCCAGAGTTTTACATATCACTTTGGAATCAGCTTCTTACACTGACAACAACTGTACTTTGGGAAGTGACCTTAACACATATTTAGATCCAATCTGAGACAGATCGGATACCTCAGACTGGCTAGGTAAACAAGCCACTAAAATCCCTAGAGCCGGTATGGAACAATATGGGATAGTAGATCTGTGGAGACTTCAAAATCCCACCAAGTGGGAGGGTATTTGCATCCTCTGTACATGGCTCTTGGTCCCGGCTGGACTATTGGTTGGTGACCCGGGATGCCAGTGCCTGGACAAATGGCATTGTACACCTACCTAAGACCTTATCACATCACGCACCCATCCGTTTTGAGCCAAGAATTCCTACACACATCCACACAGTTTGTGTGGCACTTTCCAGCATAGGCCCTATTGGATCCGATGTTCCGAGAAGAAATTCACTCTGATATTACTATGTATTTCAAAGAGAACATGGGATCAGTAGATAGTGCAGGTACGATCTGGGAGGCATTGAAGGCCTCTATCAGGGGGAGTTGTATTGCCAAGCAGGCCGTCATACTCAAAGCAATAAGGGCACAATTAGTGATCATAGAACAAGGCACTTAGGTCGCTGGGCATATCAATGTATGCAGATGACATGGTCCTATATGTGAAAGATCGAGCCACCTATTTAGCACCAATAATATGAGAATATATATGAATTGGGCAATACTCAGGCTTGAATTAAGGCTATAATCCTTCCACTAACCCTGATCACCAAACCATGTGAAACAGAGATCCCCATACAATAAAGCGAGGACCCAGTATCTGGATACATACAGACCCTGACTTGGTACTTAAAACTAACCTTGGCAGAGCCATATAACAACTTGAAGATCAGGTACATAGATGGTCCAGATTGCCACAGTCTACTGTGGACATAATAGCCATCAGGAAAATGGTGATATTACCGAAGTTCCTAAACCTCTGCGTCAGCATTCCCATTATTCTACCGCAACAGCTCTTTAAAATGCTTAAAACACATCGGATAAAACTGGCATGGGCCCAGAAACAACCCAGGATAAAATTGGTGATGCTTACCTTACCATATGCACAGGGCGGCTTTGGTGCTCCGGATCTGGAGCTCTACTGTTTATACGCACAGGCACATCTTGCACACTACTGGTATCTTCTGCACGCCTACATTCTTCACATAGCAACAGAGAGTGATGACGCTTACCCGATCCTCTTAAATGCCATCCTACTGCATAAAAGGAATCACATTGCGAGGTTGTAATTTACTATGATACATTGCACCCGGCGGCCTGGCGATGACTGGATGCACAAGTTAATAAGGAGCCCGTATTCTCCCCAGAACTTCCTCTGCTATACTATCCAGCTATATATGCAACTCAAAAGCATAAAAAAGGTGAAACTAAAGACTATGAAGGACATATATCCAGGTGGTAAATTTATAACACTAGAGGAAAAAACCTGCACACAGCGTCATACGCCACTACTGACCTTTATATACTACTGACTCCATGCTGCTGTGAGAGCAGTATTCCCTCAATTTCCGAATGAACCTCCAACCTTGCACGTACTACATACAATGCTGGCCACTACCGCGCAGAAAGGCCTGATCACTAAATTTTACAATTCTATGCAGAACGACAGTGTATTAGCACCTGACACAGTACTAGAGAGGTGGAATAAAGTACTAGACCAGCCACTAACTTAAGCTGACTGGGTGTTCTATTGTTCCCAAATGGCTATGCTCACCTCTAACTGCAGTCTACGTATTATACATTTTAAATATCAATGTCAAATGTATCATACCCCTATAAAACTGCATAAGTTCGGACTACGGGAGAATGAGAAGTGTGTAAGATGTGGAGCACCTGACACAGATTCTATGCATCTGGCATGGACTTGCCCTCAAATATATAAATATTGGACTCAGATCCCTGAAGTCCTATCTGACATGACACTGGAACATGTAGATTAACAACCACACATATGTCTACATGGGTTTGTGAAAGGCCTGCAGCCACTAGCGCATAGACTAACAACAGTGGCACTATTACTGGCTAAAAGGTGGGTGGTGAAATGCTGGGCCAAAAAGAAAAACACCCATGAAGCAGCAATGGGTGTTAGAACCTGGTATACTTTAAAGAACAATTAGAAATATATGCTGAGGAGCTACCAGAATCTTCACATCTGAACAATATATAGGCCCCCTCTCTGACTATCTGTTAACTACACTGGACACACCGTAAAGATGCATAGAATATGGGAAAGAACACTGGGAATGAAATGCCTGTTACTGTACCTCTGTGGCCGGTGGTGTGAGTGATCGTGTGCTTCCTCTGCAATGCTGTAGCTGTTGTTTGTGTATGTTTATGCTGTACCTTATGCTTTCAATATTGAAGAAAATAATTCAAGAAAAGACTCTCCTCAAACCAGCTCTCAGCCCACATGTACCTCAATAGACTCTCCAACTGCATCCTCCAATGCAGGTACAATTCCAATCTTCTCTCAATGTTCGAAGGGAGAAGAAACCAATGGTGAACAGGACTTTACCAACTTTTCAACAATTTAATAATTGGGACACAGGTTTTGGGAGAACGTCAGCTGTCCTTGGGAAGAGGAGCATAAGCAAAAATAGTGGATGGGTCCAGGGAGGAAGATTCAACTTCAAGGAGAGTAATGGATAAAAATACACCAGGGATGTTAAGGGCCCCGTCTATATACAAAGTCCATTGGGGTAAAAGAAAAAATGTGTAGTCCTCGCAAGTCATACAGTGTAGGGGTTTTGCAGTGCACCAACAAGGAGACAGCCAGGAGGAGGACATCCCGGGCACGGCGGAGAACGCCAGATCAAGGTAAGAGTCCACTCCTCACCTTAGGTGGCAGGGGCAAACTCCGCCATGCCGCGGAGTCAGAGTTTTTGCCGAACTCCGCGTTCCCAGCGGAGCGTGGAGTTGGCAAAACTCCACAAACTCCGTTGGCAGAGCGGAGTTCGCCACCCACCTTTAGTTTATTGTTGGGGGTACGGTCTATTATTTGGTCTATTATTTTGGCAGGCATTGGGTTATACCAAATTTTCAAATATGATACATCAAGCCCCGATACACAGTGCTGTTGTAAATGATGTAATTTCAGATGTTGCAGGGATTTTATCAATAATGTCATAGAACATGTCATGAGTGATGTAAAATGTGACATCATCAGCAGTGCATGGCGAGGATGCGAGTTATATTTACTTTAGGGCATGAGTTATAGTTACTTGAGATAACTATAACTGGTAAATTTCAGTGGCTTTATAGGTTTAAAAATGTATGTTTTAACTGACATTTTCACCTAACTATAACGTCCATTAAACCTTTGTTTTTTTTCAGTGATTTTCTTTTTTTTTAACATAAAGTAATATTTTATTACCATGAGGAATACCCATTCTTCTGCTAATCCCATACCCTGCCTGCACACTGCCAAAGAACCGACCCTCCTATCCCCCGGTGGGTGCGCATGGCTGATTATGTGATGTTACAATGTAAAGGGTGCCATTTTAAGAAGATGTATTGTCAAAGGGTCAGAACAGCAAAATATGAAAATTTGGCCAACTGTTTTTATGAAGGGGTCAGCATAATAACATATATAAAGCAGAACTATTATCTTTGTCATAAAGTCATCAATATTATATTCAAATGTACATTAGATAAATTCACACATTGCAATGTTTAATAAAAATATTTGTCATAATTTGTTTTTAATAAAACCTTATTTAAAAAAAAGCATCATGTTAAACTCTCCTGGGGTCAGGGGTGTATTGTGTTTTTTAATGTTCCTGGGGGCTGCTGCACTTCTTTCAGTCTCCACAACATTAAAGAAATGCTTGGTGGTGCCCCTGCCCACTCTATGGGACACCCCAAGCTGCAAAAAATATAAGAAGCCCTAGCTGGGAATTATGGGGCACTTCTTCACTGGAGCAGTGACTAATAAATGAGCTGCTCCACCTGCTCATTCATTATTCATGATTTAATCACATTTTCGACAGCCCCAGTGCACACATGGGGCACCCACATCCTTTTTTTAAAGTTAGGGGCCGTGGGAGGTGCCCCAAGGCCCCGCTGCGAGCTCCTCAGCCGGCACCAATTGTGGATGCCGGACTGGAGCCGGCAGTTTTGTGATCAATGCAGGCTTCATTGGGGGCCATAGGGGAGCCCTAGGGCCCCCACGAGCCCTTTGGCTTCCCTGATGGGAACCAGCCACTTTCTTTATTAGAGACTGCACTAGGGCCCACCCAATACACCCACAATGCCTGCTTCATTTGGGGCTGCAGGGGGAGCCCCAATACCCCTGCAGCCCCTGATGGCTTCCCAGCCCGCATCATACTGGGTGCTGGCGGAAGATAGCTCCATTACTTTGCTACCACCTGGATGAGAGCAGCTTATGTGATGTGAAGGGGACTCCATAGAGGCTAAACGTAATCCCCCATATATTCTGAAAAGGTAAAAAATGAAGCCAAAAGAATATGGGTAGTATTTCTGTTGAACAAATACTATATAGGAATCCCTTTCAAACTGAACCCATGTCCGTATTTTAAGGATTATGTACATTTTGTAACGTATGGTCTTATCATGTTAGGTTAGCTGTAACAGTATATTTTTTCCGTGCTTGGATTTCAGCTACATAAATAGTTTCTCCAAAACCTCTTGAAAATAAACACTTCTACTTAAGCTGGTTTTAATTCACGTGCCAGAATAAATTGCAAAGTAATTTAAAATGCTTTAGAATTATCATCCTTGGTGATATCCCTTAGTATGCTCCTCCTACAACAGCTACTGAGCCCGGCAGCTATGCCGGCTGACCGCTATGCTATTCTCCTTGTTTTATTAGCTGCACAGCCTCGGCTCTGCACCAATTCCCCTTGTTAGGTTCCTGCAGAGCTTGGCCTATATTCTACTGTCTCCCATTACACTGACATAGGTCCTCTTATGTCCTCTCCCCCATACCGCTGGCTGGTGAGCCTTTTATGCTCTTCTCCCCTTACACCTACTACACAACCTATCCCTTGCACTTATTTCACCTATTACAATGGTTTCTGCGCCTACCCTTTATACTCCTCTCCCGTTACACTGGCTGTAGGATCTGGCCTCTATACTCCACTTCCAATACACTGGTTGCAGAGCTTGCCTTCTACGCTTCTCTCCTCTGTTACACTGGGTGCAGGATCTGGCCTCTATGTTGCACTGGTTGTAGAGCTTGCCCTCTATGCTCCTCTGACCTGCTGACTGGCTGTAGAGCTTGCCCCCTAGGCTTCTCTGACCTTACACTGGCTGCAGGATTTGGCCTCTATGCTCCACTTCCATTACTCTGGTTGCAGAGCTGGGCCTCTAGTCTCCTCTCCTCTGTTACACTTATTGCAGAGCTGGGCCTCTAGTCTCCTCTTCTCTGTTACACTGATTGCAGAGCTGGGCCACAAGTCTCCTCTCCTCTGTTACACTGATTCAGAGCTGGGCCTCTAGTCTCCTCTCCTCTGTTACACTGATTGCAGTGCTGGGCCTCTAGTCTCCTCTCCTCTGTTACACTGATTGCAGAGCTGGGCCACTAGTCTGCTCTCCTCTGTTACACTGATTGCAGAGCTGGGCCTCTAGTCTCCTCTCCTCTGTTACACTGGTTGCAGAGCTGGGCCTCTAGTCTCCTTTCCTCTGTTACACTGATTGCAGTGCTGGGCCTCTAGTCTCCGCTCCTCTGTTACACTGATTGCAGAGCTGGGCCACTAGTCTCCTCTCCTCTGTTACACTGATTGCAGAGCTGGGCCTCTAGTCTCCTCTCCTCTGTTACACTGATTGCAGAGCTGGGCCTCTAGTCTCCTTTCTCGTTATACAGAGGCGACACAGTACATTATTTGGGCTTTGCGTCATTCTCCCCATTGCTCTGACTGCAGAGGTTCACCTCTATGTTCTCTCTCTTGTTACACTGGCTACTGATTATTCTTCCACACTCTTCTTTCCTATTACACTGTCTGCATAGCCCAACTTATATACTCTTCTTGGTTACACTGTCCACAGAACCTGGCCTCCATGCTCCTCTCCCACTGCACAGCCGGCAGGCCATGATCCTCTCCCATGTTGCACAGGCTCAAATCTATGGTCCTCTTGATTGTGTAGTAGATGCACCATGTTGCCTCTAAGCGCATCCGCACTTTTAAAATAAAATCAGTCTGGTACCTTAACTTGTGGCCCCTGTTACACTGGCTCCAATAACATGGCTCTGTGCTCCACTTCTCTCTACACTAGCTGCAGGCAGGGCCTTGAATTTAACACTCTTGCTACAGAGACAGCGGCTGCTTAGCATCACCTCTATGTCCCATATCCCTGCTGCAATGAAAGCAGAGCCATCCGAAGATGAGCCCTGTGCTCCGGACCTCTCTTACACTCAACACTGAGCCTGGGCTCCTACTTCCTCCCTGTTACACTGGCTAAGGAGTCTGGCATCAATGCCAATCCCCTGCTACTCCCTCTGTAAAGACTTTCTTCTGTGCTCTGTTCCCTTGTTTTGCTAGCTGTAGAGTCTGGTCTCTATGCTGAAGGTCACCCTTTGCACATCCTGTATGACTTCGGATTGGGCTGTATGGGGCTGGCGTGCATTCAGATATGAGTTAAGGGTGGCCTTTCGTCTGATTTAGATTCTAGGTGTTCGAGGTAACCGTCCATTAAGTATACCTTCCAATTTCTGGACCAACATGCTGCCCAATTGGTTCCTTGAGTTTGATGTTGGTACCCATGGTGAATGCAAGTGTCTTGAAATTGGGTGAAAGTTGAGGTATAAGGCTGTCATGATTCATTTGATTGCATTGTTGGACTGGCCTGTCAGGCAGTGTGGCAGTCTGAAGGACCAATTTGAAAGGGCCAGTGTGTAGGTGTTTTTTTGTCAAGTCATGGCTTACAGGACTAACAAAAACACCCATGCACTGGCCCGTTCACACTGGCCTATATGGCAGTGCCACACAGCCAGCCTGCTCCATTGGCCAGTCCAACACTGTTTGATTGTAAAAGCACCTAGCTTTCATCAAGGTTTCGTTTATAATCTTGACATAGATAAGTGTTTGCACCCTATAGTAACATGCCCTTTACCACCCATCACTGTCAACGACTCTCTTAATCTGCAAATGTCTACAAATAAAGATGCCCCTTCTAAAAGAGTCCTATTTCGAACACCACTTTTCACTAAAATTATTGAAATAGAATTTAGCTTCAAATTAGGTTTGCTTTTTTTCAAAATAATTTCAAAACCAGTATCTTTCCTGCTTACTTCTCAGAATATTTACATTCCATAATAACAGACCAGTCACATCCATCTGCATTTGAAATGTCCAATGATGCCGTGTTATCAGTCCATTTCCATTTGTCCAAACTTGTTAGTAACAAGAAAGCTAATTCAATTCATCTAGTCTTTCTTCAATAGAAGTATCAAACTTTGCTAGTCCTACCATCATTCGTGCCAGAGGTCTACCACTTTAATTAAAATGTCCTGGTGCTTCTCTGTTTCCACCCTGAGTCCCCTTAGAGCAGAGGTGAGATTATTTTAACGCCTGACAATAGCACCTTCCTATGCTAATCAGTCTCTATAAAGGTGGCTTCCTCTGAATCTGCTTAAGGAAATCAACTCAGCTCCCTCTTCTAAACCGTCTCTTGAAAAAATGGCTTCTCCACAGTTTGCATAAGGAAATCAGTGGCTGAACCTACAGTTGGAAATATGTGAATTCTATTGTGCATAATCTTAAATGACCAAGACATTACATTTTATGGTTGCCCCTAATTTTTTTACTGCTAAATTAAATGTTCCAGCATCAAAACGCACTAATCCTGCAATCTGAATCCAACAGGAGTGATGACAGTTTCCACATTACGCTGCAGGTAACATGCACAGCAAGAGTGTTGATATCTAAAAGTGAAAGGGGATCTTTATTCTGTCTATAGTGTTAACCTTGACATTTAACTTCTCATATTATATATAATATACCTTCTGCCACTCTCTGTATCTCACACTCTGGAATGAAACTCAATATTTCTTCTGAGCTAAAATGCAATTAAAGCTGATATAGTAACTATAAATTACACTTGGGTTATTATATGTTGTTTGCTATAGAGAGCTACCTTCAATATTATGAAATCGTTTTTCATGATTCTATTTATATTCAGTATTTATATTAGGATATAGCATTAGCACTAATAATATATGTTTCCTCTAAACCATCAGCAATCATACATTTACAATTATTGATATCTGCAAACCAAACGACGATAATTCTGTGGCAACATAATTCCACTGACGTTTTTGCAAATATGATTAGTTCTTAACCACCTCCTTGTAGAGAGTGAACAAATCCAATGGAGTTCGTAAGTTAACAGATCGCTCATTGAAAAAACAAACAAGTACAATAGAGTTTGGAATCCTAATGGATGACTCCTTGTGTAAAGAAAAAAGTGCAATAGACTTTGGAACCCTAAAAGAAGAGTTGTGAAAATTAACAAATTTCTATTCTTCGCAAGTTTGATGTATGATACTTCTCTGATTTCCAAGATGTCTTTTGTCGATGTGATGGTTTATAATCCCAACTCCCAGCTGGAGTAACTATTTATCACAATTGCCTATCCAGGCACGTTTGACCACGTAAAAATTATACTCTAGGAATCCAAGATGGCCACCACTGTTGGCGAGTCCAGTGGCCCCATGAGCCATGTAGTCCTTCTTGCCTTTACTCAAATGTTCAATGGTGCGTGTCATGAAATGTGAGTCTTCTGTCCAGGTTCAGGAGCTTCGAAGTGCAGCTTTCCACTGGACCAGCGTGTAAATCTAAGCACGTCCTACACTGCACCCTGATACCTAGCTGTGACAGAACTAAGCATGGTCGGAATATTCCGTTCTACCTGCGGAATTGGTGGAATTTGGCGACTTTGTGTTACTCTTGTAATGCGGAGTTCCGACAAAATTCTGCCAATCGCTGCGTGGTGGAATTTTGTCTCTTGTGAGGCTACAGAAAGTAAGTTGGCAAGCACAAGCAAGATTTGGCATCTCCTAGTGCGATTTCCGGTCGCTAGGAGGACATCGTCTGAGATTTTTGTAATGCGGGCGGTTACCACCATTTGCGGTCACAAGGCTGCCACTCAAGTAGAAAATCTGCTCGAGCGGTAGCAAAATGAACTTGAGTAGCTGTGCTCTCTGGCGCGCCGCATGGTGTCGTTCGTGCTTATTTTTCAGCGTGGAACGTGCTACCAGTGCTAAATCACAGTGCGACCAGCGCAATGTGCCTATTTCTGCCCATTGGCGGAACTCTGCAGAATCTTGTGGAGTTTTTATGTAACTCCGCGGAATTCCGCTGAGTCAAATTCCGTGAGTTCCACCCACCCCTACTTAGAACTGGTTGATCTATTGTAGAAATAATGTTTGGGAGTTAAAGTTCTCCAGACTGATGAACAGCAAGGAACTTCTTAGTCAAAAACCTAGTCTTAGTCTTCATATTAAAAGAATAAAATGGAAATCTCCTAAATCTTTTCTTCACTTCAGCTCAATACTTCTCCCATATGATTCTAGTGACTCTTTATGGTTGCTTTGTTACAGTCAATTTGGTATGCTCCCTACTCGTGCTTCCTAGCTTTATGCCACAGAAAGTTCTCCAAAGTGACTATAAAATAATTGACTAGGAAAATAGATACAAATTCCATAGAATATCTGTGTTGATTATTAGAAATAATCAGCATATGTCAAGCATCTAAGACAGATAGTTTTTCTGACACATACCTTTAATTGCTTTAGGCACCTTGTCTCTTTCGACAAGAACAACTGCACACATGGAGGCATTGCTTGGGAAATTGTGATTGGTCAAGCATGCAAAGTATTGCTGAATCGCAGAGAATATTTTTCCAAACCTAGTCCAAACTCTGGGTGGAACAGGGCAGTTGCAGTAACATTGCTTATTACAATGGTAGCGCATCCATAATTCATGACGTAAGACACTTGGCAGGGTGTACCACCATTTTCCTGTGATTACTAGCACATACACATATAAACACACACATCCTAAGTCTTATAAACATTTCAAGCAGACTATGAAAGAAGCAGCACTAAGGTCTGTGGAGCACTAGTGGACTTCAGGGTATCTCAACCACTGTTCTATCCACGCCACTTGCTTCTACAGTCTCTCAATTAGATACTTAAACTTTTTCTTCTGATATCTTTCTGAAACCCTCTATCTGCATATCTCACACTTTATTTCTTTCCTCTTCAGCACCCTCTTTTCACCCGCTTCTGCACATACTCCCTTGTTCTCTTTCTCCTCACACACACACACCCACACACACACAAAATCACCTGCAAGCACTGCCTTTTCTTTAACTTTCGCCCTGTCAATATTTTGACAGCTGTGTACCTCCTTCACACATTTTCGAATATAATTAAATTTACTAATGGCACACATGACTATTGATCTGTGCGCTCTGCAGAAAGGTCAAGTATTTGAGGAACATTTATGCTGCATCCGTTTATGACCCGTGACAGGCACTGTGAGAAATTTGCCCTGCCTTTGGTCTGAACACCATAGCTCTCAATTGTTACCCATCATAAAAACACCCAACCATAACCTATAGAGGCAACTCCTTTTACATAATGCACTATATACATGAGTAATATGGTGCATGAAAAAAAAGCTATAGAAACATATTCTGGAAAAATTAATACTCTTCGGAAATTCAAGAGTAACTAAAACATGATATGCAAAGAGGAGCGACATGGCACTTCCCAGGCTGAGAGACCAGTGTCTGTTTTTGCGAGTGTTGCTGTTGCCTGGTGGTGGGGCACAAGGGCGAGTGAGGATAATTACAGATGGGGCACCGGACCCACCTAAGACACCCCCCAGCGTCTCCACTAATAATAAAGCTTACCCCCTCAGTGTACTTATTTTATTGCCGCTGGAATAGTGTTTTTGATTTTTTAAATAGTTTATTTTTTTCTAATGTTTTTAGATTGGAGCTATATTACTATTTAATACTTCATTCTGGATTTTTATAGGATAGCTTGGGGGTATTTCATTTAAAAGTATTTATTTTTTAAATTATTACTTTTCTTTTAATTATTGTGTTTCGTTTCTTAAGTTATTTTCTATTTTTTGTTATGTGATTTAGTGTTAAAAATATTAGTTGTTGCTACATATTTATGCATTTAATTTGATAGATCACTTAATTTAAAAATATGTTTTTTTGCGGAACATGGAGAGAAGCCTGGTATCTTTAGTAACCACTGTTTGTACTAGTAGGCGTGGAGTTTTAATGTCTATGCAGGTTCCATAAGTGCCCCCTTGCTATTATTTATGGGAGGCAATGTGCACTGCACCAGCTCCTTTACAAATGCAATTCTCAGAATTAGGAAATAACCGTGGGAGCTATCAGCTTAATTCTATAGATTGTATGTTTATACTGATTATTTGGGAATTCCAATTCCATTTGCACTGCATTTTTCAGTTTGAGCCCAAAGTCAGAAAAAATGGTGAGTTTAATGGGATGTAGGCTTATGCCTTGAATTTTCATCAAGTTACTTTTTTGGAATGTACAAAAATTCCATAGACTTCGAATGAAAATCCATGAAAACAACAAAGGTACTCCTAACCATAAATTGGATTGCCAGCCGGCGGACCATCCTCTGGTTTAAATTAAGGGTTCAGGTACAAATACACTAACTTTTTTCTTTTGCTCTACAAATGGAACATGTGCTGGTGTTCAGCCATTTGTATACACTGAATCTGCATACTCACTCCAGAAACTGCAGGATCTCAATGTAAGTGAGCCAACTGAGTGTGAAAAACCCTTGTGTTGTTATGGTTTTGTGTGCGTTCTCCACATTCCCTCCCCTTCTTCTGCGAACACTGGGTACTCTCCTGGGAGTCCTAAATATCCACCATGCTGGTAGATTTTCTGTGATTGTGAGTGGGCCTTAGAATCAGAAATCCCTAAAAATGAAAAAATATATAATTTTGTTAATCAGGATTTAGGAATTGTGAATCTAGTTCTTTCTGCACTCATAACTCTGATTTACAACTTTGGCTTTGTGCATGAGGTCCTTTCTGCAGATTTCACATACCTGCACTAACCGCATGCTACAGCATTTGCCCTTAGTTTGCCCAATGAGGATCAAAGTCCCACCTGGGGTCTTTCATGCCAAAGACCTGTGCAACTTTCCACACTGTTGCATTATGTGTACAGGGGCGGCTCCTCCGCTATGGTGGAGGAGCATCGCTCCACTGGTGAAATGCCAGCAGACAGAAGAAAAATAAAATTACAATAAAACTATTTTATTGTCATTTTAGTTTTCAACTTTTCACTTCCAGTCCGTGAGTCTTGGGCGGGGCCATGTCTCAGCGTCAGCAGCAGGAGGAAGTGGTGGTAGGTCCATGGCCGGCCAAACCAGCATGTGCACTTTGATAACTCCAGGCTGTTCCTCGGGGATATAAGCAGTGCTCAGGAGAACAGTCTCCCAGTCCCTGCTGGAGCGTGACACTGGCTTACTCTTCCCAATCCCAGCGCTTCTCCTTTGCTGGGAGCAACTGCATGAGAGAAACGCTGGGATTGTGTGGGGAGTCTGGGAGCCTGTGCTCCTGGGGATTGTGTTCCAGGAGCAGCGAGGCGCGGCACGGCGAGTGAGCAGAAGATCGTGGCGGCCGGCAGTGAAAGGTAAGTGTGTAAACTATGGGGCATATCATCAAGGGGCCGCGATAGAATTATCGCCGCTTTAGCGTCCGTTTTCGGGCGAAAAGCAGCGATAATTCTCTCGCAATATCAGCAAGGTCACGCTAACGCGTGAAACCATACCTTAGCGTCCATTTCCATTGCGCCTCGCCTTGCATCGCTAATGAGATGCAAGGTAGGCGTTCCTGACTGGAATTCAGCTAAAATAGTCGCTAGCACAGCTTCTCACTATCAACAAGGATATCGCTAACCCGCCTAGGGACATAAATAGTTGCGCTAAGCGCGTATATCGCCGGTTCCTAACACCTGCTAATTTTCTGACTTACCTATATGTATCATGGGAGGTGGATTGTAAAGCTAAGTCCACATCTCCCTATCAACAATGATTTCCCTATCGCTGTTCTTTATCGCTGGAAATCAAGCAATATTCCCGCTTTTCGCCGCTATTGCCGGGGTTTCTATCGCCTCGGCGATGCGCGTTGTTAATAGCGCCCTAACCGGGCGATAGAATCCGGCGATAGACGGCGATAGAAATGTTCACGCTAAACGCGGCCAGCGATAATTATCGCTGCCGCTTGATGATATGCCCCTATGTGTTTTAATTATTTTTTTCCCACGCTGCCCCCCGAGTCGGATTGGCAGCAGCCGCTGCTGTTTCTGCAGCCAATCAATCTGATGCCCTGGCACCCTGATGTACACTAGAGAAGACTCTGTCACAGGCGCTAAGAGGAACATATTGCGTCAATTGCCATGGATAGTTTAGTCAAGTACCATGTTCTTGTTCTGACAACTCTTAATAAGACCAAAGTGCTACCACCGACCACCAATAAACAGATATAACCTGGTACTTAGGTACAGAAAGTAACACTATGCACCTTGCCTCCGTTTTTGATGTAATACACAGTTACTCGAGGTAATTATAGTTAATGTAAAATATTCTTTAAATATAAAGGATTCAATTCTTTCATTGAACACAACCAGATGGAATTTTGTGCTTTTTGTTGTGAGGTCTCCGGGAGGCTTCTTTTGAAATACGAAAATACTAGATTTTCAAAGAGTTTCCTGCAATGCTCCTTCGTAAGTAGTTTTCTGGGTGACCAGGTTTAATTACTGTGAAAATTTGGCTAAGAAGTAGGGCTCCGCAAGCTGAATTTCCAGTAATATACTCTGTTTTTAAATCAGTAGTAAATGTCTTCCTGAAGTTGAAGACAGAGTTACGAGAACAGGAAGTTACAAACCGAAAGGCTTGGCAATGACAAACATTTTCCCCAGCTTTTACTCTCCGAAGCTGTTTTTGTTGAATGCTGCTCTCTTGGCAGCGGGCACCTGGCCCGCTGGGCCGCCCACTCTGGGTCGCTGCAGACCCAATGGGGTGTTTCATCACGCGCATTCATACTTCGGCAAGTGCAGCATGGAAAACCCTGATTGAACTTTATGTATGTATGTATGTATACAGGCAAAGTTTTACCTTGTGGTATGAGTGTTTGAATCTACCTAACAATTTGCGTGGAAAATGCACTGTTTGACCTGTTAAATATAATTTCCAAAGACAGCCCATAGGTTAGTCCTGTTGATGCCTGGCCTTGTTCTACTGGACCAGTCGAGGTTTATAGCTGGAAGAAATACTGCCGATAACCTTCCCAATTTCATTCACACATCAGTGTCCCTGAGGTGAACGCTATGGAGGTGTCTCTAGATGCCACCAAGACCTTTGACTCTATGGACTAGACTTTTATGTTTACACTGCTTGAAAATCTGGGGCTGGGTAGGGCGTTGATGGGTTGGATTGAGGTCTTGTACACATCCCTACGACCAAAGTCAGAATTAACAGCCTTCCATCCACTCCAATAGACATTGGTAGGGAAGCACGGCAGCGCTGCCCCCTCTCCCGGTCCTATCTTCCCAATCGATCGAACCACAAAAGTGTATCCTACGGGAAGTTTATCAAGATCAAGGCATTAAAATTGGCCGAAAGAGAATGCTACTTTCAATGTATGTAAATGGTGTGCTCCTCTTGGTCAAGAATCACGAAAGAATTCTGAATCCAGTAATTAGAGAAGTGAACGGTTTTGGTAGATGGTCGGGGATCTCTATTAGCTGGTCCAAACCCTGTATGATACCACTCAATAATGTTACCCACCTCTATCTAGAATACCCACTCCAGTGGCACATGGAACCTGTTAAATACCTTGGTATTTGGGTCCGTACGGACCAAGACGTCGTCGTAAGACTATGGTATACATCTGGTCACTGTTGCCTCTCTGATAGACAAATAGATCAGATTACCTCTGTCAATTGCTGGAACAGTGGGTATAATCAAAAGGGTTGTTCCTCAGCAACTGCTCTATTGTTTTCTAACTATTCTGATTCCACTCATAAAAGGTATTTTGAGGAACCTTGACACACTTCTCCTTCAACTAACATGGGCAAACAAACAACTCAGCAACCTCCGTATCATAAAAGGGGATTCGCAATACCAAACATGGAACTATACTATAGCAATAGCTAGTTAGTAATACAGCTACATGTTGGTTGGTAACACCTTTCTGACATTCACGCAGTTTTTATAGGAAACCATAAATGATTCACAACAGGTCCTAATATATTCTAGCCTTCACAGCTCGCTCTGTAAACTATATCCAGAAGCGAAAGAATGGAACCTTCTAACTATGATTGCCACTGGATTCAAGCTAGCCTGGCTGATGAGGGCTGTTAGCCCGAAACCGGTCCTAGGATGCTTGTTTGCGGTCCAGTGAAGACATGGCTTGGCAGTTCGGGCTGGACTGTTCCCATGAGGCACAGGGTCAAGACTGATTTGCATAAAGCTGTGTCTGAACTGGGGTGGCAAAGTGAGCTAAAGAACGATGATGGATTCAACCCAGATCTGTGACTGGGGGTGAGTCTCTGAAACGTTTCAGAGCTCCATCCATCATCTCCTTGGGTTTTCTTTGTTCGCCCTAAGTTGGCAGGGTATGCCCAGACGTGGGTCCCTTGCTCACTTTGCCACTGGATTCAAGATAGCCTGGCTGATGAGGGCTGTTAGCCCGAAACCGGTCCAAGGATGCTTGTTTCCGGTCCAGTGAAGACATGGTTTGGCAGTTCGGGCTGGACTGTTCCCATGAGGCACAGGGTCAAAACTGATTTGCATAAAGCTGTGTCTGAACTGGGGTGGCAAAGTGAGCTAAAGAACGATGATGGATTCAACCCAGATCTGTGACTGGGGGTGAGTGTCTGAAAAGTTTCAGAGCTCCGTCCATCATCTCCTTGTGTTTCCTACTTCCAACACCTACCTGCTAAACTCATCTCCAAAATGTATATTTGTGTCATGAACCATATCACTGTAGATAATATCAAGCTTATTGAGAGATGGGTGGCTGAGCTGGGAAGCAAACCTTACAGAGTTGCAATGGTCCTATTGTTGTCAACAGACAAAATATGTGTCCTCTAACTGGAAACGCAGATTAGCACACTACAAATTTCTACATCATGCCTACCACACCCCTCCGAAAATGCAGCGCTGCGGCCTTACCTGCTTGCCAAATTGTTGGGGGATGTCTCGTCCCAGATGCTGATTTTTTGCATTTTGCTTGGGAGTGGCCACAAATCTATGAGTTCTGGAAACACAAGTCAGATAATCGAGGAGAATATAGAAGTCTCCCCATTACTCGCCTTCTCAAAGAACATTAAGAAATGTAATAGGAAACTTATAGCGCTGGTTTTGCTGTTAGTCAAATGCCTAGTTGCAATGTCCTGAGCAGAGGGAGGTCTTGCACGTTCCGTGAATGGCTCCTAAATCTCACCACCAGTCATGAACTGTTAATGTTAAAAAATATATAAAAATAGCGCATATTTATTATATAACACATAAAAATAGTACACATTTACTATTTTATTATATAATCAATATGTACTATTTTTATATTTTTTAACATTGATTTATATTTATTTATATTTGTAACTATTGCAAATAATTTAATTTACCATTATTTCCTAAGGGGTTTTATTTTAAGCCCCACCTCCATTATTGTTTATCGTTTATCAGAGGGTGTTGAAGTACCAGTGTTTGGCCATGTATAGCAATGGAAGTACTACAATAGTTCAAGTTACTACAAAATTGTAAGTTACTACAAAAGTGCAGTTTCAAAATACTGAAAAGTAGTATACATACCACGAAATTGTAAACGCACTCAAAAGTGTAAGTTACTATTGTGAATCAAGCGCCCATATGCAGTGGCGGCTCCTCCGCTATGGCGGAGAAGCATTGCCCCACTGCTTTTAAGCAGTGCAACGTAAAGGAAACATAAAATGATAATAACTTTGAGTTTTTATCAGTTTATGTTTCTGTGCTGCTTTGCGGGCAGGCGGGGCTGCTCAGCTCTCAGAGCAGGGCAGGGGAGGAGTGGTTAGCCCACTCCTAAGTGCACATGACTGTTTGGCCGGCCCTCTTGGGCCGCACAAAACAGTCATACGCACTTTCCCTGTTCTCCATGCAGGTTGCATTACAGCCTGCGTGGAGAATATGCCCAAGCCCCCATTCCCTGGCTGAGCGTCACACCAGGACGCTCAGACCAATCACAATGCTGCATTGCAGCGTTGTGATTGGTCAGGGGAGCCTGGCTGTGCTTCCTGTTCCTCGAGTCAAGACGAGGAGAGCAGGAGCAGAGATGCGGGACCCGGCGGCAAGGTAAGTGTTTTTTTTTTTTTTACAATTTGCTCAGAAAACCACACCCTCCCCTCTTTTCCCCCGTGCCCACTCCGCCACCCACGAGCCATGCCGGCTGCCACTGCCCATATGTATTTAAGATAGGCTGCTTTCGAAACAGGCAAGGACATTGCAAAAATGCATACATTAAATACACTTTAACATAACTATTTCAATATTCTCACCATTTAGTTGCAACATTTTTTTTTTAAATCATATACGATTCCTCTGATTTTTAAGGCTTTCCAAGCCAATTTTATCTCTTTCTCTCCTTTAAAAACGTGAAAATAAATCCACCGTTTTTTGCATATTATTCTGGGGATTTGGATGGCCTCTACTCAAAACCTTAGTTTTTTCTGGTCTTTTATACAAGAACCAGTGAGAACTCTCATAATGAGGTCCTCTTCCTGATCATGCTTAACATAACCACTTTGAAATCACAAGAGCTCAGTTCTTCAAACGATCTCTGCAATACTGAAGATCACTTCAACCATATGGGTTGAAATGCACTATCTCTGCCCATGCGTGATACAGGCTACACAAAGAATTGAAAATTACTGGATATTTAAAGAGTTACTTAAAAAAATACTCAACACATCTCAAGGTGAAGACATGGTATTGGATTCTGTCTATAAGAAGCTCCTCCCTAATGTTCATTGAGGTGATTTCTGTAGCCGGTATGATCTAAAGCTCAACCACAAATTACTAGGGACTTTCTTTGTTACAAGGTGGACAGAGATCTGCGACATGACCAAGATGTAGAGAATCTTTGCCAAAGGTGGTAGACCGAAGATTGATTGAAAGGAGATATTTGGTGGTGGTAAAATGGCATACTTTAGTTTCTTGGGACAATCCTTGATTTTAGTGATGCATTGAAAAATTATGTGGCAATCAGAATGATGGTGAACTGCTGGAGTTTGAGGATTTCTACATTACAAAGGGGGACTGATGAGATCAAGGGATACAAAGGTTTTTAGGCTGTTGACAATATTGGTTATAGTGTTAGAGAAAACGTGTCCAAGATGCAATAATCTAACAAAATGTGACTAGGAGGTCCTGTGAGTAGCTTGAGTGAGATAACCTTGGAGCAAAATGATTTTATCATTAAAGAGGGTCATCAACACATGATATAGCCATTGAAAGGGTATCACTTGAAGTGCCTTCCGAGGAGACATTTCCTGGAACACCCAGAAGAGAACTTTGGAAGAATTGCATGCATTTCTAATGCGTAGCTGAAAGTCTGCATTTGTATTTTTTTGCTACGAAGTGGCAGCTTTTATCCACTATCAAGCGAAGTGGTTGATGAGTAAGCAAAATATTTTCCAGTAAATTTCAAGGTACCAGAATTTTCATTTCATGGGTCACAACTCATAAACCATGTATTTATTTAATTGATTATGCTTTCTTTTCCATGGAGGAGCCATTGCACCAATTGTTACCAGCAGTAGGTAATTCAGGATGAATGATGGGGTGTCAGAGACAGAGAAAGCTTTTTTGGGAAGGCAAGCAAGAATTCATTTGACTGACTATTCTAAACATTTCTTACTCAGAAAGCAGGGGTTTTATGTGGCTTGGCAAACTTTTTTTGTATTGCATTTGTTAGTCATGAAAAATGAATTCAAAGTATGGATGGTGGCATTCAGGAATGCCAAGGCTGGGGCTTGGGAGAACAACCAATAATGGCCATGGCTTGCAAGTAGCAGGGGCCAATACAACAGAATGGGGTGCACACATCACCAGGACAGCACATCACTGAGAGATGTAGTTTCCTAGAGCTCAGTCTGGTAAAAAGAGTTCTTGTTGGTTAAACATTCTACCACTGTGGCCAGATGTAATCAGCCCTTCACCAGGTGCCATCAAAGCCACTTGCAATCTTGGCACTTATATATTTACACCAGTCTGCCTTCATAAGTACAGATAGCCATAGTCTCAAATGATTGCTTCCTTTATCCTACCCTTCACAAGACGGGTGGTAATGTCCTAATCCTATCTTGCCTGGACTATGGCAAAACTACTTAACCACACCCGAGAAATCCACTGGCAGACTTTAGTTAGTCCAGAATACTGTGGCACGCCTAATTTCGCCCTCTCCCACAGTCGTCATATTTCACCTTTGGTCTGACCACTACATTGGCTCCCTTGTCACAACAGAGCTCTTTTGAGACTGTGGTGATCACCCACAGAGCTGACGAATCCAAAACCCCTAATTATCTGGAAACAAGTTCAGATACCATCAACCAGAGTGAGAGCTGGGCTCTTCCAAACTGGTCTAAATCCATGTACCCAGCACTCATACCACTACTTTTTGTGACTGGGCATTTTGCCTACAGCAACTGTCACGCTGCCTTCAAATATGATCCTTCAATTGAGAAGACTAGACCTCTTTTTTAATAGGCACAGTCTATGCCGTGCAGGAACGGGCGTTGGCATTCCCATTGCGGTGCCTTTTTAATAGGCACTGCTGTGGGAAGGCCAAAGGACCACCCACCAGACCACGAGAAAACTCGTAATCTTGCGGGCCACCGGCGTGCCGACCCGCTCCAACACCGCCAAACTCATAATCAGGCTCTATTTGTGTCCCCATTCATTTCAGTCCTGATGATGACCTTGAAAAATTTTGACCAGGGACGAAATTCATTGTCATTATAATGGACTGGATCTGGGCTACTGAAGGAGTAATGTACCAATATGATTGATGATAACATATGCTGCTCGAATTTCAAGATTGTAGTTTGTGTACTCATGTTTAGTTGTTGTTCACTGTGTGACCACTTGGGACACTCAGTCACTTTGGCTTTTTACTTGACTTTTTTGGTGATTAAATAATTGTACTTGTAGGTTGGCGTGGTGAATTATTTAAGCCACTTTAGTTGCGATGAGCCAAATTTCTTTTGTTCAAAAATACATTATAATTGGGATAAAGGAGTCCATAGTGATGCTTTGTTGTAAGTATATATGATTGCCCAGTTTCCGAGTGGTGTATTGAGATGACCTTGTCTATTGGTAATATTTGTGGGCTTTTTTAGAAGCAGCTGCAAAAATCGTTGTCTAAATCTACATCAAAAATCCAATCTATTGAGTTTTTAGAAACATGCCAAAAACATGGCTATTCAACTGATAACTGCCTGGCCTCTTTTGGACTTGTAGCTGCCAAACTGAATGGACAGGCATCTGTTTTATGCCCTTTTTATGACTATGTAAATCTGAATTCTAATTCTTAAGTGCTATTTTTGATGTGTTCTCTATAGTGCAAAGAAGCCTTAGCATAGGATTGTTTTATAAAGAAGAATTCAATTCACTTTTGTGGAGGGTGGTAGATGACTGAACCCGTGATGAAGGAGAGTAAGCTTTCCTTGTATGGACTATTCAGTGCCCTACAAATGATGTATGACTGGTGGATCAGCACCACCCCTCTTTAATGCCTAGACTTTCTGGTCTTGAAGACTATGTTGCAGTGCTTAATTTCAGCTGGTGGTTTCCGATGCTCCCCACTGGCACTTCATTGTCAGCACCCGCACTAATGACAGTCTGCCATATGGTGGTGCTGTCAGTCTGATTTAGAGAAGAGCACAACAACAGTTGTTTTGCAATTCAATATACAATAAAAAGGACTAATACCTGCCTCCCAAGCCATTCTTTTAGCATGGGTGGCCTGGAATAGTCTTAATTGTCACACGTGTAGAAATGTGATGGTTAGTAGTTGTGTTGGTGTTGTCATTGGCAGCGCTGGCAGGGGCAATGGGTGGTGTAAGCTGCAGTGGCCTCCTGACAAGGGCCCTGGAGAGGGTTGCAGCATTGGAGGATCCGCAACCATGTAGCCCCTGCCTCGACAAGTGCAGTGGCTTAAAGAGCGGCCAAGGGTGAGTTTGAGGATGCTGACTACATGTTTAATGGCAGATCTTTCAACGGATGATGGTGGGCAGAGGTTGTGATTGCTGTAAGGTAGGAGAAGGAGGGGAGCACAGAGGGTAGTTCCCCATGTGTCCAGTCCAAGATGCGGCATGGTCGTCTAGGTCTACCTAAATTGACAAACACTCTCAGATCAGCAAGGTGATGTCACAAGCTGCTTGGGTGTTTTAAAAAGTTGTATCAGAATGTTAAGGGCAAGTTACACCACTCAGCGGTTGCTGTCCTGTTGCAGCACATGCAGTAAGAGTCCATAAAGAAGCGACAGATGGTCTGCCTGACTCTCTCAATGAAAGTCTGAATTATTTACCTATTCATAACTGATCCCATACTTGGAACGTCTCTAGAGGTCTTGTAGCAGTATACTAATATGACATTCATTCATTCATACTTACAGTTGCCAAAGACAATCTTGCCGTTCTGTGGTGTAATGCACGGACTGTTCTCCATATTCCAAATTAGCAAACCCTTCATCAGAGTGTTTTTATTGAAGAAGCCTGTTTAATGAAGCCTTTTAAAAGGCATGAGATATTCGCTCTGTGTTGCTGCCAAGTCTTTGAGAATCATGCAATTAAGAGCAGATTCATCCTAAAAGATTATTTTTTGTACGTGAGGATCTTCCTTGCCATTGTTTGATAAATTAGGCTTTAAGAGAGGTATTCTGTGAACAGCACCTGCGCCCAGGCTGCAAGGAAACCTGTAAAAGCAAAGTTAAGTATTGCAGATAATCCCAAATCTAAATGTGTCAAATTGCTTGAGAAGTGAAGTGCATTCTGATCAATTCTCTAGTGCAGGTCATGGCAGACTGTTTGCTTTACAGGTGTTCTGACGGTTTTTTCTTTACAGCTGTATGAATCACGTCTTGCAAGGTGGATATAAAAATCTTTGGGGCTGATTCACAAAAGGAAAAAGTATTTAGAGTCATTATAGATGAGTAAGTTACACATATGTAAAATCCACCTGTTAGAACGGGGGGGGGGGGTTCAAATCCCCACCCGCTGCCACCAATGTTAGAACTGGGGGTCTCTAGTTGGCTGAGGTAGGTACCTTAGGCCAAATAAGGACCCTTGCTTCTATGTCAGGGAAAAGAAGGACACCTTCTCAGATAGCCCCTGCTCACCCCCTCGGTAGCTTGGCACGAGCAGCCAGGCTTATCTCCAAGGCAAATGTGTAAAGTATTTGCAACCACGCTCTCAGTAACACAGTGATAACACCACAAAGGGACTCCACACGAGTTTCATAGAAAAACAATTATATGTTTATATAAAAAAAGATATACGATGAGACCACACGATAAAAATCCAACATATCAATCAATCAATAATAAGCTTTATTCGACTGTTACAAAGACAATCATAAAAGCATAAAAGGCACATAAAATCAAATTCATGTCACTGATTACATACAATCATAAATACTAATACGGTAAAAAAGATATGTATCCAATGTACTTGTCACCCGAAGCATAAAAAATCACATAAAAACAAGTTCATAGCACTTATTGGATACAATCATAGCGGTTAATACATTTAAGAATGTATGTCCAAAGTCCTAGTCAACAATCTCGATCCTGACCCATCATCTCATTGCTATCCCAGATCATAGTTTTTCTGAGCCGTAGGACTCTTTTAATATATAATGCAATCCTCCATGCAGTATGAACATTTTCCAGAAATTGCAGGCGGATTAGTGCTGGGCGACACTGTTTAAGGCCGTAAGCTTTTAAAACTGGGATCAGTAACTCTTTTCTTTGCTTCATATAAAATTTACAAAAGAACATCACGTGTGATGTAGATTGAGTTGATTGCAAATCACACGGACAGAGAGGTAAAGTGCGGGACCAGTCATTCATTTTCGGGAAAGACAGGAGTCTGTGGATAGTACCCATCCTAAATCTAAATAATATCATTCTATCAAACCCGCTGGAAGCAAATGACAGATAGGGCTCCAACCCCTCCGAAGTGCGTATTAGCTGGTGTTGCAGGGCACTAGGTTTCGATAGCTCTCCTGCCGATCTTACTTCACCCAAATATGCTAAGCCCATTAATTTCAAATCTTTTCTAGAGAGTCTGGACATTAAGGCGGGATTTGTATAAAACTCTGGGTGGCCTAATGTTAATAAAAATGTTTCCACGTACTTCACCCACGGTATCAAATGAACCCCCTCCAGTCTCATTATGTCCTGCATAATGGTTCTATTTAACACAGTCTGCTCCCTAGTCCATATTCTGTGCCAGAGGAGTATGGGTTCCAATTTAATTAGATCCGAGACATGCATAAGACCCAATTCCTCATGGCACACAAAAGTGGAAGTACTTTGCGGGGCCGATAACAGAAAACGTAGAAAAGCATTTTCCACTAGTTGCAACTCGTGTGTGTTCGTAAAACCCCAAACCCCTGCTCCATACATAGCCACCGAGAGACATTTTGCCTTGTAAATTTGTATGATTTCAGCTGGTGGCCTGCGTCCCAGATTCCTACAAAAAGTGACGAGTGCACTAGTGGTTCTCATGAAGGCTAATTTTTTTGCAGTTACAGTTTTTGCCCAAGTATCATTGTCATTGAATAATATACCCAAATATGAGAAACTTAGAGTCTGAGATACCCTTTTACCCTCTAGGTATATTTCCCTGCCTCTACCTCTAAATTTCTTATGACCAGAACTCATTATAAAAGTTTTAGTAATATTAATATTTAAACCCAGATTCTTCATAAAATCGTTAAAACGAACTAAAACCCTTTGGAGACCATTCTGCTTGCGAGCCATCAATACTGCGTCATCCGCATATAGTAAAGTAGGTATTGAGCGACCTCCCACCTGAGGAAAATCTAGCCCACTCTTGAGAAGTTCATTACCTAGTTCATTAATATACAAATTAAAAAGGAAGGGGGCCAGGACACAACCCTGCCTGACCCCCCTCCTAATTGGAAAGGCTTTAGTGCATTCACCTCCCTTACCATATCGGACCCTAGCTGCCGCATCACTATACAATTGCTGTAAAAAATTTACTATGTTCTGATCCACACCCAGTGACACTAAGATCTTCCATAACTTACAGTGTCTCACTGAGTCAAATGCGGCCGTTAAATCCACAAAGGCCATAAACAGACGGCCCTTTTTTGCCCTTGTGTACTTCCCTACCAGCATTGATAAGTTCAGGCTTTGCTCAATCGTGCCCAGTCCTTCTCTGAAACCGTATTGTAGGTCCGAGAGGATACCGGCTTCATCTGCCCATGTTTCCAATCGCTCTAATATAATCCGCCCTACCACTTTCACCATTGAATCAAGGAGGGAGATAGGTCTATAACACCCCGGATCAGTTCTCTCCCCTTCTTGAATATCGGAATTATGGTCGATTCTGCCCAGGAGTTGGGCGGTTTTGACCTAAGGCTAGCGTTAATTACCTGAGTAACTACGGGACCCCACAGATTGACATTATCTTTAAACAAATCGACTGGGACCCCGTCGGGTCCTGGGGCCTTACCTCCCTTGCTCTGTGACAGAGCCGTAATCACTTCCTCTAATGTCACCTGCATTGCTTCTAGGTAAATGGCCTCTTGAAAGCCATTATTCCCACACCTTTTAGGGTCATCATCCAAGTTATCATTATATACATTAGAGAAAAAAGTTACCCAATCCTCTTCTGCGATCGCTATCTCTATAGAGGGTCCCTCAGCCGGGGTCAAACAGGGGGATCTAACTATACGCCAAAAAGCCACATTGTTTTTCTGCAGTGCAGCTGTTTGGAGTGCTTCCCATGCCTCTTCCCTTAGGCATCTCTTTCTTGCCTTAACTGCTCTCTTGTAATCAAACCTAGCTGCTTTGACTTCAGGGATAGACCTCGGGTTTTTATGCAACGCCGTCTTTAGCTTGGATTGGGCTTGCCAGCAAATTTTGTCAAACCAACCCACAGTATTCTGTTTATTTTTTAATTGAACCCACAAGAGGTTCTTCACCTCTTTAGATAATTCTAAATAGGATTGTACTATCTGATCGCAGGGAGCATGCTCATTCAGACAGATATCCATAGCGTGTTTACTAGTGGAGATCAGTTGTTTAGTCAACACCACGGGGTCCACCTTAGACCATCGAATAGAATATCCGTTTATTTGATTTAATACTAGATCTCCTGGCAAAATAATGCCTCTGTTATTCTTATGCTCATCGTGAGTGATCAGGGGGGGGCGTAAGTGAGAAACAAAGGGGAAAATGGTCACTTATTGCTATGTCCCCTACCTTAAAGGTTTTGAGCCTTGATGAATGGGGGTGAGAGACTAGCATGTAATCTATTATAGAACGGTAGCCTCGACCGTTGCAGGTGTATGACAAAGGTAAAAAAGGAGTTAAAAGATCATTTACTATGCTAAGATCAAACATGTGCAGGAATTCGTTGAAGCAGTCTCCTGCCCTTGAGTGACTAAAATGAGTACAAGATTCATCTTCAATCTGGGCCAGACCACACATCTTAGGATCCCTGTTTGGGCAGGGTGGACAGTTTAAATCTCCCTGAACTATAATCATACTGTCTCTGGTGCCTGTTTCAAGGATGGTACTTAGATTCCCACTTAACTCTTTGATCACACTGCTAAGATTTTCTATCGGGGCATTATTATAGAAATTTGTCACAATCACGGAGTGGGTTCTTCTGCATACAATTTCAATAATATGGAAATGGCAATCTCCTTGATGGAATATAATTTTGTCCACACTAAGGCGGTTTGAGACATAAGTACACAGCCCTCCTTTAGGTCTCCCCCCCCTACCCTTCATGGCCTGACTATTATAAGTTTTAAAGCCATTAATATGTATCGGTTCTAAGCACCACGTTTCCTGGAGGCTTATGATGTCCAGATCTTGTATGAACTCAACCCACTCTTTATTATCGATCTTGGGGCGCAGCCCAGCTATATTCCATGCACAAATGTTCCAAGTTATGGCAGAGGGGGAAGTTACACAGCTTTCCTTACCTGGGCGCAATGCATAATTAAGATTATTGTTATCCGAGCCCCCTATATCAATACTGCGGTCACACGCCACCGCCTGTTCAGCGGTAGGAGTTGCTAGGACCGGTATTTTGGGTGAAGACGCTGCTTGGCCTAGAGTTAGAGGAAAAGATGCGTCATTCCCCCTGTTCGACTGCCCTGTAGAGATGTTATCACAAGCTGCTATTTCCCCTGATCTCAACGTGGATGTATTACAGAGTCAGTCTATCTCCTCCAGGTTGTTTAACGCCTGAAAATGGTTGGAAGTAGGTACTGTGTAAACATACGCCAGGGGACCGGTTGAGAGACCATCCTCTCTGCTGGGCCATGCTAATTTAGGGGGGCGATAAAAGAAACCCAGCGGGACCACACTAATCCCAGTGCTCCTTACTGGCCAATTCCCCACGCTTTCCATAATCATTCGTACCAGTTGTCGTGAAGCAAAAGATAACACTATGCAGTCACCAGTCAGGGTTTTCGCAGAATTCCCCACCCAAGCGATTCGCCGAGCCATTTTAAATTCGGAGAAAAGTCTGCTATTAATTCCTGTTTTCCCCGACAAAAAGTTTAGGACCTTATTTCTTAGTGCCTGCCAATGTTCTATTTCTCCAAATGGGAGAGGCGGGACGTTAACCAACACCACAGTTATCGGAGTCGCATCTGGTGGTAAGTGTAGAGTCTTAGGGGGTCGTGTTTGCGATGGTGTTTGCGGATATAAAAAGGTATGATTTTCCTTTTTAGCTCCTTGGTCCCCTCTATCTGTTTGACGACCTTGATGAGCTTGCCCCGAGGACTCTATCTGTGGGTGCGGTAGACCCCCCTTCCTATTCTCTGCCATCCTGTCTTTCCCCGTTCCCTGATAAGATGGACCGGCAGAGGCGTTTGTTATTGTCAGGGGATGCAGACCTATGTTAGTGTGGTTTCTGCGGTTCGTATCGCTATGCCCGCTCACCCGAGATACGGGCGTCTGATCCTCTACCAGCTGATGTGAATCGATATTTGGGGGGGTATGGGTACTCAATGGTGCTATCTGAGTAAGCAGTCCTTTCTCTATATTAACTAACCGCTTCTCCATGATGTCCAACTTATTTACGACAGGTTTTAGTAGTTCAGTAATGATTTCCTTGACTTTATTCCAGAGTTCTCCGTCGTCATGGTCATGGAGAGTATTTGTTAGAGTACTGGCTTCCTTCAAGTGAGGGATTACTTGCGCAGAGACAGTTATTTGATTTCTCCCTCCTATATTTCCTTGTCTGACTGAGCCCTGACCTTTTCTTTTCTTTGCGGGCGGTTGATGCGGTCTCGTCTGGCTGATTTTTGACTTCTGCCCCTGAGTCCTTGCATTTATGGGATTTTCCACAATAGGGAGTTGTTGTCCTGGGCTACAGACATGGTCATTCCCCACCAGAGGCACCGGAGCCAAAGATGCCGGTGATGATGTTTCCACCGGCAGTACGTCAATGGGGATAGGTTCGTGGAGCGTTGCACGTAACCGAGGCGTTTGAGGAGACCTCGCCAGTGGTTCTAGAGACAATCTCCGCTCGGTCAATGCTATTTCGTGCATCAGCGTAGATTCTGCTCTCTGCAGGAAAGCATCTAGTGTTCCCACCACACCCTTCCCTGTTAGATGTTTGGCCTTGCTCATTGTGCGCGTGCTCTCCTGAAGGACGGTGTCAGGCAGCTATTGCCACTTGCAACCCCCAAAGTGTTAAAATCATAAGCAGTAATAGGAGGAAAAGTCTCACCGCAGGTTTCAAAGTTAGAGGGCTGGCCCAGCCCAGCCTCGCCCTTGGCCCGGGTTTCGACCGGGCGCGCCCGCGAGCGTCCCGCACTGCGGGAGGCAAGTCAGGTATTTAAAGCGCCGGCTGGCGCGGGATGTTGACGCGGCTCCTGCCGCGATTCAGCCTGGTCTCTGCAGTCCTCCCCCGCGGCCAGAAGCAACACGGTGATCTACAGCTCCCGCGCTGCGGGAGGCAAGTCAGGTATTTAAAGCGCCGGCTGGCGCGGGATGTTGACGCGATTCAGCCTGGTCTCTGCAGTCCTCCCCCGCGGCCAGAAGCAACACGGTGATCTACAGCAGGTTATTAGGCCAGCAAGCACTGGTAGGTTCTTGCAGTATTAATGAGCCATTCTCAATGATCTAATGCAGTCCTAATGCAATGCTATGCAGTTCGTAATGCAAGAATCAGGCAATTCGTAATGCACCAATCAGGCAGTTCGTAATGCGAAAATAATGCAATTCGTAATGCAACAATCCGGCAGTTCGTAATGCAAAAATAAGGCACTTCGTAATGCAACAATCAGGCAGCTCGTAATGCAAAAATAATGCACTTCGTAATGAAACAATCAGGCAGTTCGTGATGCAAAAATAAGATACTTCAGCACCGATCGCGGTGCTCGGGACGGTATCTATGCCACTCTTACTGACTTGCGGTCAGCTACTGCCAAAATATGCCCCCAACACTGTTCTGATGGAAAACAAAGTGCAGCTCCACACTCCGGCCCCGGTACTGCCACTCCTCGGCAAGTACGGACCGCAATACGGACTGGAGCGGAGGCAAAGATGGGAAAGGCCGAGAGCGTTTCTCTCGGAGCCCGCACCCCGCCCCAGGCAGCGACACACGCACGCTCGCTGAGCGTTACCTGGGGGGTGCGATCTCACTCTCCTCTCCTCGCGATTTGGGCCTCCGTTGTGACTACATTGATCTTGGGCAGTGGAACTCAGGCCCCCCCGACGAGGATGGTTCAAGGTCCCTCCTTGGCAAAGGCAGGCTCGGTCATGCGGCACAGCTCCTATGGGGACGCCGGTCTGGGCCGATGGCAATGACGATCGCAGCAGCTCTGGTCACGCTGCTCGATCGAGGCAGAGAACAAGACTGCTCCGGGACACACAGTCACGGGGCAATTCCTCACGAAGGTCTCAGGCTGCAACAGGGCACACGCACACAGCGTCGCTGAGACTCACTTGAGCTATGGGTGCACACGATCACAGGGCAATCCTCACGAAGGTCTCAGGCTGCACGAAGCACACGCACACAGCGTCACTGAGACTCACTTGGACTCCGGGTGCACACGATCACAGGGCAATCCTCACGAAGGTCTCAGGCTGCACGAAGCTCACGCACACAGCGTCGCTGAGACTTCCTTGGACTCTGGGTGCACACAATCACGAGGCAATCCTTACGCAGGTCTCAGGCTGCAAAAAGCACACGCACACAGCGCCGCTGAGACCCACCTGGAAACTTTTATGTTCCTGAGTTTCCACAGCAGGGAGCCAGCTCTCCTCGGGCCCTTGGGGACAAGTTACTTCAGGACACAGCACACAGCAAAGTCCTTTCAAGCAGGGGGACACAGCACACAGCAAAGTCCCTTAGCCTCTCCTTGGTTAAATCAGCAAACTGCAGGCCAGCCCCAGAACACACAGCAAGGGTCAGTCCTTTCCTTCAGTCTCTTCAGCTGTTTCTTCCTTGGCAGAGGTTCCTCTTGACCACAAAGTAGTTTCAATCCTTTTCAGTCTTGATCAGTCCAACGTTCAGGGGTTTCAGCTCTCATAGTTATACACCTAAATGTCTTTGAAGTCTTTGTGTTCAGGGGGGCACTGACCCCTGTCTAAACCAGTTCTGGGTGTCTCCCTGCCAGTGACATCTTCTTCCTTTGATAGTGGGGGTCTGGATCTTCAATCACTCAGCAGGAGATGGAGCCATTGTTTTATGGTGGCAGCCCAGGCCTCTTCACCTCCAGGGGCTACTCCTCCCCCCTACACTTCAGATGCAGGTCAGCCTGTTGCTGTCTCACCTCCTCCCCTGGGTCAGGACATTTCCCAGATCCTATCACATTCAAATCCAGACAGTCAATCCACAACCAGGCAGAGACACACAGAATTGTTAGAACAAAAAAACCAACCACTTCTAAAAGTGGGGTTTCTAAACACACATTGCAAAAACCACCTTCAGAAAAAGATGTGTTATTAATTTGTGAATTCAGGCACACTAAACTTCAACTCTCCATCTTAAGCCTATGGGAAGATAGGCTGGAAACATATTACACAGCCTCCCTCACTCTGTCCTATGGGCAAGATGGCCTTGCAACAGTGAAAAACGAAATGGAGAGTATTTCACTGTCAGGACATGGTACACACCTTAGTACATGTCCTACCTTTCACATACACTGCACCCTGCCCAGGGGTGTACCTTGGGCCTACCATAGGGGTGTCTGATGTGCATAAAAAGGGAAGGGTAAGGCCTGGCAAGTAGGTGCACTTGTCAGGACAACAAGGCAGTTTAACAAACTGCGCGCAGGCACTGCAGTGGCAGGCCTGAGATCTCTCTTTAAGGCTACTGGTGTGGGTGGCACAATTAGTGCTGCAGGCCCACTAGTAGCATTTGTATTACCAGCCCTGGCACACATAGTGCACTTTACTAGGGACTTTACTAGTAAGACAAATATACCAATTATGGACAACCAATTACCATTACACTTTATACAGGGAGCACTTGCACTTTGACACTGATCAGCAGTGGTAAAGTGCCCAAAGCATCTAAGTTGGCAACACCATGTCAGAAAAAAGGTCTAGGGGGAAGGCAAAAAGTTTAGGGAACTTTAGCCAAAAAGGGCCAAGTCCAACACCACCCAATTTACAAAAGGAAATACAAGTGCAAATCCCACACCGTGTGAACTTCTCACAATAACCCATTTGCACTGATTGTGGCTGGGAATATGGAATCCAAAACATTGACGAGACAGAAAATCATTACAAAAATATCAAGGGACAACATATTAAAAGGCAACTGTACAGATGGAGGTAAAGATTTACTGTTGTTAACTTCACATCTGCATACCTTGAAGATATATATGACCAAGGTACGTGTATGTGGAGTTAGGTATAGCAAATGTATAGACACTTACCTTTCGATATTTTGTCCCTCAATATTGTTGTACCGATATTCTGTCCCATCGATATTCAGGATTCGATATTCCCAGTCTAAGCCGTTCGCTCCTAATTTACAGTGGATTGAAGCAGTAAATACAATTGAATTAGGATTATAGGGCCACTAAGTGTCCAAAGAGCAGCCAATGGTATGCAATATAAAAATTGGCAAACACCCACAAATGGCAACATTTCAAATGGTAAAGGATAGTATCTTTTAGGGAAAACTGATACAAGAATTCACATTAGTTTCCTATGGGAAGTGCAAGCTACCTGCTCAGGTTTTGCAACAGAGCTAAAGACCAAGGGCCTGGTTTTTCTGACTTTCAAATAGCCGTATGAACATTTTACACCAAGTGACCTTTACTCACTCAAATCAAAGCTATACAAGAGAATTAGCAAACCTGAGTAGCTTGCACATAGGAGTAGAAGTAAGTTACATACTGAGAAGAGTACTCAGGTTTACTGAAATCTTGTGTATCAGCCCGCTAACGAGTCCATTTATTTACCGTACACAGTCAGTGGCTGGGCAATTGCTGTAGGAGACAGGAGCCACTCTGGTAGGAGGCAGAGAATTCTTCATTAAATATCAGGCCCTTCCTCAGATGTAGCATCACCTGCATTCACCTATTTCTGGCTTCATCCTTGCTCCAATTGAAATCACATCATAGCAGTCCTTTAGGACGCAGACGCCGGACACACCAATATCCCATACATCATGACCCTCACCATAGTACAGCATCTCCGACACTGTACATACAAATACTGTCAGGCCAAGACACTACAGCAGTCTTATCCTAAGGGTCCCATCACCTCTCATCTAGACATGCAGCGAAACCCTAGTAAGTGGGTATTTATTACATGTTCATTGACTGGCTTCCCTTCTGAAGCAACTGCAGATTTGAGTGCCTGTTGTGACAGTGAAAACACAGGGTAAATACCTAACTTCTTGGAACACAACTGCGATTGTCAGGTGTTAAATACCAGAACTGCCGCTTGAATGTCTAACAAGTAAGTAACTCTTTGGCAATGCCTGAAAGCAATTATATTACTGAGCCAGGACAAACCTAAGCCTGAGCCTAACATGATTTCAGTCCCTCACAAAGTCATCATGGTGTCATTCTTGTTTGGACATTTAGGTCCTCCTTACAAGTTAAGTTCTAAATTCCAATCTCTCTGCAACCAGAGTTTGAACAGGGACCAAATTATGAGTTGTGTGATTGTCATTTGCTTAAAGTTATTACCTGATAGCCTTTGGCTACAAGCAGTAGCGGCTGCTACCGCGCATCAGTGGTGCGCAGGCGTGGAGGGAGGGGTGAGGGTTAAAAAAGAAAAATGGAAAAAAAAAAAAACTTACCTTGCCGGCTGCCGCCTCTCCTTCATTCCTCTTCCACGACGGCAGGAACAGGTAGCACCCAGGCTTCCAGAGTCCTCTAGCCAATCACAACGCTGCTGATAGCAGCGCCGTGTTTGGTCTGAGCGCTGTGGATCACCGCTCAGATTGGGACTGGGGGCCTAGGCATATTCCTCACCAGGCTGTGCATTGCAGCCTGGTAAGGAACATGCACAGTGCGCATGTCTGTTTGGCTGGCCTGAGACGGCCAGCCAAGCAGTTATGCGCACTTGAGGAGTGCCTACCACTCCTCCCCTGCTCTTTGGGCAACGCAGCCCCGCCCGCCACGCACCTGGAGATCCGCTAGGGAAAAATAAAATTATAATAACCTGGCGTTATCATTTTATTTTTCTTGTGGGGCGACGCTCCTCCACCTTAGCGCAGGAGCCGTCACTGGTTACTAGTGGCCTGAGAGTTACCACGCGTTTTGGAATAATGGGTTTTGTGATATGTATCAGCAAGGCAAATCTGTTTATCATGGGACCTGCCATAATATAATGCCAGATTTAACATCCGGAATTTAAATCTGCATGTTATACTGAAAAAACGTGGGATAGGTGATAATTATCACCGATAGCTTTCTGTTGGGTGCAATAATTATTCGCATTCGATAATACCCAACTCATATGAGGGACAAAAAGTCTGGCAGGCCAAACCTGCTGATATTTATGAGGGAAAAATACCCTGAAAAGACGCAACATGCGTAATTCATTGTGTTAAAACCAATTCATCATGTTATGCCCCATTTTACTGTTGTAAACTCAGAATCAGATGTATTTACCAAACGTGGTCAATAACTCAACCGTGGGTAATTATATTTACCAAATTTGATAAATACCCCTCTATTTTCTGCCCAGCATGTAATAATGTGATTAAGGCTTTAAGATCAATTTATCCTTCAGTAGAATTGTGCACCATCTATCAAACATGCTTCGTATTTCATTGAGCCAAACATGCCCCCGGGTGCAGTTCCATTAGCACAAAGGTAAAGTCTTTGGCTAAATATACTCTACCAATCTCACAGTGGAAAATAGTGCACATTGAAAGGCATAGAGGTGTGCTCCAGAGCACCATGCCAAGGCCATACTCAAATACTATGGAATGAAAGAAATACTAAGTGAGTTTTCTGAGGTCCCCTAAAAGAACATCAGATGGACTTTGCATATTCACTTTTCAGTATCAATATAAAAAAACATTTATTGGACAGTTTGATATTACATGTCGTCAATGATGTTAAGTCACCAAAATACCAGAATGTTGTGATAGTGCCATCACATGACATGTGACCCTAATAACATCACATGAAGTGATGTCACTAGGACTTTGACTTGTATAATCACTGAGGGGCAGATTTAAAAGCCCCTTGCGCCACTTTTGCATCACTTTTCCCATGTTAAAGTGACGCAAAAGTGGCGCAAGGGGCTTGTAAATCTGCCCCTGAAAGATTAATAACAGACGGGAAGTTGCTAAATGAGCTGGAAGTCTGGTTACCATCTCCACTCTGTAGAAAATGTCCAACTAATGTACATTTACAAAAAAACAGAGGTATCCCTAAAATTGGAATTTGTAATGGATGTAAATTGACCTTGTTCACTAGAGTAGTGGTGTTGGCAATGGTGCACCCGCACTGGGATCATGTTAGGAGTGTCCATTCTTTTGGGGTTGATACGGTCATTTTATCCCAGTAGCACAGCAAATAGCTGCCCAGGTACAGCCATTACGATTCAGACGCAGTCATCACATGATCAATGACAGCCTTAAATGCCCAGCAACAGCTCTCCTATCCTAAGCGTAGCCACGAATGCCTAACAGGCCCGAATGCAGAGCACAGCCTCAAATATCCCAATGAAACTACGAATTGCAGCTTCAAATGAAGACTGTAATCTCAAAGGGAACAACACCAACTGCCCAGATACAGTCTGCAATGCCCAGATACCTCCTTTAGGCACCCAGCACAGCCTTATATATCTGAAACGTCCAGGCACAGTACCACATGGTCAAATACAGCCCAACATGCTCACAGCCAGCCTCACAGTCCGGGCACAGTTCCCGATATCCAGGCACAATGACCTAAATTGTGCCACCATAATATGCCCATGGACAAGTCTCGAATGCCCAGGCACAGCACAGAATATCCAGGAACAATCCAAAATGATGAGAGAGAGCATCAAATATTAAAGTACAGTGTCAAATGTCCAGTCCCATCCATCATATGCCCATACATGGCAGAACCAAGGTGCGCAGATGTAAGGCTTCCTTAGGCTCAGATATAGCCTTCAAGGCACAGTGAATATTTCCTGGGACTGGGTTAGCTTTGGAAGCCCAGTGCCACCATCTCATGGAGGGGGATAGCCTTAAATGCCCGCATGTGCCTTCCCATGAAGAGACTCATCCTCAGGTCTACCATGCACGCCCGACAACTCCAACATCAGACTAGCCTGCTATTGTCCACACCACCTGCATATTAAAATCTGAATTAATGACAATTAGGAGAGCAAAGAAGAATGTTCCTCAGTGATGTAACAGAACTTGAGCCCCCCCCCCCCCCTGCAAACTACATGGAGGGGGGCCCCATGCTCTGGACCCAGCCAGGAGCTCTTAGGCCAGAAGCCCGCCTCCCGTGCATAGTGCCGGATGGGGGGTCCTTGAGCTAGGGGGCCCCCCACACCACGGGGGCTATTGTTACGCCATTGGTGTTCCTGCCTTCCACAGAAGTGCACTGAAGTGGTCTGTGTAGGGCTTGGATGCTACCCGAGGACAGATGGCATGCTTATAGTGACCACTTTTGGACATCTGTCTCCTCGTGAATAGGTGTTGTTTGCAGGTATTTCGATATTCCATTTTTCAAGCTCATGGCTGACTTTAGTTTAAGCCCCTGTGCATGAACGTACATTACACATTTGTATTTCGTTTTTATTATGATTTTTAAGGACAGGTGACATTTCTGACACTGGGTAATGAATGTTGTGTACTTCAATCTGCAGAGTCACGGACAATGAGCAGCTGCACACTTTAAAAGTAAACAAATTATCCAGTATGTGTCCACTTTAGCTTCTACCTATAGTGGGTTTGTTTTGGATATGATAACATTGCGAATTCACCGGTCACATCTTTTTCAGTGTAGTTACCAATACATACTGGTGCAGTGCAAAGGATGCCCACCCTTTATACGTCACAGACTCTTAAACACACAATATGAAAGTGCACTTGGCACATGATTCATGTATGGGTTAATGAACTAATGTAAGTGCTGCACTTCACATTATTAAAGAGTGCCTTCACTGTAGGATTGGAGAACTTACCCACATAAATGTTTTGCCATAATTAAGTGTGATTAGTAAAGAATCATTTTCCTTCAGTAGACAATGTACTCACTATGGAGATGAAATGTGACTTTCGTAATATGTGTGCTACTTCATGTGAATAATATTTAATGAATTGAAACTTTTATAAAAACCTTCCTCATATATGTAGAAAATAATCCTAATAGAAACTATATGACATTCATATAATGTGTGCATTAATATTCTATATATTTTATTTAAATGTAGTTCTCAGTCATACTTATAACTGAATATTTTAATGATTGTGAGAAGTTGGCCTGGTATATGCTGTCCACTAATTAAAGTGGGCACCCTGTAACAGTCCAAACAACCCTTATGGTGATTTAAGAGGTCAAAGATAACCTTAGAAAGCTATCCAAGCTGTGGAGAGCAGCCTTCAAGCTTAGTCTTGAAGGAATGTTAAGCAGCTTGTTGTACCAGAATGCAATCTTATAGTATTGGTTAAATGAAAGGAGAACCACACAGTAGTTATAAAAATATGTATTTATTAATATAACACTCTCTAGTACGACACAGTATCTCCTACATGGAGATAATCACAATGCACACAATACTTAAGCACGGAAATGACAGTAAATAGCACTAATACACAGTGGGCCCCAGGGGGGGACCAAACCATATACTAAAATAGTGGTATAAGAACCACGACTCGAGTCAAGACAGTGTCGAGAGGACGTAGAATCGCTGGGACCCCAAGGAACCACCCAAGGTGAGTAAGAAGGGACCCCACGGAGGACGGGTGCAGTGTGGGAACACGACTGCGTGCTCCGTACAATTCTATGGGGAAGTCGCAGTTGAAGTTTTAGAGTTTAAGGACCCTTCCCAGTGGACTTCAAAGAAACCCCGTGGAAGTTAGGAGGTTGGAGAGCCACCCCACCCATGGATCCTGAGGTACCCGAGTTACCTATCCCAGGGAAGCCGGGTGCATAGGTCTGAAGTGGCGTCGGAAACCGCCGTCAAACTCAATGGAGGACTTCGAAGAAGAGCCGCTGTTGGAAGGAAGAAAAGTGTCAGTTGGTATCCAAAGGTGGATTCTTGTCGAAGAGTACCTGAAAGCGGAGGGGACAGTGTCTGGGTCACTCAGGAGTAACCAGGGGCTCAGTAGATGAATGCCCACTGATGTCGGGTGCTTCAGGTGCGATGATGGAGTTCTTGACTCTGCAGCCACGGGGACCAGGAGACGTCAAGGACAACCAGGAGCCGGATATGAGCTGTCCCACACAGGATGTCGAGTGCTGAGGGGTCAATGTCCGGCGGGAGCACCAACAAGCCTTGACAACGGCAACCCACGCAGAAGTCAAGGATGTGTACGGTTCGGACCAGCAAGGTCCAGGAGACTCACCACAGCAAGGGGAGTCAGGGCAGGCCTGGAGCAACCAGGGGAGCCCAGGAAAAGCAAAGTTGACCCTCAAGTGGACTCACATGCTGGAGGCACAGGAGTCGCAAGAGGACCTCAAGTGATTTCACTAAACAACAGCCCACGGAGCACTCGGTGCAAGGAAGCCGGAGTCCTGGTAGGAAATGGTGCCAGAGGTTGGGGCTACTCGGATCCCAATGCACTTGTTCGGGAAACACCAACAAGCATATGCTCTTGCAAATGTACGCGGTGCACAGGGGTTCGAGTATTGCAGCCCCCACAAGGTATTCTGACCTCAAACTTGGTAAGAGGGCAGCTCAGACCTGGAGAGACATAGAAACCTACCTCCTGTGTTGCTGAAGCCTTTGGAGTCCATAGGAGCTCAGGGTCAGCAGACCAGACAGCAGTGTTGCGGTGCCTGCGAATGCAGGGGAGTGACTCCTTCACTCCAAGGGAGATATCTTTGGTTTTCCTTGATGCTCCACAGGTCCTGTACGGATCCTGTATGGTGCACGGGCACAGACGATGCTTCAGACTGAGAGGGAGATGAAGTCGGGCCCAAACAAAGTCCAGCGAAGTCCAGAGTGTGCAGACGGTCGTAGTTCAGTGGTTTCTGGTTCAGAATCTTGTCCACGTCGAATCTAGGGTCCTACAGCCAGGTAAGCCCTTTTGTACCTACAGAAGAGGGTTGGACAGATTCAGGGGACCCTCCCAGGGGAGGGTCTGGACAGTGGGGAGGTTACTCCCATGTCATTTGTCCAGTTTTGCACCAGAGCAGGAGCCACCGGCTCCCAGGACTGGTTTGAACTGGACTATGCACAGGGACACCAAATGTGCCCCTCATGCAGACTTTCGGTCGCTGGCAAGAACACCCACCCAGGCCTAATACACTAAATCCTGTCTGGGAGGTGGTCACACCTACCTGTGACAGGATGCATATTGTTCTGCCTTCCCCTGCTCGAGCTTGACTCAGCAGCAGGAGGGCAGAAATGTGTCTCTGGTCGGCAGCAAACATTTTGTGCTGCCCGGGACTAAAAGGCTGTCACCGGGAACACCAGGAACCCAACGAAGCTCGCTACTGAGGGCTGGAATCATACCTCCCACACCGGTTACCGGTGTGGGGGTATGATTCCAACATGTTTGACACCAAACACGATAGGGTTTGTTTCAGCCGTTTTAGAGTTGGTCATTACGCGGTCGCATAATGCCACTTTATATGTTGTAAATGGCTGATGCACTGACAACCCAGGAGAATCGGCTCCGTAGGCTGCAGGGGTGTCCTGCTCATGCAGGGGCACCCTCTCACTTAGAACCAAGCACCCTGCCCTCAGTATTGTAAAAGCCTGCTAGAGGGGTGACTTATAGGTTTTAAGTGCAGTGACCCTTAGATATAGTAAACCTATATCTTAAGTAAGTGGTGCATGCACCAACTTACACAGGCTGCAATGGCAGGCCTGTCGTTCCATTTTGCATGGCCTCTCATGGGTGGCATAATACATGCTTCAGCCCATGGGAGGCCTCTGGGGTACCTATGCCCTGGGTACATGGGTACCATATACTAGGGACTGACAAGGGTACCCCAGTATCTAATCTGGAGTGTAGCTAAGTACATAACATAACAGTTTAGGGAGAAAGCAGATAGGCTAGGGTCCTGATAAGCAGGAACCCAGTCAAACTAGTCAAAAACAGTATCACATTTAGCAAAAAGTGGGGGTAACCATAAGAAGGAGATCCTACTTTTCTACAATGATTTATTGAATATTATATGTAGTATGAAACCTAATGCATTAGAAACATATATTAGTTTATGTTTAAATATGCACCATTGAAATTAACGTTTAAACTTGTCCGGAGAAGGCCTGTATTTCACCATGCTCCATAAAGCTGATTTCAATTTTCTGCTAACTAGACATGTCTTGCAGGTATTCACATGCATTGTTAGTTTAGAACAGATACATTTCTGTACTAGAGACAGGGGGAAAAAGAGCCTGAGAAAAGAACCTTGACGAAGGTACACGGAGAGACAGAGCGATAACTGAATGAAGTGTTTAACAAAAAGTTGCCATCTACGTGTGTCTGAGGGAAAGATGTCATTTCCATGACCAGTATGGGACAAACCAGCAATGTTGCAGTCTGCAACTTGAAAATTTGACGAGTATAATGGACCCCTGATGGTGTGAGCAAGGGGGTGTTGCCTAAAGGACTTTGCACGTTATAATATACCGTTCTCCCAGGACTTTTACTCGGATGCTTTGCAGATCTCTCACCAAGCCCTTGTAGATGCTTTGCGTATCCCTTCCTACCTTTTGCCCCAGCAGACACCTTCCTTGAGCCCCTGCCATCTGAATGGACTTTGAGAGGTCATATACCTCAATGGTTCTATTATTCTTTCCTAAGTGTGGCTTAGGCTGACACTTACTCCTGACCCATAGAAGACTCATGCCTGAGCTTCTCAGATGCTAACATTTCCCTATCTGATTTCTTTTTGTCCTAACCTGACTTTCTTAATGGAGTTTCCCTGATTTGCTAGAGTTCCTTTTCATAAACCATCCTATGGACTTTGAAATTCTAAATTACTAATGTATCGGAGAGAGACCCTTAGATTGTTCTCTGAGCACCAGGTTTTGATGCTGGGGCACTGGTAGGTACGGCATTGCCTGAACCCACTTGCTTGTCTGTTTGATACAAATTTGCCTTAATTTATTTAGGCGTCTGGGAATCCCAGTTGTTTTTCTGTATCGCTACAGCATGGAGCTGAGAGTGTTGTATTTAAAACTGATTATTAATGAATAATTAATCTTCTTAACTCTACCGATTCCTGGTCCTCATAGGGGCATATTCACAAGGAGCTATCGCCGAATTAACGGCACTTTATCACAGCCAAAGTCGTGATAAATTTACCCCCCCATTCACAAACCGGTGTAAACAGCCCACAGCACCAGTTTACCCGCGATAGCAGCCGCAAAAAACATCGCCACAGAGGACCCCCGCAAATATCGCTAATGAGATGCAGAGTAGGCGTTCCCGTGACAAAAGCCGAGACAACAGCACACCTCAACATTCACAACGACCAGCCACATCCGCGATAAAAACACAAAACAGGCGATAAGGCGCGTTAGCACCAGGAAATCTACACCTGCTCTGACCTGGTGTAAAGTCGGACAGCAGCCAGCACCACAAAAGGGAGCACAGCCCAGGGCCACATCCGAAGGGTAACAGATGCCATGGAGCCACCCATCATGTGGCCCGGACACCCAAGAGGGCCACAACACCAACCTCCACCACCCCAGGACCCCAAACCCACACTCGGAACACCCCCCCCCGGACCACCACAGACGCAGCGCAGACAAAGACAGCTGAACCCCAGGAAACGTACCAGCCGCACAGACCCAACATCTGACAATGTCACCGTCCACTACAGTCTGAAAGGGACAACCAACCTACGCATCCTGACCATCATCCCCTAACAGGCCTACGGCACCAACATCCCACCCCACACAAAGCTGATGGCGTGGCTGCACCTGTTGGCCCCTGGGACCCCCCAACCAACACCCGCCAGAGTCGGAGGAGTCTCACAGCCAGCCACATCCAAGTCCCCCACACCTGTCCTGGACATCACCATCACCCTGGTACCCCAGTCCCCATACGTACAACACAATGCGCAAAATCTGCTGGAGACCAAGCAAGGACCATACGCCCAAGCAGGATGCACGCACGTGTTGGGGGCAATACACAGCACACATGTACTACCTGTGCCCCCTGGTGACACAGCACACAATCACCGCAACAGGAAGCACACGTCTCACACCAATGTGCAGGCAACAACAGAACACCGTGGAACCCCCAACAATGTCGCCTACAAATACACAGCCAGTGTGCATGATACCTTCATCCTCCAACAGTCCATCAACAACCAGTGTTCCCAGGATGGCAACAAGGGAAATGCACAGCCCCTTGGCAATATACAAATGAACACCCCACACACCTCAACTCCACAACCATGCAACTCACAACGCTGGCAATGCACACGTCACAAAATCACATACAAGAGGCACAACAATATGCCCACCCACCAGACACGACAGAACAACTTACAATGTCAACATGGGCAAGCCCTGAACATGAGCCAGCAACGGCATGTCACCTCAGCCACATAATAGCCGAATGTGGGGAGAGGTGGCAACCAGGCATGTGTGAAGGATGCAGTAGAACCATGATTGGGAAAGTACACAATGCCAAGAGTGCCGGAGATGTGCTGGACACCTCACAGTATGCAGAACACACCCATATCCATGGCGACATACACCGCTGGTGTATGGAGTGTAGTGGACAGTGGACGCCACCATGTCACCCCAGCCAGTGGGGGACCTCGCGGAAATGTTGCGTGTTACGCCCCCCCCTAAGCGTCACCGGAGTGGGATGGCCCGGCGTACGCCACGCCAGCGTAGGGGTGTGAATAAAAAGCACGTAGGCCTGGGTGTGGTCCTCTTCCGGAAAGACCCACGTCTCTGCCAGGGCGGCGCCTCCCACCCCGCCACGAGGTCGACGCCGTCCTCGTGAGCGGAGTTGCCTGCGATGCTGTGTGGCTGCCGGACCACGAACCCGTCAGGCCCGCCCCTGCGCAGTCAGGCCACACAGATCACCTGCTGACACCGGCGTGTGTCAAGGAGGGCCCACCACGTGCCGGCGCAAGCTCCAAGCCCGAGGCCCGTGACCAGGGCAGCCACCTCTGACCATCACGGCCTCCACGACACAGGCCCGCTTTATTCCCTCCACTGCCGCCTTAGGCCTACTCTTCGGACCAGTAGGTCCCATATGTGAAACTGTGTCCTGAGTCATGAATGGCAGTGACCCCAAATCCGGGCCAGCGGCCACAGCACCAGACCCCCCCAATCAGTGAGGCATAGTTCCATATGGGCATCTTGCGACACGTGGTGCCACTAACCCTGTTCAACGCCAGCTGGCTACACGTGGTGCCAATAACCCTGTTCAACGCCAGCCGGCTACACGTGGTGCCACTGAACCTGAACAACGCAGGCCGGTGGGGCCATCCAACCTATGCCGGCGACACCAGGTGAATGGGCCGTGCTGACCGCTGCCTCAGGCCTACACCACGGTCAGGTAGGTCACACATTTGGAACTGAGTCTTGATTACACCATGGCAGTGAACATCATTGAAGGCAGAGAACAATTCATTATACTCCCTTTGATGTGGTGCCAACAAGTCTGTGCATGGCATCACAACCACACGTGTCTGTGGGCCTACGCGGACCGCTGCCTCCGGCCTACACTGCGGTCCAGTAGGTCACAGACTCTTGATTTGGCAATGTTGGAGTTCACATCTGTGTACCGGCATCATCGCAGACTGCATCCCCCTCATCACCTGTGCCAGTAGGTGTGTTCCCCGACATTCATGGACACTCACTGGTCGTACATTGGTGGCGTCTGAGTCTATGGACTAGGGGCTAGTTTTCGTCCTCATGTAGCTGATCCCGAATTGTTGGTGGAAACGAGGGTTGCGCTTTCCATTCCTCCATTTGCTGCTTCCAGATAACATGAGACCTTCCGCATCATGCCCTGGGGAACAGCTTCCACTGTCCCCCGCAACCCTCCGCAACATACACCTCGGACATTGATGGGGACCCGCTCAGGTCGCATGGCCCATCTGACTGCACCGCAAGTCACCATCCCGTGGCTGGGTGCCTGTGCCGGCCGCAGTGCATCTGGGGCCACTAACTCTGTGCTGGTCAGGCCTGGGACCCCTTCTTCTGAGACATTGAATGGCCTCTGTAGCGATGGTCTTGCGGTCATCAACGCCATGTGTCTGTGGCCCTGCGCTGTCCGCATCCTCCGGCCTCAAATGCGGGCCACCAGGGCCCACACATAGCATCGAGTCTTGACCGGCCCGGACGTTGCATCACCGCAGGAGGCACATGCCACCACCGCAAGGACCACCTCCAACCGCCATCTGCCAGAGTCGAAAGGGTGGTCCTGACACACCTACGGAGTTGCTCAGACCTGTCGTGGATGCCATCATCGGCCTGATACCCTGCTCAGCACTCCAGGTGCCAGTGACTCAGTGCACCGCAAGCCATTGTCCGTTACTGATTGAGTTTTGTGCTGTTGTGAGGCTGCGCAGCAATGTCACCTCATGCAGTGGGGTAGACCTGGGACTATGATGAGGAAGATGTGTCAAGTGTGCGGACGGGAGAAGGCACAGACAATGGGAGGGCAGGAGGCAACAGCCCCAAGGCAGGAATGCAGACTGGTGGTGGTAGTTAAGCTACACACCCGGATCTATTACTGGGTATTGCGCTGTGGACTGCGGACGCAACTGTCACCTCAGGCAGTGTGGGAGACCTGGGACGTTGATGAGGAAGTTGATGCAGGTGTAACACACCCCACTGCATCTGCATCAGGACTAACCCGAAGGGACACAATCCTAGCAATTTCCTAACATGAGCGCGCTCTTCTCTAGTGCCCCTACCTCAGTGCACTGCAACTCACGGAACCTCCTGACTGAATATTGGGTGACCTCTGTCCTTACTCCAGATCCCTCCATGTTGCTCTGCAGTTGACTCTGTTATGCTGGTGTTTTCTGTTTCCATTACACTGGTGTCCACTGTTCAGGTTGTTGCCAGCACCAAGCACTCCGTGCGGGCTGGCTTATACTCACACCACACACATCCAGCACAGGCGTCACTGTACATGTGGCCCTGCCAATAAAGGGGCCGGGCGCACGTGCCCGTAGCCAGTTCAACATGATATGTGCATGTGTCCCTGTGGTCTTGTTGTATGCATGGGGGCCCTGGGCCCTACGACATTACATTGTGCTGTGTACAGCGGACGCAGACATGTCAACGCAGGTAGGGGCCTAGAACCTGGACATGTAGCTTTGTCGTCACCCACTCAATTCGTAAGGGGAGTGGACTGTGCCGTCGTACACAGAGCCAACGTGGGTGTGTGAATGATATGTGCATGCCCCTGGGCGTGGTTCTGTAGTGGGTATGTGCATCTGCATATGTCTCTATGGCAGTGTGGGTCTCCTTTGTGGGGTGTAGGTGGTCCCTGAAGGGTATTGGACACCCACGTATGTGCTCTAGTTCGCATTCCATGGGTTGGGCAACACTCGCACCTGTTGGGCCACCTCCTTTTGGCGTTCTGACACCTGGCATTGGGGTGCCATGTGTGGGTGGGTGATGTATTGTGAGCCAGCTGTGCTTGCGTGTGCTTCCTGCTGTGTGGTCTGTTGCAGGCTCTGTGTTCTCCTCTGAGTAGCTCGGCTGCCCGGGTCCTGGTGGTGGGTTGCGTGGGATATCCATGGGCTGTTGTAGGGCGTCGGTGTCGATGGTGTGGTGGTCCTCTCCGGCATCGCATATGTGTTGTCTTCTGTGATCTGCTGGAGGTGTTGTGTGCCCCTCTGCAATGTGCAGGGGAGATGCATGTTGACATTGTGTTGCAATGTATGTTGGCGCATTGTTCTGGTTTACATGCAGACTGTCTGGCAATGTACATTGTGACTGTTTGGGAGGTGCTGGATTCTTCTGCGGGACAGTGTACATTTGGACTACATGACGGATGTGAGGTCGTACGCGTACATTTCCATTTCACACTTTCCAGCTCTGTCAGGTGTAGTGGGCATGTTTCTGGGCATGTGCGGAGCCAGTTGTGTCCTCTGTTCTGCAGTGTCGGCTATGCGCATTGTACCACATTATCGTCGATGTGGGTGTGCTGTGATTGCTATGTGTGTGTGCTGCAGTGTGCCAAGGGGATCTGGGACATGATTGTGGATAATTGTGGGTGTGCAGTGTGCTACACCTGGTTGTGCATGTGTGCCATTGTGCCCATCTCCCCCCGTCCCCCCAGTCCCTGTTCGTTACACTCCCTGTTGATGTTGTGTCAGGTCCTCTCGAGCTGTGTCCATACTCCCTACTCCTTGCACCGTCTCCACACTGATGACTGTGGCCTGGGTTTCCTCCAGCTCCTCCTGTGGCGCAGGACTGCCACCTCCTGTCGCCGTTGCTGCCTTCCTGTTGGCAGCGGGTTTGTACCTGGTTTAGGTTGTCACGTCCTGCCGGCGCCTCTTGGCCTCCTGGATTGGCCTCCTGGGCACTCCAACTGCATTCCAGGTGGTCTGCTTGTCGGTCAGTTGCTGGTAGTGTTCTGTCACCTCCGTGACGCTGGTCTTGTTTTCCTGGGGTCTGCACCCCGTCTTCCTCTCCCTTTTCTCCTTGGCCTTCCCCGACCCAGTCGTTCCTTGCTGGTGGTCTGTGGGGGTTGTGGGGTTCGCGTTGACCTCTGCGCTGGGTCAGGGTGCATCCATGTTGCTACGTGCTTTGGCTTGTTTCTGGTGTGTTGTTTCTGTGGTTTTTATGGTGCAATTTCCCGCCAAACGCGTGAGATTTGCTGGCCTGAGGCTGCTTTTCGCTACTTTTTGTACCGCGATTGGCCTCATCGCATGATTTCTCGCTTTCGCGTTTTGCATTTTTTCGGCGTGGCGTTGATTTTCACGCTGACATTTGACGCGTTATCTGGTGACTATCGCATTGTACCGCCTTGTTGTGAATTCCACGTTGACACAGGGTTATTTTCCCGTGATAGGCTGCGATATTGAAAGTTGTGTTACGCTACTCTTGCGGTAGTTATCACACGTTCTTGCGAATATACCCCATAGTGTAGCCAAATGGATTGCACTGTTAATTGAATTTTGATTGATGTTCATGCTAACTCCCGTCACCTCTGAGTCGGAGACAAAGGTCTGTTGAAGGACCAATGGTAAGCAAGAGGGCCCAGATAATGCTGGATCAAATCCATTTTGTTAAGTCTTCCAGCCAGTAGTAAGGCAGATAATAAATTATGAATATCATGAAAACATTTACTTCCCCAGCTTGTATTCACAGTAGCACAGATATTCTTGTACAATGTCTGAATAATGTGGCTACTCATTGAGAGCACAATAAAATGCATTGATGTCACTAGCAGAAATGCTATGACTCAGCCGTGGAGGGATTTATAGTCACCCCTTGACATACAGCTCATAGCAACACAGGCAGATACAGCTTTTTCCTTCGAGTTCACCCTGCTGCACTGCAGATATAGAGCACTGCTGTCCAAGGCCCTAGTCCATAGGGCACATTTGATGCCAGAGAAGTGTCACCTTAAGGATTTATGGGGCCCGGATCAAGACATATTTTAGGGGCCCCATTCAGAACTACTATTTAAATACTCTTTTTCTGCTAATTCAAGTCCCATAATGCCAAAAATATTGAATAATATACAGAGATAAGAAATAGGCATATGTGAGATGGAGAGAAAGATCACTTTCCAAAAGCCACTTGGAAGGAGGGAGCCCTGGGCAATTACCCACTTTCACTATGCCTTAAAATGTCTCCGTTGCAGCCAGAGCTATTTTAGAAAGCTGTTACAATAACCCATTTCAATGTCACAATTTACATTTCCATCCAGATGGATACATCCCAGCATTAAGAGCCATTCTGCATATCAACCAAACAACAAAGCAAACAGTATTTTGAAATAATTTCCCATGTTTTTCTTGCTGTTGCCAGTGCCATTCACATGCGATTTTCCTCTGCTTGCACGAGAACCCTTGCAAGGCGTTTCATAACCTAAATGACTTCGCTACTGAGTAGCATTTTTCCTTATACATGAACATTTTTTGTCCTGGCTGTTCTATTGCAGATATTGGGCAGTGCTAACTGTATGTATTTATTTATTTGGTTTACAAAGTACCAAACATGGCAATCACTGTTTGACACTACTTGCTAGACAGTGATACCTGACCAGTGGCGTAACGAAAGTTGAGGGGGCCCCACTGCAAAGTGCATGAAGGGGCCCCAGCTCCAGATTTAATCCGGAGCTTTCAGGCCTGAGTACTGTGCTGAGGGGGCCCCCTGGAGCTTGGGGGCCCCTCGCACCACAGGGGTTGCAGTGGCCTGTGTTACGCCACTGTACCTGACTAGGAAAAGGATGTGGTGGAGTAAACTATCGAAGGGAACTGCTTTTGTAAGTAATGGCGACGAGGTCCCCACAGGAAGGCAAGATGCCGATTTTCTTCAGACCGGTGCTAGTCATGATCACATGCCGAAATTGTCACCAGGAATACAAGCAGGTTCATATTTGACCTACTGTGAGAGCTGGTAGGTTGCCATCATACGTGTCAACCGTCTAAACTATTTCAGCCAGCAAGCTGGTTTGCAAAATGTATATATCTAATGCCCAGGCACACCTTGCTCTTGGCTCTGAGATGGGCACGTCCGGTGAGCAGGGCAAGAATGAGCAGAATCAAGATAGTGGAAATGGTTCACTATAGTCAATCATCAAAAGTTAGTTTTACAGTTCCTTCCCTCCTTATTGCATAACCTTAGTAGTCATCAAGTAGCTTTATGTTCATTACACTAAGCCCTTCATGCCCTTCTCCATCATCTCTGCTTGATAAGGTACCATCATCATATGCTGTTAAAGGGTAAGTTGAGGATGTTTTGTTGCCTCTTGTATGACTCTTCATATATGCGATACAGAGTCGTAAAGATCTAAATCACCAGAAGAATTGCTTCAGCGATTAGCCAGGGAAAAGAAAGATTCAGATCACGCTTGCACTGATCTAAAACCTACTGGAAGGTTTTGTATGATTTTGATCCAACTCTTGCTAGGTAAATCTGGAAAAAAAAGATTCTTGCAATTTCTCTTTCTGTGCATTGCCATTCTTGAGTAAGATGGTTGAGCTACACAACCTCTCCAAATTTCTCTGTTGCACCTCTACCAAATCTCCCAATCACTTGCAATATTAAGACTTTCAATTTCAAAGTGAAAATATAGGGCCCATGGATTGGAAAATGTCCCTGTGCTGCTAATGCTTTTCCAAATTAGGCTCTTTGAAGACCCTTATTTTGCAAATGTTGCCCATAAAAGAATACTTTAAAAAGTAAGGTAACTGCTCTAAGTGCGCTTTACTATTTTAAATTCCAAATTAACTTGTGCTTGGGTTTGTCAATTTTGGAAATGACAATATGGCACGATATAAAGTACATAAGGCCAAGTCTAACATTTTAAGCCATGTCCTGCTTTCACCACAAGGCCATAAGTCAAAGCTGGAAAGAATGGAACACTAGTAATCACACTCATGGGCTCAAAAGTGGCACCGAGGAGATTACGTAGAGTGCTTTAATCGCATGAATAAATGAGGTTGCTATTTTTTTCATCAAAGCTAACTGCTTTTTAAAAGCACTTCTATTATTAAACCAAACACCGAGTCAGCAATTTTGGCCTAAAGATTTAATTTTCTAATCTTTCAAAAACCAACTTTGGTCATTTTTTTTATTTTTTCTAAATGCTATTATTTTGGTTTTGGTTTCACTTAAGTTCATGACTAAACAATTCTGGTTGTTACAGAGCCCCAAAGCATTATCCAAACACTGAATCCCAATCTATGATACACCCAAAAGCACCATGTTGTTTATGTACTATAATCTCTTAATAAACGTACCTCCTATTTTTATTTATTTTTTAAAATGTTTTTATTGAGCAGCTTGTAGCAAGTAGATTCAAAACATACAACGCCCCGTGATAGGGACCGGAAAAACATGAATATCAAGATATCATTACAAGCTTTGTTTTTGTTTTGGAGACATTACGAAACAAACCCCAAGCAACAAGCCCTCCACCCTCCCACCCCAATTCCCGGCACTGTAAACATTAGACCGTAAACCCAGAGTAGAGTACACCTCCCGACACATAGCAAACCTCAACATCAGACCCAGTCCCACCGCCTCAGATAGTCAGTACATAATTACAACAGGTTACTGTAAATCAGGGTTCCCTAGTAGGTACCCCGTGAGAGGAGCCCAAAAATCCTTGGGTCGCGAGGCCTCGGGCAACTCCTCCGCATAAATTCCCAATTGTTCCCTGCAGTATAACAAGTCACGGACCCATTTTTTAACTGTTGGGACAGTTTTTGCACCCCAGCATTGCGCCACCGCCCGCTTAGCAAATAAAGTAGAGACAGCTACAAGTCTCCGGTTACATGGTTTAAGTTTCTGTACCCAGCCCAGTAGGCAGACATCAGGCGCACACACCACAGTTTCCAATACCACATCAGTGAGCACTCTTGTGACCTGAACCCAAAAGGAATATATTCTGTCACAATGCCAGGCGAGATGCATAAAATCTGCATCAGCCTGCCCACACCGCACACAGCATGCGCTCTCCCGCAATCCAAATCTCCGCAATTGCAAAGGTGTGTAATATAACTGATGTAGGTATTTGAAATGTATGATGCGAAGGTTACAATTCGCCGTGAGGCGGCCAGTCAATGAACAGCAAAACTTCCAAGCATCCAGTGACAAGGAGGCGCCCAGCACAGTATTCCATTTGATATATGAAGGGCTTTCGATAGAATCCCCTTCCCTCTGCGAAGCAGTGTATAATTTAGTTATCAGACCCCTACGGTCTCCCCCTGCCAGCACCGCCCGCAGTGCCAGCAATGTTCGAGGCTCAGTAGGATAGTCAGGGTAAATATCTCGGATCGCCTGCTGCACACGAACATAGGTAAACCCCAGCATCATTCCCTTGTCATGGCCAGCCTGTAGGTCTGATATCGATCGAAACCGGCCCTGCTTATATAGATCCCCCAGCTGAGTAATCCCTACCTCCCCCAAAGCCTTCAAGGCAGCTTGCTCTTGAGCGGCGGAGATAGCCGGATGGGCTCCAATCGGCAGCACCGGGGCGTAGAGATAGTACAATTGCGCCCGCTTGGCAAGACTCTTCCATGCCACCGCCGTGCAATGAACAGGGTTGATTTCAGAACGAGGCCCACCACCACCGCCCAACAATGCAGCAGCCATCAGTGCCACCGGGAGCACAGAGTCTGCCTCAATAGCAGTGTGCGGCTGGAACCGCTGTGGAAAGTACCAGAAGTGTGCGAACTGCGCCTGGGCGCACAAGTAATATAACCGCAGGTCAGGAGCCTCAAAGCCTCCATGCTCGAAAGGTTGGGTCAGCATGCTCCAGCTACAACGAGGCTTCCTGCCTCCCCAGACAAAAGACAGCAAGGCCGACTGAAGCATATTAAAAAGCACGAGATTCAGACGGAGGGGGATATTAACAAACAAGTAGAGAAGTTTGGGCAAAATTGTCATCTTCGTGACTGCGATACGATCCGCCAGTGAAAGCGGTAACTTAGCCCAGCGCGTCGCCTGGTCAGTGATCTGAGCAAGAACACAGCCATAATTTGCAGCAATCACCACCTCTGGATCCCTGTGAAGCCATATCCCCAGGTACTTCACCGGGTCAGCCGACCACGTCAGCGGAAAGTCCATTTCTACCACACAGGTACCAGCTGTAAGCGGGAACACAGTGGACTTAGCCCAGTTAATGCCGAGGCCTGAGTATCTTTCAAACTTTACATATTCACGCAATAATGCTGGTAGATGAGTGGCAGGCTCCCGGACATATAGCAGCATGTCGTCCGCGTATAGCGACACGACTAGATGACGCTGCCGAAAATGCAACGCTGCCTGCGCGTGCCTCTGGTGCAACTTACAAGCAAGAGGCTCCAGTGCATGGGCAAAAAGCATGGGCGACAGGGGGCAGCCCTGCCGCGTGCCTCGGTGGATAGAAAAAGCGTCAGACGCCCAGCCATTTACCCGTGTCCGTGCCTCCGGCGCCGAGTACAATATCTGAATCCATTTGAGGAAGAACGGGGGCAAGCCCATGCGGAGCAGCACGGTAAACATATACCCCCACTGCAGAGAGTCGAACGCCTTAGCCGCGTCTAACAGAACGGCCACGGCCTGGAAATCCGACTCAAAGTAATGTAAAGTTGCGAACACAGTACGCAGATTGTGCATCGTGGAGCGAGTGGGCACAAATCCCGACTGGTCCGGGAGTACCATCTTGGGGACTAGGGGTTGGAGTCTACTGGCTATCATTTTTGCCAGAATTTTGGCGTCAATATTAATAATGGAAAGGGGCCTATAGGAGTCACACAAATTTGCAACTTTATCTGGTTTCAGTAGCATCACTATAAGCGCCTCCCTAAGAGTGGGTGGTAAAATACCCGAATCATAGGCTTCCGCAAAGACGTCCAGCAGCCTAGGAGCTAATTCGTCAGCATAGGCTTTATAAAACTCACTTGGGAGGCCATGCAGGCCCGCGGCCTTGCATGTAGGGAGTGACATGATGGCAAGTTTGACATCCTCAACATCGAAAGGCTGCGTGAGATATTCGCGGTGGTCGACTGACAGCCACCCAAGCGCAATATCATCGAGATATGAGCATATGTCAGCCTCCGCTGCCTGAGCCCGGTCACCATACAAATCAGAATAGAAATTCAGCACTACCCTACTAATCTCAGGAGTACTAAAGTGCGCCACCCCATCCCTGTCCTGCAGTTCAGTGATATACGTCCGACTGCGGGGTTCCGCTAACTTCTGCGCCAGTGAGCGTCTGGGCCTGCCCCCCTCCCCATAATAGCGAGCAGTGCACCGTCGAGAGCGATGTACCATCTCCTGATCCACGGTTTCATTGTGTTCTGACACAAGATCCTGGATTGCGGAAAGCATTTCCGGAACAGGATTCCGTGCATAGTCACGTTCCAAAGCAGAGATGTCATCAGCCAATTTGCTGATTCGGCAACGCAAATCTTTAAGAACACCAGCCTGCGCACCTATACAGACCCCCCGGATCGTGACCTTGAACGCTTCCCAAAGGACCCCCACGCTATCCACAGTGCCCTCATTTTCCTTAAAGTAATTGTGAATCGCCTCCCCAATCGTGCATTTAAAAACAGGGTCCATCAAAGACGCCTGTTGCAGTCGCCACATGAACGGGGGCCTCTCGCACTCAGGTACGCTTAACTCAAGCAGCACAGGAGAGTGATCGGACAATGTCTTAGCCAAGTGACGCACATCACCCACCCAGGTGCACGCAACCTCAGACAAAAGCCAATAGTCCAAACGGGACCACGTACCATGCACAGTGGAGATGAAGGTGCTCTCTCTCACCTCCGGATGCCGCAAGCGCCAGACGTCCTGCAAATTCCCAGCCTCCAACAGCCCCAAGAGAGCGTCAGTAGACTGCCTATGTCTAGCGACGCCAGGCCCCAATCTGTCAACCGTCACATCCAGGCAAGTGTTAAAATCACCCCCCCATAGAATTTCAGCCGGAGGGAAGTCGGAGATACGACGCCAAACGTCCGCAAAAAAAGAATGATCATCTGTGTTTGGGCCATATATATTGACCATTAAGACATTCACACCCCCCAGCTTACCATGCACCAGGGCCACCCGGCCCTGCTCGTCTGTCTCTGAGCTGAGAACCGTAAAGGGAACCCTTCTTAACAAGAATCATCACCCCCCGGGAGTAGGAGGAGTAGGAGGAGGCCACCCTCACCCCCGCCCAGCGCTTGCCCACATTAGACTCAGATAGCTTTGTGAGGTGGGTTTCTTGTAAAAAGGCGACCTGGACATCCCACCTGTCCAGGTATGCCATAACAGAATGGATTTTCTTGGGACTGTTTAAGCCACGCACGTTCCAGGTGAGTAACTTTATATTACCACCCATACAGTGCAGTCAACCTAAAGAGGAGTACATGAGAGAGATCGAACATCAAGAGCGTGCCGCCCGGGTTCAAATACAGTGCAGTAACAAAGTGCCAACAATACCCCACCCTCCCCTCGCTGACCCCCCACCCACTTTGGCGAACCCAACTAGCCAAAGCCATCCCAACCCAGGTGAAACATACCCCAACATACACAACAAAAGCTCGCATGATTTGGGGAGCTCCCATATGGGGGGCGTCAGAGTGCTACTATCCTCCCACCAGGTAGGAGGTGGCTGATCAGGTCTAGTACATGTGCAAGGATAGAAAAACCTTATATGGAATCATATTGCATCAAATATACTCATCATGCATGCTCTAGTCCACTACAACAGCTCTAGAAGAAAAACAACAGTGCAGCCTCGTGCGGGACCACCGGGCTTCCCCCACATATAGGGTGGCCAGCAGAAAGACAGTTAGGCAGCACATGGTCATTCACTGCTCCTCCTCATCGAGATCAGCCAGGGCCTCACGTCTCCGCCGTTTCAGCTTCTTGGCATGTTCCATAGCCGCCTTAGGAGTAGTGAAGATTTTAAAGTCTCCCTCAGGGCCAACCCTTAGTCGAGCAGGATAGAGCATGGCATAGGGGATGCCCTCAGATTGCAAAAACTTCTTAACGGTGCCATACTCCTGACGCGCAGACTGGACTGCGACAGTAAAGTCAGGGAAGAAGGACAGCGTGTTACCCTGGTGGTCGATAGTGCCCTTTTCTCTAGCAAGCCGTAAGACAACATCCCGGTCCCTATAATTTAATAACCGAGCAATTATAGGTCGAGGTGGAGCGCCCGGTGCAGGCCGCGCAGCCAGAGAGCGATGGGCCCGCTCAACAATAAAAATGGATGACAGGTGCTCAGAAAGAACCAAAGTTGTCTTTAATCAGAGTCTCAACAAAGGTTTCCATCCTGCCGGTGTTTGTGGATTCCGGCAGGCCCGTGATTCTAATGTTGTTCCGGCGAGACCGGGCCTCCAAGTCCTCGTTCTTCGCCTGGATAAGCGCAAGAACTTTCTCCATATTAAGAGCCTTGCCAGCAACCTCACTAAGCCCATCCTCTGTAGCAGAGACCCTTTGCTCGACCTCACCCATTCTAGTGTTCTGTTTTTCAAGTTGGGCAGACATGTGATCAAGTCTATGATTCATGGCAGACATATTTCCCTCAATGGATTGGAGACTTTTCTGCATGGCTAATAGGGTCGATTCCAACATTGATGGGCCATCACTTTGGGCGTCCGCCTCTGAATCAGAGGCAGCTTTTTGTGGCACCTTAGTGGTTTTGCGCGCCTCAAACGTGAGGCGAGGCTGGGATTTGTCCGTTCTGCCCATAGTGAAGGATAGACAAGCCCAACGGGGATCAGCAACCGTGCAGCGGGGCTGAACAAAAACGAGAGCTCAGAGCACAGCTATATATGACGAAGAATAGCAATCTGGCACAAGTGCTCCAAATAGGGCCCGCTGCACCAACGCTTCAGTTCAACCAGGAGAAAGGACCTGCCCATGTGCCCCTCCTGACCGAGGCACACTACTCCAGGGTGCTGCGGAGCCGGTTACTTTGCGAGCAGACTATGAGGCACCTGTTCCCCCACCACGCCACACAAGATGCCACCACTCTGCATCGACAGCCGATCCAAAGGCCCAGCCACCAAGGGGTAGAGAAGCCCACCACGTGCACAGCCGGTCAATGAAGTTATAGGCGGCAAAGTCAAACTCTAGTCTCAGACCCACAAGAGAGAGCCAAGAGCCCCGTTAACTCCAGTCCAGGAATGCAATATGTAGGCTGGCGTTTGAGGGTAGTCCAGCAGTAGTAGATCACAGCTAGTAGTGGCTAGACAGCAGGCCCACGACAATCTCGACCACGCCACCACCCTGAGTTGCCGGAGTGGCATGCTAGTGCACAAGAAGAAAGCTTTAACGGCCCTCTACGCCGGCAGGCCCCAAACACCAAGCGCCCACCGGGCTCCAGTGCCACAGCAACACCTCACAGTCGTGCAGGCAGGAGATGGTTAAGACAGTCACAAAAGACAAACCGCTCCACAGCTCAAGGGAGAGAGAGAGGCCGACGCCTCAATATCTGCAGTGGGGGCCCGCTCAGGTTAGGGTCCGATCCAGCCGTGCAATATGCGCCCGCAGGCCCCAGCCGTCACACGCGCATCCGAAGGCCGCAGCTCGCAGGCCGCAGTTACGCACCGAGGCCCACACCCGCCTCCACAGCTGCAGGCCCAAGCGCGGCCGCACCCCCACTCACCGCAACCAACAGGGCAACGCGGTCCAGCTTCAGCGGCAGGCAAGGAGCGCTCCGGCTCCGCCAGTGAGATCGGGCCGTCCCACCGCTCCGCAGCTCGGCAGGGGCCTCAGCTTCCACTCGCGCGGTGACAGTCACCCTCCGGCCATACACTCCGCTGCTCAGCGTCCAGACTCCAACAATGCTCGAGCATCCAGGGCACAATCACAGCGCCCGTGCAGCGATCGCAGTGTGCCTCAGTCTCGCGGCGAAGCAACGATGAAACGCAGCTCACTGCTGCGTTATAGCGGCCACCATCTTGCGCACACGTCTGTCAGTCCGCCCAGACGGAGCCTCAGCAGTTTTCCTGCAGATTTAGCGGCCAGCAACAACACCACTCCGCTCAGCAATGCAGCGCCCTGCCGTCCCGTAGTTTTTTTTAAACGTGATGCGACAATTTGAAGCAGATAATGGGCGGATTAGGGATCAGCCGGACAGAGCTGCACTAGGGAGCAGCCATCTTGTCAGGCGCCCTCTAGCGCCCCCCCGTACCTCCTATTTTAGGGAGAAAATAACTTAATTCTGGTAGAGCAAGGCAAGTCCCAGATCTGCCATGTATGAATTAATTAAAGAGGATGCACATAAACATACCTTCTTAAGGCCACAGTTAGTATATATGTTTTCTAAGAGCTGACATCTGTCTCTTAGTTTTATACAGACCCAAGTGTCTGACTAGAGTATGACAGTTGCTGATAACAGAGGACCTGGAAAGCCCCAAATGGACAATTTCTTTCACAGTGGGCTCCAGCTGACTCCGTCAAAAGGTATCTTGTAGTCAATAAAGTAAGTATATTATCCGCTCTTTCTGGCCACAAGCTGGCTCTCAACAAACAGGCAAAAGTAGGATGTTGTCAGTAGTTGAGGAATTTGGTAGCTTGGAATTAAGTTCTTCTCATCTGGCCATGACTAAAGTTCTTTGAATAAAGTATCTGCATCTGCCTTACCCTCTATACCAAATACAAATATGAATCTATACATTCCAGGCTCACCTGCTGATTCCTTCTTGGGCAGTGCTAGTCTCCCTTATTTCCTTTATTTGCGCTTTATCTGTTATACCTTTATTTGTGCTTTATCTGTTGCATTGTTGTACTGTTTTCATCATACCTTAGATACCATGAGGTGCTTGTTTGTAGTGTGAACTCTGCATTTAACAATTTAGCAAGGCACGGGGTGATTGAGTAGTGGGGAAGCTAGCAGTGCACTGTCTGGGATGCTTCTGAGACATAGACCTTCAGTAGTGGTCACGGGAAGATAGCAACTGCTACTACTGTGCTTCAGCTTGCAACCTCCAGGCTCGGATTTACAAAGGTGTTTTGATGCAGAACCCTCGTAAAATCCATTGGCATTTGCAAAGCATGCATGGGGCCATGGGTAGTGCATGGCCAATCCCTTGCATACACTCATGGATTTTGATGCAAACCCATATTTACAAAGAGTTGTAGACAAGGGTTTGCACCACAATGGTGCGCCTGCTTGAGGCTGGTGTTACAAAGAGAAATATCTTTATTTTTCCTCTTTGCATGTGTGCTGCATTCTCCAGCACATGTACAAAGATATAAAAGCCTCCAAGAAAGGCACCCCTGTGTTACGATCACAAAAGTACTCCTTCCTGCACAAAACTGAACCTGACCATAATGCAGGTACCTGTGCACTATGGGGAAAGGGTGCCTGCGTTGGTGCTATGCAGCCCAGAGTGTGCCAGCACAGGGAGAGAGCAGAACTGTGCCATTTCTTTAAAAATACAGCTCAGTTCTGCTTTCTCCCTTTCATGCAGTGCAGAAACTTCATTAACTGCGTTGCGTAAAATGTTTGTAAATCCAGGCCCTGGCCTCCTTTTTACCACCTCTGGCTATTACTGCCCTCTGTTGCCAAGAACATTTTATAATTTGTAAAAGTGATAGTAAGTAAGCTGAAATATACCATTATAGAGGGCATAGCACACAATCAAGACCACTGCTATGAAGCCATGTGTTCTACTGCAAGCAAGAAAATGTGCCCCTTTGCCATTGGCTGGCTAGTAGTAAAAGGCAGTCACAATTTGTGTGGAGTGACACTTTTGGGCCCCAGTGCCACTGCACCTGTTGCATGAATGATAGCTGCACCCCCGATTCCATAGCACAACACAGCATTAACACTATATAACATCACATATTGTTGTACAACTCAATATAGCACAGTAGCATAACATGGCACAGTGCAGCAAAGCACAGCACAACTTGATCTACAATGAAGTCCACTGGTGCTCTGCAGTTGTGTTTGCAAATCAATTAGGAGGCATATAAATAGATGGACTCTTCCATTTTGTGCTATGGGGGTTTTACTCAAAAGGAACAAATGATGGACGGAATGCTGAATAATGCAAACATTCACCCCCAGTCACAAAGATCTGGGTTTAATCCATCATTCTTTTGCTCACCAAGTCACTCTAGTTTGGATCAAGCCATATGCAAATCAGTCTTGATCCTGTTTTGCTCTGCATGTCAACATCAGTCAGCTTCTCAGCACCACCAGGAATGGCTCTCATGATGCTGCACTCCAGCACGTGGATGAGCCAAACCAGAGCATTTGTAGGCCTTCATTAGAAAAATGAGCTCGGTTCAGAGAGCACGGCAGGCTTCGTTTTTTGACAGCATTTTTCAACCCATCTCTGTTACTCTGTGGGCCATTTCAAGATGTTTTGTTTAGAATCCCACTGCTTTTTAGGCATCTTAATATATAGCTTTAGCTGTCTGTGAGATCAGATGGTAAATACTTTATTAAAAGGGTAAGTAAGAGGTAGTACAAAGGAAGTGTGCTTTGGGTCATCCCACTTCAGACATTGGTTTTCATGGGTTTTCCATGATTTCCCTTTGGTTTGATGGGCGGCTCATCAAGACTGTGGCATTTTGTGGATCGTTACATTGTCCCATTTGTGTTCCTATTGGGGATGGTGCTCCAGCAGCCTCTTTGTTACCCTGCAGAAGCAACACAAGTATAGTTTATAATTCATCCAGTGTGTGTTGCTTGATGTATGTACTTCATTGACATGATGACATTTTGATTGTAGGTTTATGGCTTTTTTGTTTAGAAAACATGTCCCCTAGTCTTTATGGCAGGCTAAGGTTATTCGCTAATTACTACTGCAAGTTCATTTGTTTTAATTTACTGTCTTGATAACAGGTGGTTGAATTAACAGATTCTTTGTTCACAAATAATCGTTGAAGCCCAAGAGGTTGCTTCATTATGGTATTTTCTTTCTGGGACAGCAATGCACATGCAAAGCTGCCCAGTTACCCTCAAACACTCCCCTTAACCATAGCCAGGCATATTATTTTTGTCATTGTCGGTTGAAGAAGATCAAGACATAATGGCTTTGCCAATGCTTATTCCAGTTCCTTCTCCTTCTTACCATGTAGCCCCCTCTTTCTCATAGACACCCACATTAATGGCAATGTATTATCAGGTATTTTAAAGCCAAACTGCTCCTTTTCCCATGCCATCGGGGTGTCCCATTCTGCTATGTAGAGATATTTCAGGAAGATGGCTAGGCATCTTTCAAAAGCACATAACCATTGGGTTAGAAATGATCGAAGACGTATTATTTATGTATGTATTAGCTAATCAATTTTTCATTTCACACTAGCATGCTACATTCTGGGAGCAGTACTTTAAGAAACATTTGGGGCCCGAATTATAAAGACAGGTGTAATATAGAGAAGTAAGTTGCACCTTCGTTTGTAAAAAAAAAAAAAAAAAAGCAAAGCTTGTACATGTCAGGAGAAATAAATGTCAATGTGGTAGTCATAAATGAGACACTTAGGGGTATATTCACAAGAACGTGTGCTAAACATCTCCAAAAAATGTTAACGCAACTTTACATATCGCAGCCTTTCGCGGGAAAATAACCCCATGTCAACGTGGAATTCACAACACGGCGGTACCATGGATAGTCCGCCGAAAACGCGGACAATGTCCGCGATACAACAACCGCGACAGTGATAAAAACACAAACCTCAACGCGAAAAAACATGCGATGGGCCAAAGCGCGATGAGGAAATCAGCGATAAGCAGCGCCAGGCCTGCAATACACACATGGCAGGCGGGAAAACCACTATAAAAGTAGAAAAAACACACAAACACAAAATGACCAACACCCAAGCACCATGGAGGCAGCCGGAGCAGGCGCAGAGGACAAGCGCAACCCCACAAGCACCCCGGACGACCAGCCTGGGACCTCGGGGACAGGGAAGGGCAAGGACAAGAAGAAGAGGAAGACGAAGTTCAGTCCGCAGGAAAACAGGATCCTGGTCACGGAGGTGATGGAACACCATCAACAACTGTTCGTCACCTCCAACGTGTCATTGGGCACCAAAAATGGAATATGGCGGGACATCGTGGACAAGGTGAATGCCGTCGGAGAGCACAAGAGGTCAATGGACGAGGCCAAGAGGCGATGGATTGACATCAAGCGCAAGACCAAGGAGAAACTCGCAGCCAACCAGAAGGCAGCAATGCAGACTGGAGGTGGGAGCCCAGCGCCACAGCTGGAGCTGGATGACATGGAGGTGCTGGTCTCGACAGTCATCAGTGTGGAGACTGTGGCCGGAGTCGGGGGACCGGACACTGCTCGACAGGACACAACACAACCGCAACAGGGTGAGTGACCACCAGGTACTGGGGGGACGGGTGGAGATGGCCACAATGGCACACATACACAATCAAGCAGAGCACAGTGCACACCCACAATGACTCTGGATCATGGCCCTGATCCACAGACTGTCACAATGTACAATGCCATGCTGTCTGAATGTGAACCTGTACCATGCGGCTACTTACATGCGGACACATTGTAATACACCATCTCCCCTTCACATTGCAGGGCCACCGTCAACACCTCCTGCAGAGCAGTCCCAGCCACTCTTCACTGATGACGAGGAGGACACCCACAGCATCGACACCCAAGCCCTCCAGGACATCATTGACATCATCCGCAACTCACCTCCAGGATCAGGGCAGCCCAGTTGCATCCAGGAGACCCCACCCACTACCCAAACCACCCAGCAGGAGGCACCCACAGCCCCGCCTGTCTCCCAAGACCCCCAGGAACAACACATGGCCTTGCAACGCCGTGTGCTGGAGGGCCAGAGGGAGACGGCTGAGCAGGTGCGGGTGGGGTTCGACCTCATGGCTACCAAACTGGACGCCATCCATGGGTGTCTAGGTCCCATCAGGGACCAGCTCCAGTCCCTAACGGACACCCACGGCCCGCTCCATGGTCTCCAACGAGCCCTGACTGACATCGCTTGAGTCATGACGCAGAGAGAAGAACACCTGTCCGCTCAGAGTGGCTCCAGCGATCCCAGCCGTGAGCTGGCACACATGCGGAGGCTCATGGAGGACATGGTGCGGATGGAGGTGGAAAGGATGGCAGCCACCGCTGAACATCAGCGAAATGTAGCTGGGATCTACCATGCCCTGCAGATCCTCATCATGGCATTGCTGCCACAAGGCGTGGCGATGATGAATGCTGCTGCCCCCACACCATCCACATCTCCGCCCCCTGGTGTGTCAGTGCCTCACAGTGCGGCAGGTGTATCCACTCCGGCACCTGATGTGTCACTGCCACACAGTGCGGCCGACAATCCTTCTCCGGCCCCTGTGTGTCAGTGGCACACAGTGCCGCAGCCGGTACTGCAACACCCACAGGTGGGGCAGAGCACACATCCGAGGACGAGGACGTGGATGGGATTGAGTTCAGAAGGAGGCACTAGCATTCATTTCCGCCACCTGGCCTGTTTCTGCTTGGTGCCGCACATGGCCCCATGACCTTCCACTGACCCCAGATACACTCCGCTGCACTCACCTTGGACCGCGACATGGACTGCCATATCCTGTTTGATGACCAATGACACGGCGACCAGACTGCGGACTGTACCCTTCCTCTTCCGCAGTACTTGTCATCCCCGGATGGACTCTGGCTGGCCCTCCACGGGCCCATATTGTGTAGTGTGCTTGGCATGGCCCTGTACCGCTCCAGCTGCAAAACTCCACTGGATGTGCAATAAACATCCAGTAACGCACTGCTGTGTCATGTCTTTCATCATTCATGTATGAATGTGTGGATGAATGTAGGGACAGTGATTTCCCTTACGTCAATGATGCTCATCTAGTGGATGCCAGTCACAGTGTGCTACATTGCCTATTGTGTTCCGGGTGCCGTGGACACCACAACAGGGACACACGCATTAGTCACTTCCTTGTCCGGACATGGACTGAACCACGCCCAGAGCCCCCGAGTCATTGTTGCAAGCCCTGCGCTGGTCTGGCGTATGCCAGTCCAGACCACTCCTCTTACGCTCCGAGGGGGGGCCCACATAGCTACCTGTCGCAGGCGTACTCGCTGGTCTTGTGCAGGTCACTGGTCTAGTTGTCAGCATGTCACGGCCACTCCCTGAGGGCAGGTTTGCACACACACCACACCCATCTGGCACAGGCGTCCCAGGCCATGTGACCCCGCCAATATAAGGGGCCGACATCGTCACATTCCCCTCTGCCGGTGGTGACTGGATGACGGACGCTCCACGGTTCTCAATCATAAAGGGCCCATGAGTTGTTGCGCACAGGGTTAGTGGCACCCGAAGCCTTGCCCCCGTCACGGGCCTACCACCACGTGGCGCTGACTGGGGTTGCACAGGGTTAGTGGCACCCGAAGCCTTGCGCCCGTCACGGGCCTACCACCACGTGGCGCTGACTGGCGTTGCACAGGGTTAGTGGCACCAAAATAGCTGAGCGGGTGTGCAGCCTGCGATGATGACTTGTGCACTGATGTGGTCTCCGCCATTGACGACTCAGGACTCAGCGTCATGTGTGGGACCTGCTGGGCCGCGGGGCGGGTCAGCATGATGTGGACCATGCCATGGTGGTGGGACCGGGGCCTGGAGCTTGCACGGGCACGTGGTGTGCCCACTGGTGGACACACCGTTGGCGGCAGGTGAGCAGTGGGCCCGGGGTGCGCAAGTGCGGACAGCCAGCGCTGGCCGGCGGGAGGGGGTGGGGTGCGGCTGCATGCGTGCGCAGGGACGGACAGGAGTTGTTGCCGTGTGCTGTGTGATGGACTCTGCCATGATTGACTCTGGCCTCGATTACAGATTGCAGACCTGGTGGCTTGCAGTGTATCCCGGCACGTGGTTGGAGACACACCGGTGGCAGCAGGTGAACAGTGGGGCCTTGGTGCGCAGGGGCGGCGGTGTCTCTCTCTCTCTCCCTTCCTTTCCTTCTCTCTCTCTCACTCTCTCCCCTTTCCTTCCCTCTCTCTCTCTCTCTCTCTCTCTCCCTTCCTTCCCTCTCTCTCTCTCACTCTCTCCACTTTCCTTCCCTCTCTCTCTCTCTCTCTCTCTCTCTCTCTTTCCTTCCCTCTCTTTCTCTCTCTGCCTTTCTTTCCTTCTCTGTTTCTCTGTGTCTTGCTCCTTTGATGTGCGCATGACACACGTTCTGATTTTGTGCTTTATTTTCCAGGCTGTGACGTCGAGGTTGTCCCTGACGGACCCAACAGGAGTCTTCCGCATTGGTGTTTTGTGTTGTATTTCAATAAAGTTTTTGGTTGTTACTTCACTGCTGTGTGACTGTTTCTCGTTCTTCTGGCCACACGTGTGTTTTCTTTTGGCAATGTGCGTCATCATGCGCTTTTTGTGGCTCTTGTGTCGTGGCACAGTATGTGTATGTCCGGGGGCTGGGGTGGTGGAGGTGGGTGTTGTGGCCCTCATGGGTATCGGAGCTGCATGATCATTGTCTCCATGGCATCTGTGGGTCTTCAGGTGTGGCTCTTGGCTGGGCTCCCTTTCATGCTGTGGGTAGTCGTCCTGCTTAGCACCAGAAAAAGGCAGGTGTTAAATCCCTGGTGCTAACGCGGCATATCGCCTGTTTTTGGTACGCATCGCGGATCTGGCAGTTCGTTGTGAAAGTGGTGTTGTGGTTTTTTCGTGTGTTTTTGCACGGGAACGCCTACTCTGCATCTCATTAGGGTTAGTTGGTGGTGTCCACCGTGGAGATAAATTTTGGGGCAGTTATCTCGGGAATACTGGCGATGTCTGCAGTTTGCACCCGCTTGTGAATGGGGTGTTAAATCTATCTCCACTTTTGATGAGTTGAGGTGGAGATAAATCGGAGATAAGTCCTTGTGAATATCCCCCTTAGAGCGTTATGTAGAGTTAGTCAGACAGTGTACTCTGTCCAATAGGTGGCGAAGGACCCTGTCCTTCAACAGACAGTCCATTCACCCTATTTAATGCTGGGCAGATGTTTCTGCCAGTGGTGTCCCCTTGTGGCTCTTATGGTGGAAACCTTGCGTCAACGGCCCCACAGACTTGGAGCTATAAGTGTAAGTACATCAGACTGTTCGTCCTATTTAGAATGCATGGCCTGATGTACATTTTCTTTACTGTTTGGGACTGCTAGGGTAAGGCTGGCAATCATGATCAGAAAAAAAGAAAAATAGTACCCACACCCTGGGAGAAAACTCCCAAGGAGTCAGGGACGAATATATACCTTTAGCACACATGCTTTACATCGCATGCCATTACAACGCGGTCGTTACAACGACCACGTTGTTACAACGCGAACAATTACATCGCAAGTCGTTTCAACGACTTGCTGTAGGGGGCGCGCTGGACTTAGGAATAGTATAATTTACTATTACTACTCCAGTTTGTGCAACAGCAGGGAAGGTGTTGGATTGTAAATTCAACACCTTCTGCCCCCTACAGCAAGTCGTTGTAACGACTTGCGATGTAATTGCTCGCGATGTAACAACGCGGTCGTTGTAACGACCGCGATGTAATGGCATGCGATGTAAAGCATACGTACTAAAGGCTGTTTCCCGTCAGGGACATTAGTATTGAGTTTTACAAAAACAAACTCCCGCTTTGGAAATTTTCTTTTGTGAAACTAAAAGTTTGCTGAGCGGCAGCTTCTTTAAAGGCACAGAGAGCTCTCCCCCAGGCCGGTGGCGGTCTCTAAATATGTCAGTCGGTAGTCCACCAGTGTAACATTGGTTATCACCTCCACTCCCCTGGAGAATGACAGGCTGCCTGCACAACTCTAAACTGAGTCCTTAACCACTTAAATGCTGAGGCTGCTCTCTTTACCCAACTGCTAAGCTTTTTTTGATGTTTGGAACAGGTCATGCTTAAGCCTTTCCACAAAAGATATCCAGTTTGAGCCTTTTTTCCCACATGTTGTGTATTTTTAAGGTACTCAAGATTTATGGGTTCTCTTTGAGGTACCCCGGAATATAGCCAAAATGTAGCATAATTTTGATTGTCTTCAAAAAAATGAAAAAAAGTGCTATACAAGAAAACTCCCTATTTCCATATTTCAAGGACAGGCAGAGTTAAAAAAAAACTCTACACAGGTTTTGTAATTTTCTAAGTGGTAGCCAATTTTTCCTATTTTTTGTGTGTTATTTCTACCTTCTTGCAGTTTCTGGATGAAACCGGTGTGGAACCCAGGGGTGAACCTGTAAAGCTATACATATTTTTTTAATTGAAAATTATACACAATACTGAATTCAGAACGGGGTCATTTGTGGTCTTTCATGGTTTCCCAAAGAATTCAATTGTTGAAATCAAAAGATAATGAGAATTAGTAGAAAAAATTAGAAAGAGGCAACAACATTTTCATCAGTAGTTGTATGCCCCGATAGCCAATTTGCAAACATAATATACTATTATCCGAATCTTCTGGACACAAGGATATACGATGTTTGTTGGTTGCCAAAAGCACATGATTCCCAGAGACAACTGATTGGCAGCTTATATTGATTTTTCATTGGGTGCCAACCATACATCAATTCATATGTTAAAATCTAATGAATGAAAAATGGGTAGGAAGAAAAACTATGCATTTTTGGAACGTGCCCAGCATAATGTTTTTAAGAATAGTGGTTGTTTGCACATCTCTGAATTTGGGGCTACCCATACTATTGTGTGATTCGCAGGGCATGTTGCAAAATATGGTACTTCTCACACACTGGAAGCCAAAAATGTTGAGAAATTCATCCGGCAATAACAAATTTTAGACAACTTTGTATTACTAAATTCCTCCCGATAAAAATGAACCCGAATTGTGTTGCTGGGCCTATTGCCCACAACAGAACAACCCCAAAACACATAAGAAACAATATTTTGTCTTTTAAACTAACCTATTCTGACAATATGGCTAGCTGCAGTATTTCAGCCCGCCCTCTGCCGGTAACTAAGGAAACCCAACAACTACAAAAAGAACAATTGATGGACAGAATGCAGATCAATGTCAAACATTCACCCCAGTACAGAGATATGGCCTAAATCCATCGTTTTTGTGCTCCCCATGCCATTCCAGTTTCCAGGTCAGGGAGGACCTGACTTGGTAGTTCAGGCTGGACTTTTCCCATGGGGAGCAGGGTCAAGACTGATTTGCATATGACTGGGACTAAACTGAGGTGACATGGTGAGCAAAAGAACGATGGGTTGGGATGCTACCCTGAGCGATCACCAGTGGTTAGACAAATTGCAAGCATTTCTCCCATTACCTTTTGTGTGTTTCATTTTTGAAAACTAAACAGCCAGAGTAGTCTGAGATAGTGTTAATTGTGTGGATCGCATTAGGTTTTCTTACCCAGGATGCTGGGCAAACAATAGAAACAGCTTCAAAAAGCAACAAGGAAACATCAAGATTTTACCATAAAAATGTACTAATTCTGGCAATGTGGGTTGCTGCATTATTTTGGCTTGTGATACCTGGCAAACTGGGACATCTATCAAACCCTGACATTTCTGAAAACACGTCACCCAAGGAGGTTGTGACTTGCTTTGATCCCACTGCATTTCTAGCCAAAAAATTACCCTGTAATCGTCAAAATTTTCCTCAGATTTCTGTGAAGGAAAGTTCCTACCACCCAGCATTCCCACACTTCTCTTGATAATACAGCAACCCACTTATGTGGCTGGGCATATCACCTGTGACAGAAAAGCCCCAAAACACAACAAAGAAACATCAAGATTTTGCTGTTCAAATTGACCAATAGTGGAGGTGTGGGTAACTGAAGTATTTGGGCCCGGGCTCGGCTGGTGTCCAGGGAAACCTACCAAACCCAGACATTTCTGAAAATTAGACACCCAGGTGAGTACAGCTTTGTGTAATTTGCATGGCTCCCACTACCTTTTCTTAACCAGAATGTCCTGCAAACGTCACACTTTGGCTAACATGACAGATTTTCCTCACATTTCTGTGATGGAAAGTTACATAATCAGTGGGATCCACAAAAGTGCTTACACATAGCATTGCCACACTTCTCCAGAGAAAATTGCTACCCCACTTGTGTGGCTGGGCGTATTGCCCTGTGAGAATAAAGGCCCCAAAACACAACATGGAAACTTCAAGATTTTTGTCTTGCAAATTGACCCATTATGGCTGTGGGAAGCTGAGTTGTTTGCCCTGAGCTTGGCCGGCACCCATGGAAAGCTGCCAAACCCAGACATTTCTGATAACTAGACACCCAGGGGAGTCCCAGGTTGTGTGACTTGTGTGAATCCCACTAAGCTTCTCTACCCACAATGCTGTGCAAACATCAAACGTCATAGTGTGGTGACGGCTAGTTGTAAGTAGTTATAAGATTTCGAATATAGGCTAGTACTGCATGAGTTTTCTGCCATTAAAATAGCCTTTTTTGACCCATTCTGTGACATTTGCAGGGTATTCTGGGTAAGAAAACATGTTGCAATCCACACAAGCTGCACCACCTTTGATTCCCCTGGCTCCCTAGGTTTCAGAAATGCTCACAGTTTGTATGATTCCCAGGGTGCTGGCTGGTCCAGAGCCTAAATAGAGCAGCCTTTCACCATGGCAAGTGAGAGTAATTCAGGATTTGGGACCAATGGAGATTGGGAAACCCCACTATTCTTCCTCCACCTGAGTGCATAAGTACTGTCTGGTGCCGGGGGTCGGGTAAAAATGCCACTGTGACCCAGCACCCCACCCCTCAATTTTCTCACTTTTTTCTCTGGTAGTCTGGTGGGTGTTTAGGCCCTTGGGTAGGCAAATTTGGGTGTTTACCACCTATCTGCCCATTTGTGGAGGGTCAGAAAACCCTCCAGACCATCAAGGAGAAAGTGAGATGAGGGGTTTGCCTATCCTAGCACTACACTGCATCCCTCAATCCCAGGCACCAGACAATCGTTCAGCCAGCCACAGGAGGAAGAATAGGGGAGTTAACCCCTTCTCTTCTGGCCCATATGTCAAATCTGGACCCAAAAGAATCCAAATTTCCTCTAGCTTGCCCTGTGGAGGGGGATGTTCTATGGCCCCTTGATGGCAGAAAGACAGTTGGGTCTTTAGGGGCCGGCCAAAATGTCCTTTTTTTCAAATCTTTCCCTGGCATCCCATGAGCTTTATGCCCATCGGGGTAGATTGGGGTAAAGCCTCCAATCTACCCCCATGGGACATTAGGGGCTGGGAGTCTGGCCCGATGCTAAGACGGGCCAGTCCCCAAACCATTTTTATTTTCTATATGAAAACTCCCTTGTGGCTACTGGATTTCTATGATAGGCTCCCTGAGGGTGGAGAAGGACTGAGACCAATGACAGGGCAAGCGGCCCCAGCACTATTTTGTGGGCTTTTCTGCCCCCTCCCGGTAATGACAAATTGGCTGTAAAACGCTACCCCTCCTCCCCCTGAGTCAGTAAGACTGTCAGACCCTTCAGAGATGTGAGTACGGCCACTCTCACAACCACTCTTTTTCATAAATCTAAAATTCCCTGATTACTAGTGGGCTTTCTACCCCCGTGGAGGGCAAATTGTGGGTAAATGCTCAATCAGCCTCTCAGGAGGGCAGAAAGACTGTTGGGTCCTTTAGGAATTTGGATACAGCCATGGGTGGGACAGTTCACACCCCAATTCTTTACTCTATATACAAATCTCCTTGGTGGTTTAAAGCCACGGATCTGGCTTGGCTCTTAAGAGCCAGGCCCTGAAAAGATTCTGCATGGAAATGATACAGCAAATGTCATCCTGTAAAATATGAGAAAGAATTTTAGATAAGCAATATTTACTCCCTGAACGCTTGTGTTTCACTCTCGTCGTACATTACATAACTGCACGGAGATCTGTGAAAAGTAATAGTTTTTAAACATAAACGTTTCTCTACCCCCCCCCCCCCCCCAGTGCCCTGACAATAATGCCATGAGTGAGCCAGGAAGTGTCAGGTTGCACAGGCACTGCATGTATGGCCAACTTTGGTATTGTGTGTGGAGTCACATTTTTGTCTACTTGTCCATACTTGTGTTCGAATTTTATAGCACACCTCCTGGACTAAATGTGTTCAAAGCGGTCTCAGATTTGACACTCTAATAAAATGAGGCAGGGTGAAGTGAAGTGATCTGCGCAGGATCACACTGTCCAAATGTGTGAGCCAGGATAAGAACCCAAGTTTCCTGGTGATACCGTGTTCAATTCAACCACTGGGTGAGTATCTCCTTCTCTCTCCCTTTTACAATCAAAGGACAATGGTTTGCATTCATTTATTTCATGTTAATTCAATCTGACAGGATACATGTATAAAATGCAAAAATGCCTTGAGAAATGAAATGAAGTGAAAGGGAAGCAAGAGGCTATTTTAGTGTCACTCTCACGCCCTTCCTTGACTTAGTAAACAGTAAAGAGGGAGCGGCCAGCACCTCCAGGACAGCAATGACACTGATCAGCAAACCAAAGAGGGGCCTGGCGTCCGGCAGGCCTTCAGAGAGATAACCACGGGTAGCAGGTCACCTCGGGCCCTCATACACACAGTGGAAAAGCACTTTTTTAGAGTTCATGTTCCACTGGCATACTATAGCTTATGAGTAGTTCTTGTGTTTTAAAACTAAAATAAGGAGGGGAAAAGGTTGAGCCAAGGACACTTGGCTTTATTATGACTTACTGGTCCCTGTAGGACAAGCCGAACCACAGCCAGACATTCACCCTGAGCCAGGTTCGAGCCCTGCTTGGCTTCCCACTTCTAGTGAAACTACTTATAGTCATGCCACAGTGCAATGCCTGATTCTTGGAACTGCTACCAATTTACTGCGCTAAGGGCACACTTGTGAATATTCAATTCATTGCATAGAGTACGCATACATACTGTCAGGAAATTATACACCATTTTCATTCAACCTTGGAAATCTATGTTTCTTTTTCCTATAGCTCCACCTGTGTAAACTGAGTAATTGGCATGGTGCTCTACACTGTCAGCAGAATTTACATCCAAATGTGTCAGCGGCTGTATCATGGAGAGCTGCGGTGGCTCAGTTTAAGTAGAGGGCCTGTTGTTTGAAATTTTACGAGTCTAAAGATCAGACATATAATTTGGAATTTCTCCAACTTCTCGCATGAAATACAGACAGCACAAATAGGAAACAGCGAGCAGGGATTGCCTCTGTTTCTGACTTTTGCTGACTGAAGTGCATGCCTTAACCCAGTTTAGTTCTGAGTTATATGAATGAACTTCAACACCCCAAAATCAAAAAACAGAGGAACGCAGCTGTATATGCTACGGCCCCAGGGGTAACACACATGCTGAAAAGGGCGAATGCATTTGCATATGTTTGTGAATGCCACCTGCTGCGCCTGGATGAGGATGACCCTCATTTGCATGGGATTTTCTTTCCCTCTGTATAGTAGGTTAACTATTATGAGTGCATATGTTATATCGCTTCTTGATATGTGACACCGAGTTCGATATGTCTGGGCTTGAGTGTGGGTGGCTGTGGCCTTATTAAACGGATCGTCCCCTTACACCTTGGCCCCCCTCCAGCCCCCCCCCCCTTCCTTTATTTCCCTTATTGTTTTTCTCAGTTGTTTCTTCTGAGTGGTTTTATATAGTTTTATTATGTGGCTCTGTTTATTTACATAATAGTCGTGACTTTATAGCTCAGCCGAAAGGAGTCGCTAGAAATGTACAGTTCTCATGTTGCGGAGAGCTATTTGTACTCTTCATGATGTCTTAGATATTGCATTAATGACAAGCTGTAATGGCTAATATACACTGTTGGAAGCATGATGTATTATCGCTAAGCATCTGTATAATCCTGAGACACATTACTCACGCTGATGTTTTTTTTCTTTTTCTAACGCTGCCAGGATTTTATGCATTTCTTATTAATGTGCACTATCGTTCCATCTGGTATTCGTTGCTTTAATGCATATTTGTATCATGTTTTCTTATGTCTACAAAATTTCAATAAACAGATTAATCAAAAAAATGAGTGCATATGTTATGCACACTGCAGTAACATATGTACTTGAATTCCACATACCTTTACCTAGATTTACACACTATAAATTAGGTATCAGTGGAAATTATTCATGTGGAAATTGCTCCTTTTTTTAGGATTGAGCAAAAATGTATTGTCAATGAGGTCCTGTGTCACTTTCCTTAAAAAGTAACTTACATGATTAACCTATAAGCTAACATATGTGTTCAATAAATGTGTAAAAATCATTGGTAAAATATATTTGACACTGGGGAAAAGGGCAAATTTGAGCCAACTAAGGTCGACTCTTTTTCAGGTAAAGTTAGCAGGTTGCCAGCTGCCCGCCGTCCCCTTGCCCCCCCCAACCCCTTCCAACCACCTGTTGAGGATTTATTTTACAAAGTATAACATTTTCCTATAAGTTCTGATATCGTTGCTACCTAAATTAAGTCTTCTGAAGTTCAGTAGTGCCTCCTGAGACTCCAATACCCTTCTTCAATAACAGGCCCCAACATCTCAGTTTCTAGGTAAACAAGAATTGTCTAGTGCCAACTGGTCAGCCTGAATTCTCCCGGGCAGACAAGAGCAGTTTAGAAGATTTAGAAGCGGGTTGGTGTATGACATATGAAGAAATTCGGGCTTTGAAAAGTTTTGACCACTGGCGGATTGGGACAAAGAGCCGAGGCTACACGAGAAAGACGCAAACTCTGCAGATAAGAATTCCTGGAGTGTCTGGCTCGGAGCATTATGTTATGAGAAGAAAAGAGATCTAGCAGGACCTTGAGCAGAAAGTATCCAACCTTGTGAACACCTCACCGACATCCGCTCTCAGTGCTGCCCAGATAGAGGATTCCGAGCTCAAAAAAACTTGACTTGCGGCCTAATGGACAAACTGCATTACACAAACTAGAATGTGCAAATTGCACACCAATTACCATGTCGACTGTCTTTATTTTGTGACGCAAATGATATACTAACAAGTAGGATTGCAAAATTTGGATTCACAGAGGGTTACAAAGCACCTCGGGCCCGATTAACAAAAGTAATCTGAGACAAAATCCTAACTTTACGACTTTCGGTATTCACAAAAGGCATTTAGGAGTAGTAAAGTTAGGATTTTGTCTTAAGTTTTCGTCTTAAGACAAAATCCTAACTTAAGTTAAACTTAAGTTAGGATTTTGTCTTAAGTTTGTCTTAAGTTTTGGTCTTAAGACAAAATCCTAACTGAAGTTTAACTTAAATTAGGATTTTGTCTTAAGTTTGTCTTACGTTTTGGTCTTAAGACAAAATCCTAACTGAAGTTAAACTTAAGTTAGGATTTTGTCTTAAGTTTGTCTTAAGTTTTGGTCTTAAGACAAAATCCTAACTTAAGTTAAGTTAAGAGAAACTTAAGTTAAGACAAATTTATGACAAAATCCTAACTTAAGTTAAACTTAAGTTAAACTTAAGTTAGGATTTTGTCTTAAGTTTGTCTTAAGTTTTGGTCTTAAGACCAAAACTTAAGACAAACTGAAGACAAAATCCTAACTTAAGTTTAACTTAAGTTAGGATTTTGTCTTAAGACGAAAACTTAAGACAAACTTAAGACAAAATCCTAACTTTACTACTCCTAAATGCCTTTTGTGAATACCGAAAGTCGTAAAGTTAGGATTTTGTCTCAGATTACTTTTGTGAATCGGGCCCCTCGTGAATATTAATGAGGCAGTTGTATTCTGTGACTCACTGTATATATCTGCAAACACAGTGCTGGATTCCAGCATTGGAGAGTTTACCTTCGCCCCGGAGTTTGCTTTCCCCACATGTCAAATCTTTATATAAAGCATTTCATGTACCTTAACGGAGCAGCTGCTGATTTTTTAAAAATAGATTTGACATGCTGGGAAGACAGTGGTGTGAGCATACAGTGGTTTGTGAAAGTAAGTCAAGTCATAACCACTGAAGAATTCTATTGTGACTTGCAAATAGATGGGGTATGCCTCTATCATAACTTTTGTTTGCAATTCGGAAAGAGTGGCAAAACACCACCTTCTGAAAGCCAGGATGGTGGAAGGATATTTTGTAGTTGGAAACCTTGTTTTTGTGATTTGCTGGCTTCATGACCGCAAAACACGTTGTATATTGATGTCAGGATCCATGGTCAGCGCTCACCTGGGACGGCTCAGTGAGCGTAGATCTGGAGCTCTTGTTGCCAGAAGCCAGATCTCTTTGTGTGTTCATGTGGGGGTGATTCAGATTCTTGTACACAGTGAAGTATACTGGATGACTCTGTAGATATGAACTCTACGCTAGCATCTTCTGCTTTTGTGCTATAAACTCTATGCTGACGTCATCTGGTTTTGTGCTATGAACTCTGTCCTGGAGTCATCTTCTGGTTTTGAATTATGATCCTTATACCGGCGTAGTCTTGTCAAACTCCCGCACAGTTTTTGACAGTGTGCTCACTGTGGCACAATGGTGGTATTTCCAGGTAAAAATGCTGGAACTAGCACTATGGTGGTAATCCCTGGCAACATGCTGTCCCTGGCACAGTAGTGGTAATACCTGGCAAAAGGCTGTCCCTGGCAAAATAGAGTCTTCCTTAGAAACATGCTGGCTCTGGCACAATGGTGACAATTCCTGTTAAAATGATGACCTTGGCATAATGATAGGAATACCTGGAAACATGTTGGCCCTGGTAAAATAGTGGTAATTTGTGGTAAGTGCTGGCAGTGGCATCACCCACTTATTTTGTGTTTGCAACAAAAGTTTGATGCCTAGCGTCTGGTCGGCATCATACATTTCTATCTTCAATCAAGCATTATCAGATTGCCAAGGATGTGCTTTACCTTAACTGGTTTTACTCCTAACTAGGACCCTTTCAAGGAGACACTTGACACTTCTTCCATGTATTGCATAGTGTAGGGTGGCACCGTTGCTACAGGGAAGAATCACAGTTTCCTCAGGCAATCAATAAGAAAACTGAATAGACCTTCACCAAGTCAATTCTTCCCCATCATTGCAACAGATAGACCAAACATGATAAGCCCATGAAAGGATCTACCTTAAGCAATGCATTTCAATAACAGTGAAAACAAATTTGGCTCCACAACAATGACAGAGATGGTGTCCAAACCATGAAGGTTTATTAGCAGAATTCAGTAAAGGAAACAAATCAATCAATCAGCAAATCAGTGTATCCACAGGGTGTATATATCAATATAATTGTGCAATCTGGATTTTATTACATAGAAGAAGATACAAAATATAACATGGTACAAGGCACAGGACGCAAAGTAGATAGGTTCCATAAAGGAACTTCCTTAATCTGAACAGAGCTTTGAAAGTCGCAAGGGGAATTCAAAGAGAGCGGTATCAGCATCGGAATAACCAAATGTAAGATTCAGGAGAAAGCATGGGTGCTCAAGTACAAATCTCAACACCCGAGGTAAAGAGGATCAGCAGAGATCGAAAAAAGGTCTTCTCTGAGCGAAGAAGGTCAGTCTGCTAAACTATCCTAAAAAACACACAATTGAAACAGAGAATAAAGTCCTGGAAACTACATCCCACCAACTCCTTCTGGACGGTCCAACCAGAAGATGATATTCTCTGGGAGCAAGTAGACTCCCAAGGTTCCCAGCGAAGAAAAGAGAAGAGTATAGCTGTGTGGCCTAGAAGCTAGCAACAGCACGGTTTGCCTGGTACAAGAGTCTGCCTCCCATTCCTACGGACTGCATGTCCACTGCCAAATTCCAATTAGTTGAGCTAATCTGACAGTCCTTAGCAAATAATTGATGGTGCAAAATAAATCATTCTTACTATGCTGGAGCTTGGAGATCCTACATATCGACGTGTTCCCAAAGCTTTGATCTACAGTCGGGGTTTCCTGAAATGAACAAGCTTTGTTTTGAACAGTTCTTAAATAGAAAGATAAAAGTTAACTTGTTTATTGCAGATAAGGAGGCTTTGGCTGCAAAGAAGCATTCCTGGACAGTGATTAATTCTCATCAGAGACTGGGAATTCAGCCATACTTACCCACCTACTTTCCATCGCGTATCAGGAACACACTTTTAAAACTGATATCCTACTAAGGATGGCACTCCAAAATGGATTCAGCAATGGTCACCCAGAGATTGTAGACTTTGAGGCATTCACAAGAAACTTTACTGCATATCTTATGTGTCTGCCCAACCCTGCTTAATGCATATTGTGTCGTTTTAAAACCTTCATTTCTTGATGCAGGGATGAGGTCTGTCTGCCAGGCCCTCATTTTATGCTTATCAGGTGTTTCAATTTCACTAACTTGTCAGTTGATAAAGTTTTTACCATTGCAGAAAGAATGTTTGTATCTTTATCATAAGCTCTATACATTTCTGCCATTTCTTTGAGTAGGCTGAAACTATAGCGAAAATATGCTTAATTAAAAAAAAAATGTATTTAAAAAAAGTGTTATATCTTTTTATATTCTCCTTCCACTTTGTTCAGGTTGTTCTACTCTCCTCATGTTTATGCACCCAGCACTTTTTATTGCTTCTGCCTGAATAGGTCATATTATTGGTCAATTACCGTTATATATTGTATAAAAGCACATTGCACTTTGAACAACTTACTATGGTTTATTGCGGGCTAGGATAAAAGCAGTGCTATTTGAACATATGCACTTGGCACTTTGAAGTACTGTATGGTTCCTTTGTGGGCAGCTCTATTTTTAACGTTGTTCAATTTTTATGCATATAGGTTTTAACTACATAGCAGTATGTCCTCAGTTATAAGCACTTGGCAAACTGAAGCAACCTGTATGGTTTTCTCTGGACTAGGATAAATGCAATCTTATGTTCAACTTGGATGAATTTTTATGGAGGTAGGTTTTTTCGAATAGCAGTATGTCCTTTGTTATAAGCACTTGGCACTGGCCTACCGGTAAGGATTACTGCGGGCTAGGATAGATTCACACTTATTTATAACTTTGATGATTTTTTATGTGTATGGTCTATATAAGAATAACTTATGTGGAACTGTGAGATATGTACTGTAAAGTATCATTTTGTGATGATATTTAATAATCAGACAATAAAATAAATATCTATAACTGACAGTTCTCAACAGTAAACAGAAACCCTATTCTAACTACCAAGCACTCCTCGATAATACGTTATCTGAGTTTATAAAGCGCACAGCTGCCCCAGCAAAGAGGCGTCCCGGCGCTACCAGCGTCAGAAGGAACAGGGCCACATACACCTGCAGAAGAGAGAAAACCATAAAACGTGCAATGCATTTACTAAAGAAATAATTTGAGTGACTGAGGCCTGGGCACAAGTCATATCAAGTGCAAGAGAAAAGAGAAAAGCAACTCAGGTACGGTTAACATGAGTAAATACATCAATTGTAATTGGTTATCCATGTGGTTCTCACTATGTAAATGCAGCCACCTACTGTCACTTTGGTTAATATGATACATGCAAAATAACATGGTTATTACACAATGAGTATGGTAAATGTATAAATGTATAGAACACTAAATTACGGGTCTCCATAGCCAAAATAAGATTGTAGTTATGGCAGCCATAAATATTTGACCAACCACTGGGACTTGGAATTCCTCCTCCAACCTTCCTGCATGTAAGGAAACTGGGGACACCTGAACATTGCTCCTCAAGGAAAGAGCATCAATAACCAGCTCAGCCTACCCAGACAAAACTTCCACTGCCCCAAACCGAACATTGAGAGGAGCTGACAAGCGCCTTACCAAGGCACTATTATTTGTAATTTATCCTAGAAACTCATTGCCAGGCTATAAAGATTACAGAATCAGGCAGCCAGGGTGTGTGTAAACCTCCGGCAAGCATGACCACATCAAATCCACCCTTAATGCCCTCAACAGGCTTAGAGTAGATGTTAGGATCACATTTAACATTACGGGCACTGTTCATAAAGTCTATCGGAGCAAAGAGCCAGAATATCTGAAAAAGCGGGCGCCACACGATGTACCAACGATAAGCAACCATTTTGCATCTGCCCACCTCATTAAGCATCGACTGCTCAAGTTGCTGAAACATGGTGGGAGATTCATGGGAGTTCAAGGACCTGCAATGTGTTAGAGCCGCAACACTAGTGATCTGAACCTAACCTCTAGACGTTCAGGAAAACTCAGAAAACAGCCATCTAGCATTGCTTTCAATTGATCATGTCATAGATCAGTGGCCGCCACTGAAGAACTTTGGACCCAGTTACTCACCAATCCAATCAGACTCTAACTTCTCCTTCCACATCTTCAGTGCATCTTTTTTTGTGTATAGGTTTTTATTGGCATTTAGACAAAATCAAGATGTGTAATAACTGCATTACGGAGTATGACTACCATCATTAATGGACCCCAGTCCAACCCTGGGTCCCCGTGCACGTTCCCGGTCCTGACACATCAATAACCGGTCATCCATCATAGCATGAACATGAAAAAAGCAGTGCAATCACCGCAACCCCCCCCTAGTGCTGGGATGAGCCCTACCTCACCTACACCCCTATTTTTGGGTACTCCAACTCCCTACATTACACAGCTCATGGGGGACGGGCATCAGGGGGGCTAATAAGTTGGTAAGCATTGCAGCCCGAGCCTGTAAATCATCCATGAGCTTGGTGTCCCTACGAGATTTATGTATTTGGCACTCCTCTGCATTCGCCCATTCAGCGATGTCTTTTCTCCAATCAACGCTCGGGGGCAGTCGGGGACAGCCAGTGAATGGCTATTCTGCCTTTAGCTAGTGTAAGTCCCAGAAGTAAGAATTTCCTACTTAACTTCTTTTTCTTTTTGACGGAAACTTGTCCCAATAGGCACTGCCCTATATCCCGGAGGGTGTCCCAACCAGTGGCCGAATTCAGGGAGACAAGTACCCCATTCCAGTACCCGCGCAAACATGGGCAATTCCAAATCATATGTATGAAATCCACAACAATATGACTGCATCTTGGGCATGCAGAGGACCTGTCTGGGTAAATAGAATGTAATGTGGTTGGAGTCAGGGCCACCTGATGGATAACATTAAACTGCGTCAGCTTGAATCGGGTGTTAGAGGGCGCAGTCTGCAGAGGTGTCCCCAATACGTTATGCTATTTGGTGTGCACTGGAAGGTCGCTGCACGGCAAGTCCTCCCTGAAGGCCCTAAATAAATGTGAAATCAATCTACTGCCACCTCCTAAGTTTAGTATGGCCCCCAAAGTACGAGACTCCAGGGGCACGGGCAGTTGCAGCCATTTTGGAGTACTGGAGAAACTGCCCTGTTCCTAGGTTGAAGGAAGTCACAGAGTCAGTAAGTGTAATAAAACGGACATCAGGATACAAGTACCTCAGGGTCTCACATCCACCCTCGTGCCATTTACTTATAGACATTGATTCTGCAATCATCAAAAGGGACAAAGAGCCCAAACTGGCATTTCGAGGGCACAGGGGCCCTCCTTAAAACCATCTTGACCTCCCAGGACCTGCGTACCTGACTCACTACAGTAGGCACAGTGGGCAAGACCCTAGTACCTATCATCAGTAACTCAGGGAGGGACTTACCTCCACATGTGCCCCGTAACAGTTGAGTTTTCCAGTTCTCTCTGTCGTCAAACCAATGCACCGCATGTTGTAGCCGGGCCACAAGTTAGCATTATTCCATGTAGGGTAGTTCGAGGCCTCCATCGCCCCAGGTACGTTTAAGCGTAGACAGGCCCACATGTTTCCTCCACAATCCCATAATAGTTCGACAATTAGTTTATTTAGGTTCATCAACACTTGCCTAGGGATCTCATACAGGGCTCCCTGAAAGACATAAAGACAGCGGGGGAGTATAATCATCTTGACTATTGCCAGCTTCCCCTTCAAGGACAAGCGCAGAGTGTTCCAAAACTTTATTGAGGGTTTCAATCTCTGCAGCACCCTCCGCATATTGGCAGCCTAGAACTCTGTTGCGCCCTGGGCCTGTCTAATCGCCAGGTACCTGACATTTTTAGTCTCCCAAATCAGATTAGTCTGAGGAATGGCCTCTGTTTGTGAACAATTTAGATTTGGTGTGGTTAACCATCAACCAGGATATTTCGCTGAATTCTGTGAGGAGCGCCAACATGATGGGAACTGAATATTCGGGCTGTCGCAAATAAAGTAGGGCTTCACCAGCGTATAGGGAGATCACATGTGTGTTCCCTCCTATCTGCACACCCCAACCCCACATGGCGTCAAGCATCCGATACAGCACCAGCTTCATTGCTAATGCAAATAATAGAGGGTATGGAGGTTAGCACTGCCTGGTACCACAATGTAAATGCAAATGGTGAGACACCATTCCCCCAACCCTCACCCTTGCCGTGCATTTTTCATACCATATCTGGACCCATTTCAAGAAGGAATTCCCAATGCCCACCCTCTGCAGTACCTCCCATAAATAGTCCCAAGAGAGGGAATCAAATTCTTGTTCAGTGTCAAGGAGGGCTAGGGCATAAGTGTCCTCTACAGAGGCCAAAGTATGCCAGACCAGCGCGAGTTTTCTTAAGTTACAGAGGGTGTTCCTCCTCGGGATAAAACCACATTGGTCTTCGTGAACTAATCGGGGCATATATGGCAAGAGCTGCATCACAAGAACCTTACTGAGGATTTTTGCGTCCACATTTAACATAGAAAGAAGATATGAAGCTACCTCCGCAACGTCCTTATCCGGCGTAGGTAAAATAACTATGAGGGCTTCCCTCGTGGATGCTGGAAGTGTCCCCTTTCCAAAAGTTTCAGTATTGACTTCAAGGAGTCTCTCGAATATTGTACCCGCCCTGAGTTGATAAACTTTTGCTGAAAAGCCATCGCCACCAGGGGCTTTTGCTGTCCTCAGTGTTCTAATTGCCTCCATTATCTCTTCCTTAGCCAGGGGGGCCTGTAAACTGTCCCTCTCTTCTCTGTTTAGGGACATCATCTCCAGGCCTTCCAAATAACTGTGCCTCTCCCTGGCTGAACAGTGCGGTGGGGATGTATAGAGTACCTGCAAATGGGAAGAAAAGACCTGCAGGATGTCTTGTTGCATACACACTAACCAACCTGTTTTATTGTGGATCCCCGCCAGAGACGTGGCAAGGAATCTGCTCACCTTATCTCCCTCCATATGACGACGTTGCCGATAATTGGTATGGGCAAACCCATGTTTCTAATAACTCTTGCTTACAGTCCCTCGACTCTAAAAGTTTCAGGGGCCGTTCCATCAGACTGGCTTCAAGGGTGCCTAGTTTCTGTTCTAGGGTATCTAACGACCTAGAGAGTTGTTGCCTCACCCCATAGGTTATCTTCAAACATTCCCCACGTAGCACTACCTTCATTGCGTCCCATTCTATTGCTCTCGATGACGCACTACCCCAGTTATCAGCAAAGTAGTGGTCAACCACATCCTTCACTGTCCCACTGAATACTGGGCCCATCAGGGCCTCTGCCCGCATACTCCATAGGGGTACACTCAGGTGTCTTTAGACATCTTGAAGGATACCAATAAGGGGGAATGATCAGATATGGAATGTGCCAGGTTGGAAACGGCCTCAACGCAGTGGAGAAATGCACCAGATAGCAAGCAATGATCTTAGCGACTATATGTCCCCGTGGCGGGCACAAAGCAAGAATATGCCTTAACTTTAGGGTGTCTCACTCTCCAAACATCGAGTAAGCCCATTTTAGCCTTAACTTCCTGTAGGGCGCATGACGTTGACGGTTTAGTATCTGATTTAGGGGGAAGGCGATCCATTTTCCATCTAGCACACAGTTCAGATCCCCTAGAATAAGGACCGCAGAGCCCAAGAGATCCGCAGCTACACCCATCACTGGCCTGAAAAAGGCCCCATCATCTGTATTAGGTGCATATACATTTACCATACAGATATCTCGAGCATCTATTGCACCTGAGATAATCACATACCTCCCTTGGGGTCTAGAATAACTCCCTTAGCCACGAAGAGGACCCCAGGGGCCACCCATGTAAGCTTCTGGCGCAATTAGAATAAGAAGTCGCAAAAATCGGACCCCTCCATCTGCGCATCAAGGACGTACTTCAGTCCCCCCAGGTATGGGTCTCCTGTAAGAATGCCACTGCCACCCCTTAACGCCGTAAGTAGGGGTACACTCTCCTTTTCTTTTCAGGCCAACCCAGACCCTGTACGTCCCAGGTCAAAAACTCCCACTTGGAGGCCATGAGTCACAGTTATCTGTCATGACTTACTCCCTGCGTTCTCGTGTCCACCACCAGGGGACTGAACTGTGGGACTCTCCAGTGTCATAATAAGCTACTGGACCCTCCTGTTCATGCACATACTGACTTCCAGCCATTTGGACACTATTTGGGAATTGACATCCATTCCCAATCCATGCCGGTTTTTCTGGAAGCCAGTCTGCTCATGCTGGAAACTCCATTACCTAGAATTCCCTGCTCACTGCTTCGTCTCCACCCCTGCAGGCCAAGGATGGGTGGAGGAATTCAGCTCACCTGTGGCTAGCTGCTGCTAGCCTGCTCACACCTGATGCATGTGATTACTGTGAGCTCTTTTAAGCCCCAGCTCCCTTCAGGCCAAGGTTGGTCATTGTAGCTGTGTACCAGTGAGACTGACCCTTCTTTCCAGTGCTCCCTGAGCTTTAGTTATTCCTTGTTCCTGACCTGATGCTGTTTTCCTTGTTCCTGAATTAGCACTGCCTGCAGTGCTACCTTGACTCCTGAGCTTTAGCTCAATTCTAGTTCCTGCTCCCGAGCCTTAGCACTCCTTGTTCCTGAGCTACCACAGTTTCCCTTGTTCCTGAACTAGCACTGCCTGCAGGGCTACCTTGGCTTTTGAGCTTTTGCTAAATTCTTGTCTTGCTCCAGCACAGCCTTCAGTGCTACTTTGTTTTCTTGACTCCTGATCCAGCACTATTATAGTGTACCCTTGTAGCCTCCCCTTCTGTATATCTTTTTCCAGTCCCTGCCTTTCTTCCCATTTCGTTGGTTTCAGTTCCTAGTTTGCTGTCTTTCTATTCTGCTGTCTTGCTTCTGTTACCTTGTATGTTTGTTACCTGCTTTCTGCCAAGTGTGCCCTGTGATTTCTTTAATTTCCTGTTAAGCACTCCTCCTTGCTAGCTCCTTGTCTATTGTGCTTGTGTTTAGTTCTACCCCCTTGCTGTTACTGCCTTGCGTGTTCCTGTTTGATCACCAGGCTCCATGGGCACAGCTGACTACCTAGGTGGTGTTTCTTGTTCACTGTGAGTATTGTCTTTGAGTTGCATTTATAACATCACCATAGGTATCAGCTCCACAGACCCTGCCTCTGCATGCATATCCTATATGTGGGTATTTGCAGTCAGTATCTGTAACAGCAATTGTGGGTGAGGAACTTACTGAGCTTCAGTCTTACCACGTGGAGCTCCCGAGTGCTTTACCCCACATTCCCTTTATTGTTAATGTTGTTATATATAAGTGTATTGCACATCCGTCCTGGGTATAGTGATTCTGAATGCTGAGCCGCCTCATGAGTGCCTGCCTTTTCTGAGTCTCACCCATCTTGTTCACTTGTACAGGCTTCCCCTTTGTATCCCTTTTTCTCCTCTGACTTCCTGTGTAATCCATTGCAGCGCTGTATTACTCTTTCTGTGTACGTTTTCTACCCAGTTCCCAGTCCCTGACTCTGTTCCCGACATAGGGGCCGATTCCGATCTGGGTCGGAAAGCACTCCGACCGATCCGGATTGTTTTCCGACCGAACCGGACCCCTGCAGTCCGACCGAACGAGTACGATGCGGCCGTATGCTGCCGGACTCGGTTCGGTCGGACTCCCATTGAAGTCAATGGGAGCCGGTTGTACGACGTGTACATGGGCTCCCATTGACTCAATGGGTACGTTGCGCACAAGGGGGCCCCCTGTAGTGGGTACGCGTTGGTGCCATCCGCACCGTACATGCATGTATAGGGGGACCCATGGGTCCCCCTGTGTCCGACTCGTACGGCTACGGGTGAAGGGGGTCCGGCACAGACCCCGAAGTCCGCGTCCGAGAGCTTTTTCGTGTCGGAGGCTCCGACTCGATCCGGCTGTCCGGATCGTGCATCGTACTGGCTCGGTCGTAAAACGTCTCCATTGCGCGCCACGAATCGAGTGCGAACGAGTCGGACAGAGCGGTTCGGACCCGGAAACGAGTCGGTCGGCGATTTCGCGTTCAATCGCATTGTACTTGCTCGCTCGGACGAATGTACGAATCGGTCGGAAACAAAGCCTCCGACTCGGATCCGGTAAAGCCGAATTCGATTCGGAGCCCTACCGACCGAGATCGGAATCGACCCCATAGTCTCAAACAGTCCTTGTCAGAATCACTCATTCTCTCGTCAGGCCGCAGACCCCGCGAATCACACTGATAGTCAGTGCGTGTGCAGCAGGCATCTTCAGTACTTCTTGTTATCATTTAAGCGCTCTGAAGCAACCAAATGGCCACATGCAGCGTTTTACCAAACCTGGAAGTGAAATACATAAAATACTTTTCAAACAATGTGCTCGAAAGAACAACTATGAGGTAGACTTTTTGCTCCATGTTTGAGGTCAGCAACTTTGAAGGCAGATGGTGTAACTGGGCTCCTACTACTGAGTGAAAGCACTTTACAACTTAACAAATATGCAAATAATTCCATTCTAGGCGGGAGCAGCGGGTAGCAGCTATTGTGGTCAGACCCAGGGGTTCTTTACCTCACTGTTCTGAACTGACAGCGGCTGCAGAAAGAACGCCAAGAGCTACAGAATATTAAAACTGGAGAACATGAATAGAAAATAATGCGGAAAGGAAGCAAAACCACCGAGACACTAGATAAAACATGGGTCCAACAAAAATGAGAAAAGAAACAAAAGCACATGGAAATGATTACATGCAACATACTTTTGCAAATATCTAACTATACTCTAAGTTCCAAGAAAACATTCCTTATTATTTGTAGGCCATGGGAGAATACGCCTGAAAATATCTGATGGAGAAAATGCCATGTATCTGATGCATATTCATTTAGTACGTACCAAAATCATTAAAGGGGGCGAAACAGGAGATGCAACGACCCTTTTCAGGCTTGTAAAGATAGAATCCGCAGCTTTTAAGCTTTCGCATAACGTGTACCTACCTACCTGTTTCTGTCTTTATTATGCCTTCAGCTGTGAATTCTTGGGGTCCCTCTAGCTTTGTTGTTAAATACATTGCAGTTTAACCAATAGCATACTTTTTTCGTTGCGTCTGCTTTGTACACCGGTTGTCCCATACCAGTGTACTAACAAATGCACTGAGAACACACACCAATTACAGACATGCACGAGACACATGGCAAAAACAGAACAGAGCTGCCTCCTGCCTCCGTTAGGGCAGGTGGGCCTAGTTGAGGAAAGGGTGCCACAGTGAAGGAATTATGGGAAAAGCACAAGTGAAATGCACAAAGGGAGTCACTGCTGGTGAAACAAGTCTTTGTAGTAAGCAAACAATCCGAATCAGTTTATCACAATGTGTGACAGATGTTTCTGTGGAAAACGCACAGACTTCCTCTCAGAATTTTGCAAATTTAGCAACATTTCTGTAGCTTCTGTATATTGTATGACTTCCATCAGATCTCTGACTTTAAAATTGATCATAACCTAATAAATGATCATGCAATGCTGTCATGCTCTTTGCATTTGATGACTGCTGCCTTACACAAGGAAACTCGGTTGGGAGATGTAGGAGAGTAGGATCTGCTTCACATGGGTACCCCCACGTTTTGCTGATGCGTCACTGTTTTTCGACATTAGTCTGGCTGGGGCCCTGCTAATCAGAACCCCAGCCTAGCTGCTTCCTCTCTAAAATGGTTTCCATGTGCCTTAGGCACATCACTGATTGGGATCTGGAGTGCCCTTATAAGTCCCTAGTATATGGTATACTATGTACCAAGGGCATAGGTACCTCAGAGGCCTGCCAGGGGCTGCAGCATGTATTATGCCACCCCTGGAAGGCCCTCCAAACTGACACCACAGGTCTGCTACTGCAGCCTGGGTAAGGTGGTGCATGCACCCCTTACTGTGATATAGGTTACCTATATCACGAAATACATACACACATATAAACCTATAAGTCACTCCTAAGCCAGGCCTTATCAATCCTAAAGGCAGAGTGCGTGGTTCCTATGTGAGAGGGTGCCCCTGCATGAGCAGGGCCCCTCTGCAGCGTTCGGAGACCATCTCTGATGCTGTTTGTAGTGCAGCCTGACCATATACTCTTAAGTGCATTATATCCTCGCGGTAAAATGCTAACTTTGGAATGGCTGCACCTAAACATGTCGTGTTTGGTGTCAAACATCTTGGAATACTACCCCCGCCAATCCTGGCGGCGGGGGTAGCATTCCACCCTTCTAGAGGGAAAGACATGTTAACTCTGACTAGTCCGGTAACTTCTTTCCAGAGCCCTGGCATCACAAAATGGATGCTGCTGCCACAGACACGAGTCTGGCCTCCTGCTGCTGGACGAAACTCCAGCAGGGGAGGCCTGGACAATAGGTTTCCTGTCCCAGGGAGGTGTGACCACCTCCCCAGACAGGATAATGTGTATTGGGGCTGGGCGGGAGCACTTTCGGGTGCTTTGAAGTCCTGCACTGGGGGCACATTTGGTGTCCCTGTGCATACCCCAGTTCAAACCGGATCAGGGGCTTGCAGCCCCTGCTTTGGCGTGAACTGGACAAAGGGAAAGGGTGTAGCCACCCCTCTGCCCTGACCCACCCATAGGTGGGGCCACAGAGTAGTCCAACCCCTATTTTTAGAATAAAGGTAGGAACCCAGTCCTTAGGACTTTAGATTATACCTGGACGAAACTCTGAAACTGAATCCTGGACCTTCGACGCTCTACGACAAGATTAGAGGACTGAAGAATCTCCTTGGGGTCAAGGAGTGACTCCCCTGCTTGGCAGGCACCAAAGAAGCATCTGTCCGGTTCGCATTTCTGAAGCTCCCGTCCGGACGCCGAAGTCATCGCATCACCAGAGGTGGATTCTCAGACTTCCCGAGGCTACCCTGAGTCCCCAGCAAAGCTGAGGCCCGTGGCTATCGTGGGTGACTTGAGACCGTGACCCCTGGACACCAAACACATTTGCAAGTGCATCATCTTCTGGGTCTCCCAAGAAGTCGTGCTTTAGGCTCCGAGTAGCCCTAGCCTCCAGCACCACCTGCACCGAAGATCACTGGCCCCCACTTCACGAGTGTCCTGTAAGCCAGATCCACGTGCGGCGTCACGAGGCTCCTTCGCGGTCGCTAGCCCATTGGCTAGTAGCCCTTAACGAAGGCCAATCCTTTTCTTACTTGGCATCCTGGTTGCTCCAGGCCTGCCCTCACTTATCCTCGCTGGGTGAGTTCCACAGACCTTGCTGGTCTGCACCATCGACGATCTACATCTTCACCAAGACTTGCCGTTGCCAAGGCTTGTTGGGTCCAATCCGGTCACCGACACCTCAGCACTCGACAGACATCATGTACCAGCCCGAATCCTGCTCCTGGTCGCCGACAACGCCACCTGGACCTCGTGGCTGAAGAGTCAAGACGACCGTCAACGCACCTGAAGCACTCGACATCGGTGGGCATCTGTCCATCGCCTTCCTGGTCACTGGCTAGTGACCCAGACTCTGTCCCCTCTGCTTTCAGGTTCTTCAGAACTCCGATCCACTCTTGGATCCACCCGGACACTTTTCTCTTGGCCGCCAGCAGCACTTTGCAGCAGATCGCCATTCGAATCGACGACGAAACCCGACCCCGAAAGGCACCTATGCACCCGGCTTCCCTGGGTGAGGTAACACGAGTACTCCGGTGCTCCCGTGGGTAGAGACTCTTCAAAGTCCTAGATCTCAAAGGGTTTTGTCCTAGTCCTCTTTTAAGTGTCCCTTTTCTCTATTTTCCCGATCCCGACTTTCTCCATAGAAGTTAACGGCGTATCGCGGTTGTGTATTTACACTGCACGCGTCTCCCGTGGGTCCCCTGTGTCACTACCTTGGGTGGTTCCTTGTGGTCCAAGCACTTCCAGAGGCTCTAGGCCTAGTGTCTAGTTCAGTCGTGGTTCGCATACCACTTTATTGGTATATGGTTTGGTATGCCCCTAGGGCCCAAACGTGTATTTGTGCTATTACTGTGATTTAATAACTTATAACTTATGTACTTTGAACTCTAGCCTCATAAAGAGACTAGAGGGGTGTGTTTAGCAATAAATACATATATTTTGAATATATACCTGGTGTGGTGCTCTTTCATTTGATCACTCAAGAGATTATAGACTGGTAAAACAAGCTGCTTTACATTCCTTCAAGACTTAGCCTGAAGGCTGCTCTCCATAGCTACCACTAGGATAGCTTTCAATAAGGTTGTCTTTAACCTATCTCCAATAAGGGGTTGTTTGGACTGGTGCAAGGTGCCCACTATAATTAGTGGACAGCATATACCAGGCCAACTTCTCACATTGGTGTGCAGCGTGTGGGATTCCAGCTTGCTATTGTTTTACCAGATAATCTCAATTGAATTGATCAACTGAAAACCACTAAAGGTACCTAAGGTACATATAATTTAAGCTTAGAATACAGTAAGTTCTACTGAACTTAGAGTTGTGTGTTAAGGGATAGCACAACCCTTTCTACAACTCAAGAGAGTTTAGTAGGCCACACTAGAGTAGGTAGTGCATACACCACACCACACTAGTAATGTCTTTAAGGGCAGGATCCAAAGAATCCTTGCAGGAAGCCATTGAGCTTCCACCCTCCAAGTATGATACACTCCCATTCTTGGAATTGAGAGCTTTATGTAACTTGAGAAAAATAAGGACAGGCCAAAGCCCCACCACCCAACACCTCAAGGAGTTGTTGGTGGCTTATGACCTTAGTAAGCCTGTAGGGACTGAAGGGGTAGGAGCTGAGGGTGGGGCAGCAGAAGAAGAGGACGAGGCCAGGGGTACCAGTACCCCCAGCCCCCCCTCTGAAACTGGCCAGGAGGGTGACAATGACCCTGACCTGGAAAACCCAATCCCTCCTGTGGATGATGATGAGGATGATCAAGATGATGCCCTCTTTGTCCCCCAGGAAGGATTAAGAGTGTGCCCAGGAAGTCTAGATCTCCTTCTCAGGAGTCTAACCACTCTGGCACCTCTATAGGGAGCTCTGTCTCCTCTCACAGGAGGGAATCCTCTCATGAGAGGAGAACCAGACTGGTCCAGTATGAGGAAACTCAGCTGGAGATCAGAAAAAAGCAATTGGCTTTAGATAGGGAATCCCTAGATCTCCTTAGAGAGAGAAGAAAGTTGGGACTAGAGTCCCATGGTGGCAGCCATGTCCCTAGAGACAGGGAAAGGTCCTATGACCATAGGAACCTGAGCAAGATTGTCCCTCCCTACCAGAGTGGGGATGATATCCACAAATGGATAACTGCATTAGAGAGGGCCTGTAAAGTACAGAAGGTCCCTCAAGAGCAGTGGGCAGCAATCTTGTGGCTCTCCTTTGCTGACAAAGGTAGAGATAAGCTCCTCACTGTTAGAGAGGAGGATGCTGATAATTACAAGGTCTTGAAGAGTGCTCTTATTGATGGGTTTGGCCTAACCACTGAACAGTACAGGTTGAAGTTCAGAGACACCCAAAAAGCACAGACTCAAGACTGGGTAGACTATGTGGATTGTTCTGCCAAGGCTCTGGAAGGCTGGTTGATGGGCAGTAAGGTGTGTGACTTCTCAGGATTATACAATCTGATAATGAGGGAGCAGATTCTTAATAACTGTCAAAATCAGCTGTTGCATCAATACCTGGTAGACTCTGATCTGACCTCTCCCCAAGAATTGGGAAAGAAGGCAGACAAATGGATCAGAACCAGGGTGAAGCAGAAGGTACAGAACCAAGGTGGGGAAACCAAGAAGCAAGATGCTAAGAACTCTGACAAGGGTGGGGAGAAGGGTAAAGATCAAAAGTCTTCATCAGGCCCCCAAAAATCTTCTTCTGGTGGGGATTCACAGTCTACCAAAGGGAAAGGCCAAAGAAAACCATGGTGCAAGGTCTGTAAGCAAAAGACCCACTGGACCAGTGATTGCACCAAGTCCAAAGACTCCAGTCCAGCACCCACCAATGCCCCTAAGGCACCTGTTCCCCCTAGTACAGTTGGTGGAAGTGCTCCAGCAAAGGGTTTAGTAGGGTTCACCCTGGGAACTGAGTTGGGCTCTGACTTAGTCAGGGAACTGACTCAGGCTGTGTTAGTCTGTGATGGAGGCATGGATGTGACCTCCACTGTGAGTCCCAGTAATCTGGGCAAGTACAGACAACAGCCTTTAATCAATGGACGTGAGGCTTTGGCATTTAGGGACACAGGGGCAAGTGTCACAATGGTGACACAAGACCTTATGCTACCTGGGCAAGTTATGCTTGGTGAGATGTACCAAGTGACCAATGCTAGCAATGTCAGAACAGACCATACTCTGGCAGTTGTTAACTTCTCCTGGGGAGGGGTAACTGGCCTTAAGAAGGTTGTGGTAAGTGCAAACCTACCAGTCGAATGCTTGCTTGGCAATGACTTAGAGACTTCTGCTTGGGCAGAAGTGGAGCTCAGGACCCATGCAGAAATGCTGGGGATCCCTGCAGATGTGTTTGCTGTGACCAGGTCACAAGCTAAAATGTCTAGCACTGAACAGGCCTTGGATTCTGGAAGAATGGACCAAGTGCCTTCCAAGAGGAGGAGTAGTAGGGTTAAGGCAGTGCCTGCCCCCTTGGCTCAGGAGGAAGATCAGTCCCTTGAGGGGGATGATCTCAGCCCTGAAGAAGGAACTGTCCCAGAGGAACTTGAACCTGACCAGGTTGAGTTCTTGGGGACAGGGGGACCTTCTAGGGCAGATCTGAGCCAGGAGCAGCAGAGCTGCCCCTCCTTGAACCCCTCAGACAGCAAGCTGCTGCTGAGGCTGCTGGGAAAGCTAGTGGTCCCCATACAGTGTATTGGGATGATGGACTCCTGTACTCAGAGAGTAGAGACCCCAAGCCTGGTGCTACCAGGAGGTTGGTAATACCTTTGAAGTTCAGGGGCTTCCTATTGACCCTAGCCCATGATATTCCCTTAGCAGGTCACCTGGGCCAGAACAAGACTTGGGACAGAATTGTCCCTCACTTTCACTGGCCCCACATGTCTGAAGACAGTAAGGAGTTTTGTCGCTCCTGTGTAACCTGCCAAGCCAGTGGCAAAGCAGGTGGCACTACAAAGGCCCCCCTGATACCACTACCTGTAGTGGGGGTGCCCTTTGAAAGGGTAGGGATTGACATTGTTGGTCCCATGGATCCCCAAACAGCCTCTGGGCACAGGTTTATCCTGGTGGTAGTGGATCATGCCACCAGGTACCCAGAAGCTATCCCCCTCAGGACCACTACAGCACCTGTGGTGGCAAGGGCCCTCCTAGGAATCTTCTCAAGAGTGGGCTTTCCTAAGGAGGTAGTATCAGACAGGGGTGCTAACTTCATGTCTGGGTACTTAAAAGCAATGTGGAAGGAGTGTGGAGTGACTTATAAGTTCACCACACCCTATCACCCACAATGCAATGGTTTAGTTGAGAGATTCAACAAAACCTTGAAGGGCATGATTAAAGGGCTCCCAGAAAAGCTTAGGCGTAGATGGGACATACTCTTGCCCTGCCTTTTATTCACATATAGGGAGGTGCCTCAGAAGGGGGTTGGTTACAGCCCTTTTGAACTTCTGTTTGGCCACCCTGTGAGGGGTCCACTGTGCTTGGTGAAGGAAGGATGGGAGTTACCTCTCAAGCCCCCAAAGCAAGATATAGTGGACTATGTACTTGGTCTCCGCTCCAGGATGGCTGAGTACATGAAAAAGGCAACCAAAAACCTTGAGGCTAGCCAGGAACTTCAAAAGGCCTGGCATGACCAAAAGGCTGTTCTGACTGTTTACCAGCCAGGACAGAAGGTGTGGGTGTTGGAGCCAGTGGCCCCAGCAGCTCTCCAAGATAAATGGAGTGGACCCCACACTATTGTTGAGCAGAAGGGTGAGGTCACTTATTTAGTAGACCTAGGAACACCCAGGAGTCCCCACAGGGTTCTCCATGTCAACAGGTTAAAACCATATGTGGACAGGGCAGACATGGGCTTGCTCATGGCTACTGATGAAGGGCAGGAGGAAGAGAGTGACCCACTCCCTGACCTGCTCTCACAGAACCCTGACGATGGGTCAGTTGATGGTGTAGCCTTGGCAGGCAGCCTCACTACCCAGCAACAAACTGACTGCAGGCAAGTCCTCAATCAGTTTAGACATATGTTTTCACTGACACCCAGTCAGACCACCTGGTGCACTCATGAAGTGGACACTAGGGACAGTCTGCCTATTAAAAACAAGATTTATAGGCAACCTGACCATGTCAGGGACTGTATCAGGACTGAAGTCCAGAAAATGTTGGAATTGGGAGTTATTGAACCCTCAGATAGCCCTTGGGCTAGTCCAGTAGTCCTTGTACCGAAACCTCACACCAGTGGTGGAAAAAGAGAGATGAGGTTTTGTATGGACTACAGGGGTCTCAATGCAGTCACTAGGACTGATGCCCATCCAATACCCAGGGCAGATGAGCTCATAGATACTTTGGCCTCTGCCAAATATCTCAGCACATTTGACCTAACAGCTGGCTACTGGCAGATCAGACTAGCTGATACTGCAAAGCCCAAAACAGCATTCTCAACCCCTAGTGGACATTATCAATTTGTGGTAATGCCCTTTGGTCTGAAGAATGCACCTGCCACTTTCCAGAGGTTGGTGAATACAGTTCTCACAGGACTGGAAGCCTATAGTGCAGCTTATCTAGATGATATTGCTGTCTTTAGCTCCACCTGGGAGGATCACCTGGTCCACCTCAGGAATGTTTTACAGGCCCTGCAAAAGGCAGGCCTGACTATCAAGGCCACTAAGTGCCAGATAGGGCAGAGTCAGGTTGTGTACCTGGGCCACCTTGTGGGTGGAGGCCAGGTTCAACCTTTGCAGAGCAAGATCCAGACCATCATGGACTGGACTGCTCCCACTACCCAGACTCAGGTGAGAGCCTTCTTAGGCCTGACTGGGTACTATAGGAGATTTGTCAAAGGGTATGGATCAATAGTGACACCCCTGAATGACTTAACTTCTAAGAAAATGCCCAAAAAGGTTCAGTGGACAGTTAGCTGTCAAAAGGCATTTGATGACCTCAAGCAGGCCATGTGCACTGCTCCAATTCTGCAGAGTCCTGATTACTCCAAGAAGTTCATTGTTCAAACTGATGCATCTGAATTGGGGGTAGGGGCTGTACTGTCACAATTGAATGAAGAAGGTCAGGATCAGCCAGTAGCTTTTATTAGCAGAAGGCTGACCCCTAGAGAGAAACGTTGGTCAGCCATAGAGAGGGAGGCCTTTGCTGTGGTCTGGGCTCTGAAGAAGTTGAGGCCATACTTGTTTGGTACACACTTCCTGGTTCAGACAGACCATAAGCCCCTCTTATGGCTAAAACAAATGAAGGGTGAAAACCCCAAACTGCTTAGGTGGTCCATTTCCCTACAGGGGATGGACTTTACAGTGGAACATAGGCCTGGGAGTACCCATGCGAATGCAGATGGACTCTCTAGGTATTTCCACTTAGAACATGAAGACTTAACTGGGCAAGGTTAGTTTAATGTCCCTACGTTTGGGGGGTTGTGTAGGAGAGTAGGATCTGCTTCACATGGGTACCCCCACTTTTTGCTGATGCTTCACTGTTTTTCGACATTAGTCTGGCTGGGGCCCTGCTAATCAGAACCCCAGCCTAGCTGCTTCCTCTCTAAAATGGTTTCCATGTGCCTTAGGCACATCACTGATTGGGATCTGGAGTGCCCTTATAAGTCCCTAGTATATGGTATACTATGTACCAAGGGCATAGGTACCTCAGAGGCCTGCCAGGGGCTGCAGCATGTATTATGCCACCCCTGGAAGGCCCTCCAAACTGACACCACAGGTCTGCTACTGCAGCCTGGGTAAGGTGGTGAATGCACTCTTACTGTGATATAGGTTACCTATATCACGAAATACATACACACATATAAACCTATAAGTCACTCCTAAGGCAGGCCTTATCAATCCTAAAGGCAGAGTGCGTGGTTCCTATGTGAGAGGGTGCCCCTGCATGAGCAGGGCCCCTCTGCAGCGTTCGGAGACCATCTCTGATGCTGTTTGTAGTGCAGCCTGACCATATACTCTTAAGCGCATTATATCCTCGCTGTAAAATGCTAACTTTGGAATGGCTGCACCTAAACATGTCGTGTTTGGTGTCAAACATCTTGGAATACTACCCCCCGCCAATCCTGGCGGCGGGGGTAGCATTCCACCCTTCTAGAGGGAAAGACATGTTAACTCTGACTAGTCCGGTAACTTCTTTCCAGAGCCCTGGCATCACAAAATGGATGCTGCTGCCACAGACACGAGTCTGGCCTCCTGCTGCTGGACGAAACTCCGGCAGGGGAGGCCTGGAAATAGGTTTCCTGTCCCAGGGAGGTGTGACCACCTCCCCAGACAGGATAATGTGTATTGGGGCTGGGCGGGAGCACTTTCGGGTGCTTTGAAGTCCTGCACTGGGGGCACATTTGGTGTCCCTAGTGCATACCCCAGTTCAAACCGGATCAGGGCTTGCAGCCCCTGCTTTGGCGCGAACTGGACAAAGGGAAAGGGGTGTAGCCACCCCTCTGCCCTGACCCACCCATAGGTGGGGCCACAGAGTAGTCCAACCCCTATTTTTAGAATAAAGGTAGGAACCCAGTCCTTAGGACTTTAGATTATACCTGGACGAAACTCTGAAACTGAATCCTGGACCTTCGACGCTCTACGACAAGATTAGAGGACTGAAGAATCTCCCTTGGGGTCAAGGAGTGACTCCCCTGCTTGGCAGGCACCAAAGAAGCATCTGTCCGGTTCGCATTTCTGAAGCTCCCGCCGGACGCCGAAGTCATCGCATCACCAGAGGTGGATTCTCAGACTTCCCGAGGCTACCGTGAGTCCCCAGCAAAGCTGAGGCCCGTGGCTATCGTGGGTGACTTGAGACCGTGACCCCTGGACACCGAGCACATTTGCAAGTGCATCATCTTCTGGGTCTCCCAAGAAGTCGTGCTTTGGGCTCCGAGTAGCCCTAGCCTCCAGCACCACCTGCACCGAAGATCACTGGCCCCCACTCCACGAGTGTCCTGTAAGCCAGATCCACGTGCGGCGTCACGTGGCTCCTTCGCGGTCGCTAGCCCGTTGGCTAGTAGCCCTTAACGAAGGCCAATCCTTTTCTTACTTGGCATCCTGGTTGCTCCAGGCCTGCCCTCACTTACCCTTGCTGGGTGAGTTCCACAGACCTTGCTGGTCTGCACCATCGACGATCTACATCTTCACCAAGACTTGCCGTTGCCAAGGATTGTTGGGTCCAATCCGGTCGCCGACACCTCAGCACTCGACAGACATCGTGTACCAGCCGAATCCTGCTCCTGGTCGCCGACAATGCCTCCTGGACCTCGTGGCTGAAGAGTCAAGACGACCGTCAATGCACCTGAAGCACTCGACATCGGTGGGCATCTGTCCATCGCCTTCCTGGTCACTGGCTAGTGACCCAGACTCTGTCCCCTCTGCTTTCAGGTTCTTCAGAACTCCGATCCACTCTTGGATCCACCCGGACACTTTTCTCTTGGCCGCCAGCAGCACTTTGCAGCAGATCGCCATTCGAATCGACGACGAAACCCGACCCCGAAAGGCACCTATGCACCCGGCTTCCCTGGGTGCGGTAACACGAGTACTCCGGTGCTCCCGTGGGTAGAGACTCTTCAAAGTCCTAGATCTCAAAGGGTTTTGTCCTAGTCCTCTTTTAAGTGTCCCTTTCTCTATTTTCCCGATCCCGACTTTCTCCATAGAAGTTAACGGCGTATCGCGGTTGTGTATTTACACTGCACGCGTCTCCCGTGGGTCCCCTGTGTCACTACCTTGGGTGGTTCCTTGTGGTCCAAGCACTTCTAGAGGCTCTAGGCCTAGTGTCTAGTTCAGTCGTGGTTCGCATACCACTTTATTGGTATATGGTTTGGTACGCCCCTAGGGCCCAAACGTGTATTTGTGCTATTACTGTGATTTAATAACTTATAACTTATGTACTTCGAACTCTAGCCTCATAAAGAGACTAGAGGGGTGTGTTTAGCAATAAATACATATATTTTGAATATATACCTGGTGTGGTGCTCTTTCATTTGATCACTCAAGAGATTATAGACTGGTAAAACAAGCTGCTTTACATTCCTTCAAGACTTAGCCTGAAGGCTGTTCTCCATAGCTACCACTAGGATAGCTTTCAATAAGGTTGTCTTTAACCTATCTCCAATAAGGGGTTGTTTGGACTGGTGCAAGGTGCCCACTATAATTAGTGGACAGCATATACCAGGCCAACTTCTCACAGGAGAGCAAACAGGGTTGGAACTAATAACACGAATAAGGTGGCCCGTAAATCTAGAATCCAGGTAAGAGCATTGGGGCGGGGTGGGGAGGATTCGACAGATGACGAGGGAAAATTATTTATTTCTTTAATTTTCCCTCGTCGTCTGTCAAATCACCCCCTTCCCGGCCTACTGCCTCACCACTCTTACCGATACCAAAGGGGATGACGGACGGAGCGTTAGAGCAAATCAAACACTCACCCCCAGTCAACTGATCTGGGTTTAATCCATCATCATTCTTTAGCTCACTCCACCACCCCAGTTCAGACATGGCCATAGGCAAATCAGTCTGACCCTGTCCCTCATGGGAACAGTCCAGCCCGAACTGCCAAGCCATGTCTTCCCTGGACCGGAAACAAGCATCCTGGGACCGGTTTCGGGTTCATAACCCTCATCAGCCAGGCTATCTTGAATCCAGTGGCAAAGTGAGCAAGGGACCCACGTCTGGGCATACCCTGCCAACTTAGGGCGAACAAAGCGATACCAAAGGGGATGATGGACGGAGCGTTAGAGCAAATCAAACACTCACCCCCAGTCAACTGATCTGGGTTTAATCCATCATTATTCTTTAGCTCACTCCACCACCCCAGTTCAGACATGGCCATATGCAAATCAGTCTGACCCTGTGGCTCATGGGAACAGTCCAGCCCGAACTGCCAAGCCATGTCTTCCCTGGACCGGAAACAAGCATCCTGGGACCGGTTTCGGGTTCATAACCCTCATCAGCCAGGCTATCTTGAATCCAGTGGCAAAGTGAGCAGGGGATCCACGTCTGTGCATACCCTGCCAACATAGGGCGAACAAAGCGATACCAAAGGAGATGATAAACGGAGCGTTAGAGCAAATCAAACACTCACCCCCAGTCAAATGATCTGGGTTAAATCCATCATCATTCTTTAGCTCACTCCACCACCCCAGTTCAGACATGGCCATATGCAAATCAGTCTGACCCTGTGCCTCATGGGAACAGTCCAGCCCGAACTGCCAAGCCATGTCTTCCCTGGACTGGAAACAAGCATCCTGGGACCGGTTTCGGGTTCATAACCCTCATCAGCCAGGCTATCTTGAATCCAGTGGCAAAGTGAGCAATGGACCCACGTCTGGGCATACCCTGCCAACTTAGGGCGAACAAAGCGATACCAAAGGGGATGATGGACGGAGCGTTAGAGCAAATCAAACACTCACCCCCAGTCAACTGATCTGGGTTTAATCCATCATCATTCTTTAACTCACTCCACCACCCCAGTTCAGACATGGCCATATGCAAATCAGTCTCACCCTGTGCCTCATGGGAACAGTCCAGCCCGAACTGCCAAGCCATGTCTTCCCTGGACCGGAAACAAGCATCCTGGGACCGGTTTCGGGTTCATAACCCTCATCAGCCAGGCTATCTTGAATCCAGTGGCAAAGTGAGCAAGGGACCCACGTCTGGGCATACCCTGCCAACTTAGGGCGAACAAAGCGATACCAAAGGGGATGCTGGACGGAGCGTTAGAGCAAATCAAACACTCACCCCCAGTCAACTGATCTGGGTTTAATCCATCATCATTCTTTAGCTCACTCCACCACCCCAGTTCAGACATGGCCATATGCAAATCAGTCTGACCCTGTGCCTCATGGGAACAGTCCAGCCCGAACTGCCAAGCCATGTCTTCCCTGGACCGGAAACAAGCATCCTGGGACCGGTTTCGGGTTCATAACCCTCATCAGCCAGGCTATCTTGAATCCAGTGGCAAAGTGAGCAAGGGACCCACGTCTGGACATACCCTGCCAACTTAGGGAGAACAAAGCGATACCAAAGGGGATGATGGACGGAGCGTTAGATCAAATCAAACACTCACCCCCAGTCAACTGATCTGGGGTTAATCCATCATCATTCTTTAGCTCACTCCACCACCCCAGTTCAGACATGGCCATCTGCAAATCAGTCTGACCCTGTGCCTCATGGGAACAGTCCAGCTCGAACTGCCAAGCCATGTCTTCCCTGGACCGGAAACAAGCATCCTGGGACCACTCTTACCTGCATAGGCTGCTCCTGCTAGAATCACCAACTATAAATTTCCTTGATACATTCCTCTCGCACAAATTAGTCCTCCACTGCAACAGAATCCTGGTCAGAGCTCACCAACGATTTACTAAAGTCTTTAGTAAAACTGCAGCCTCACCAAGGTCCGTTTCGTAAAACATGCTTCGGCCTGGCGAATAGCTACGAACTAACATCACTCAACAGAGTGCTTCATAGATGCATCAGGGCTGCGCGCAAGGATCCAACGAATATGGGCCGGAGAGAAAAGATCAAGTCAGTACACAAGAACTATAAATGATGCCTTAACGTGAACAGGCAGCGTAACTTGGATATGCAATAGCTAGTGGTCTGTTCAGCAATAAAAGCAAGGGAGTCCCAAAAATTCTGGCTTATGGTCTACAAGGCGACTGGTAAGCAAAAACAAGAGAAGCTTTTTAACATCCCCATGGGAAATTGAACGGCACACGTATTTATATTATACGTTGATACGTCCGCTGTCCAGGAGGCTATTCACTCGTCGCACTCGGATGAAATGCTCAGCCCTTCAGGTGATCTTTTGACTCAAATTAAGGACGAAATGGTCTGGAATGCTGTAATATCAATCCGCACTGCAGGTGCTCCTGGTCCCAATTGCCTTCCTGCAAACATTTTTAAAGCAACAATCGATAAATGGACCACCTATTTGACTCCTCTGTTTAACTACTGCTTACAGAATATGCTGGTGCCTAAGAGTTGATGAGGATCCCTCCTAGTCCCAATACACAAAAACGGCAGCGGCGGTCCTCCATTAGGGCGGAGGAGCGCTGCCCCCCCTCCCACCAACTTCAAACAAAACGATAATAAAACGGGTTTCTAACCCGTTTTATTATTGTTTTATTTTAAACCCCCTGGACCCGCCCCAGGACCCTGATGAGTCTTGGAGATGGGTCCAGGGTGATCATACAGTGGTCGGGGAGTGCTAGTGCACCCTTGTCCCTTCACTGCCTATGGGGTGTTTGGCCGGCCGTTTCAGTTCGGCCAATCATATCATGCGCAGTAAAGCTTTCTCCAGCCCCAGCTGCTTTGCTGGGGCTGGAGAAAGCAGGCACAGGCGCCCAGTCTGCCTGGGAGCGCAAAGTCGTAGCACTCAGGCCAATCCTGACGCTGCTTTCCTGCAGCGTCATGATTGGCCTCAGTGCAGTCTGGGAGCCTGTCCCAGAAGCAGGAAGAGCGCAATGGAGCGGACGGTGACGGCAATCAGGACCCCCCATCCACCCAGCTCCCTCCTCCGGCCCACCCCGCCACTTTGGCAGGAGACGGGCCGCGACTGAAAAAGGGTGCACGGGACAAACCAGAAAACTTTAGACTCATTGACCTTTTGGACGTGAAGGGGAAATGTTATGCGAAAATCCTCCACAAGGAATTGGAGGCCTGGTCACAACTCAATAAAATAATTCCCACCACTCAGACTTGATTTCAAAACAGGCTGGGCACAGAGATCAATCTACTATGTATGTCGCCAGCTCTCTAGTGCATTTATTGATTTTGCAACTACCTTCGACAACGTAAACAGATACCTGCTATGGGCAAAACTGGATGCATGGGGGATTCCACCACATCTACTGAATGCAATTTGGAGGCTCCAAACAAATACATGGGTCAAAGTACAAATATCCAGCAAATGGGCCTACTCATCTAAGATTTATACTAACCGGGCCTTAACCAAGACTTTATATTGGCTCCTTACTTTTTAACTTGTATCTTGTGGACTTGAATGACCACCTCAGCAGAGTGAACTGCTTCCCACTGAAACTTCAAGGGAAGAGAGTGCATATGCTACAAATACGCCGATGATACAATACTTCTGGACCAAACCGCAATTGGATTTCAAAGAGCCATAACAACCCTGGCCAAGTTGAGAGATAAACAAACTCAGCATCATCACATCGAAAACGTATTACAGTTCTGGGCTTTTGAAATAGAGATCATTAATGCAAAGTAATGAATAATGAATTTTCATTATTTTTCACTATAATCCAAGATATGTTAATATCATTTTTGAGTCATTTCCGCAGATTTTGTTTAGGTGTCTGCTTTAAGTTTGGCTTCCTTTTCCCCACAGATATTTGGAAATATTTCTGCAGATATTTAAATATTTTTCTGCTGATTTGTACTGCCCCTTGGTATAAAGAATAAGAGTAAATACTAAGAGACACTGAGAATCCAGTAAGGAGTAAGGTGTACGTGAAAAGGAATGGTAATGCACAAAAGGCAGCTAGAAAAGCGGAAGCCCCAATGAAAGATGTCCTCCTTCATACACTGGGCCGCAAGTGGTAGCGGGTAACCCCAACCGCTCTATTGCCACTAATGTATTTCTCCATTGTCAGAAGTTTCAAACCCTAAGGGATGTGGCTGTAAATCACCAGTGCGAGTCTGCAGACCAACAGTGGCTTACCAAGTGCTGAACTGAGTTAAGGGCAACCATGAGTGGTAGCTCGTAAAAACAAAGTCACTTAGGAGTGAGAATGTATCCTCATTACACACATATAGCTCCACATCATTTGATTCCCTGGTGCCGGAAGTTTCTAGGTGGGACATATAGCTGCAGAAGATGGACTTGCAGAGAGCAGAACAAGTTTAAATTTTGCCTTGGAAGATGTTGAGCAAAGTTACACCCTGTTGAGTTCTCTGAAATTATTGGGGTCACAGCCGTTAGATTTGGAAGCCCCAACTTAAACTGCAACCTCTTTAGTAATAAGCATTGGCAAAGCCAATATGTCTGCCGTTGACCACCATCCTTTTGCTTTAGCAATTCCTGCTTTATTCAGGCATAATTTTGCAAAACTTTATTGTTGGATAAAGGCAAGAAGAACACACATTGCCATAGTAGTCCCTGGTGCTTATGGGACCTACTTTGTGTGTGGATGTGCTCTTCGTGAAAGGGCAGCATGCTGTAACTTACAGTGAAGTCAGCCAATGATGAGTGATGAAGTGGGTTGACCCATTGCCCCATGATGCATGCTGGAGTGGGTGGAAGAAATATGTGAATGACAACAAGCTAATGGATGAAGTCTGGCTGAAAAGCCCTATAAGTATCTATGTTATACACGTAATTGTAGTAAAATCAATAGGTCTTGACTAACACCTGGCCTAAAAACGCCAATTGGCCAGTGGATGGTTGCCAGCCTCTTGCCTTTGCTTATACTGTTTTGTAGTGTTTTCTTAAATTAATATTACAAACAGACAGGGAGTCTTGCAAAGACAGACAGACAGATATAGAGCTAGAGATAGACAGATAGACAGACAGACAGACAGACAGACAGACAGACAGATAGATAGATAGATAGATAGAAAAAGGTTGCAGAGATAGACCGCTAGGCAGACAGATAGAGATAGATAGATAGATAGATAGATAGATTAGATAGATAGATAGATAGATAGATAGAGAAGGTTGCACAGATAGATAGATAGTCACATACAAAGAGAGGGTTACATAGATAGTGGTGCATACATAGCTAAATAGATAGATAATTGGAATAAACAGCACAGCTTCAAATACTAATATAAAAGTTAAATGTCTATATAAGCACGGCATACAAGAGCAGTGAAAGGAAACTAGAAAGACATACAAGCAGAACATACAGGTTAAATTGGTTCAAAAGAAGAACTGTAGGCCTCAATTAAAATACATAACAGCATGACATGCTGGAGTGCAGTTATAAATGCACTTCATTACGTGCATACTAAAAGAATACCTTTATAAAGAACTGTTTCAAATGGACACAATCTAGTGTGCTTTGAAATAGCAGTGGTCAGATAAAAAAGCCTACTCCAAAACGAATTCACAACAGCATTAGCAAGAGACAAGAACTGAGAATGCTGCAATGGGTCCTGTGCTCACATCAAAAACAACATGGAGCGCTGGTAGAAAGCATCTTGCTTTTCACATCAGGCTCTAAACACAAAGGCAACAGCAACGAAATAATAAAGTAAAGACACTGGCACTGAAGGGAACTACTGTGTGTGTGTGGATGGGCTCCTTGTGAAAGAGCAAAATTCAGCCAATCAAAGTTATGTTAGACAGTTGTTGAAATAGGTTGACCCACTGCCCCATGCTGTATGCTGTAGTGAGCAGAAGCAAAATGTGAATGACACAACAGACATTTGGATGAAGAGAGGTGGCTGACAGCCCCTCTAAGTAAGCATTATACATATAATTTTAGTAAAATGTAAAGGTCTTGGCTAAGGCCAGACATAACAAGGAAAACTGGAAGATATCCTTCACTCCTCTTGCTGGGTCACGGTCATGTGGGTAAGGGTGTTAGAAGTCAGAAAGTGATAATGCAGAGCCCATCATGAACTCTGAAACTGGTGTACACACATGCAGGTATTTGTACTTTACAACACACTTTTAATATGTGCTAACCTCCTACAAATAACACAAGCAAAAATTATCCACTGCAATTATTCATAACTCAGCAAACAAAATGGATAAACGGGTGAACACGCCATACACTCCAATCATAGTTCATCACTGTTGGGGCGGGAATGCCGCCTGCATGATGTATAATTGTGACCCCTGAGTTTTGGTCATGTCACACATTAATCCTGTGTGCATGCGTTCACTTAGGCCCGGTCTTTGACAATGATCTGTTCTGGACCTTTTTCTGAACTGGGAGGAGTGCACCAAGTGCACCTTAATAACAACTGAAAAATACCAGTACTGTTGTGGGTTTCATGTGTGGAGCGTGATGGTGGCAGCATACCGTGCTAGTGATTTTTAGTAAGAGACCTATTTTACCTGTGAGACACAGAAACGCGCCTTCAGGCCCATTCTGCTAATAAAAATTACACTGCGCACGATGAATCCGGGATCTTGAATGCTGACATCCCATGCTTTGTACATGTGAGTGTGTGGTAGGATTATATCACTTGTGTCATGCACAAGAAATATAGGCCTGTGGATTCTATTTTGGAAAACCATTGCCTGGACCAAAGTACAAGATGGAGGAAAGGTTGCTTTCCCCAGAGAGCATATGTGTATTGCTGGCATCATCTAGAAGCGAGAGGGTAATCCCAGATACTATGGTGAGTAAAGAGAAGACAGGCTTTCACTAGAAATGCCAAGGCCCTTCTGGTACACTGGACTGCAAAAGACTCTGACTGCAGATATTATTCCGTAGATGGCAGTGGGTGCAGGGTGAGGCCTGCAGTATCTGTTGTTAGGGAAAGAAGTCCTTTGAAGGGGCACAGATTCTTGTCTCTCTTCCTGATGTTTGTGAAGAGCTGTAGTAAACAGATGAGTGCAGTCTGCTCACGCCTCTTTGTGCTTCTGTGGTGAGCACTCCACCTAGAGGCTGCCCTGCTGGACAGAACAGCATTGCAGACAAAGGCAGGTGTGGAAGGTGGATTGGCCAGGACATTTGAAAGGTTCATAATTAGGCCTGGGCAGGAACTTGCAGAATTTCACTCCAAGGAATCACGTTGAGTTACATATAAACTAAGCAAGATTCCACGGAGTTACAGCAATGGGCGGAAAATGCATGTTGCGTTGCTCGCCTTCCAATTTCAGCGCCAGTAATACGTTCTACAGTGAAAAATTAGCAAAAATAGCCCCACGTGGTGCGCAAGCATGTGGCCATTATCCAGCCTCGCTTTCCCTTGTGTTTTTTCTGATCCTGAGCCACATCCGACCCAATCCATTTTATTCTAATCCCAATCCCTCCTTTTCCTTACTTTATTTTTGTTACTTCCTACCTTTCCCTGTGTGCTTATTTTACGTTTCTATGTGCGTTTTTAGTTACTTTTTTGGACTTCCTATTTTTTCTACATTCCTGACCTACTCTCTCCTGATTCCTTTCCCATGCCAGTTCCCGCTATGGCAGAAGCAGAGTGTGATGCAGCATCCATCACTCGCACCCACTGTGGATGACGATGACGGGCGGGGGTGCAGTCCCGCCCTATCTTTGGCAAGGCAAAGGTGGCCCCACTCATGTTCTGGGTGCAGTGGCACCTCCCCCACATTTTGACAGCAGGCGGAAGGTTCTCCAAAAGCAATTCCTTCTGGGAGCGTCAGGTGATCTGGGGGTGAGTGGGGCACTGTATGTGCCGCAACACTGGAGTACTTTGCACCCAGCAGCAGTTGACATACCGCTGGGCAGATATAATCGACCGGGAGCCAGACCTGCTCGCCCTGCTAGGCATCGAGATGGAGGGGCTCAGTGAGTAATGTTTTTGTGTTCTAGAAACTGTAAAATTAAGTATCACTTTTTTTAGACAGCGTGATCATAAGTAAGTTTAGTTTACATCCTATATATATATATATATGATCAAGGCCCGAGTGGGGGTCGAAAACGCGTTATGGCGGACATGCTGGGCATTAAATAAAATACCATTGATTTGCACCAAGAACTTTGGGTCCGCTCTTCGTCTTTCTGTATGGGAGCTGTTGCTGAGACGAATCCTGCGATATATATATATATATATAAATATATATATATATATATATATATATATATATACAAATATATATATATATATATATATATATGTTTCCAGACAGAGTCCTCCTCACAGACTACTGACACGGTGGCACAGCACAGAATCCTCCGCAGCCAAGTTGGTGGAAATAAATATGGCCGACTCGTTTCGGCTGCACGCCTTTAACTGGGCCACGCAAACAATTACAATAGACGTAATTTTATCATCTAGTCCTTTCTCCGTTTCATCAGCCCATGATCTATATCACAATGCTGGCAAAATTTATCCTCCATTTTCTTACACTAAACATAGCACATGTTTTATTTATGCGAGTTTTCAACATAAAGCATTTCTCCATTTTCAATATAGATAATTCCATACATATTCTTACTTTAATTTCTTTCTATTTTTGACCCATGTGTTCTCTGAATGAAATGCACTGATTTGTCAATCAATTTCAACTGCTAATGGTAACACTTCACATTCTTCTAATGTTTCCTGAAGGTTCTTGAAGTGACTATGTACCCCAACCTGATTAATCAGTTCATCATAGTTAGTGTGTGCATTCATTCATGATGTTCATAATTTGGGGTGCACAGCATGCAGTTGTTAACTCATTAGTCTATTTTAGAATACATAATTGTTATACTTGCATTTCCCCCATCCGCAATACATCATATTTGTATGGAGCCTCCCCATTTTTATGTCGCTCACCAAATTTCAGGCTAAGAATGTATACTTCATGTATGTATATGTCATCCCAAACACCCCATATGACACCTTAAATTTAAAAGTGCTTAATGTGTATATGTAGACACCTAAAACACACTATCTTATTCAAAGCATGACTGTATAGCACATCAATTTACAATCCTCTCAATTTAAAGTGCATGATATACATATGAAACACCTTGTCTCAGCTATCATAAATGTTACCACAGATTTGAAGTGCATAATGCCCATATGTAAACAAATGTATATGAAAAGGGCAAATGATAAATTCCCTATAGTACACTGACATAAAGTGCATAACGTGTTTAGATGAGACACCTTGTCTCAGCTTTCATAAATGGTACCACATATTTAAAAAGCATAATGCCTATATGTAAACAAACGTATATTAAAAGGGACAATAATAAATCCCCTATAGTACATTGACTTAAAGTGCATAACGTTTTTAATGTGCATATATGTAAACAAATATAGTAAGCATTTTACATTTCTCATTCAACAGTGCAAATGCATTTCCATTTACATTACTCCTAATTAAGGTGTATAGAGTATATATTATGTAAGCCACATTTTGTTCTCAATGGACATTTCCTTACACCTGGATCTCTTATACGAAATTGAAAATGTGTGTGCATTACCACTTGAGGTACTTCCAATTTTAAGGTGCATAAAATATACATATTATAGCCTCATGTTGGTATCCATAGGCAATTTCTCGCTCCTTCAGGTGTATGAAGTGTATGTGCATACATAGACATATGTCGAAGGCCATTTGAGAATCATAATTCAAAAGTGCGAAAGTGCAATTATATAACTATATTTGGAGAATACTATATACTCTATTCAAGGTCTATTACCAATATCATATATTAAAAAGAGGGAGAGAGAAGGGGGAAAGTGCTATGTGCAAAAATCTCACATATTAAGAGCAATTAATATAATCATTCGTCATCCTCAAAACCAATTACATTTTATATTCTTGAAAAGTTCCTACAGGGCAAAATCTCAGTTCAATGCTACTCGGCATCCACATTATGGCCCCAAGGAGCCTCAGTTCCTAATGTCACTCTTAATCGCGTCTCTTGTTCTCGTAACTCCTTCTCTCTGCCTCCTCCTCTCGGATGGGCCGAGACATGCTTGATAGTAGTATTTAATTGTTGCAAGAGATCGTTCATGATACTGTTCGAAGTGACAAGTAATGGGGTAATTTTTATCGTCATTCGTGATCGCCCTCATGTACTGGAGGATCCTCATTTTTTTAACTGGTTGCTGGTGCTACCAACATATAGCTTGTCACATCCACATTTCAAAACATATACTACGTGGTCCGTGTTGCAAGTGATTCTATATTTGATTGTAATTACTTGGCCCTCAAAGGTTTGATAACTCCTGCAATTCATTCCATGTCAACATGCCTTACAGCAGCTGCACTTTATGAAACTTCTGGTGTTATTCGACAGCCAATTCTTCTCTCCTCTCCAAGGGTGAAAATGGCTGGACGTCAGTATGTCTCCCAATGATTTAGCCTTTTCTGATGTTATCTGTGGGCCGATACACACAATGTCCTTCAGATGTTCATCTTTATTTAACACAGTTTTTTTGTAATATATTTTTAAAGCTAAATTGTGCCATGTTATATTGTAAAAAAACAAACTTTTCACCATGTTGTCCTTTTTACTCACATTATTGCACTGTGGACATAACAATTCCTCTTGTTTTTTCGCTGGCTCTTTTCTTTGCATCCTCCAAGATGTTCCTGGGGTAACCCCTCTCACTGAACCTCTTGAACATATTGCACATCTCTTTGTTAAACTGTTCATCGGTTGAACATATTTTTCTGGCTCTCAAAATCTGACTGTAGGGAATGCTCCATTTGAGAGCACTTGGATGGCTACTATCGGCATGTAACAAAGAGTTAGCGGAAGTTGGCTTTCTGTGTATTTTTGTTGTTAATTGGTTATTGGCTACATCTAATTCCAAATCCCGAAAGTCACAGTGGGATCGACTACATGTGTTGTAAATTGTAAATTGAGGTAATTGGAGTTAAGTTTTTCTAAAAAGCAATCCAGTTCAGTCTCATCTCCCTCCCACAGGATAAATAAAGTCTATAAACCGTATCCACAGTGCAATCTTCTGGACAAACTCTTCATTTTCATCGGCCCAGGCCACCTCCTTCTCCCACCACCCCATAAACAAGTTCACGTTGGTGGAGAAGAAGGAGGTGCCTATTGCCATGCCTTGTTGCGGTAATATTTATTATTAAAGGTGAAAACATTGTGGGTAAGGCAGTACTTTAACATTTCCAGTAACGTCTGGGTATGGTCCAGCAATTCTATGGGTCAGCCCCTTAAAAAATGTTCACATGCTTGAATTCCCTTGTCATGACCAATGGATGTGTATAATGATGTTACATCAAGCTTAACCATTATGTACTCCGCTTTCCAAGGGAAGTGCTTAAATTTTCGTAGGAAATCTGTTGAGTCCTTCAAATATGAGGGCAGATAAACATATTCCTGTAAAAAGAGGTCCAAGTATCGTGAACTATTCTCCAGCAAGGACCCAATAGAACTCACACTGGCTCTCCCTAGTGGGTTCTCGATGCTTTTATGTGTCTTAGGGAGGAGGTAGATGGTGGCAATACTTGCATGCTCCACCCGTAAATATTGCTATTCGTCGCATTCTAAGAGGTTGCGATCATGGCATGATTTTAATTTCAGATTATATTCTTCCATTTCCTTCACTGGATTTCCCAGGAGACAGCTGTAATGTGCAGTGTTGTTCAGTTGTATCCTGACTTCTGATAGATATGTACTCCAGTCCATCAAAACAATGTTGATATATATATATATTCACTGAAAAAACCATAGGTTTTAGGGACAGTTATAGTTAGTTGGACATTTCACTCGTACAAAACCATAGAAATTCCCCGTTATAGTTAGTTCAGCTAACTATAACTCGCGCCCGCAATGCACTGCTGATGACGTCACATATTACATCACTCATGACATGGTCAGTGACATCACTGATGACATCACTGATGACATCTCAAATGACATCACTGATGACATCACTGATGACATCATCCAGTGACTGTGTGTTTCTGTAAAGTTTAAATATGTTTAATATATATAGGGAAAGGCGTATTGAAGAATGAGTGTGTGTATAAGTGTCTGAATGGATGATTTAGTACGTGCGTGACTGACTCTACAAGTGAGTGATTAAACGTATCTTACTGAATGCATGGGTTAGTGACTAAACTGTGTGAATGTCTGTATCCGTCTGTTTGTTGGTGTGTAAGTGGATGCATGGATTTGCGAATAGCTACATGAGTGTCTATATGGGTTATTGATTGGTTCTCTGAGTATCTGTATGGCTGCCTGAGTGTTTGTGTGGGTGGGGTGTGTGTGACTCTGTACATAGATGTGTGAGTGGGTGATTCACTGGGTGCATGATTTCAAGAGTGCATCTGTGATGGACTGCTTGGGTGGGTGAGTGTGTGTATGGGTGTGTTAGTGAGTGAATGTATATCTCAGTGGTACATGTGCGAGTAACTACATATGTAAAAGGCAGTATATATGTGTGTTAGAGTATTTAAATGGCTATAAGTGAGAGTGTGTGATTGTGAGAGTGGCTGTATGGATGCGTGTGTGCTTGTATCAGTTATTGTATAAGAGCGTAAGAATGTGCTAGTATTTGTATGAGTAAGTGAGCTGGTGTGTGTATAACTGTATAGGTGAGTAAATGGGTGTGTGATTAATTTTTTGCATGACTGACTAGGTGTGTGAGTACCTCTATGGATGAGTGGCGGTGTGTGAGTGTTTATATAGGTGTATGAGTGCATATGATAGTCCTGTACTGAGTGACTGTAAGTATGAGTGACTGTACGGGTGAGTGAGTAGATGTGTGTGTGTAGACCTAAGAATCAGTGAGTGGGTATGTTGTTATTGGTATTGGAGTGTGTATGGTTTTGAGAATGGCAGTCTGTAAATAGACTGTGTGTTTCAAAAGTTATATTAGGGTGTGAGAAGATGCATCAAATTATCACATGGATGATGTCATCAGTGATGTCATTTGAGATGCCATGTGTGATGTCATCAGTGATGTCACTGACCATGTCATGAGTGATGTAATATGTGACGTCATCAGCAGTGCATTGCGGGGGCGCGAGTTATAGTTAGCTGAACTAACTATAACGGGGGAATTTCTATGGTTTTGTACGAGTGAAATGTCCAACTAACTATAACTGTCCCTAAAACCTATGGTTTTTTCAGTGAATTTCAAAGGTTTTTTAAATGCTAATTTCTAACTATAACGTGTCTGAAACCTATGGTTTTTTCAGTGAATTTCAAAGGTTTTTTAAATGCTAATTTCTAACTATAACGTGCCTGAAACCTATGATTTTTAAGTGAATTTCAAAGGTTTTTTAAATGCTAGTTTCTAACTATGCCTACAGAGGTAGGACATGTGAAGAAAGAAGAAAAAACGCACAGAAAGAAGCAAAAGAAATGCAGAAAGAAGCAACAGAAGTCCACAAAGACGAAGAAAAGTGCAGGAAGAAGCAAAAGATGTGCAGAAAGAACCAACAGAGGAGCAGAAAGAGGCCTTGTTGCAAAATCATCCTGTGCCCACAACTTTTCAGACGGGTACTGGTGGTAACTGACTCTGACTAACCAGAGTCAGTGCTATGCTAAAAGACACTTAGAATACAGTGAAAACACCTACATACACTAGGGAACACTATGCGTTGGGGTACCCCTGTGATTAGCATGACCTCCTCTGTAAGTCCCTAGTACATAATAGGGCAGGGGATTAAAACTACCTCTTAAAACGTGCTACAGGGCGCGTTTGCTCAGTGGTGAAGGGAGGGGGGGCCTGAGGTGACATGTGTGCAAACGCGCCCCGTGGTGCGTTTTAAGTTGCGGGATTAAGTCCCCTTGAATCCTGAGGGTCCCTGGGGCCCAACTAGCCCCCAGGTACCTACAGTTAGGACCACAGAGCTGAGTTGCAGAGAGGCGTTCTGAGGCCACACACCTTTTTTCACCTCTCTGCAACGCAACTCTGTTGTGCTTACTGAAGGTACCTGGTGGGCTAGTTGGCCCCCAGGGTCCCTCAGGATTCAAGGGGAATTAATTCCCCAACTTAAAACGCACCACAGGGCGTGTTTGCGCACATGTCACCTGAGGCCCCGCCCCTCCCTTCACCACTGTGCAAACGCGCCCGTGGCGCGTTTTAAGTTGGGGGATTAGGTCACCTTGAATCCTGAGGGTCCCTGGGGCCCAACTAGCCCACCAGGTACTTCCAGTAAGCACCACAGGCCTGCGTTGCAACGCCTGTAACAAATTGTGCAGTTGTGTTTAGGTAGTGAAGGGGGTCGTGCTGGGGGTAGTGTTTTAGGGTTTAGGGTAGTGCAGTGGTGTTTGTGTAGTGTAGGGGGTCATGCTGGGGGTAGATTTAGGGTTTAGGGTAGTGCAGTGGTGTTTGGATAGTGTAGGGAGTCGTGCTGGGAGAGTGTTTTAGGGTTTAGGGTAGTGCAGTGGTGTTTGGGTAGTGTAGGGGGTCGTGCTGGGGGTAGTGTTTTAGGGTTTAGGGTAGTGCAGTGGTGTTTGGGTAGTGTAGGGGGTCGTGCTGGGGGTAGTGGTTTAGGGTTTAGGGTAGTGCAGTGATGTTTGGGTAGTGTAGGGGTACTGCTGGGGGTAGAGTTTGAGGTTTTAGGGTAGTGTAGGGGTTCGTGCTGGGGGTAGATTTTTAGGGTTTAGGGTAGTGCAGTGGTGTTTGTGTAGTATAGGGGGTAGTGTTTTAGGGTTTAGGGTAGTTTAGGGTCATGCGGGGGGTTAGTGTTTTAGGGTTTAGGGCAGTGAAGTGGTGTTTGGGTAGTGTAGGGGTCGTGCTGGGGGAGTGTTTTAGGGTTTAGGGCAGTGCAGTGGTGTTCGGGTAGTGTAGGGGGTCGTGCTGAGGGGAGTGTTTTAGGGTTTAGGGCAGTGCAGTGGTGTTCGGTTAGTGTAGGGGGTCGTGCTGGGGGGGTGTTTGAGGGTTTAGGGCAGTGCAGTCGTGTTCGGGTAGTGTAGGGGGTCGTGCTGGGGGAGTATTTTGGGGTTTAGGGTAGTGCAGTGGTGTTTGGGTAGTGTAGGGGTCGTGCTGGGGGTAGTGTTTTAGGGTTTAGGGCAGTGCAGTGGTGTTCGGGTAGTGTAGGGGGTCGTGCTGGGGGTGGTGTTTTAGGGTTCAGGGCAGTGCAGTGGTGTTCGGGCAGTGTAGGGGTCGTGCTGGGGGTGGTGTTTCAGGGTTTAGGGCAGTGCAGTGGTGTTTGGGCAGTGTAGGGGGTCGTGCTGGGGGTGGTGTTTCAGGGTTTGGGGCAGTGCAGTGGTGTTCGGGCAGTGTAGGGGGTTGTGCAGGGGGTTGTGTTTCAGGGTTTAGGGCAGTGGTGTTCGGGCAGTGTAGGGCGTCGTCCAGGGTTGTGGTGTTTCAGGGTTTAGGGCAGTGCAGTGGTGTTCGGGCAGTGTAGGGGGTCGTGCTGGGGGTGGTGTTTCAGGGTTTCGGGCAGTGCAGTGGTGTTTGGGCAGTGTAGGGGGTGGTGCAGGGGTGGTGTTTCAGGGTTTAGGGCAGTGCAGTGGTGTTCGGGCAGTGTAGAGGGTCTTGCAGGGGGTGGTGTTTCACGGTTTAGGGCAGTGCAGTGGTGTTCGGGCAGTGTAGGGGGTTGTGCAGTGGGTGGTGTTTCAGGGTTTAGGGCAGTGCAGTGGTGTTCGGGCAGTGTAGGGGGTCGTGCTGGGGCTGGTGTTTCAGGGTTTAGGGCAGTGCAGTGGTGTTCGGGCAGTGTAGGGGGTCATGCTGGGGCTGGTGTTTCAGGGTTTAGGGCAGTGCAGTGGTGTTCGGGAAGTGTAGGGGTTCTTGCTGGGGCTGGTGTTTCAGAGTCTAGGGCAGTGCAGTGGTGTTTGGGCAGTGTAGGGGTCTTGCTGGGGCTGGTGTTTCAGGGTTTAGGGCAGTGCAGTGGTGTTCGTGCAGTGTAGGGGGTCATGCTGGGGGTGGTGTTTCAGGGTTTAGGGCAGTGCAGTGGTGTTCGGGCAGTGTAGGGGTCGTGCTGGGGCTAGTGTTTCAGGGTTTAGGGCAGAGCAATGGTGTTCAGGCAGTGTAGGGGTTGTGCTGGAGGTGGTGTTTCAGGGTTTAGGGCAGTGCAGTGGTGTTCGGGCAGTGTAGGGGGTCTTGCTGGGGGTGGTGTTTCAGGGTTTAGGGCAGTGGTGTTCAGGCAGCGTAGGGGTCTTGCTGGGGGTGATGTTTCAGGGTTTAGGGCAGTGCAGTTGTGTTCGGGCAGTGTAGGGGTCTTGCTGGGGGTAGTGTTTCAGGGTTTAGGGTAGTGCAGTGGTGTTCGGGCAGTGTAGGGGGTTGTGCTGGGGGTGGTGTTTTAGGGTTTAGGGCAGTGCAGTGGTGTTTGGGCAGTGTATGGTGTTGTGCAGGGGGTGGTGTTTCAGGGTTTAGGGCAGTGCAGTGGTGTTTGGGCAGTGTAGGGGGTCGTGCAGGGGGTGGTGTTTCAGGGTTTAGGGCAGTGCAGTGGTGTTTGGGCAGTGTAGGGGGTCGTGCAGGGGTGGTGTTTCAGGGTTTAGGGCAGTGCAGTGGTGTTCGGCCAGTGTAGGTGGTCTTGCTGGGGGTGGTGTTTCAGGGTTTAGTGCAGTGGTGTTCGGGCAGTGTAGGGGGCTTGCTGGGGTTGGTGTTTCAGGGTTTAGGGCACTGCAATGGTGTTCGGGCAGTGTAGGGGGTCTTGCTGGGGCTGGTGTTTCAGGGTTTAGGGAAGTGCAGTGGTGTTCGGGCAGTGTAGGGGGTCGTGCTGGGGGTGGTGTTACAGGGTTTAGGGCAGTGCAGTGGTGTTCTTGCAGTATAGGGGGTCGTGCTGGGGCTGGTGTTTCAGGGTTTAGGGCAGTGCAGTTGTGTTCGGCCAGTGTAGGTGGTCTTGCTGGGGCTGGTGTTTCAGGGTTTAGGGCAGTGCAGTGGTGTTCTTGCAGTATAGGGGGTCATGCTGGGGGTGGTGTTTCAGGGTTTAGGGCAGTGCAGTGGTGTTCGGGCAGTGTAGGGGGTCGTGCTGGGGGTGGTGTTTCAGGGTTTTGGGCAGAGCAGTGGTGTTCGGGCAGTGTAGGGGGTCGTGCTGGGGGTGGTGTTTCAGGGTTTAGGGCAGTGCAGTGGTGTTCGGGCAGTGTAGGGGGTCTTGCTTGGGGTGGTGTTTCAGGTTTTAGGGCAGTGGTGTTCGGGCAGTGTAGGTGGTCTTGCTGGGGGTGATGTTTTAGGGTTTAGGGCAGTGCAGTGGTGTTCGGGCAGTGTAGGGGTCTTGCTGGGGGTAGTATTTCAGGGTTTAGGGCAGTGCAGTGGTGTTCGTGCAGTGTAGGGGGTCATGCTGGGGTGGTGTTTCAGGGTTTAGGGCAGTGCAGTAGTGTTCGGGCAGTGTAGGGGTCGTGCTGGGGTGGTGTTTCAGGGTTTAGGGCAGTGCAGTGGTGTTCGGGCAATGTAGGGGCCGTGCTGGGGCTGGTGTTTCAGGGTTTAGGGCAGTGCAGTGGTGTTCGGGCAGTGTAGGGGGTCTTGCTGGGGGTGGTGTTTCAGGGTTTAGGGCAGTGGTGTTCGGGCAGTGTAGGGGTCTTGCTTGGGGTGATGTTTCAGGGTTTAGGACAGTGCAGTGGTGTTCGGGCAGTGTAGGGGGTCGTGCTGGGGATGGTGTTTCAGGGTTTAGGGCAGTAGTGTTCAGGCACTGTAGGGGGTCGTGCAGGGGGTGGTGTTTCAGGGTTTTGGGCAGTGCAGTGGTGTTCGGGCAGTGTAGGGGGTCGTGCTGGGGCTCGAGTTTCAGGGATTAGGGCAGTGCAGTGGTGTTCTGGCAGTGTAGGGGGTCATGCACGGGGTGGTGTTTCAGGGTTTAGGGCAGTGCAGTGGTATTCGGGCAGTGTAGGGGGTCGTGCTGGGGCTGGTGTTTCATGGTTTAGGGTAGTGCAGTGGTGTTCGGGCAGTGTAGGGGTCATGCTGGGGCTGGTGTTTCAGGGTTTAGGGCAGTGCAGTGGTGTTCGGGCAGTGTAGGTGGTCGTGCTGGGGCTGGTGTTTCAGGGTTTAGGGCAGTGCAGTGGTGTTCGGGCAGAGTAGGGGGTCATGCTGGGGCTGGTGTTTCAGGGTTTAGGGCAGTGCACTGGTGCTCGGGCAGTGTAGGGGGTCGTGCTGGGGGTGGTGTTTCTGGGTTTAGGGTAGTGCAGTGGTGTTCAGGCAGTGTAGGGGGTCGTGCTGGGGCTGATGTTTCAGGGTTTAGGGCAGTGCAGTGGTGTTCGGGCAGTGTAGGGGGTCGTGCTGGGTCTGGTGTTTCAGGGTTTTGGGCAGAGCAGTGGTGTTCGGGCAGTGTAGGGGGTCGTGCTGGGGGTGGTCTTTCAGGGTTTAGGGCAGTGCAGTGGTGTTCGGGCAGTGTAGGGGGTTGTGCTGGGGGTGGTGTTTCAGGGTTTAGGGCAGTGGTGTTCGGGCAGTGTAGGGGGTCTTACTGGGGGTGATGTTTCAGGGTTTAGGGCAGTGCAGTGGTGTTCGGGCAGTGTAGGGGTCTTGCTGGGGGTAGTGTTCCAGGGTTTAGGGCAGTGCAGTGGTGTTCGGGCAGTGTAGGGGGTCGTGCTGGGGGTGGTGTTTCAGGGTTTAGGGCAGTGCAGTGGTGTTCGGGCAGTGTAGGGGGTCGTGAAGGGGGTGGTGTTTCAGGGTTTAGGGCAGTGCAGTGGTGTTCGGGCAGTGTAGGGGGTCATGCTGGGGGTGGTGTTTCAGGGTTTAGGGCAATGCAGTGGTGTTCGGGCAGTGTAGGGGGTCGTGCAGGGGCTGGTGTTTCAGGGTTTATGGCAGTGCTGTGGTGTTCGGGCAGTGTAGGGGGTCGTGCTGGGGGTAGTGTTTTAGGGTTTAGGGTAGTGCAGTGGTGCTTGTGTAGTGTAGGGGTCGTGCTGGGGGTAGTGTTTTAGGGTTTAGGGTAGTGCAGTGGTGTTTGTGTAGTGTAGGTGGTCATGTTTTAGGGTAGTGCAGTGGTGTTTGGGTAGTGTAGGGGTCGTGCTGGGGGTAGTGTTTTAGGGTTTAGGGTAGTGCAGTGGTGTTTGTGTAGTGTAGGGGGTCATGTTTTAGGGTAGTGCAGTGGTGTTTGGGTAATGTAGGGGGTCGTGCTGGGGGTAGTGTTTTAGAATTTAGGTTAGTGCAGTGGTGTTTGGGTAGTGTAGGGGGTCGTGCTGGGGGTAGTGTTTTAGGGTTTAGGGTAGTGCAGTGGTGTTTGTGTAGTGTAGGGGGTCATGCTGGGGGTAGTGTTTTAGGGTTTAGGATAGTGGAGTGGTGTTTTTGTAGTGTAGGGGGTCATGTTTTAAGATGCAACGCTCCAATACCTGACCAGTCTGCACTGCATAAAACTGCAAAAAAACTAAAAATAAAAAGTGTTTTGCACACTTTTGTCATTGGGCTATATGTGGGCTACATCTGGGTAATATTTGTGCTACATTTGGGCTCTTTTTTCTCTGGTGGCCATCTTGGAAGACTTCTTTGTTATGAAGTTTCCTAATTTCCTCATTTACTGCAGTCTCCTCAGTAGGAAATGCTTTCAGTTTTTTACTTTGATTCCATCAAGAAGGCATTCAGATGTGTCTCACATTTGCCATAAATTCAGAATGTTAGCACTCTAGTTGCTCATTAGATCACTGTAGTAAAGCTACTGCTCACCAGGGAGTTAACTGGAAGTCTGCTGCTGGTATTGAAAGTGATTGTTTCAGTCTGCATGTCAGAATTTTCTAATGAAATAGAGGAGGATTTGAGATCTCACTTAAAACATGCCCTAATTTTTCTTTCTGCAGCACTAACCATAATTTCTATTTCAAAAAGAACCCCCTCATTTTGTTCCTTTTTAAATTAAATGTTTTTAGTGTTAAATTAATGGTTTTTATTCCAATCAAGATGGCTTCAGGTGTGCCATACTTTTGTCATAAGTAAGGCTGTTAGCGCTCTAGTTGTTCTTTAGAACACTCTGGAAGGCTGCAGTAGAACACAAAGGCATCAACTGGCAGGCTGCTCCTGTTGAAATATAACAGGAAGATATTTGAGATCACACTTGAAACATGTTCTAATTTTTCTTTCTACAGCACTAACCATAATTTCTATGACAAAATGAACCCCATCATTTTGTTCCTTTTTAAATTAAATGTTTTAAGTGTTACCAGTTTATTCCAATCAAGATGGCTTCAGGTGTGCCATACTTTTGTCATAAGTAAGGCTGTTAGCGCTCTAGTTGTTCTTTAGAACACTCTGGGAAGCTGCAGTAGAACACAAAGGCATCAACTGGCAGGCTGCTCCTGTTGAAATATAACAGGAAGATATTTGAGATCACACTTGAAACATGTCCTAATTTTTCTTTCTACAGCACTAACCATAATTTCTATGACAAAATGAACCCCATCATTTTGTTCCTTTTTAAATTAAATGTTTTAAGTGTTACCAGTTTATTCCAATGAAGATGGCTTCAGGTGTGCCATACTTTTGTCATAAGTAAGGCTGTTAGCACTCTAGTTGTTCTTTAGAACACTCTGGGAAGCTGCTGTAGAACACAAAGGAATCAACTGACAGTCTCTGCCCTTGTTGGATGTACATGTTTTACTGAGAATGTCAGACTTCATTCTTACATGACTGAGAAAGATAATGTGAATTTACAGAAAATATGCTCTCATTTTAGCTTCTGGAGCACCTTCCAAAACTCTATGGGACAAGCATGTGAAAATAGTTTTCTCTCAAACATGATTCATGATATCCCAGCAGAAGGTTTTTCACAGGGTAAAATCACCTTAGAACACATCACAATTCCTGAAATTAGTATGGTACCATCAACAAATGAATTCTAATGTAACTAAAGTCTGTTATCACCCTTTATAGTTCTCCTTTTGGTAACCCTCAAAATCTTTGATTCACTACAATGCATTTCAATGGGGTACTATCATTTATATTGGTCCCAAGATGGCTGCCAGCAATTCCAGGATGAAGTGCTGACAGCCAATCAGATCTCATGATGACATGTGTGGTTAGGCTCCGCCCAGATATATATGTGATTTTACTTTTGATTTTCTCAGCAACTACTGAACGGATTTACACCATTTAACAAAAGGGTTCTTTCTGAACCAAGAACTACCTCTTTGCCAAATTTGGTGTAATTCCGTTCAGCAGTTCGGGCTGTAGCCGTGTCTAAAGTTTCCTATGGAAAATTGCATGGGGAAAACACGTTTTGGGACCCCCTTTTTTCTCAGCCCTCACTTGCCGAATCACCCCAAACCTTTCAGGATAGGAGCGGACCGTAGCAGGCCATAAGTTTTGAAAATTTCGCGAAGATTCGTCAACCGGCGCCAAAGTTATTGGAAATAGAATGTTGTGAATTTCCTATGGAAAATAGGTCCTAACTATAACTATCTACTGGCGACCGCCAGTAGATAATATATATATATATATATATATATATATATATATATATATATATATATATATATATATATATATGTTTCCAGAGTCCTCCTCACAGACTACTGACACGGTGGCACAGCACAGAATCCTCCGCAGCCAAGTTGGTGGAAATAAATACGGCCGACTCGTTTCGGCTGCACGCCTTTAACTGGGCCACGCAAACAATTACAATAGACGTCATTTTATCATCTAGTCCTTTCTCCGTTTCATCAGCCCATGATCTATATCACAATGCTGGCAAAATTTATCCTCCATTTTCTTACACTAAACATAGCACATGTTTTATATATGCGAGTTTTCAACATAATGCATTTCTCCATTTTCAATATAGATAATTCCATACATATTCTTACTTTAATTTCTTTCTATTTTTGACCCATGTGTTCTCTGAATGAAATGCACTGATTTGTCAATCAATTTCAACTGCTAATGGCAACACTTCACATTCTTCTGTTTCCTGAAGGTTCTTGAAGTGACTATGTACCCCAACCTGATTAATCAGTTCATCATAGTTAGTGTGTGCATTCATTCATGATGTTCATAATTTGGGGTGCACAGCATGCAGTTGTTAACTCATTAGTCTATTTTAGAATACATAATTGTTATACTTGCATTTCCCCATCCGCAATACATCATATTTGTATGGAGCCTCCCCATTTTTATGTCGCTCACCAAATTTCAGGCTAAGAATGTATACTTCATGTATGTATATGTCATCCCAAACACCCCATATGACACCTTAAATTTAAAAGTGCTTAATGTGTATATGTAGACACCTAAAACACACTATCTTATTCAAAGCATGACTGTATAGCGCATCAATTTACAATCCTCTCAATTTAAAGTGCATGATATACATATGAAACACCTTGTCTCAGCTATCATAAATGTTACCACAGATTTGAAGTGCATAATGCCCATATGTAAACAAATGTATATGAAAAGGGCAAATGATAAATTCCCTATAGTACACTGACATAAAGTGCATAACGTGTTTAGATGAGACACCTTGTCTCAGCTTTCATAAATGGTACCACATATTTAAAAAGCATAATGCCTATATGTAAACAAACGTATATTAAAAGGGACAATAATAAATCCCCTATAGTACATTGACTTAAAGTGCATAACGTTTTTAATGTGCATAATGCATATATGTAAACAAATATAGTAAGCATTTTACATTTCTCATTCAACAGTGCAAATGCATTTCCATTTACATTACTCCTAATTAAGGTGTATAGAGTATATATTATGTAAGCCACATTTTGTTCTCAATGGACATTTCCTTACACCTGGATCTTTTATACGAAAGTGAAAATGTGTGTGCATTACCACTTGAGGTACTTCCAATTTTAAGGTGCATAAAATATACATATTATAGCCTCATGTTGGTATCCATAGGCAATTTCTCGCTCCTTCAGGTGTATGAAGTGTATGTGCATACATAGACATATGTCGAAGGCCATTTGAGAATCATAATTCAAAAGTGCGAAAGTGCAATTATATAAATATATTTGGAGAATACTATATACTCTATTCAAGGTCTATTACCAATATCATATATTAAAAAGAGGGAGAGAGAAGGGGGAAAGTGCTATGTGCAAAAATCTCACATATTAAGAGCAATTAATATAATCATTCGTCATCCTCAAAACCAATTACATTTTATATTCTTGAAAAGTTCCTACAGGGCAAAATCTCAGTTCAATGCTACTCGGCATCCACATTATGGCCCCAAGGAGCCTCAGTTCCTAATGTCACTCTTAATCGCGTCTCTTGTTCTCGTAACTCCTTCTCTCTGCCTCCACCTCTCGGATGGGCCGAGACATGCTTGATAGTAGTATTTAATTGTTGCAAGAGATCGTTCATGATACTGTTCGAAGTGACAAGTAATGGGGTAATTTTTATCGTCATTCGTGATCGCCCTCATGTACTGGAGGATCCTCATTTTTAACTGGTTGCTGGTGCTACCAACATATAGCTTGTCACATCCACATTTCAAAACATATACTACGTGGTCCGTGTTGCAAGTGATTCTATATATTTGATTGTAATTATTTGGCCCTCAAAGGTTTGATAACTCCTGCAATTCATTCCATGTCAACAGGCCTTACAGCAGCTGCACTTTATGAAACTTCTGGTGTTATTCGACAGCCAATTCTTCTCTCCTCTCCAAGGGTGAAAATGGCTGGACGTCAGTATGTCTCCCAATGATTTAGCCTTTTCTGATGTTATCTGTGGGCCCATACACACAATGTCCTTCAGATGTTCATCTTTATTTAACACAGTTTTTTTGTAATATATTTTTAAAGCTAAATTGTGCCATGTTATATTGTAAAAAAACAAACTTTTCACCATGTTGTCCTTTTACTCACATTATTGCACTGTGGACATAACAATTCCTCTTGTTTTTTCGCTGGCTCTTTTCTTTACATCCTCCAAGATGTTCCTGGGGTAACCCCTCTCACTGAACCTCTTGAACATATTGCACATCTCTTTGTTAAACTGTTCATCGGTTGAACATATCTTTCTGGCTCTCAAAATCTGACTGTAGGGAATGCTCCATTTGAGAGCACTTGGATGGCTACTATCGGCATGTAACAAAGAGTTAGTGGCAGTTGGCTTTCTGTGTATTTTTGTTGTTAATTGGTTATTGGCTACATCTAATTCCAAATCCCAAAAGTCACAGTGGGATCGACTACATGTGTTGTAAATTGTAAATTGAGGTAATTGGAGTTAAGTTTTTCTAAAAAGCAATCCAGTTCAGTCTCATCTCCCTCCCACAGGATAAATAAAGTCTATAAACCGTATCCACAGTGCAATCTTCTGGACAAACTCTTCATTTTCATCGGTCCAGGCCACCTCCTTCTCCCACCACCCCATAAACAAGTTCACGTTGGTGGAGAAGAAGGAGGTGCCTATTGCCATGCCTTGTTGCGGTAATATTTATTATTAAAGGTGAAAACATTGTGGGTAAGGCAGTACTTTAACATTTCCAGTAACGTCTGGGTATGGTCCAGCATTCTATGGGTCAGTCCCTTAAAAAATGTTCACATGCTTGAATTCCCTTGTCATGACCAATGGATGTGTATAATGATGTTACATCAAGCTTAACCATTATGTACTCCGGTTTCCAAGGGAAGTGGTTAAATTTTCGTAGGAAATCTGTTGAGTCCTTCAAATATGAGGGCAGATAAACATATTCCTGTAAAAAGAGGTCCAAGTATCGTGAACTATTCTCCAGCAAGGACCCAATAGAACTCACACTGGCTCTCCCTAGTGGGTTCTCGATGCTTTTATGTGTCTTAGGGAGGAGGTAGATGGTGGCAATACTTGCATGCTCCACCCGTAAATATTGCTATTCGTCGCATTCTAAGAGGTTGCGATCATGGCATGATTTTAATTTCAGATTATATTCTTCCATTTCCTTCACTGGATTTCCCAGGAGACAGCTGTAATGTGCAGTGTTGTTCAGTTGTATCCTGACTTCTGATAGATATGTACTCCAGTCCATCAAAACAATGTTGATATATATATATATATTCACTGAAAAAACCATAGGTTTTAGGGACAGTTATAGTTAGGTGGACATTTCACTCGTACAAAACCATAGAAATTCCCCGTTATAGTTAGTTCAGCTAACTATAACTCGCGCCCCGCAATGCACTGCTGATGACGTCACATATTACATCACTCATGACATGGTCAGTGACATCACTGATGACATCACTGATGACATCACTGATGACATCATCCAGTGACTGTGTGTTTCTGTAAAGTTTAAATATGTTTAATATATATAGGGAAAGGCGTATTGAAGAATGAGTGGGTGTATAAGTGTCTGAATGGATGATTTAGTACGTGCGTGACTGACTCTACAAGTGAGTGATTAAACGTATCTTACTGAATGCATGGGTTAGTGACTAAACTGTGTGAATGTCTGTATCCGTCTGTTTGTTGGTTTGTAAGTGGATGCATGGATTTGCGAATAGCTACATGAGTGTCTATATGGGTTATTGATTGGTTCTCTGATTATCTGTATGGCTGCCTGAGTGTTTGTGTGGGTGGGGTGTGTGTGACTCTGTACATAGATGTGTGAGTGGGTGATTCACTGGGTGCATGATTTCAAGAGTGCATCTGTGATGGACTGCTTGGGTGGGTGAGTGTGTGTATGGGTGTGTTAGTGAGTGAATGTATATCTCAGTGGTACATGTGCGAGTAACTACATATGTAAAAGGCAGTATATATGTGTGTTAGAGTATTTAAATGGCTATAAGTGAGAGTGTGTGATTGTGAGAGTGGCTGTATGGATGCGTGTGTGCTTGTATCAGTTATTGTATAAGAGCGTAAGAATGTGCTAGTATTTGTATGAGTAAGTGAGCTGGTGTGTGTATAACTGTATAGGTGAGTAAATGGGTGTGTGATTAATTTTTTGCATGACTGACTAGGTGTGTGAGTACCTCTATGGATGAGTGGCGGTGTGTGAGTGTTTATATAGGTGTATGAGTGCATATGATAGTCCTGTACTGAGTGACTGTAAGTATGAGTGACTGTACGGGTGAGTGAGTAGATGTGTGTGTGTAGACCTAAGAATCAGTGAGTGGGTATGTTGTTACTGGTATTGGAGTGTGTATGGTTTTGAGAATGGCAGTCTGTAAATAGAGTGGGTGTATCAAAAGTTATATTAGGGTGTGAGAAGATGCATCAAATTATCACATGGATGATGTCATTAGTGATGTCATTTGCGATGTCATGAGTGATGTCATCAGTGATGTTACTGACCATGTCATGAGTGATGTAATATGTGACGTCATCAGCAGTGCATTGCGGGGGCGCGAGTTATAGTTAGCTGAACTAACTATAACGGGGGAATTTCTATGGTTTTGTATGAGTGAAATGTCCAACTAACTATAACTGTCCCTAAAACCTATGGTTTTTCAGTGAATTTCAAAGGTTTTTTAAATGCTAATTTCTAACTATAACGTGTCTGAAACCTATGGTTTTTTCAGTGAATTTCAAAGGTTTTTTAAATGCTAATTTCTAACTATAACGTGCCTGAAACCTATGATTTTTTAAGTGAATTTCAAAGGTTTTTTAAATGCTAGTTTCTAACTATGCCTACAGAGGTAGGACATGTGAAGAAAGAAGAAAAAACGCACAGAAAGAAGCAAAAGAAATGCAGAAAGAAGCAACAGAAGTCCACAAAGACGAAGAAAAGTGCAGGAAGAAGCAAAAGATGTGCAGAAAGAACCAACAGAGGAGCAGAAAGAGGCCTTGTTGCAAAATCATCCTGTGCCCACAACTTTTTCAGACGGGTACTGACTGGTGGTAACTGACTCTGACTAACCAGAGTCAGTGCTATGCTAAAAGACACTTAGAATACAGTGAAAACACCTACATACACTAGGGAACACTATGCGTTGGGGTACCCCTGTGATTAGCATGACCTCCTCTGTAAGTCCCTAGTACATAATAGGGCAGGGGGATTAAAACTACCTCTTAAAACGTGCTACAGGGCGCGTTTGCACAGTGGTGAAGGGAGGAGGGGCCTGAGGTGACGTGTGCAAACGCGCCCCGTGGTGCGTTTTAAGTTGCGGGATTAAGTCCCCTTGAATCCTGAGGGTCCCTGGGGCCCAACTAGCCCACAAGGTACCTACAGTTAGGACCACAGAGCTGAGTTGCAGAGAGGCGTTCCGAGGCCACACACCTTTTTTCACCTCTCTGCAACGCAACTCTGTTGTGCTTACTGAAGGCACCTGGTGGGCTAGTTGGCCCCCAGGGTCCCTCAGGATTCAAGGGGAATTAATTCCCCAACTTAAAACGCACCACAGGGCGGGTTTGCGCACATGTCACCTGAGGCCCCGCCCCCTCCCTTCACCACTGTGCAAACGCGCCCCGTGGCGCTTTTTAAGTTGGGGGATTAGGTCACCTTGAATCCTGAGGGTCCCTGGGGCCCAACTAGCCCACCAGATACTTCCAGTAAGCACCACAGGCCCGCGTTGCAACGTCTGTAACAAATTGTGCAGTTGTGTTTAGGTAGTGAAGGGGGTCGTGCTGGGGGTAGTGTTTTAGGGTTTAGGGTAGTGCAGTGGTGTTTGTGTAGTGTAGGGGGTCATGCTGGGGGTAGATTTAGGGTTTAGGGTAGTGCAGTGGTGTTTGGATAGTGTAGGGAGTCGTGCTGGGGGAGTGTTTTAGGGTAGTGCAGTGGTGTTTGGGTAGTGTAGGGGGTCGTGCTGGGGGTAGTGTTTTAGGGTTTAGGGTAGTGCAGTGGTGTTTGGGTAGTGTAGGGGGTCATGCTGGGGGTAGTGGTTTAGGGTTTAGGGTAGTGCAGTGATGTTTGGGTAGTGTAGGGGTACTGCTGGGGGTAGTGTTTTAGGGTTTAGGGTAGTGCAATGGTGTTTGGGTAGTGTAGGGGGTACTGCTGGGGGTAGTGTTTTAGGGTTTAGGGTAGTGCAGTGGTGTTTGGGTAGTGTAGGGGTACTGCTGGGGATAGTGTTTTAGGGTTTAGGGTAGTGCAGTGGTGTTTGGGTAGTGTAGGGGTTCGTGCTGGGGTCGATTTTTAGGGTTTAGGGTAGTGCAGTGGTGTTTGTGTAGTATAGGGGGTAGTGTTTTAGGGTTTAGGGTAGTGCAGTGGTGTTTGTGTAGTGTAGGGGGTCGTGCTGGGGGTAGTGTTTTAGGGTTTAGGGTAGTTCAGTGGTGTTTGTGTAGTGTAGGAGGTCGTGTTTTAGGGTTTAGGGTAGTGCAGTGGTCTTTGGGTAGTGTAGGGAGTCGTGCGGGGTAGTGTTTTAGGGTTTAGGGTAGTGCAGTGGTCTTTGGGTAGTGTAGGGGGTCGTGCGGGGGTAGTGTTTTAGGGTTTAGGGTAGTGCATTGGTGTTTGGGTAGTGTAGGGGGTCATGCGGGGGTTAGTGTTTTAGGGTTTAGGGCAGTGAAGTGGTGTTTGGGTAGTGTAGGGGGACGTGCTGGGGGAGTGTTTTAGGGTTTAGGGCAGTGCAGTGGTGTTCGGGTAGTGTAGGGGGTCGTGCTGGGGGAGTGTTTTAGGGTTTAGGGCAGTGGTGTTCGGGTAGTGTAGGGGGTCGTGCTGGGGGAGTGTTTGAGGGTTTAGGGCAGTGCAGTCGTGTTCGGGTAGTGTAGGGGGTCGTGCTGGGGGAGTATTTTTGGGTTTAGGGTAGTGCAGTGGTGTTCGGGTAGTGTAGGGGGTCGTGCTGGGGGTAGTGTTTTAGGGTTTAGGGCAGTGCAGTGGTGTTCGGGTAGTGTAGGGGTCGTGCTGGGGGTGTTTTAGGGTTCAGGGCAGTGCAGTGGTGTTCGGGCAGTGTAGGGGGTCGTGCTGGGGGTGGTGTTTCAGGGTTTAGGGCAGTGCAGTGGTGTTCGGGCAGTGTAGGGGGTCGTGCTGGGGGTGGTGTTTCAGGGTTTGGGACAGTGCAGTGGTGTTCGGGCAGTATTGGGGGTTGTGCAGGGGGTTGTGTTTCAGGGTTTAGGGCAGTGGTGTTCGGGCAGTGTAGGGGGTCGTCCAGGGTTGTGGTGTTTCAGGGTTTAGGGCAGTGCAGTGGTGTTCGGGCAGTGTAGGGGGTCGTGCTGGGGGTGGTGTTTCAGGGTTTCGGGCAGTGCAGTGGTGTTTGGGCAGTGTAGGGGTGGTGCAGGGGGTGGTGTTTCAGGGTTTAGGGCCGTGCAGTGGTGTTCGGGCAGTGCAGGGGGTCTTGCAGGGGGTGGTGTTTCACGGTTTAGGGCAGTGCAGTGGTGTTCGGGCAGTGTAGGGGGTCGTGCAGTGGGTGGTGTTTCAGGGTTTAGGGCAGTGCAGTGGTGTTCGGTCAATGTAGGAGGTCGTGCTGGGGCTGGTGTTTCAGGGTTTAGGGCAGTGCAGTGGTGTTCGGGCAGTGTAGGGGTCGTGCTGGGGCTGGTGTTTCAGGGTTTAGGGCAGTGCAGTGGTGTTCGGGCAGTGTAGGGGGTCGTGCTGGGGCTGGTGTTTCAGGGTTTAGGGCAGTGCAGTGGTGTTCGGGCAGTGTAGGTGGTCGTGCTGGGGCTGGTGTTTCAGGGTTTAGGGCAGTGCAGTGATGTTCGGGCAGTGTAGGGGGGCATGCTGGGGCTGGTGTTTCAGGGTTTAGGGCAGTGCAGTGGTGTTCGGGAAGTGTAGGGGGTCTTGCTGGGGCTGGTGTTTCAGAGACTAGAGCAGTGCAGTGGTGTTTGGGCAGTGTAGGGGGTCTTGCTGGGGCTGGTGTTTCAGGGTTTAGGGCAGTGCAGTGGTGTTCGTGCAGTGTAGGGGGTCGTGCTGGGGGTGGTGTTTCAGGGTTTAGGGCAGTGTAGTGGTGTTTGGGCAGTGTAGGGGGTCGTGCTGGGGCTAGTGTTCCAGGGTTTAGGGCAGAGCAATGGTGTTCAGGCAGTGTAGGGGGTTGTGCTGGAGGTGGTGTTTCAGGGTTTAGGGCAGTGCAGTGGTGTTCGGGCAGTGTTGGGGGTCTTGCTGGGGGTGGTGCTTCAGGGTTTAGGGCAGTGGTGTTCAGGAAGTGTAGGGGTCTTGCTGGGGGTGATGTTTCAGGGTTTAGGGCAGTGCAGTTGTGTTCGGGCAGTGTAGGGGGTCGTGCTGGGTGTAGTGTTTCAGGGTTTAGGGCAGTGCAGTGGTGTTTGGGCAGTGTAGGGGGTCTTGCTGTGGGGTGGTGTTTCAGGGTTTAGGGCAGTGCAGTGGTGTTCGGGCAGTGTAGGGGGTCGTGCTGGGGGTGGTGTTTCAGGGTTTAGGGCAGTGCAGTGGTGTTCCGGCAGTGTAGGGGGTCATGCAGGGGGTGGTGTTTCAGGGTTTAGGGCAGTGCAGTGGTGTTCAGGCAGTGTAGGGGGTCGTGCTGGGGGTGGTGTTTCAGGGTTTAGGGCAGTGCAGTGGTGTTCGGGCAGTGTATGGTGTCGTGCTGGGGGTGGTGTTTCAGGGTTTAGGGCAGTGCAGTGGTGTTCGGGCAGTGTAGGGGTCGTGTAGGGGGTGGTGTTCAGGGTTTAGGGCAGTGCAGTGGTGTTCGGGCAGTGTAGGGGTCGTGCTGGGGCTGGTGTTTCAGGGTTTAGGGCAGTGCAGTGGTGTTCGGGCAGTGTAGGTGGTCGTGCTGGGGCTGGTGTTTCAGGGTTTAGGGCAGTGCAGTGATGTTCGGGCAGTGTAGGGGGCATGCTGGGGCTGGTGTTTCAGGGTTTAGGGCAGTGCAGTGGTGTTCGGGAAGTGTAGGGGTCTTGCTGGGGCTGGTGTTTCAGAGACTAGGGCAGTGCAGTGGTGTTTGGGCAGTGTAGGGGGTCTTGCTGGGGCTGGTGTTTCAGGGTTTAGGGCAGTGCAGTGGTGTTCGTGCAGTGTAGGGGGTCGTGCTGGGGGTGGTGTTTCAGGGTTTAGGGCAGTGTAGTGGTGTTCGGGCAGTGTAGGGGATCGTGCTGGGGCTAGTGTTCCAGGGTTTAGGGCAGAGCAATGGTGTTCAGGCAGTGTAGGGGGTTGTGCTGGAGGTGGTGTTTCAGGGTTTAGGGCAGTGCAGTGGTGTTCGGGCAGTGTAGGGGGTCTTGCTGGGGGTGGTGTTTCAGGGTTTAGGGCAGTGGTGTTCAGGCAGTGTAGGGGGTCTTGCTGGGGGTGATGTTTCAGAGTTTAGGGCAGTGCAGTTGTGTTCGGGCAGTGTAGGGGGTCTTGCTGGGGGTAGTGTTTCAGGGTTTAGGGCAGTGCAGTGGTGTTCGGGCAGTGTAGGGGGTCGTGCTGGGGGTGGTGTTTCAGGGTTTAGGGCAGTGCAGTGGTGTTCGGGCAGTGTAGGGGGTCGTGCTGGGGGTGGTGTTTCAGGGTTTAGGGCAGTGCAGTGGTGTTCCGGCAGTGTAGGGGGTCATGCAGGGGGTGGTGTTTCAGGGTTTAGGGCAGTGCAGTGGTGTTCGGGCAGTGTAGGGGGTCGTGCTGGGGGTGGTGTTTCAGGGTTTAGGGCAGTGCAGTGGTGTTCGGGCAGTGTATGGTGTCATGCTGGGGGTGGTGTTTCAGGGTTTAGGGCAGTGCAGTGGTGTTCGGGCAGTGTAGGGGTCGTGTAGGGGTGGTGTTCAGGGTTTAGGGCAGTGCAGTGGTGTTTGGGCAGTGTAGGGGGTCGTGCAGGGGTGGTGTTTCAGGGTTTAGGGCAGTGCAGTGGTGTTCGGCCAGTGTAGGTGGTCTTGCTGGTGGTGGTGTTTCAGGGTTTAGTTCAGTGCTGTTCGGGCAGTGTAGGAGGCCTTGCTGGGGGTGGTGTTTCAGGGTTTAGGGCAGTGCAATGGTGTTCTGGCAGTGTAGGGGTCTTGCTGGGGCTGGTGTTTCAGGGTTTAGGGCAGTGCAGTGGTGTTCGGGCAGTGTAGGGGTCGTGCTGGGGGTGGTGTTTCAGGGTTTAGGGCAGTGCAGTGGTGTTCGTGCAGTGTAGGGGGTCGTGCTGGGGGTGGTGTTTCAGGGTTTAGGGCAGTGTAGTGGTGTTCGGGCAGTGTAGGGGGTCGTGCTGGGGCTAGTGTTCCAGGGTTTAGGGCAGAGCAATGGTGTTCAGGCAGTGTAGGGGTTGTGCTGGAGGTGGTGTTTCAGGGTTTAGGGCAGTGCAGTGGTGTTCGGGCAGTGTAGGGGGTCTTGCTGGGGGTGGTGTTTCAGGGTTTAGGGCAGTGGTGTTCAGGCAGTGTAGGGGGTCTTGCTGGGGGTGATGTTTCAGGGTTTAGGGCAGTGCAGTTGTGTTCGGGCAGTGTAGGGGTCTTGCTGGGGGTAGTGTTTCAGGGTTTAGGGCAGTGCAGTGGTGTTCGGGCAGTGTAGGGGGTCGTGCTGGGGGTGGTGTTTCAGGGTTTAGGGCAGTGCAGTGGTGTTCGGGCAGTGTAGGGGGTCGTGCTGGGGGTGGTGTTTCAGGGCTTAGGGCAGTGCAGTGGTGTTCCGGCAGTGTAGGGGGTCATGCAGGGGGTGGTGTTTCAGGGTTTAGGGCAGTGCAGTGGTGTTCGGGCAGTGTAGGGGGTCGTGCTGGGGGTGGTGTTTCAGGGTTTAGGGCAGTGCAGTGGTGTTCAGGCAGTGTATGGTGTCATGCTGGGGGGTGGTGTTTCAGGGTTTAGGGCAGTGCAGTGGTGTTCGGGCAGTGTAGGGGTCGTGTAGGGGGTGGTGTTCAGGGTTTAGGGCAGTGCAGTGGTGTTTGGGCAGTGTAGGGGGTCGTGCAGGGGGTGGTGTTTCAGGGTTTAGGGCAGTGCAGTGGTGTTCGGCCAGTGTAGGTGGTCTTGCTGGTGGTGGTGTTTCAGGGTTTAGTGCAGTGCTGTTCGGGCAGTGTAGGAGGCCTTGCTGGGGGTGGTGTTTCAGGGTTTCGGGCAGTGCAATGGTGTTCTGGCAGTGTAGGGGGTCTTGCTGGGGCTGGTGTTTCAGGGTTTAGGGCAGTGCAGTGGTGTTCGGGCAGTGTAGGGGGTCGTGCTGGGGGTGGTGTTTCAGGGTTTAGGGCAGTGCAGTGGTGTTCGGGCAGTGTATGGTGTCGTGCTGGGGGGTGGTGTTTCAGGGTTTAGGGCAGTGCAGTGGTGTTCGGGCAGTGTAGGGGTCGTGTAGGGGGTGGTGTTCAGGGTTTAGGGCAGTGCAGTGGTGTTTGGGCAGTGTAGGGGTCGTGCAGGGGGTGGTGTTTCAGGGTTTAGGGCAGTGCAGTGGTGTTCGGCCAGTGTAGGTGGTCTTGCTGGTGGTGGTGTTTCAGGGTTTAGTGCAGTGCTGTTCGGGCAGTGTAGGAGGCCTTGCTGGGGGTGGTGTTTCAGGGTTTAGGGCAGTGCAATGGTGTTCTGGCAGTGTAGGGGGTCTTGCTGGGGCTGGTGTTTCAGGGTTTAGGGCAGTGCAGTGGTGTTCGGCCATTGTAGGTGGTCTTGCTGGGGCTGGTGTTTCAGGGTTTAGGGCAGGGCAGTGGTGTTCTTGCAGTATAGGGGGTCGTGCTGGGGGTGGTGTTTCAGGGTTTAGGGCAGTGCAGTGGTGTTCGGGCAGTGTAGGGGGTAGTGCTGGGGGTGGTGTTTCAGGGTTTTGGGCAGAGCAGTGGTGTTCGGGCAGTGTAGGGGGTCGTGCTGGGGGTGGTGTTTCAGGGTTTAGGGCAGTGCAGTAGTGTTCGGGCAGTGTAGGGGTCTTGCTTGGGGTGGTGTTTCAGGGTTTAGGGCAGTGGTGTTCGGGCAGTGTAGGGGGTCTTGCTGGGGGTGATGTTTCAGGGTTTAGGGCAGTGCAGTGGTGTTCGGGCAGTGTAGGGGTCTTGCTGGGGGTAGTATTTCAGGGTTTAGGGCAGTGCAGTGGTGTTCGTGCAGAGTAGGGGGTCATGCTGGGGTGGTGTTTCAGGGTTTAGGGCAGTGCAGTAGTGTTCGGGCAGTGTAAGGGGTCGTGCAGGGGGTGGTGTTTCAGGGCTTAGGGCAGTGCATTGGTGTTCGGGCAGTGTAGGGGGTTGTGCTGGGGGTGGTGTTTCAGGGTTTAGGGCAGTGCAGTGGTGTTCGGGCAGTGTAGGGGTCGTGCAGGGGGTGGTGTTTCAGGGTTTAGGGCAGTGCAGTGGTGTTCGGGCAATGTAGGGGGTCGTGCTGGGGCTGGTGTTTCAGGGTTTAGGGCAGTGCAGTGGTGTTCGGGCAGTGTAGGGGGTCTTGCTGGGGGTGGTGTTTCAGGGTTTAGGGCAGTGGTGTTCGGGCAGTGTAGGGGGTCTTGCTTGGGGTGATGTTTCAGGGTTTAGGACAGTGCAGTGGTGTTCAGGCAGTGTAGGGGGCCGTGCTGGGGATGGTGTTTCAGGGTTTAGGGCAGTAGTGTTCAGGCACTGTAGGGGGTCGTGCAGGGGGTGGTGTTTCAGGGTTTTGGGCAGTGCAGTGGTGTTCGGGCAGTGTAGGGGGTCGTGCTGGGGGTGGTGTTTCAGGGTTTAGGGCAGTGCAGTGGTGTTCGGGCAGTGTAGGGGGTCGTGTTTCAGGGTTTAGGGCAGTGCAGTGTAGTTCGGGCAGTGTAGGGGGTCATGCTGGGGCTGGTGTTTCAGGGTTTAGGGCAGTGCAGTGGTATTCGGGCAGTGTAGGGGGTCGTGCTGGGGCTTGTGTTTCACGGTTTAGGGCAGTGCAGTGGTGTTCGGGCAGTGTAGGGGGTCGTACTGGGGCTGGTGTTTTAGGGTTTAGGGCAGTGCAGTGGTGTTCGGGCAGTGTAGGTGGTCATGCTGGGGCTGGTGTTTCAGGGTTTAGGGCAGTGCAGTGGTGTTCGGGCAGTGTAGGGGGTCGTGATGGGGCTGGTGTTTCAGGGTTTAGGGCAGTGCAGTGGTGCTCAGGCAGTGTAGGGGGTCGTGATGGGGTTGGTGTTTCTGGGTTTAGGGCAGTGCAGTGGTGTTCAGGCAGTGTAGGGGGTCGTGCTGGGGCTGGTGTTTCAGGGTTTAGGGCAGTGCAGTGGTGTTCGGGCAGTGTAGGGGGTCGTGCTGGGACTGGTGTTTCAGGGTTTTGGGCAGAGCAGTGGTGTTCGGGCAGTGTAGGGGGTCGTGCTGGGGGTGGTGTTTCAGGGTTTAGGGCAGTGGTGTTCGGGCAGTGTAGGGGGTCTTGCTGGGGGTGGTGTTTCAGGGTTTAGGGCAGTGCAGTGGTGTTCGGGCAGTGTAGGGGTCGTGCTGGGGGTGGTGTTTCAGGGTTTAGGGCAGTGGTGTTCGGGCAGTGTAGGGGGTCTTGCTGGGGGTGATGTTTCAGGGTTTAGGGCAGTGCAGTGGTGTTCGGGCAGTGTAGGGGTCTTGCTGGGGGTGGTGTTCCAGGGTTTAGGGCAGTGCACTGGTGTTCGGGCAGTGTAGGGGGTCGTGCTGGGGGTGGTGTTTCAGGGTTTAGGGCAGTGCAGTGGTGTTCGGGCAGTGTAGGGGGTCGTGAAGGGGGTGGTGTTTCAGGGTTTAGGGCAGTGCACTGGTGTTCGGGCAGTGTAGGGGTCGTGCTGGGGTGGTGTTTCAGGGTTTAGGGCAGTGCAGTGGTGTTCGGGCAGTGTAGGGGGTCGTGCAGGGGCTGGTGTTTCAGGGTTTAGGGCAGTGCAGTGGTGTTCGGGCAGTGTAGGGGGTCGTGCTGGGGGTAGTGTTTTAGGTTTAGGTAGTGCAGTGGTGCTTGTGTAGTGTAGGGGTCATGCTGGGGGTAGTGTTTTAGGGTTTAGGGTAGTGCAGTGGTGTTTGTGTAGTGTAGGTGGTCATGTTTTAGGGTAGTGCAGTGGTGTTTGGGTAGTGTAGGGGGTCGTGCTGGGGTAGTGTTTTAGGATTTAGGTTAGTGCAGTGGTGTTTGGGTAGTGTAGGGGGTCATGCTGGGGGTAGTGTTTTAGGGTTTAGGTAGTGCAATGGTGCTTGTGTAGTGTAGGGGTCGTGCTGGGGGTAGTGTTTTAGGGTTTAGCGTAGTGCAGTGGTGTTTGTGTAGTGTAGGGGGTCATGTTTTAGGGTAGTGCAGTGGTGTTTGGGTAATGTAGGGGGTCGTGCTGGGGGTAGTGTTTTAGGATTTAGGTTAGTGCAGTGGTGTTTGGGTAGTGTAGGGGGTCGTGCTGGGGGTAGTTTTTTAGGGTTTAGGGTAGTGCAGTGGTGTTTGTGTAGTGTAGGGGGTCATGCTGGTGGTAGTGTTTTAGGGTTTAGGATAGTGGAGTGGTGCTTGTGTAGTGTAGGGGGTTGTGCTGGGGGTAGTGTTTTAGGGTTTAGGGTAGTGCAGTGGTATTTTTGTAGTGTAGGGCAGTGGTTCCCAAACTGTGCGCCGCGGCACCCCGGTGCGCCGTGACAAGAAGCCAGGGGCGCCGCGGCTCACAATTTGGGAAATTGCAGCTGCAATATGCTGGGGGGTTTGAAATTAAATGCCACCTTAAATGCCACCTTCACAATGGTTTGGCCCAACAGCGCCGTACTGCCGCCATACGCATACGTGCGCACGCACGCTGTCGTACGTGCTTTTAAACGCGTAGTCTCCGTCGTAGTGGCATACGAAGCTCGAAGCGTTTGAGGCGCGTTGTTGCTGCCTGCCGTGTTGTGCCCGCCGTGTTGTGCCCGCCGTGTTGTGCCCGCCGTGTTGTGCCCGCCGTGTTGTGCCTCGTGGGACCCTCGAGAAGGAAATCGGTAAGTTTTGTGATTCTATTGGTGTGGGACGGCTTACAAAAATAATGAAATGGCACCAAGCATGGTCCGGAACAAATAGCAAACTAAAATAGTACCCACAAATAGCAAACACTGATGGTGCTTCCAGGCTGTGAAGAAAGGAGATCCTGAGAATCACTCACTGTCGTGGTAGGAGCTCTGCGAATGCTACCCGCCTCACACCAGCCTGAGCACCCTCTAAAGATGTCAACTATGTGCTGATCTCAGAAAACATGAAAGTGACAAACTATTGGGAAGGAGCGAAGGGAAAGCGTAAAGCACAGTTACTCTGACATATTACAAGGTGTTTTTAGTTACTAATAGATATTCAAAGCTACATTCATTACAACCAGTTTCCAAAAGCCCATCTCTTCTGTCGACACCAGAAGTGTGGATGAGATGTGCCAAGGACTGGTGCTGACTCAAGCTGCCTAATGTCTATCTATGAGGGAAGTGGGGTTAAGCTACAGGAGCTGGTCTCACAATAGAGCAGTGAACTGGGCTGATGAAAAAGGCAACTGCTTACCCATAAGAGTCACAGCTACTGCTAAGTGTTGTAAACAGACCATTTATGTCCTAAGATCAGCTCTACTTCAGCCCCAACCACTAGTTTTGAACAGCACTTAACTGTCATGTGTTCAGTTCTCTTATGTGCGACATTACATGGTTTCAGTCTGCCTCTGAGTGAGATTCCTTTGCCAAATGTACAGTGGTGGCTGGTGACATTTGAAAGTGGTGGGGCGAAAAATTATTCCCGTACTGCACTATGACGAGCGAGCGTAGAATGACTGAGAAATTTCTAACTTTAACTTCTTATTCAAAAAGGAACGTTTACATTTGGAAATTGCTTCCGTTTGCATCTTTTTAAATCACGTGCACTAAAATCATCTGAGTGCCCAATAGTACTTTGCATTAAAAGTTTAATCCCAGTATCAAGACTCAAGCCGAAGATAACGAAACTCAGGCATGCGCAGAGTATGGGAAATGCTTTAGCTTTAATGATTCTGAGCCAACACTTGCACTCACTGATGTTATGCACTTGGGCTTTGGGGGTTCATATGAGTGTTTTGTAGACGACCAAAGCTAAACATCCTCCTCTACGGTGTATGTCAGTGGTTCCCAAACTGTGCGCCGCGGCACCCCGGTGTGCCGTGATGAGAAGCCAGGGGCGCCGCGCTGTCGCGGCGCACAATTTGGGAAATTGCAGCTGCAGCGCAATATGCGGGGGGGGGTTGAAATGAAATGCCACCTTCACAATCGCACCTGCTTTTTGCTCACCCCGAATACTTTCGTTTTAGGGAAGGGTTTGCAGATGCTTGTGCAGAATATGCTTGGGACTGATCCCAAGGGGCTATTTTGCTCATTTGTGTAGCTCCAAGTAAATATAGGTATACCTTGCGCCTGTATCCTATTACAAAAGTGTGCCCTGGAACAAGGAATGAGTCTGAAAGTGCCATGATTGTGTGCCACATATAAGGAGGTGGAACACAGTCAGTGAGCCCTCTAAGGATGCTCCTTCGGCAGAGATGTACCATGGAACTAGAGATTCTCCAGGCATCCCCTCACAAGTAGATCCAGTCACACACTGCAACTGCCTGTGGGGGTATCCCTCACTTCATTCAAAACTAGGTCAGTTAAACTGCAGTGCAAATTTGGCCAGCAGTTCCAGTTAGTCCACCTTTCACTGATGCACTGTTCCCGGGCAGATGCAGGTGTTTAGTATTTGTGCACACAGTCCTGGTCAGTGTTGCAGCGTTGATCAGGGATGTACGCCTGATATGTAACAGGACCTAAGATGTCCAATGGTGGCATACATGAAATTATACCAAAAGGATTACAATTGTGAATCTTTTGTTCAAAATAACTGTAACAAGGTAGTAGTTAAAGAGAGTAGGAATATTCTTCAACAACCCAAGTAAATTCTATGGACCTGATTCACAAACATTTTGTACCACAAAAGGTGTGACTCATTTTTGTAGCACTCTGGCTTGCTCCCAAATTTCATGAGTATTTCTGGCTTAGGAAATCGGTAAGCAAGGGTTTTTAGTGCCGAGCCCTCGGTGCGCACTTCCTTGTAAATGCTATTTATATACATGACAGATATTGGTTGGTTATGTCAGAGAATGGGACCGATAGACGAACTACTGCCATGATTTTGATGGGAAACCATATGTCCGTGCTGTAGCATACTCTGTACTACTGTGATATGTCCTTGGATGGACCCAGGAATTGTTGAAGTGTGCTATTTGCTGTTTCAAATCACAGTCTGATGTACACATTAGCTGCAATTTGGCTTTCTTCATTGTTTGCGAAAATGTGCGATCTTAGATTTCATTAACAAAACTGAATGCTCTTTCTGTCTGTGCGGGGTACCAATAAGAATAATAACTCCAAATGGTCACCATCATCATGGGAAATAACAGAAATAATAGATCCATCATTAGAGAATAACTTTAGTTCTTCTTATAGTTGTCTTACCTGGATGTTTTGTACTTCAGGCTTATTATTCCGTGGAGACTGTGGATGAGACCCGGAAAACCTGGAAATACTTGAGCAGAGGAAAAGAAAAGAAGACCAGGAACTGTACAGATAGAAAGACCTTTCTTAGATATTTTTAAACTCTTCTCTTCTCCATCTGAACAATTAAGACAAGTGGAACTGATTTCCATCTTTCTGATTGACAATGAAGAGATTTCTAATGCCAAGTTTGTCTGAGCAAAGTGAAGTTGCAGGTTCTTCTGACAGAAAAGAGGACGGGAAACGAAAAGCCAAGTACAGAAAGTACGATGACCGGTATCTGGATTATGGTTTCACGTGTGTTCAGGTTAATAATGAGGAGCGTCCTCAATGTGCAATCTGTTTAAAAGTTTTGGCTGTGGAATCCATGCTTCCAAGTAAACTTAAGCGGCATCTCGAAAGTCTTCACGCAAATGTGGTCGGAAAGCCAAGGGAATATTTTGTAAGGAAAGTTGCAGAAGCCAAACTACAAAAGTCCACTTTCTCAAAGCAAACCAAAATTAACAGTAACGCCCTCCTGTCTTCATATAAAGTGGCCTATCTAGTTGCACAGAGTAAAAACCCCACACAATTGCAGAAGAGCTGATTTTGCATGCTGCTGTTGATATGGTAACAATCATGCTCGGCGAAGATGCGGGTAAACAGCTGCTGAAAGTGCCTCTTTCTAATAATACTATCAGCCGGAGGATAAATGATATGGCTGAAGATATTAATGATCAGCTCATCTGTAATCTGAGAGGCAAAGACTTTGCACTCCAGTTGGATGAGGCAACAGACAACCACAGAGACACCCATCTTATTTGCTATGTCCGGTTTCTATACGAAAAACAAATTGTTGAGGATTTGTTGTTCTGTAAAGAAATCAAAGGTGGAACTACAGGTCAAGACTTGTATGCGGTTGTGGATGATTTTATGCAACAGAATCAAATTGACTGGGAGAGATGTGTTGGCGTTTGTACAGATGGGGGTCGTTCAATGGCAGGATCCTACCAAGGTCTTCAAGCTCGCATACGAGCTAAAGCGCCTAATGCTGTTTGGACACACTGTATAATTCACAGAGAAGCACTGGCAGCAGGAAACCTCAGTGAAGAACTGCATGGTATTCTGAAAATAGTCGTCAAAGTGGTAAATTATATTAAAACAAGACCAATGAAAGCAAGATTTTTTGCAAAACTGTGTGAGGACATGGGTGCGGAACACTCATGCCTCTTGTTCTACAGCAGTTCTCGGTGGCTGTCTCTAGGTAACTCCCTGCTTAGAGTGTTTGAGCTGAGGAATGAAATATACTCATATCTACACGAGGATGAACATTGTTTTGCTGACAAATTTATTGATGCAGACTTTCTAATACAAATGGCTTTTCTTTCTGATCTATTTGAAAACTGAATGCACTGAACAAGTCCTTGCAAGGCAATAATACTAACATCTTGCAACTGTCAGACAAAGTTTCAGGCTTTAAAAAGAAAGTGATCCTTTGGAAAAGCAGTGTAAGCAAAGGTGACTATAAATGTTTGCCTTCATTGGACCAGTTTCTGCAGGACAATGAGATGGCGTTAAAGGAGGAACTGAGGACAGTTTTTGTTCTGTATTTGTCTCAACTGTGTTTTTACCTTAACAAATATTTTCCAGAGGATGAGGTTGAGCCAATAAAATGGGTGAGTGACTCTTCAATGCTGAGATACCTCAGCATTTCAACAATGAGGAAGCAGAACAGCTTATTGATGTTGCAAGTGACTCAGCATTGAAAGTAAGGTTCCATTCTCAGTCACTGCTTGAGTTCTGGTGCCAAACTGGAGATGAATACCCAATGATAAGCAAGAGAGCCCTGCATGTTTTGATCCCGTTTGCCACTTCGTACCTTTGTGAAGCTGGTTTCTCAGCAGTTGCAGTGATAAAGTCTAAATATAGGGCAAAAATTAACCTTGAAAAAGAAATGCGTGTTGCGATCTCTAAAATAACTCCAAGATTTCAGGAGCTATGTAAGGAGAAACAAGCACATCCATCTCACTAGGATTTTTAAGGTACATTCGGACTCTGTTGTTTTTCCTGTTCATTGAAAAAGATATTTTATTATTCAGAAGTTTTTAAACTATTGATGTGTGGTTAAAAAAAGTTGCATGGAAACATATTTGGCTATTAATCTTGTATCGTTTCACACTTAATGAGTTTTTATTAAACAACTGTTTATCTTCTTATTTTGTTACAAATATGATTATAATACCTTCATTGCATCCCAATTAATTTAAGGAAGACAACAGGAAGTACTCCCGAGGTCAGGCTTACATCCCCCGCACCCGCCTCCGGTAAAAAAATGGTGGGGAGCCACGGCCAACTGCCAATTAGGTCAAGGGAGCCACAGGTCAAAAAAGTTTGGGAACCACTGGTGTAGGGGGTCATGTTTTAAGATGCAACGCTCCAATACCTGACCAGTCTGCACTGCATAAAACTGCAAAAACTAAAAATAAAAAGTGTTTTGCACACTTTTGTCATTGGGCTATATGTGGGCTACATCTGGGTAATATTTGTGCTACATTTGGGCTCTTTTTTCTCTGGTGGCCATCTTGGAAGACTTCTTTGTTATGAAGTTTCCTAATTTCCTCATTTACTGCAGTCTCCTCAGTAGGAAATGCTTTCAGTTTTTTACTTTGATTCCATCAAGAAGGCATTCAGATGTGTCTCACATTTGCCATAAATTCAGAATGTTAGCACTCTAGTTGCTCATTAGATCACTGTAGTAAAGCTACTGCTCACCAGGGAGTTAACTGGAAGTCTGCTGCTGGTATTGAAAATGATTGTTTCAGTCTGCATGTCAGAATTTTCTAATGAAATAGAAGAGGATTTGAGATCTCACTTAAAACATGCCCTAATGTTTCTTTCTGCAGCACTAACCATAATTTCTATTTCAAAAAGAACCCCCTCATTTTGTTCCTTTTTAAATTAAATGTTTTTAGTGTTAACGGTTTATTCCAATCAAGATGGCTTCAGGTGTGCCATACTTTTGTCATAAGTAAGGCTGTTAGCGCTCTAGTTGTTCTTTAGAACACTCTGGAAGGCTGCAGTAGAACACAAAGGCATCAACTGGCAGGCTGCATCTGTTGAAATATAACAGGAAGATATTTGAGATCACACTTGAAACATGTTCTAATTTTTCTTTCTACAGCACTAACCATAATTTCTATGACAAAATGAACCCCATCATTTTGTTCCTTTTTAAATTAAATGTTTTAAGTGTTACCAGTTTATTCCAATCAAGATGGCTTCAGGTGTGCCATACTTTTGTCATAAGTAAGGCTTTAGCGCTCTAGTTGTTCTTTAGAACACTCTGGGAAGCTGCAGTAGAACACAAAGGCATCAACTGGCAGGCTGCTCCTGTTGAAATATAACAGGAAGATATTTGAGAGCACACTTGAAACATGTCCTAATTTTTCTTTCTACAGCACTAACCATAATTTCTATGACAAAATGAACCCCATCATTTTGTTCCTTTTTAAATTAAATGTTTTAAGTGTTACCAGTTTATTCCAATCAAGATGGCTTCAGGTGTGCCATACTTTTGTCATAAGTAAGGCTGTTATCACTCTAGTTGTTCTTTAGAACACTCTGGGAAGCTGCAGTAGAACACAAAGGAATCAACTGACAGTCTCTGCCCTTGTTGGATGTACATGTTTTACTGAGAATGTCAGACTTCATTCTTACATGACTGAGAAAGATAATGTGAATTTACAGAAAATATGCTCTCATTTTAGCTTCTGGAGCACCTTCCAAAACTCTATGGGACAAGCATGTGAAAATAGTTTTCTCTCAAACATGATTCATGATATCCCAGCAGAAGGTTTTTCACAGGGTAAAATCACCTTAGAACACACCACAATTCCTGAAATTAGTATGGTACCATCAACAAATGAATTCTAATGTAACTGAAGTCTGTTATCACCCTTTATAGTTCTCCTTTTGGTAACCCTCAAAATCTTTGATTCACTACAATGCATTTCAATGGGGTACTATCATTTATATTGGTCCCAAGATGGCTGCCAGCAATTCCAGGATGAAGTGCTGACAGCCAATCAGATCTCACGATGACATGTGTGGTTAGGCTCCGCCCAGATATATATGTGATTTTACTTTTGATTTTCTCAGCAACTACTGAACGGATTTACACCATTTAACACAAGCATTTGCAATGCAATAGGTCTCGCATTATTAAAGTTTGAGCTATTGGTGTTGCATTTGCAAGAGTTTGAGCTATTGCCATTGTAAACGACAATGCCTTTTATTTATGTGTTTCGAAAAGCTGTATGCGGTGCATAAACACGCCCTTTGTACTTATAGTCCTTGCTTACTGAAAAGGAAGGCTGGCAGTAAAAGAGGCATAGTTACTGCCAGCGTTGCTTCTCATAAGCAACGACTGCAAGTACAAAGTGCCTGTTTACGCACCGCTTGCAGGTTTTTAAAATACAGAAATAAAAGGCATTGGTATTTACAATGCCAATAGCGCAAACTCTCGCAAATGCGACACCTATTGCATAGCAAATGCTCGTTTTCTTATTGCGTAGTAGAACCACTCTTTGTGGTAAACAACAATGCCATGCCAGATAGTCTTACAGGCATTCACAGATATACAAACCTACAATAAGTTTCCTATATTGAGGTTTTGGAATGTTCCGTTTTTGTAAAGCACAATAAAGATGGGGGTTGTTGGTGGGGGTTGAGAGGTAACTCCCACCTTTAACTTGTGAGGGCCTGAGCCTGGTGAGGTAGCCTGTCTGCTTTGTTTCACTGTTCTACCAAGGTTTTAGGAACTGTAAGATTCCTATCAACAACAGCAAGTGATGGATGATCTGTGGCTCAGTGCTCCAATCCCAAGTAGTAATTGTAATAATTCATTATTATTATTTAGACCGGACTAAATATTGATAATGAATCATTACAATTACTACTTGGGATTCCGCTGTGGTTTGCCCACAGATGAGTGCAAACATCCTTTTGTGTGAATATGAATCCAAAATGAGTGATGAATGCTAGCCACTAAAAAACAAAAGTGTCTGTCCATCCCTTATTTCTCCTTGCTATTTTTCCAGATGTGGTCTGGATGAGATGCCCACAGATTTGCCCGAGCAGCCGGGAGTGCACATCTGTTTGATGGGAAGGGATAGCAAAAGATGGTGAGGGCGAGGAAGGAAGTAGGGGGAAAAGTAAGAGTAAAAAGGATAGAGAAGGTTGGGAAGGGATAGCAAAAGATGGTGAGGGGGAAGGAAGGAAGTAGGGGGCAAGGCAAGAGTAAAAGCATTTGCAATGTAATAGGTCTCGCATTTGCGAGAATTTGAGCAATTGGCATAGTAAATGACGATGCCTTTTATTTACGTATTGGTTTTTCAAACATGAATAAAAGGCATCGTTATTTACAATTGCAATCGCTTAAACTCTCGCAAATGCGAGACCTATTCTATTGCAAATGCTTGTTTACCAATGTACGTTGAAGCTGTAAGTAAGGAAATTCTCTATCTCTCTCTCTCTCTCTGTCTGTCTGTCTGTCTCTCTCTGTCTCTCTCTCTCCCTCCCTCCCTCTATCCCTCACACCACAAGCTGCCAAGTCCAACAATTAACCGCAATTTCCTTAGCTGGCAATTAATTGTGGTATGAAAAATCTTGTACTTAGCTTGCCCTCATATAGTTTCCATGATATCAGTTATAAAATCTGTCATGTCTTTAACCCACACATCCATACACAGAAACTCACCCGATACAAACATGTCTACCTGCAGCCATCACAAATGTTTCCACACACACAGACAGTGCCAGCTTTTGGGCGATGTGACTGGTGCCATCGCAACGGGAGCCAAGCTCGCTGAAGGGTGGAGGAGCGGGGATGGGTGTTGTGCCACTAGCACTGTGACCGAAACGAGACCCAGTGCCTGTCTTTCATTTCCATGACATTGGTCGTCGTGGAAATGAAAGATGCCCATCTGCACTCACGCCATGCCGGCCAGTTAAGAAGACCTCCCTATTGGGCTGCGCATCTGCCCTCCGCGTGCCGGGTGAGTCAGGCCCCCACAGCTGCTGTTGTTCCCCCCGAGCCTGGCGGCAGGTGGCGTTGCTTCTTAATGGTTCCCCTTCTGTCCTTTAGGTATATAACACAGCCGCGTTTCTGTGGAATGCCTTACATGCTGCTGTGGGGGCCGCGGTCTCTTCGTCTCTTCGAGTGGCGGAGCTGCCATTCCTGTTGGCCTGGCGCGACCCCCTGGAGCAGCGCACTTGAGGTCCCCGTTTTTTTATATATACTTTTTATTTTTGTTTTTAACGTTGGAAGCAGGCTGTGCAATCCAACAACAGTCACAGACGGCGCCCGTGGGCTAGTTGTTTGTGACACTCTGAGTGCAACACCTCAATTTACACGCTAATTGATTTACACACTTTTGTGTTTGATTGTATGTCTATAAATATGTATGTGATGTAAAGCGCTCTGACGCCCTATTCGGGATGAATAGTGTTATAAAATAAATTAAATAAGTGGGAGATGGGGCTATGGAGAGATGAGGGGCACTGTTACAGTGTGGCAATGGGGGAATTTGTAGAGGAGGAGGTCTGGGAGGCGGCGCACCAACAAAGCCGACACTGCGCACAGACACAGACCTCACATATGCATTTCAGACACATCCTGATACAAATCCCACACCGAACTCAACAGAAACCCGAAACATAAGCCTGTGGACAGATGAGCCTCCATGATCAGTCTCTAAGTATCACACACTTACACTCAACAGCAAAGTCACACATACACATACACAGACAAAGACAGGCGTAGAATAGTACACAGTCACACAAGTGAAAATGTTTGCGATAATGGTAACCACTTATCGTCCTTTTAGCTTTCCTGTGTTTTTTTTTTTTAAAGTGACGCTTTAGTAATTAGTAGTTTACATAATTGAGAACAGTAGGACAAGTTTCACAAAGTAAAACGAAGAAAAACAAAACGCACAAATGAAAGAGAAGCATCAACGACTTGGAGAACGAGTAAGCTAGTGGTGCGCGCGCACCACAGAGGAGCGGGGGAGGGAGCGCGGCAGCAGACGAACGCGCGCTGCTGCGCGTTCTGGCCACCGTCCGGGAATGGGCGCGGCAAAGGCGGGACATGTGCCCGCCTTGACCAACTGTGCGTCGTCTCCGCAAAAAAAAGGCATGCTCCAGCCAATGTGGGCTTTCGAAGCAAAACCACACGCACGAGCGTGTGGGTAGCTTTCAGAAGCCCTTCTAGAGGTCTCGCGCTGCGCGAGCAGTGCTGCGCACTGCAACGCTAGGCGCGAGACCTAAAAAGGGTTCTTTCTGAACCAAGAACTACCTCTTTGCCAAATTTGGTGTAATTCCGTTCAGCAGTTCGGGCTGTAGCCGTGTCTAAAGTTTCCTATGGAAAATTGCATGGGGAAAACACGCTTTGGGACCCCCTTTTTCTCAGCCCCCACTTGCCGAATCACCCCAAACCTTTCAGGATAGGAGCGGACCGGAGCGGGCCATAAGTTTTGAAAATTTCGCGAAGATTTGTCAACCGGCGCCAAAGTTATTGGAAATAGAATGTTGTGAATTTCCTATGGAAAATAGGTCCTAACTATAACTATCTACTGGCGACCGCCAGTAGATAATATATATATATATATATATATATTATATATATATATATTTTATATATATATATATATATATATATCGGTAATGGAGAAAAGGTACTTTAAACTCAAGCCCCCAGCCCTCCCAAAATGTGCAAATATTTCCCTTCGAAAAAATGAAAAAGTTAATGCAACTCCTATTGCAACTCCAGGCCACTTACAATTTGATTTAAAATGTAAGAAAAAATTATAAAGGTATAATAATACTGGTGCATGCCCTCCATCAAACAGCAAACTTATCCAAAAGTTCTTTAACTTATCTGATTTTTCAAAAAACTTAAAATTTAATTGTATATATATGCTGCAAGTGATTGCAGACAAAGAGATTGAGCCTTTCCCTCCAAAGCCAAATGAAAAGTGAACAAGGGATGGACAGAGCAGTGGGAGGAGTCTTCTGGACAGAAAGTGGAAGTTGGAGTGTCAGTGGCTCTTCCTTTTTGTTAAAGAAAACTAATTCAAATTTTTAAAAGAATGCAATTTGAGGTAATAAAAACTACCTGAACCGTCCGTTCGGGGAGGATATCTACTCAAAAAGCTATTTTCAAGTTGTTTTGCTGCCGTTCGAGTAGACAATCTACTCAGGAAGCAGCCCTCTGACCGTGACTGCTCAGCACCGCCCCTGTGCATAAAATCTCGCCAGAAGTCTTCCTAGATACCGGAAATCGCACTAGGGGATGCCTAATCTCACTCAGGCTCCCCAGCTCGCATTCTGAAGCCTCGGTTTCATTGCGTTGCTCGATCTGGAAACAAATTCCACCACTCGGTGATTGGTGGATTTTGGCAGGAACTCTGCGTCACAAGAGTAACATGGTGTTGCCAAAATTCTCCAATCCCACTCGCGGAGTTAAATCTCCACCCAGGCCTAGTCATAAAATTCTGGCCTGCTTTTGAGTTCTCTCACTCCCCCATGGTATAACTGTGACATGCATTTTCTTTTCTGCATGCGTTTGATAATGGCCTTTGAAACTGCTTGCACCACTTATCTTTACCTGCAGCTCAGGGGTTTTTTCTCACTGGGGCTGTTTGGGTAGTAAATCACTGGTCTATTTACAGATTCTGACTATAGTTTATATGCTACTTTGTGCGACTAGAGTTTCCACGTTCGCCGCCATCTTTTTATATGTCAACCTTAATCAAAGTTAATCTATTGTACATTATTGTATTGAATGCCCTGATTGCGTTAAAGGTACGAAGGGTCCAGTAGATGTTCTGCTAAAGACGTGATTTCTTCATAGTTACAAGGAGTGTTGCAATGAAAGCATGCCTATTGTGGCTCAAGAATCTTTAGTCAACCTTATGAATGAGATACCTTCACTGGTTAAAAGGCTACTTATTTAGAGATGAATACAAGACATAAACACATAAATGCATTCTCCCTTGCAAAGCATGTAAGCAAGCAGGCATATTCTGTTTGGCAATCATGCTTCCTTGGGTAGGATTTTGACCAGAACCTGGACAAGCAAATGTCCTTGTCCAGATAAAATGCACCTGTTTCACGGTGTCCCTTGTGCCCCACCCCCCTCAAACTGCCTTAGTGCCCCTCACTGTGTCATATCCCCTGATCACTGCCCCCTGAATATCCTCAGAATTTAGGAGGCAGTGGTGCTCTGTAGTGGGAGGAGATGAGCGTACAGCCCGGGTGGCTCTTGGAGTGAAGTGCACCACAGACGCAGCTCCAGTAACTCTACATTGAACGAGTGCATGCAGGGGTGTGGCAGTGTCTCCTGCCTCGCTTTTAGTTCCTCACAAAGCACCTGCACAGTGGGCCGGGGTCCTGGGGCACGCTGGAGGTCAAAGATGAACCCCTCTGCCATTCGATGATTGCTCCATTGCATGGCCCCATACACCCGCTCTACTAGTAAAATGACTGGATCTCTGTAAAGAGCAAAAGCATATATGCCTGGACTGGTACAAGTGCAACACCCAATAGCTGCTTTGAAAAATTAGAATGAAACTAGTACAAGCAATGATGACCTACTGTACTTTTATGGGTATTGTTGTCGATGAGATTTTGGAGACATTTAAAGATGTCTCTAGTCACACTTAACCATCTAACGGTGCCTAGAAAAGAGCACAAAATGCCAAAGTGCATAGCAAATATATAATTATCTGTGAAGGTTCTGGAAACACAGCCATGTGCTCTCACGTTGTCTCAGACACAAACAAAGTGGCATGTATATGCTTGGAGTTTGCCCATGAATAGACACACATGCTATCTTCGTTTCTTAGAGACACTCATATGTCTCTCAAGAGCCCCCGGAGTAGTGAGCTCCCTTTCCCCCTTCACAGTAAACACCAAATATTCTGTACCCTGTACATGTACCAATGCATCACCCCCCTATAGGGTTCACATAAAATATCACTTGTCCCAGGAACATAGTCACTGAGTCCTTAGGATATGCAGACAAATGATGCTGTGGCATCACACAGGCACAAGTTCTCACTGTGTCGAACCAGGGATGTGCACAGATAAACACCAGTGGTAGCTGGCAGGGAACGGGGGTGGCAGGGGTTGGAACTCCCCCCCCCAAAAAAACACATACCTTTTAAACGGCAGCCGTTTCTCCGTCGCATTGGCGCTCTTCTTGGCGAGGTCCGAACCAGGAAGCACCAGGAGCAGCAGGTGCAGGGAAGAGCGGTGGGGCGGGGTGGGGGGATTCGACAGACGGTGAGGGGAAATTAAATAAATAATGAATTTCCCTCGTCTGCCAAATCCGCCCCTCTCCCTGCCCCACCGCCCGACCGCTCTTACCTGCACGAGCCACTCCTGGGAAGCACCCAGGCTCCCCATAACCAATAACAGTGCTGCAATATAGCTTTGTGATTGACTCCCCATAGCCAATCACAACGCTGCAATGCAGCATTGTGATTGATCTCAGCACCGTGGTTCGGCGTTCAGACGGGGACAGGGAGCCTGTTCATGTTCTTCACCAGGCTGTGCATTACAGCTTGGTGAGGAACATGCAAAGTGCGCATGACTGCTTGGCTGGCCCAAGACGGGCGGCCAAGCTGTCATGTGAACTTGGAGTGTGTAAACCACTCTTCTCCCTGTGACCCCAGCCCCGCCCAAACCCAGCCCTCGTAGCAAAGAAAAAATAAAATGATAATAACTATGTTCTTATTTTATTTTTGTTTTTTTCTGCTCTGCGAGCAGTGGGCGACGCTCCTCCGCCTTAGCGGAGGAATGCCCCCTGATAAACACATGACAAACCCCCCCTCTCCACGCACTCAAAGGCTGCACACACACCCTGTGGTCCAGGAACACACATATTCTATCTCGGTGTGCCCCAGGGAGACACACACTTTTACTGTGCCCTGGATGTATGTGCACGCATTGTGCACTGAAATCACACACACACACTCCTGCTGTGCCCTGATCCCAGTATCTCTACTTCCGGTGTATTCCCAAACCGCCTGGCCATTGCAGCTGGCGTTTCACTGGCCTCGGTATACCAGCAAGCAGTGGTACAGGGCAGGGGTGGACTGGGAAGCCATAAGAGTAGTGGCGGAATGTCCTGAGTGTCTCTGTCGGGTGGCCCTTGCACAGGCCTGTCTAGTGTGAATGCAAGGAGTCTGTGCGTAGCTGTCCTACACAGCACAGTTTTACACTGTGAGGAATGTGTAACCCTAAGGTGAAGTGCCCCTCAAGGAGCAGGTGACCAGCCCCAGTGCCTTTAATGCATCCAGCTGACCCGGCATTAACTAGATCAAGTTCACTGTCAGTCCACCCGTGCTTGGCACGGGGCACGGGCTAAAAGCCATCCGTACATTACCTAATGGCACTTTCACTGCCGGCGGGCATAGTACCAGCATTGGCAACCTACCCCACCCCTCCAACGTAACATGCATGCTCATAAATAAACACACAACACATTTCTTGTTTGGGTAAAATTGCTGCAGGTTTATTACATACACCGTTATGTAATATGGTGGGTTATCTTACGGGCGATCCAAGGGCAGGCAACCGTCTGGGCCGCCTGCCCGCCTGATGAGCCAAGCAGCACTGGGGCGAACCCCATCTGTGCTGCCATTTCTGGTGATCCTCTTCCCGGATCACGTGACACATGGTCCCTTATTACTCATGCCCCTTTCAGGGCGGAGCGTAGCATAGCAAACCCCCCGGTTGTTCAGGCCCACAACCGCCCGAAGGACTAACGGGGCGCCGACACGGTTTTCCAGGAACCTCCCATGAGGCTCCTAGGATTTGGCTCTGGCACCCACCATGGTGCCGCAGAGAGGTACCCTTCTGTACCCCTCTGCTTCCAGATCGCCCTGTAACTCCGCCTGCAACGAAAAAAGACAACATTACAACATTCTCTGCCTCCTGCCTGCCACGAACCACGCCGGGTAAGCGGTAGGGTGGGAGACGGCGTGTCCGGGCGCGCGAAAGAGGACGACAAGATGGTGGGGGAGGCCTATATACCCCTCCCCTGTCCTCGCGCCCGGAAGTGATGCTCGCCTAGCGCGCTGTGACAAGGCTTGGGGGACTCCTCCCTGAGTCCCTGCCCCTACGGGGGTGTGGGGTGCCCAGCTGGTACTAGAGGGCTGCCCTCTTTAGTGGCTCCCTGCGGGGGCATCGGACAGCCGCATAGTACCAGCATTGGCAACCTACCCCACCCCTCCAACGTAACATGCATGCTCATAAATAAACACACAACACATTTCTTGTTTGGGTAAAATTGCTGCAGGTTTATTACATACACCGTTATGTAATATGGTGGGTTATCTTACGGGCGATCCAAGGGCAGGCAACCGTCTGGGCCGCCTGCCCGCCTGATGAGCCAAGCAGCACTGGGGCGAACCCCATCTGTGCTGCCATTTCTGGTGATCCTCTTCCCGGATCACGTGACACATGGTCCCTTATTACTCACGCCCCTTTCAGGGCGGAGCGTAGCATAGCAAACCCCCCGGTTGTTCAGGCCCACAACCACCCGAAGGACTAACGGGGCGCCGACACGGTTTTCCAGGAACCTCCCATGAGGCTCCTAGGATTTGGCTCTGGCACCCACCATGGTGCCGCGCAGAGGTACCCTTCTGTACCCCTCTGCTTCCAAATCGCCCTGTAACTCCGCCACAGCTCTGGAGGTGGCCACCGTCGCCGCCAGAGCCCCCCACCAAAACAGATCCTTTCTCACCTGCAACCTCTCATTTCCAGGCCTCCTGCAAAGCTAGGGAAGAGATCCCTCCCACTGGTGATAGATGAACCCCATCTATATCACAATAGCCCTTGCCGATAGCCTGGATCAGCTAGTGTCTAATGTCACACAAAGGCCCTTCTGCCCTGTGAATTTGTGCCAAGAACTATCCACCCTCCTGCGGGCAAGTTCCACTGCTTCACATAACTCAGCCCCGTGATAACTCTGGGCGGGGCAGATCAGATTCCCTGGCTCGCATTGCCCCTTGAATTTGCTGAGCTCACCTAGCTGCCGTCTCTACTAGGACGGTGTGTCTAGCACACCTGTGTCCCCACTTAAGGGACAGCTGCCCGCTTGTTGGGAGACCGCTCCCACACCCACCTGCCTACTTTTGGCTATTTGGGCGAGAAGGATTATACTTTAACCCTTGCACCGTCCATTTGCTTTCTAACTCATGACGCACAGGAATGTCCATAATAGACGTGTGTGACAATGAGCCAGGGTGCCCTCCTGCCCTTGCCGTGCATCCCTTATTTCTTATTGGAATTTCGCCAGCTCGGCTCCCTTTGTGGTGAACCCCCCTAGGGATACCAGCTAGAGAATCCGTCTGATTAGTGCAGTGCCCACTGGCTGCCATATGGTGCCTAACCTTAAGGATTGACTACGTCCTACTTTGCCCTTCAACCCAGAATATTCCCGAATAGGGGGGGGGTTCACACTGCCCGCCTTGCCTTTTGTGCTTGGCACCTTGTTCCCCCCTTTCTTGGGGACGCAGCACACTGTGTTAGCTGACAGCACCCCCGCCCAGTGAGGCTAATATAGCTAACCTGGCAGGGCATTTGACCTTAATTGCAGGAAAAGTCGACAGGTTAGAACCCTCCCTGCAGAGCCCCTGATTAGGGGGGCAGGGGCGTTCACACTGCCCACCCCAGGGCAACCCCAGCGGTGGAAAATTACCTGCTCAGTTAAATTTTTCTTTTTGTTGATCACTGGACATGCCAAATGTTCTTTTACATATGAGCCTTTTGTGCTTGACACCTTGTGTCCCCGTTACTTGGGACGGCAGCCCACTGTTGGCTGACAGCGTCACCACCCAGCGTGGCATGTATTACTCACCAGGCAGGCGTTTGCCCCTAACTGCAGGATCATAGTCAACTGCCCTTGGTTCTGGGGTGCACTTATTTTGCCCCGTTGCCCAGATGTATGCACAGACCCCTTTGCTTGCTACCCTGGTGAACACCTTAATGGTATCAAAGCTGGTTTGAAACAATGTATGTCTTGCGCCCACTACTGGAGACACCTCACCCTTTCGTGCAATTACCGCTTACGCAGCGCACCCCGCTTGCCTAACTGCCGCCGGATCACAGATGCACAGTACCTACTGTCCATCTCCGACCCTGGATGCTTTAAAACTGCCAAAGTGACGCAAACCAAGTTTCCCCATTCCCTGTTTAGCTGCAGTACACCTTCAGTGGGTCCGCTATGAGATACCACAAACAGACACACCTATGTGTATTGTGCCCACTATTGGAGACAGCTCACCCCTTCGTGGAGTGACAACTACCCAGGTGCCTACCCAAGTCACCCAACAGACAAGTTGGCCCTGACTACCTTGTGTTCTGGTGCCAGGTTTGGGAAGAACCTTGCCTTCACTAGCTGCCCCCTGGGAAACACAAAGACAGTGCTCTGGCCGCAGCGATGCCCTCGTGTAGCATCGAACCCCTGGTCAAATAAGAGTGACAACTCCAACTTACTTAAGACTACCCCATGACCATGGGTGGAGTTTAGCTCTTCCCCAAACTTCTGCTAGCGTAACCCACGGTCACGCCTCCTGTTCAGTTCACTTTAGTAATTCATGGCACTGACCCCAAGGGCCTGATACTGGGCTCTGTAACGCGGCCCAGGGGTGACCTTAAACAATCGGCTTGGTGTGGATGGGTGCTAACATTACCTGGCTTACGTGCCATCCCTTTGGCAGTCACTCCTACAGATGTGCCAATGCAGGTAGAAGCAGGAGTTATCCAGCCCGCCTTACTTCCTGTCCCAGTTGTCTGAGTGATGCAAGATTGAACTGGCGGCTACCATCCTTACTCACGCCTGCATATACTAGGCTCAGAAAACGGAACACTTGCTCTATAATCCCTTGGATTCCAGCCTGGCATTCCTATGTCCAGCTATACCAATCGATAATGGCTCTACTTGATCATGCTGACCGGAAGACACATCAACCCCGCAGAGCAAGGTGGGGATGCTAACCTGCCCTAAACTCTGCGGAAACAACAGCATGTGCAAGCTTGCGACAAACATCTGAAAAGCTGCCAACCACAAACCATCCCCAGCACCCGGGGGGCATGTCGCCATTCCTTGGCCTGTACACTGACCGAGCTTAAGATTAATAATGGTATCGAAGGACCCATCTCTGAGTGCATGCTTGCAACACTATCCACTGCCTTACCCGAGTCAGTAAAACGACAGCGGGAAGCATGCAAAGCTAAGCCCACGCATAAATCACCTGCCAATGCGAGCGGACCAAGCATTCGCCGCTCCCTAAGCCATCGGAACTGTCGATGGTATGCACTTTTCCTCCCTTATCACAAATAAGAGGACCTCAAAATAAGTGACCTTGTACACCACCTGTTCCTGTGTTTAATAAAACTATAATGTTGTTCATTTATAATAGGAACCCGGGTCACCCAAAGAGTGCACATATCAACTGATTTACCTCTTGCTCCCCCTTGGTATTATTGTCAGGGAGGAGGGAAGAATTAATGTTTGTAAATTAACCAAATGCCTTGGTGCGTGAACGTCCGCTGGTCGCACTAGTCAATGCGACGATTATTTAAATTAATAATACTGTGCATATGAATAAAACTATGAACAGGCAGCTGAGAATTTCACACGTTAGTAAATGTGAAACATTTTTGATTTGTCCATCGAATTGAGCCAGTCACCACCCTAGGTGAAGTCATGCCCTCCCAAACTTCTGCTAGTATACCCGGGAGCAGACAAGACAGTGATAACAGGAGGGGAACAATATGTATCAATACCTGCCCTTTCTTGAATACTGGGAATGCCAAATGTTCTTTAATACATTGTAGCCTAGTTGTGCTTTAATTTTAACTTACTGCTCCAGCCCAGTTTGACCCCAACTTTGGTAGTAACATACCCTTAATGGTACGTGACATTCTACAAGCACTGTGCAGAATTCCCCATGACCACTGGAGACTCCTCTGGTGACACATGCCCCAGGTGGGGGTGAAGGGTTCATCCTCTTAAAGAGTCAGACCTCGTTACACTGCGAAAGAGGCACGTGCGGCACTCGAATGCGACAAAATAACTATTCTTTTCAAAAGAGAGCCTGTCCGTAACTATTGTCTATATTGGGACAAAAGATGAACCATGATATTATCACTGATCAAAGTCTGTGATGTCATATTCGCTACCTCTAGAATATTCTCATAAAATCGCCATGACTGACACCGCACTCTCATCCTATGCTTTGTGTGATCCTGGCCCACTTTAGTGTGAGCAGAGCCCCGCGATACATACTTGGCTTTATGGTTGATAATGCACAAGTAAACTACCCCCTCCCATCAAGTTGGGTTGCACAGTACATAGTAAGTACCTCCTAATACTACACTGCGGAGCGAGCTCACTATTCACCAAATTCCTTCACAATTTCCGCTTCGGGCTGTAATTGGGAACACGCTCACCCCATGGAATCTTTGCGCTGCATAACATGTTTATTGTTACACAACTCCATGGCACTCGTTTTATCGACCTCAGCAGGATGAAATGCTGAGTGGACCCACCAGGATCTGAACCTGTGACCATGGGGTTGAAACAAGCCGCTTTCTGTTCTGCCGCTCCCCAGGCCTGTGAAATTGTATCCCAGGGCCGACATCTGGCACTTGAACCCTTCATTGGACAGGCCCGAGCTAGAAACCCAGATCTAGGAGGCCAGCCAACCGACTGACCACTTTCAACACCAGAGTGTCACGCAGCCACTCCATAGCCTGGATACTAAATCAGGTGTAAATGTGTCGGAAGACCCATCTCTTGGCGCCTGCCTGCCACCAATTTCGCTACGTTTCCTAGTCTGTTAAAACCCGGGCGCAGGGTAGCCTGCACCGCTGAGCCCATGAAGAAATCACACGACCCCTCCAGCCAACGCCTGGCCAAGCAAACACTATCGGCCCCCTCACCCCCGTTACCGTACCTCTCGTTGCAGTCGTTGCGTGAACCCCAGTCCACAAACATGCCAACACAGGTTTGCCCAAAGTGGCAGTACTATTCACGATGGAAACATGAAACTGGTGAAAAGAGAAAGAGGGCCAGGCCCAAACGGGGGGAGTCCTTGCAAACAGCTCACCGCTAACGACGCCACAAACCGGGACTCGGCTAAAAGCCGTGAAGGTGGCAGCTAGGTCCCACATGCTAATGCCTCCCCTGCAGATCTATCGCCCCGCCAGGAGGCCCGAGAACCAACCCGCTACAACCGGTGTATACCCAGAGAAGGCGGATGCAACGCGTTTGTCATAACGGCAATAAAATGCTTGGTACGTGTGAGGTCTGACCCTGCACTGTGACGAAGGCCTCCCTAGACCAACAAGTGGCAGTGCACACCAGTGCACTGCCATGCACTGGTGTGCGCTTCACCACCTCTCTCAAACGTGACCATACCACGGACCCACCGACAAGCCACATCATCGCCCGCGCAATCTGTGTTCTGAGTCGGTCCCCCAGACACTCCTGTGTGTCACCAACTTCTGTTCTATTCAAGCCTCCGTTTGCCCTGCTTTCACTTCTCTGTCGTTACGCAAAATTGTGTCTCCAACATCCGCGTAGCGACTGCCCCCATGTGGCACCCCCTTCACACGCGTCACCAGAGCCGCAAACAAAACCGTGAAGGACCTGCAACAACAGGAAAGAGGGCCCTGTATCTGAGCCCCTGCCAGCCCCCATGCGTCCGCACCCACAATGACAGTGCACGTAGGGGGCCAGCACATCGTGACCGCGCACTCCTCGTACTCTGCGCCGGGTCCATCGGGCATCTGGCCACTCTTGGGGTCCGTGCACAGCCAGACCGCGGGACAACCGGACCATGCATGCTGTGTAAATATGTATTTTATATTTGTCCCCCAGCCACTTCAACTCTCATTGAAATGCAACCTTCCGTGAACTTGCAATTTGTCAATATATAACTCTAACCACTAGTATGCATATACCAATGAAAAGTAGAAAATAAATGTTTCGCTCACCCAATTTGGCACTCAATGAAATCATTAAAGTAGTGAATGAGAGAAAGGCTGTCTTATCTTGCCCCATGACTACCTGCTTTCAGATTTATTTCACAACAAGAGGAGGGAGGATGAATTGGAAAGATTCGAGAAAGCTGCCCTTTGACTGAACATTTTTCATAAAACCAGCTGGGAGTTAAGTGTTTATCGGATGTGTCCAGACCGGCCAAGCCACCAATTTTTGCTTGCAAGGGTGCAGGGCTTCGCAAAGGCAGAATATCATTCCAGTCCCTCTTGCTTTCTTGCACCCTGCCAACCATGTCCCGATAAACGGTGAAGACAGCCGCGGTACACATTGCGCCACCCCTCCCTAGCCACAGCCACAAGCTTATGAAAATGATCCGAAAATGGCCAGTTCCACTCTGATATTTAGCTTCCGGCAGTCCGGAACAAAAGGTTTACTGCAAGTCTGGGCAGCATGGATCTCCTGACCACCGCGCTAATCACTCAATCTGCCAATGAGCGGTGGGTGCTCAGAGGAGAGGTGGGTGCCATTGTGTAAGTGTCGCTCCGCAAGCACCGTGCAAAGGCGGTGTTCTAACTCCGCTCCTCTTCCAAGACGGAGCCACAACTTTCATATCCCATAATCCTGCCAAGAAGCATGAACACAATACCCCTTCCTCACCAGGACACCGGCGACGGCAGGGTCACGACAGCGGGGGCACCGACGCCAGACTAGGGACACGACCGCGTGTCCAAGGACCGCATTTAACCTCAGCCCCACACCAATTCTTCAGCCGCGAACCTCTCACGCTGTGCCCTTGAGCCCCCCCTCCGCCGGTTGAAACAGAGCCGTGAGCAGTGGCCGCACTTAACCAAGCCGCCCTACCTCGGCGTAATGCTCGGCCTGAGACCGCATTATACAAGACAAACCGCATATGCGAAACCACGCGGTGCGACATGCTACCCCGTACACCGCCCATCCATACCTGACCCGAGCAACAACCCGCCAGCAATGAAACACTTACCCATTCGCTAACGGAAGCATTTCAAAATCGTGCATCGCATAACATCCACATTTTTTGCCTAGCCGTAGCCTGAACCTGCTCAGACGGCGTTGTCCGTGCCCGGCTTGCTTACACGCTAGACTGGGCCAGGAGCTGCTGCCCTCGTAAAGAGGGCACCGGAAGACAGGTAAGACCTGCAACTACTTTCAAGCTTTTCCTGCTTAAAAGCGCATCCAGCCACTACCTCTGCATGGGCGCTCTGACCATCTGCCCCTCCCCCTTTAAACATAGGGAGCGCGGTGGGTGGGGGCCTCCCCTCATTGTCCCGACCCCTGCGCCACCGCGCGGCCCACTAGCAGCCCTGTGCATTCCTGGTCATCGATGTCCGTGGAAGCGGGGGCACGTCCTGCCAGCAGGGCAACCAACACGGGGGGTCGCATCCGGGCAACCTCACCGCAAGTTGATCCAAAAATTGCAGCCCGACCCGCGATTAAAAGTTCTTTCCAGCACCGCCTGCGCCTTTACTTAAAGCCGCCTCCGAACCGCACACGCGTTGGTACAAGCGGCGGCATTAATCACACCCCTATCCACTGCAGCACTGCTGCCAACTTCCACGTTGTGGTGCGCGACCAACCACCACCGCCTCCCCCCCTTGCACACCAACATTCGGCATATAGCGCCGGCTCACGTGCCCCGAACAACCAAGAGCAACCGGCAACAGAGGGGGGGAACAACTCACCGCAGAAAATCACCAATGCCGACTCCATGTATGCGGCCAGGGCGATCGGCAATGCTACGCCGACGGACACGACCTTTCTACAAGTCGGGTCCCGGGACAGTCCCCGCCCCCCAGGCCTGGCAAATGTTCCTCCGGCGGGCCCATTCGCACGCCCAAGCAACCCGACTTCCTAACCCCCCGTGACCAAACGCGCCCTACAGTGAGCACGGACTTCGATCACGGGGGTAGTGGCATGCATCCAACCCAAAGGACTATGTGGGGAGGCGAGAGGAACTGCCCAAATGGCCCGGAGGTTTGGGGAACTGCCCCAGGTGGCCCAGACTCACCAAAAACCTTGACTCTATCTCCCGACGGTGTCGCAGAACTGAGAGACGACCTGCAGACGGCGTGTCCGGGCGCGCGAAAGAGGACGACAAGATGGTGGGGGAGGCCTATATACCCCTCCCCCTGTCCTCGCGCCCCGGAAGTGATGCTCGCCTAGCGCGCTGTGACAAGGCTTGGGGTACTCCTCCCTGAGTCCCTGCCCCTACGGGGGTGTGGGGGTGCCTAGCTGGTACTAGAGGGCTGCCCTCTTTAGTGGCCCCCTGCGGGGGCATCGGACAGCCGCAAAACGCCAGCCCAGTGACTGTGCGTGGGTAAATGAAGGTGAAGCCAGGACTGGCCAGGAGCTCAGCAGCCCAGCCTCCAGGGAATAACAGCACTTGGTGCATACGTCACACCCTGGAGGGTGTAAGTTTGTGGGTAGATATCATCCAAGGTATGCCTATCTGTACATAGTGAAATTTAACTGCTCTTCCTACCTTTTTTTTATTTTGACATGTTTCTTTATAGGTTTTTGACAGTAACAAACAGATCAATTTCAACACGTTAAGCCAACAGTTATACTCATAAGCAATGGAAAAAACATCTCCCATTCCCTCAGCAGTTATAAAATGACATATCATATACGGACATTGTATAGCTGCTCAGGTAAATATCTAAAGTTCCTTGCCAACTATGCGCTAACAATAAACCCAAAACATGAAAACAACAGAAGAGCTTATAGGTATACACTGTTGTACCGCCAGAGAGTTGAAGCCCCCTACAGAAAACCCAGTAGTACCACCCTCCACCCAATCTATTATAAGAGTGTAAATTTCAACACACTTCTCCCCCCCGCCCCACAAAGTTGACCCCAACTTCTATCAAATAAGACAGGCCAACATACACAGATGTACACGGCCCACCTCACCAGCGTACAGTAGCTCCTCATCCAATGCCCACTGGCACAGCCACATCTTTAAAAAAAAAAAAGAGGGCGAAACCTCCCCTCCCCCACTAGAGGCGACAACCAGCAACTCTATAGCCACCTGCACTGATGCTATCTTCAGTGGCCAGTCATCCTCTTTAGCTTCCAATTTCGCTATGTACATGTCCCAAATTTGAATCCCCAGCATCCCCCCACCCCACCCCCCCCATTTCGAATAGACAGTGTGCTGTAGTCAGGTTCGTCGCAGCCCACTTTAAAAACAATCCTGAATCTAAATCCCCACCGGTGGAGTCGTCTGTGACTTCCAAACCATTGTTAACTGCTTTTCCTGCTTGCAGAATATAGGGATTCAATCTTTGCCTTCCCACATCTTTCAATAAAATCAGTCTGAAACCACTTTTAGAGAAGTACACCTATTTAGCATGGATCCCCTTCCAGCCCTTACCCTCCACTACTTTGTGCTTACACTCTTGTCTCTTTAAGGAGCAGCTATAACAATGGATCGCGCCTGGTCCCACTTACACCAGGGATGGAGGTGGTGTGGGAAAGTGGGTGCTTAACTATTGGCTGTGACCAGTTCATTAATATTCATGACGTGAGACTAGCTGCCACCTTCACAGCACAGGACTAACCCATCTGGTGGTAGACAATCGTCCAATGATAAGTAGTTCAATGAAATGCTGCGTTGTCTGCCAATCCCCAAAAACTCCACATCTGGCCCTAAATTGTTCAGCTCTCTAATTGCCGGGTGCTCCTTTGAAGCCTGTGTTCTGGGCCCTCCTGAGCTGCCTTTGTTCTAGCCCTTTTGTTTATGTTTTTTTTGTTCCGGTTGCCGCCAGAATACAAAATAGCAGGAGGGGCTCAGCAGTCTGCATCCCAGGAACATGTTCTTGATGAATATTTAATTTGCTAATTTGCCTTCTGAGGCGTTAATTGCATGCGATTACAGCATGTCCTTAAGGCAGAGGGGAGGTGGTACATGACATTTAAAGAGGGTAGCATCACATCTCAGTCCTCAGTGAGAACTCCTTCCGCCGTCTCGTCTGGATACACAACAGTGGAAAGGATCTCATATAATGCAGGTTCTCATATAAAGCAGATTTCAGACTCCGCAACAGCGTCTGAGGAGCTGCAGCAAAAGAGAGAACATCCAAGAGTCAGAGGTACTTTTAGGGAAAGCAGGTGGATCATTCTAAAGCAATAGGGCCATCCACAGGAACGGGGAAGTTATTATGTTTAGCCCAAAAATGTATTTAGAAAACATCTGCAGCTTAAGTTAATTAGCAATAGATTGGCAAGCAGCATAATTCAGAGGAATTTTCTGAAATCCTAAATTGTAGCTAATTGATCGTGTACTTAAGGACAGCTGTGACATTGGGCTCAGGTGGGCATTACAGAGGAAAGCGTGCTGCTACCGCCTACAATCCCCCTTTGGTTGAAAACAGTAGGGGTGCCAGGTAGACTTGTTCAAGACCCTTGACACAACCCATTAGCTGCAGGCTCTTTACCCACGAAAATCTAAGGCAAACCGGAAAATTGTGCACAATGGACATTACATTGATATCCCACAGCCAAGCAACCAACCCAAACTCATTAACACAATTTCATGAATGTATATAACACATGCACACTAAGTAAAATAAGAGGCAGGATTCTGTTTAATTCGCCAAAAGAAAGTTATATTGCGGGCTTATTAAATAAGGTAATGGGTTAATTTATGGACGATCAGCCACTCAAGATAAAACCTAAAATGGCTGCCACTCTGATTAACCAAGAAGCATCAGGGCAACATACAACTGATGCAATACTCAAACTACTTCAAATGGGTTGAGAGTGTGGTCCAGTGAAGGTGGAGCAAACAAAGGCCAGGCCCCCAACTGTTCGGGCTTGCAGCTGTTACTGGGGTTATCCCGAATGCGCGTCTTCTGGGCAAATCTTTGTGATTGATTTTAAGGACCAAAAACTATTAGATTACTCTGTAACTCTGTCAAGGGTGGCAAGCCCCTCTTTGCATGTTTCGCCTTTTGTACCCGGCCCATTGCATTTCATATATTCATATTTTCATTTATTGCACATTTTTCATTTATAAATGTGTGCTGCATTTAGTAGTTTTCCACCATTATAACATATTACCTTTGGTTTATATTAGTGTGATAGTGCATCAGTTATTCCTATACATGCATTTAGGTGATTCATAATGCCTGATAATTAAGTGAAGTGCAACAAGATTAATGAGATAATTCTTCCTTTTGACATAATTCGTTGTGAGGCTTGTCCTTTTCAAAATCATCAGAAAGTGTATTTAAGCTTGGTACAGACAAGTATTAGAGACAAGCCTTCATAGGCTTTTTGGAGCAAGCCCAGTCTCTTAGGAACGCCTTCCTGAACCACAGAACAACAGGCCTGTTGCTTGCCTCAGGTACGGGGATAGAGGCCACCTCAAGAAACTCAGACAGGCACTAAGATAGCTTAGCTAGGGGCTAGAAAGGAGCGTCTAGTGACTAGAAAGGAGCGTCTGGTGAACAAACAATAGTTCCATCATTCAAAGCAATGAACACCTGAACACGTCACAATGCTGCAATTGTTTTCAATATTATGTTCATTAATTGCTTTTATAGCCACTATTTTGTTTATTTTTATAATTACATCTTTACATATCATCTGCATTAGAGTTAGATGTTTGTTGTTTTTAATAAAGTCTTACATTCATACATAGTGTGGATTCTTGAGTGGATCTTTTTATGGTGAAAGGAGTTTGGAACTCACAAACAAATAATCCTGCAAGTTTCACAGCACTGATTGTTGCCCTGAACGCCCCATCCTTATATAATTCACAGGTGGGTTGTGAGTTACAGTGCACCAGAGTCACTGTATTGAACTGGTAAGTTGGCACTGAGCCAACTTACCAGCCTTTATCCAGGAGTCTAGGTGGTCTAAAACTGGGACAGATTTCGTATAAGATGGCAAAAACCTGTCAGTTGCATGCTGTGGCAAGGTCCTTGTTTGAGTAACCCTTTTTGTGAAACACAAGACTTTACCAATATTACAAATAGCAGAGGCGTCTATTGTAATGTTGATTTTTCCCCTCAATTCAGATAGGAGCACCCTCTCCGCTGTGGGCTTATCAAGCGCTTGACTAATAAAAGGTATTCCCCATTCAATTTCATTTTTGAATCTCATTCTGAATCTATTTTACAATGGGGCAAACTTGTTGTGATAAGTGTAAACTTCAGGGCACCATTAACACAATACCTCATGGGACGAGGTTTACCTGATGCGGGGGATGAAGTAACTTTTGCCATAAATGCACTTGTTGCACAACCTTTTGAAATATGTTACTCATGGGTAGAGTTTGAACCTGTAGATCCAAACACTAGGCACTTTCATACATGTATAGCTGCCCCTGCATCTGCTGAATATGAACTATATCACAGCCTAGAGGTTCCGATTTGCTTTATCGTACCCCCTGGTTCTACAACATCATTTCTCTCCATGTTAGGAGAAGCATTTGCCTCTCACTTAGTCCATTATGCTAACTTTATGGCCTGGGAGATTTTAATTTTCACTTTGATGATTTCACCAATTTTTAAGTTGTCAATCTGACAGACACTCTTAGGATTCTAGGGCTCTCCCAAAGGGTAACTGCTCCCACCCAAAGGTTAAAACACATTCTGGATGGGATTTTTGCAACTAATTCGTGGCTTATTGTTGAAGACCCTATTCCTAAATCTTGGTCTGACGATAGTTTAAATTTATTCAAACTAGCCAATACTAGCTACAACATGTACAAGTATTAGAAAGGGAGGAACTCGAAGACCCGTAAGTGGGGAGCTATGAGATATAGCCCCAACTTAACCCCGGGTCTCATCAGCACTTCCCCTACTCTGACTGGGAAACCTGGAGAGGACCTTGAATCATTTAACAAATGGATTCTAAATTCTGCATTGGAATTAGCCCCAGCTATGCATTCCATGAATTGCAGCTCATAAGCCTCAGCGCCTGGGCGTGGCCAACTGCCGAGGGAGATGGCCGCACGATAGCGGAGCTCCGTCGCTCCACTCCCGATATATCCGCTAATTCCAGACTTGCCCCGAACGAAACTGGCTGAAATAAAGACTTGCTGCTTCCCGCGAGGTGGTGTGCTGCCCCGCTGACCGCGGTCCTAATCTGCCGAACGCAACCGAAGATCTTGCGCCGGACCCGGGCATTGCTCGCTGAAACGTGGGGCGAAGTCTGTGGTCTGCGCGCTGACTAATTAAGCTGGACCGGCGGCTGCGGTGCGGCCCCTGCTTGCTGTCTCTCGGGAGGCCGCTTCTTCACAACCATTGCTCGCCTCGATCCCAGCTTGCCCACTGGGGCTGCGTCCATTACGGTGAGGTGATCGGGCGAGGGACGCGCCCTGCGTCCCCTATACTGCCGGCTTAACAGATAACGGCGGCGTCGACCCGGGTGGACCTTCGGGCCCCCACTGGAATGCATATGCTTGCAGCCACACCGTCACTACTTCAATAAAATAGAACCTTGGGTCTGCTCACCCGAATCGCTGCTGGACGTTACACCTTCGGCGCCTGCTGGCGGCCGATCAACGCCGACACTTGTACCGTGGTGGATGTGCGCCATAGGGCCTCCTGACGGTCGCGGCCTACGCTGGTGCCCTGACGGCCGCGGTTGGCTTGGATAATGTACTGTACCTTGGAGCTACTAAACAAGGTCTAGCAAAACTACAGAGGGTCCAAAATGCGGCCGCACGGCTGGTACTTAGCCTCCCTAGAAGGTCTAACACTAAGAAAGCACTGGAAGCTTTGCATTGGCTACCAGTGGAGAAAAGAGTGTCCTTCAAGGCAATGTGCTACTGCCACCGTATCTTACTAAATAAAGGCCCGAAGTATCTCCATTCATTAATAACCAAGTACATCCCTGGCCGCAGTCTAAGATCTTCAGAACTGGCATTGGCTACGGTGCCTAGAATATTTAGAGCTAGAATGGGCGAGCGCTCTTTTAGATATAAGGCAGCAAAAATGTGGAACAGGTTGCCTATTGAACTCCGAGTAGAGCCATGCGAAAAAAGATTTTGTAGGCAACTGAAAACATGGCTATATGTGAAGTCCGATGGGTCTTAGGGGTCGTAGTACCTCTACCACTGTAGTCCGCTTGTCTCACACGCCCTTTCTCTCCTATTGAGCGTCTTAGCGCGGGGACACACCAGTGGTGTAACCATGCGCTCTACAAATGCTTAAACTAAACTAAACTAAACTAATGTGCGGTACCTGCTAAGGCCATCTTGACTCCAGATACCGGCTTCACTCGAGAGCACCGGGCGCGGCCTGGCGCCAGCGATGCGCACTGCTCTCCATCGAAACTTGCAACAACACAACAGGTACGGAGCATACGCCAGAGGGGCGGCGGCAACAGGAGTAAAGTGGGAGCCTCGTCATACGATACCGGACTCCCCTCATCGAACCCACCTTCACTGCGGAGAGTGCTCTCATGGCAAGCCGCCACACTGACCCAGAGACAAACCCATACTGTGGCCATTGCTGTCCTGACCTATCTGCGCAACCAAGTACAGCGCTACGCCAGCGCCATAACACAGGCCCATAGCTGCCACCAGGGTCGCACCATACTCAGAAGGGGCAATTGAATAGGCCGCTTGAGTGGGCTGGGCCACAATCAGGGCCCCCCCCCTCCTCTGAGACCGAGAGCAGTCTATATTCCGCCGTCCTCGGCGCAACCCGGCTGGTGAAACCCGACAGGCCGGATTGGGCCTGGTCCCATACGCAGGCGGCGGTGAATAGCCAACCGGATCCCCTTTTCTCCTCTGCTGAGTCTGGCGCACTGCTTCCATCATGGCGAGCGGTCGCAGCGGCCGTTACGCGCTCCAGACGAAACTGGACAAATTTGCCTGGCAAAAGGGACAAGAGGAGGCGCAAACCACTCCTAAAACGTCTGGAAGTTCGCCAGAACCTATGGTGCAAGACATACTAGCAGCCATTACAAACGTACGCACTTCCCTGGAGGGCCAAATTGACACAGTTGCATCGGAGGTCTCCCTGATTAGAGCAGACATGCAGAAGACGGCCGAGCATCTCACGGCAGTGGAATCCATCACCAAGGATCTCGTGACTGATTCCGTTCTTCTCAAGCGCCAAGTTGCTGATCTTCAAGTCACCCAGGACCTGTTAGAACGCCAGCTCGACGACTATGAGGGCCGTATGCGCCGCAACAATGTCCGCATACTAGGGGTGCCTGAACGGGCCGAGGGGCAGGCGGCAGATCTCTTCGTGGAGAACCTGGTCTTGCAGCACCTCCAACCTAAGGGATTATCCAAATACTTCTCCATCAAGAGGGCTCACCGGGTGCCAGGCGGCAGACCTAAACCAGGAGCACCGCCCCCTCTTGGCACGTGTGTTTAACTACCGAGACCGAGATGTCATCTTACATGCGGCAAGAGTGGCCCCGCCGGTCACCATAGACAATAGTACAGTCACTTTCTTCCCTGACTTCACGCAAGGGTGCAGAGGCAGCACCGCAGCTTCCTGGAGGTGAAACAAGCCTTGCGTGAACAGGAAATCAAGTACGCCATGCTCTTCCCTGCGAAACGACGAGTGGAATCCGAAGGTAAAACCTGGTTCTTCTCCAGCCCTGAGGACGCCTGGGACTGGCTCGAGGGCTGGCGCACAGTCGGGAAGGGAAACGGCAAGGCTCGCCGTGGAACTGGGCGCCAAGCTCGACCGGCCTCACACCATGGGTCTCCAAAGAATGGTGACGCCGCTGCAAACGTCTCGTCGGAACAGAGTCAAGCGGACTGAGGTGGAGAATCCGGAGCTCTGACCTACGAGGTCTATTCTGTAGTATTTTGTGGACACAGATCTGCGCACACCTGAACTGCGTTGAGGTGGTAACCTGAGATCGCCTGCCGACGGTGCCGGCGGAACCAGAGACGTAACTATGTAAACATTGTGGGGTATCGGGAGCACATTGTGTATGTAATGAGTCTAGACTCAGCCTCTCCTCCGAGTAAATATGTTAGGGGCAAGTGCTCCGCTTGGATTGTCGCCTAAGGGAGTGGGGTTGGTTCACATACCTAATTTTCAGGGGTGGGCGATAGGCACTCTGCAAGTTTGGGGTGGCGGGGGGTTCATTGCCCGTCATGCAGGGAGGCAGGGAGGGGGGTGGACGGGGGGTTTCTTGGGGGGGGGATTTGTCTGTTTTATTCTTGGGGGGAGGGGGGTTTATTGTTGAGAAATTTTGATCTCTTGCAGCAGTGTTCATCATTTACCATAATGCAGGTCACCACATATGCTCCTATTGCACAGATATGGGAATCTCGAGGGACACCCTGGTACATCAGCACTGGGCCCCCTGTGAACTTTGTGATCAAACAGACTGACCCACAGATAAAATACACACCCACTTGCTTCCAGTGTCCCTGGGGTACGAACACTGAGGTATTTTCGTTTCCCCGACTCCACGCAGACCACCTAGTTATCCACCCATGGGACCGCACGTAGATCTTAAGTTCCTTACATGGAATGTTAATGGACTTCGGGACAAAATAAAGCGAGGGATAGTTCTTCAATACCTGAAGAGGCAGGCGCCGGACATCGTCCTTCTCCAAGAAACCCACCTAATTGGTAACTCTTGCGGCGCCTTGAATAGATGGGGGTATCGCCTTGTTGTCCATGCAGGGTTTACATCAGGTTCGCGAGGGACAGGGGTGCTCATACGTAGGAGTTGTCCATACATGGTGCATAAGACCTGGTCTGATGAACAAGGCAGGTACGTAGTGCTATCCGGCACCTGTGAGGGAAAGACTCTCAATGCCATATTGGCATACACCCCCCCGGGGCTGCAGCGCCTCACGCTGCAAGACCTTGGAACGCTTCTTCTTGATCTTCCGCTTAGCCTGTTAGTGCTGGGGGGGACTTCAATCTTGCAGTGGATGGCGCTAAGGATCGCCTTCCGCCCCGCAGGGATCCTTTGGGGGGATCCCAACTTGCTGAGTTCCTGTCCGCCATGGGCCTCGTTGATATTTGGCGGTGACTCAACCCCACCACCATACAATTCACATTCCACTCTGGGGCCCACAATAGCCAATCACGGATCGATCATATGTTCACCCATGCTCACGATATCCATGAGTTTACTGAGTCCCGTTGCCTGGCACGCGGTATCTCGGACCACTCGCCTATTCTCACCACGATTACAATAGGCTACCTCAAGCAGCGCATGACCCTTACCATAAATCCCTGGGCGCTTAAGATACCTCACATTAAAGAGACGTTACTAAAAGAAACCGACCTGTACTTCCAAGAAAACGTCGGATCGGTCTCCTCAGCCCAAATCTTGTGGGGTGCGTTTGGTGCAGTGAGGAAAGGCAGAGCCCTGGCGCTGATGGTCGGTCATAAAAGGGAACTCACTAAACGCATAGAAGAACATGAGAATGATATCCTACTTAGGGAAAGGGCCCTTGCACTCACCCCCGACCAAGAGGCGCCACATTGGTTGGCAGTCGTGCGTCTCGATTACCAACAGCTCCTCACAGAAGCCGCCAAGGCGAGGTACAAATCAACGCGTCATAAGATATATGAGCATGGAGAGAGAACATGCAAACTTCTTTCCTGGCTGGAAAAAAGGAGCAGCTGTCACGATGGGTTCATCATTTGCGTGGGTCCAATGGGAACGCAATTACAGACCCCCAACAGATAGCGGACACCTTCGCTACCCACTTTTCATCAGTATACACATCTGCCGGGGCAACCCAGCCGCCAGCGGCTGCAGAATTGCTCTCGACTTTAAATGTCACTTGTCTGTCCGCAGAGGATAGAGACTCCCTAGAAGGCAAGCTCACGAACAGGAAATTGAGTTGGCTATCCAAAGTGTCCGCTCGGGTAAGGCTATGGGACCCAACGGGCTCCCGATAGAATTTTTCAAACCGATGGCCTCTAAACTAGCCCCCTATTTGCTTCAAATGTATACCGAAAGTTTCGAGAAAGGGGTCCTACCGGCAGATATTAAGACAGCCTCCATCGTGGTTATTCATAAGCACGGTAAACCGCCGGATGAGTGTGGGGCCTACTGACCCATCTCACTCCTCACAGTTGAGGCAAAAATATTAGCGAAATTGCTGGCCAACAGACTAATCCCCTGTATCACTGGATTGGTACACCCGGACCAGTCCGGCTTTATGCCGGGGAGGAATACAGCCTTGAACTTAAGGCGACTGCATGGAATCCTGGGTAGACGTGCCACGATCAGGGAGGACGCAACACTGCTAACCTTGGATGCCACAATGGCATTTGATACCATCGAATGGGACTTTCTTTTTACCGTACTGCGGAGGATGGGATTTGGACCTAACTTTATAAAGTGGATCCAATTGCTTTATGCCTGGCCGGCCGCACATGTAGTCGTAAATAATCACACTTCTAGACAGTTTCAATTGGGAAGGGGAACCAGGCAGGGATGCCCTCTGTCGCCCTTGCTTTTCGCCCTGGTACTCAAACCACTTGCGATATGGGTTAGCGGGGACCCGCTGATCTGCGGCCTGAAGTGGACAGAGAGCCATGAGGACCACATTTCACTGTATGCGGATCATGTCCTGCTATATATGGCCTCACCGTCGCAGTCACTCCGCCGGGTCCTACACATATTTCACATCTTTGGTACCCACTCAGGATACACTATTTACTGAACCAAGTCCCAGCTCTACGTGTTGTGGGGGTCGCCTCCATGTAATCCCAGAGGGTACAACATACCAGTGGCATCAAGGGGCTTTAAATATTTAGGTATTTATATCACACTCGACCCGGCCCTATTTTATGAGGCTAACCTGCTTCAACCCCTGGCACGTTTAAGGGCCGACGTCAAACACTGGCGCTCCCTCCCCCTCACTCTTCTGGGACGTGCAGCCCTCTTTAAGATGTTGGCACTTCCACGTTTCCTATATATGCTGCAAAACACTCCCGACAAAATCCCCGACACCTACTTCGCCAACATCGAAAGTTCCGTGCGCGCGTTGTTATGGGATGGCTGAGGCCCGCGGATAGCCATGAAAAAAATAACGATGGGCTGGTACGACGGGGGCATTGCATTACCCGACATTAGACTCTACTACCAGGCGTCCTAATTGGTCGCGATCAATAGATGGGTTCATGGGGACCACGATGACCCAAATTTCCGCACAGACCGTTGGCTCATGGGACAGGGGGGATATAATAGGGCACTCTACACGAACCCCCAGAAGTTAAACCTCACAGGGCCCACTGCACGTACGGTGGACACATGGCATAGAGTGAATAGGCAATTGGGCTGGCACAATAAACTTACGCGAGCCACACCACTCTGGGAACCAGACCTCCTGGGGCATCTCAGCATCTGTCCTGGCTTCGATAAATGGGACCTTATAGGTATCTCTACGGTGGGAGATATGTGGGTCACGGGGAAATTAGCCACCTTCGCAGACCTTCAACACAAATACCAACTCGCACAGACCGCAACATTTAGATATTTACAAATTAGTCATGCAATCAAAGCTGTGCTGCCCAAACATGACCCACTACCTGAGGCCTCTCCGCTGGAGGATAGGTTGATACTTGACCCTATGAACAAAAAATCCATATCCCTCACGTATAAAAAGCTATTGAATGACCGCCCAGACCCCTTGACACGTCTGCGGCAATGTTGGGAGACGGACCTGGGGGACCTCGAGGATGATGACTGGCGGGACGCACTGGCCTCTCTCAGGGAAGTGGCCATCCCCATGAGACTACGCTTGGTCCAATTGAAGATCCTTCACTGAGTATACGTAGACGCGGGGATCTTGGTCAAAATGGGACGAAGGGCTGACCCTCAGTGTCTTAGACAATGACATCAAACGGGAACCTTTTTCCATGTCCTCTGGGACTGCCCAAATGTGCGCACATACTGGGATAACATCACCAGGCAAATGGTAAGGGCAGCAGGTAAGACTCTGACGGCCTCCCCCCAGCTCTGCCTCTTAAATATTTGGGATGCCACTGATCTTACGCAAACCGAGAAAACATGGGCCTCACTGGGATGGGCCATTGCAAAACGAAATATCGCACAAAGGTGGTGGGTGGGAGTGGTACCTACTGTACGCAACTGGGCTGTCGACATGGATAGAGCAATGATTGCTGAAAAAGATGTCTTTAAATACAGGGGTTTCCCCAAAAAATGGGACCGCAAATGGGGTGGGTGGAACAGATACAGAGGAGACATATGCCTATCTCCGACAGTTGAACTGCGATGTGAACGACTCACACCAATGGGCATTTCTAATATTGAGAATGTGATTTTGCACGGGGACGAATAGCATGATAATCTGTATACTGCTCATCATGGGCCATGTATATGCATACCGTGACTGTGATTTAATGTTGTATTCTAACTAATGGATATATCTGCAATTGCCAACGTGATTGTACATGGGGATGTGTACTGTGATTCCCGAATTTCTACCAATCTATAGCATGTATTTGTTCACTGTGACCTTCACACACTGCTTTACTGCTACTCTATGGTTTGGAACAATAAAAAGAGCATATAAAAAAAAAAAAGCCTCAGCGCCGTAGTTTTCCCCAACATTAGCCGAGTTAAAGCACCACTGCAAATCATTAGAGCGGAGATAGCGACTGGCATAAAAGCTGGATGACTTTGATCAATTGTAAGTTCATGGATGAGCTTTAACTATCTAAAGCTGAACTCTAATAAAACTGAAGTTGTGCTTTTCGGTAACGATCCCTCTTTCTGGTTCCCTAACTGGTGGCCAGCGAATTTGGGGGACCTGCCTGAACCAATCGAACAAGCGAAAAATCTTGGGATAATTATAGACAGTAAGCTATCCTTTGCCAACCAAATTAATGCTCTGACATCCTCCACCTTTTTCATTTTAAGAAAAATCAAAAGATTTTGTTATTTATTCCAGAAAATTACCCCAAACTGGTCATATCGGCCTTGGTATTGGCCAGATTAGATTATTGCAATGGCCTATACCTAAATCTTTGGGCCCAACATCTTAGAAAACTTCAGGTGCTGCAGAACACAGCAGCTACAGTTCTCACTCGCACCCCCAAACATGTCTCAGTTAGGAAAACCATCAAGCAGCTGCATTGGCTACCAGTAAAGTAAAGGATCCAATTCAAGGCTTTGTGCTTTGCGTTCAAAGCTTTGCATAAACAAGGACCACAATATCTAGGCCAGAAATTCAGATGGTACTCACCTAATAGACAGCTTAGATCGTCCAATTCTAGGACCATGGTGGTACCAAAATTCAATAGAACGAACTGGGGAGGCAGAAGTTTTTATCTTGGAACTACAACAATCTGGAATAAGCTTCCATTATCCATTCGATCTGCCATTTCCCTTCTCAATTTTAGACAGGAGTTGAAAATTTGGCTTTTCAGCAACTCAGATCTTTGGTAAGATACCTGCCTCCTGTACCGATCAGTAAGCTATCGCCAGGAAACCGAATGGTAACAGAGCGCTTTACAAATCTCCTACATTGACATTGACATTTAGGACTGTCCAATAAATGTATCATAAATCGATAAAGGAAGCAAAAAAAGCTACTATACTTTAAAAATTGAAGAGGCCCGGTTTGACTCAAAGAACATTTTTAAAATGTAAATACATTTTTGCATCCGAAAGCACTGGCTAGGAATATTCCCCCTTCCCAGGCTCTTTGTGATTGAATCTCAGATTTTTTTGAGGATAAGATATCCATTATTCAACATGGCTTTAGTTCAATGCTAGGTATTGACTCATTAAGTGACCCACCCACTGAGGTCAGTATTACTTTGTTGAAGTCAGTGCTAACTCACTTTCAGGAGATTTCCCTAACCCATTCCCGTCAGGCAAAACTATCATGCAAATCAAGATCTCTGCTGGACCCTTGTCCTCCAGCCATATTGCATGCAGCCATTGATGTGGTAATTCTCATCATGAACCACATAATAAACACTTCACTAAAAGAATCGACAATTCCCTCTGAGTGGAAATTGGCGATTGTTAAACCTCTACAAAAGAAATCTTTGGCAGACCCGACCACTCTGCCTAATTTAAGGCCCATCTCCCCCCTTCCTATGCTAAGTAAAATTCTGGAAGACATTGTCAACCAACAACTCATGTCTTTTCTTGAGAACTCTGATCTACTGCACTCCTGACGACCTGGTTTTAGGCACAAACATTCAACTGAATTAGCACTCCTTGAAGTCTCTGAAACTATCAAAATGACGCTGGACTCAGGCAATAATGCTGTGCTGATAATATTAGACTTATAAGTTGCATTTGATACCATCTCGCATGCCATCTCATTGTAGCAGATCCGGAATGTCGGATTATCCCACAATACTCCAGCCTGGTTAAAATCTTTTCTGACCAACAGAAGAATAACGGTGTCTCTCGTACAATTTTTGTTCAGCAGAAAAAAAGGTGAGGATGGGTGTGCCCCAGGGCTGTTCTTTGAGCCCAGCTCTATTTAACATCTGTATGACTCCTCTTATATCATGAATTGCTTCATATGGGATGGACACTACGTCATATGCCGAGGACACTCAATTACTTTTGTCTCTTGATAAAAATTAATCTAATTCAGAAACTAATTGTCAGAATTGCCTGATTGGCATCTTTTGATGGATGAAAGACAACAATCTCAAATATAATTCTGAAAAGACCGAAATACTTCTTTTTGGTAAATCCAATTATTTCTCCCCGACACAATGGTGGCCGTTTGGCTCCTCCTCCCCCAGCCACTCTAAGTGTTGCAAAAAATCTTGGGGTCAAATTTGACACCCATCTATCTTTCCTGCCTTAAGCCTTGACTGTTGCAGGTATGTGTTTCAGCCTCATAAAATCTTTGAAGACATTTTTTTACCTCGTTTTTAGCTGCCACGAAAACTGTGACCTTTGCCCTTATTTCTTCAAGGTTAAACTACTTCAATAGTCTTTATACTGGCTGCACTAAACGTCTCATCCACAAATTACAGATGGTACAGAACGCAGCAGATGGATTGGTCTTACAACTCCTTAGCCGGAGTTCTACATCAGTGGTACTTTACACTTTGGTCTGGCTTCCGATTCATAAAAGTATCTTGTTTAAATTACTGCTGCTTGTTTATAGAAGTTTCAAAAGCACTGGACCTAGATATCTCAATGACTGGTTCTGCCACTGCTTGCCCCAACATACTCTAAGACAGAGGTCTTCAATTTCTGGCGCTAACCCCCGGGGTGCCGTGGAGTCCTGGGAAGGGGGCGTGCATTCCGCAGCCTCACTTGTGCCCGGAATCCCTGTTAATAGCGATCATTAAAATGCTTCAGGAGAAGTTTCATTAATTGAATGTCCTGTGCTGTGAAAAGTCTTCGTGCCAGAGTGTCTGCTTGCCTGAATGAAATGCAAATGTGCGGTGTGAGTTAATCTACAAGTGTAAAGGGTGCTTGGGAGCCGGTTCTGGTCTTAATTGATCGAATAACTCCAAGCTTTGTGATGACAAAGATGTGGCTTTTTGAGTGGTAGTGCAAAGAGTTAACAACTGGGCTGTGAAGTGCGTGCTTTTAATTGTAATTGTATTTACACAGCCCTTAGTACCCCTAAGAAGGCATTGTAGGGACAGTTTAAAAAGACAAAGTGCATTACATAGCTCTGGTATTACTAAAATCTATATTTTGGAAGCACCATTTTATCGTAAAACTATTTGCACATTTTGTAGCAGGCTATCATACTGTGTGTAATGCAAGTATAAAATAATGACTTACATATTCACAGTGCTCTCTGTGAAAGGCTGTGACCATGTAGCACTAAAAATACACAAGTCACTATTCTCCTCTGCACCAACCAAGATTTAATTCTGTGGCTCTCTGGTTGCACACAAACCTATGCAGTCTATTAACTAATAGAGGTTACATAATGTACTACAGTGTTTATGACACACCAGGCTCAGCCAGGTGGGAGGTTGTTTCAACTTTCAGTTTGACTGGATTAATAAACATGTGATTGTCTATTCATTTCCTATTGTACCAGGGACCTGGTTCTCTATTTGTAAATGATAACATTTGTTTAAAAAATAAAATAATGTACTACAGTGCATTTCTCACTAAGTAACAACTTTTAAATGTATTTTTCATTTAAGCTGGCCATTATTTTATATATAATTACCTGATGGTGAAAGACCTAAAAAAGTACAGAATATTTTGGGGCTTATTTATGAGATGCTTGTGCCTCCAGAGCATCACTTGTTTTTGATGCTGCGGCGGCGCAAGCATCTCAACCACACCTATGAAGGGGCGCAACGTCACCCTGCATGGCTTTGCATGGCCTCATAGATATGGAGTATGACAAAGAAGCGCAAGTCACTGTGTTGCCTTAATGTGCGTCAAGAAGGCATTCTATGGGTGTTGCATGGGCATTCCCACACAACACCCATGGATTTTGCTGCGCCCCAGATTTTCAAGATCACATAAACCTGGGGCAGCACCAAAACCTTACGCCTCCCCAGTGGAGGCGTAACGAGGAGAAATGTTTTCATTTCTCCTTGTTTTTTCTTCTGTCCATGTGTGCTGCATTCTGCAGCTCAAATAGAAAGAGGAAAACACCTCTCGGTATTGTTTTTATGAAGGAAGGTGCCCTTTCCTGCACAGAAACAATCCTGCATAAGTTGGTGCTAGGCAGCAATATGTACTCCAGCGTAAGGGGAAAGGACAGGAATGCTCCGTATTTAATAAATACGGTGCATTCCTGCCCTTTCACATTAGTGTAGGGCAGTGCAGCAGGAAGAAATGTGGCACTGCCCTACCCCAATTCCTCATAAATGAGGCCCATTGTTTTTAGCGACACCTTTGACCATGCCCACATGCTCACTGACCTTTGGTTTGCTAAACACTGTTTAATATTATTTCACCGCAGTAAAAATTATTTACTGTGGAAATTGGGGACGTTTGTGGTTGTTGTTGATGATGAGGAGTAGCAGGTTCTGGAACTTTTTGTCAGGAGAGTGTTCTTATGCCTAAAACATTTTGACAAGGGGGTCTCGACATCAAAATGTTTGAAGACCTCTGCTCTAAGATCATCCTCAGAGAACCTTCTGAAATGACCTTCCTTCTGACTGAAATCTCGAGGCGGAAAGTAGTTCGCAGTACTTGGCTCCAAAGCATGGAACCTGCTTCCACGCAGTATGCGCTTCATCGAATCTGAAACACACATAAAATTATTAAAAACTTGGCTGTAACAAGCCCCAGATTCACTGTGTAGTTTGTTAATTTAAGGCATGGATACTCAAAGTACGGCCCGAGGGCCGCATGCGCCCCCCTGATCTTTTCATGCGGCCCCCTGGTCAACAGGAACACTGGGCCACTGTTTACTCGGCTCAGCGTTAACAATAAAAAGATGTTAAACAGATAGGCAATCATTTATTTCAAGGATAATTGGTGTTAAAGAAAGGATGCAACTAGGGAGTTCTGTGCTTAACTTTACAAAACGCATTCATTTTTAAAGACATCTTGCAGCAAAAGTGTAAAATGATGCCATTCTCTGCAAAATTCAAAGTCTATTTGATTGACATGCAGAACCTTTTCACCTTAGTACAATTGATTATATCAGTGCATTGAGAATTATTAATTTAAAGTGATAGTTTTCAAACATGAATTTAGAAGCATTAATTCTTCCCCCTACCCTGACAACAATGCCAATAGTGAACTAAAGAGGCAAGTCAATATATATGTGCTCTTTTTGGGTGGGCTGGGTTCCTATTATACATGAACAACATTATAGTTTATCAAATCAAACACAGGAGCAGGTTTTGTACAGTGCTTACCTTGAAATCATGTATTTCACGGTCCTTTTATATGTGATAATGAAGAAAAGGGAGGAAACGTGAAATTAAACAATAGCCTAGGATCACACAATTTGGAAAAGTGGGAAAGCCGGGATTAATTCACGGTTTTCTGGTTTCATATTATTCAATTCAGCCACTAGATGTATATTCTTTGCTTCGCCTACACCCAAGGTTGAATTGGGATTAAAAATCGGCCCGGGCACGGTAAAAAAAGTGGCCCACATTTGCATATTGCCTTTCCGCAAAACACTGCTTTGGCGAAATTTTATTAAAAAAAAGGGGGGAGAGGGGTGGTTGAAAAAAATGCACGGATTAGTTTACACTAGTGAAACACACCTGAAAACAATCAATCAATCAGGGGTTTATAAAGCGCGCTACTCACCCGTGAGGGTCTCAAGGTGCTGGGGGGAGGAGGGCAGCTCCGGATCAGTCGAAGAGCCAGGTCTTGAGGTCCTTCCTGAATGTGCGCAGGGTCGGGGAGCGTCTGATGTTCACAGGGAGCTCGTTCCAGGTCTTGGCTGCGATGTAGGAGAAAGCTCTCCCGCCTGCTCTGTTTCTGCGGATGCGGGGGACCTCTGCCAGGGCGAGGTCGGCGGAGCGGAGGTTCCTCTTGGGTACGTGGAAGGAGACTCTCTCGTTGAGGTATTTGGGTCCGATGTTGTTGAGGGATTTGTAGGTGTGGATGAGGAGCTTGAAGGTGACCCTCTTCTCGACGGTGGAGGACCAGTGGAGGTCTCGTAGGTGTTGGGTCATGTGCTCGTGAAGTGGTGTTCCGAGGACGAGTCTGGCTGTGGCGTTTGGATGGTTTGGAGTTTGTGTAGAAGAGTTCTGTTGATTCCGGCGTATAGGGCATTGCCGTAGTCCAGTCTGCTGGTTATGAGCGCGTGGGTGACGGTGGAGAGGTGTGGTGCAGCGGCCAGGGCAGCTGACTTCGGAGCACAGGGTTCACGGTTCGATCCCCGGCTCCGTCGGCAGCTCAGCTCAGCACCATGTGACTCTGGGCAATAGCTCACTTAATTTCCATGACGGCCCCCAGCGCCTTGAGACCCGTAAGGGTGAGTAGCTGCGCTATATAAAAACGGACTTACTTACTTACTTACTTACTTCTGCAATCGGGGGGGATCCATTTGAAGGTCTTGCGGAGGATGCGCAGGCAGTTGAAACTGGTGGAAGCGACGGCGTTAATCTGGCGGTTCATGGAGAGGGAGGAGTCGAGGATGATGCCCAGGTTTTGTGCGTGGTCTGTAGGGGTGGGTGGCTTCCCGAGGGCGGAGGGCCACCAAGTGTTGTCCCAGGCGGAGGTGCAGGGGCCGAGGATGAGGACCTCGGTTTTCTCTGAGTTGAGCTTCAAGCAACTGTCTTTCATCCAGGCTGCGACGTCCTTCATTCCTTCGTGGAAGCAGAGTCTGCTGTCTTCGGGGTTCTTCGTGAGCGAGAGGATGAGCTGGGTGTCATCGGCGTAGGATACTATGCTGAGCCCATGCTGTCTGACGATGGCGGCGAGGGGGGCCATGTAGATGTTGAAAAGCGTCGGGCTGAGTGATGATCCTTGGGGTACTCCGCAGTTGATGTCAATGGGTTCGGACCACTTCTGCTCAGGTCCCCTGCCCCCGCTCAATATGCATATATTAATTGGCCGGCCCAGCGAGAGAAAGGGAGTGACACCTCCGCCCGTTGGTAAAAGGGAGGTAACGGACACCCATCTGCCCCCAGAAAGGTCACTCAGGCACCCACTGGGCCGCTGGTGGCATCGAACAATGCAGAAACCGCCCAAATCGCCCTCCCCCCCAGGCTGCTCAATAAAGCAGCCAACAGCTGGAATTCGGATACCGGCCCCTCTGGCATTGCCCGAGTGCCCGCGTTACCAATCCGATGCTGCCTACACCTACCTTACCGCCAAGCCCCCAAACCACCCTCGCCTGACCGCCATTCGGCTGGCATGAATGCGGCCCTTGTGCACATCACAGATCAAACTTATTGGCCCCTGAGAAAATGTTTGTGAGTACCCATGATTTAAGGTTACTAGCTTCTCTTTTTAGGACTTGTAGTAGCTCTTAGCATAGCGCTAGGGTGCTCCTTGGAGGGACCGTCGCACTCTCCAAATGCCAATCATTCATTCATACACCAAACTTAGCTTGGGGTGTGATTACCACATCCAGTGGACCATGTTAGAACGGGTCCCTTAGGGAATCTAGGGAATACCTGGGTTGTGTTGGCTGGTTGTACTCTGCACCCACATGCAGCAAACCTAACAACACTTGAATTTATACCGTTAATAAATCAAGCATTGACTATGTATAGATAACTTCAATAGTATGATTTACAGACCACAAGGACTAGTGTTTTGGTTCCCGCTCCTCCATGTCTTCATCCTGCAAAGCAGGCAATTAATCCTCAAAGGTCCCACGAAGCAAGACAAGATTTCCATTTGGATTATTTACAAAACCAATAGTTGGAAGCAGTCTGTCCTCACGTTACACCCCATGACAAACATACAGTGCTAACTATATGTGTCCCACTTTGTATACTGCCACTCGCATACTACATGGAGATTCATCTTTGCTAGTCTTTAGTCTACGGTACATGGCACATACTACCAGAGGTTTAAAAAAATACAGAATGACCATGGAGCCCCACTGATGCTGATTTCCAGATGAAATTGACATGCAATTTTGAGACAGCCTCTTTGATAGTTCTGAGCAATGTTTGCGAGGAAGCAACAGTTCTGACAGTGCTCCAGCACTTGGCTGTTCCCATTTAAGATCGTGAACAAGATCTTCCTAAAATTATTTCAGAAGTATATACCTCCAGAGGTCTGGATACTTTCAGTTCTCAAGCCACAAAATGGTAGCTCAAAACAAAAAACAAGTCTGAGGGTTCCAGCAAAGAAAAAGCAGCACCAGAAACTAATACAAAACAGAAAGCTAAAAAGAAACCCAGGACTGGACCTCTGCCTCAGCAGGACTCTTGTAGGTGTGGATACAATTTGAGGGACTGCGAAAAAGGTGAATTCAACGGAGTTTCGCCCACTCCACAATCTAAAGAGCTGTGACGTGCTTGTGCCCGAGACGGCATGCGACAAGGCCTCTGGAGCCGAGAAACGCTTACTTGTGACGCATTAGACATGCCTCATACTACTCTGCATTGAAATGGCAATCCCCTGTGGGAATGCAGTGCATCTAATGAGTCTTTTATTGCACTTCTCGTCGCGTTTTGTTTCGCACTAGTGCTGCTTGAAAAAATACTGAAGGGCAGGTTCACCAACTTTCAGGCGGAAGCTGCTGCTGTGAGATAGCCTGTTGGTGCTTGTCTTTCAATACATTAACTGCCATCCTTTTCCAAGGCTGTTAGCTGCTCGTATAGCTTTGGCTATGCTTTAAAGGTAATGTGGGAGATACGATAGGAACTGAAGAATGCGTAGCATTAGGGAAGGACGCCACACAATACCAGCCACAAACAGAGATGCTTCCACGGTCGCCTCTGCATTCTGTGTCTGGCTTTTTGTTTGATCTGAACAGAATCATTAACTAATGAAAGGAGAAAAATGATTAGTTCAGAATGTATTTTAATTAGGGCTGACTTTTTCTATTGATGGTCGTAATGAGCTCTGGAGAAGGCCATTAAAGCGTTTGCCTTTGAATCCTGAAAAGAAAAGAAGGCAGTTTAGTTTCCATGTGCTCTCAAAATTCCACTTGGATCTCAAACAAACAGCACCGGCTCCTCCCCTACGGCGGAGGTGCATTGCCACACTGCCAGCCTCAAAAATTGAAAAATAAAACGTGTTTATTATCGTCTTATTTTTCTTCCATTGAATGAGGCTTGGGGTGGGGCCATCGCGGGGAAAGGCAGGAGTGAGAATGGTGAGCACTGTGATTCAGTGCGCATGAAGGTTTGGCTGGCAGTCTCAGGCCAAAGCGTCATGCGCAGTGAAGCTCTCTCCAACCCCAGCTGCATTGCTGGGTAAAAACATTTCTAGCTGACGCGTGAAGAATTTTCAATTCTATTAAGGACACGGAGGCGAGGATTATGCTTCTCTTTACTTTACTGACAAACAGAAGCCAATAAACTTTAAAATAGCATAACCCCCGGAAGGACAACCCCCTCCATCGTATGCACCACACATAAATGTCTTTGTATGCTCTTCCTCTTCCTCTTTCTTTGCGAACCCTTAACTTCAGCCTTTAAACTTGACTGTTGAACTGGAACGGCGCCGATTGCACCATCGACTGCAACCTGAACATTAACCACAGGGACTCCTTGCGATGATCCCAATCGAACTCCATCCTGACCGTTCAGGTCGGTTTGCCCTGGTCTCCTGACAGAGAATAGAAGTCGTAATATACCATTCTTAGGATGTATATTTCCAATATAATTACGGGTGGGAAGAAATCCAACATCATTATACGTAACAGTATATGAAATCACAATCTTTGAAATGAACAATCTATATCATAGTATACCATCATCACATTTCTAGGGTGGGATAATCCTCGCCTCTGTGTCCTTAATAGAATTGAAAATTCTTGACGCGTCAGCTAGAATTTTTTTTATTCTATGTCAGTCCACGGAGGCTTCTGATTATGCTAGTTTAAAGTTGGTCCACCACCGTAGAGGCCACATCAACAATTGGTTTGTGATAAAACGTTTTGAAAGTTGAATCAGAGGACCAATCTGCCGCAGTCATAATGTCTTGTAACCGGGAACCGGTAGAAAATGCCTTAGAGGCCATCGCCCCTCTAACAGAATGCGTTCCAAAAGCCGCACTATCAATACCTGCTTGACTTAACAACCAAGTAACCCACCTGCCCAAAGTTGCTGCAGTGACTGGGCGGAAAGGTCTCTGTAATGAAATCAACAATTGCCCTGCAACATCATTCCTAAATTCCCTAGTACAGTCCTCATAACATTTCAAACATTGCACCACACATAACTTGCTATGATGTGGAAACGCAGGGTATGAAATACATTTGGAGTTTGTTTTTGTCCTCCTTGAAATTGTAAAAGATACTCCCGAAGGAGTAAATACTCTACCTGCTAGATCCAATGCTCGCACATCCGAAACACGTCTGCAGGATACAAGACATAACAACACCGTAAGCTTTGCTGACAATTGCTTACGTGATAATCCCTCGTTTGATGGCCAATTTCTAAGAAAACGTAACACCGCATTAACATCCCACAATGAAGAATACTTGGGTTTCGGAAGGTTAACTAATCCGATTCCCCTCACCACTTTACACACCAGGGGATGTTCCCCCACCGGTTTACCATCCACATGTGGATGGCCCGCTGAAATTGCTGATCGAAAATTATTAACCGTCTGATAGGCCATACCTGACTTTGCTAGTTCTGAAAGGAAGTTAACGATCATATGAAAGCCGGATCCCAAGGGATCTCCTTGCCGTTCAGAACACCAACTAACCCATCTACGCCAGGCTGATTCATATCGTTTGTGCGTAGCGGGTGCCCAAGATTGAGATAAGAAGAACAGAGTTTCCTGTGAAACTCCAGGCATCTGCCACCGTCGCCTGAAAGTCTCCATGCCATAAGTGATAAATGCTCCTGCACCACTAATGGATGGGAAAGGCCCAGAGGGTCCGCCAGTATCTCTGGGAACGAGTGCAGACGCACTGGCGGAGCACAGGACAAGGTTAGAGCCACCAGAAACCAAGCCTGTGCTTTCCAGCATGGTCAGATCAATATCACCTCCGCTTTCTGCCTGCGAATTTGTGGTAATACCCTCGGAATCATGGCGAACGGGGGAAAGGCATGTAGAATGCCCGTCGTCCATGACTGAAGGAATGCGTCCGAACTGATCGCCAGAGGATCTGGACGCTGTAAAACCGAGGTAGTTGTGTGTTGGTCTGGACGCAAACAGATCCAGTGAACATGGACCCAACTTGTTATTCAGGTCCCTGAATATTCTGGGATGCAGTCTCCAATCGCTGGCATCCCGAAGGAACCGGGAGTTCCAGTCTGCTACCACATTGGAGCTGCCCGGAATGTACTCTGCCATCATAGAAATATGATGTGCCAGGCAATAATGCCAAAAATCCTTGGCTATCTCCACCAGAAGTCGAGATCTCGTGCCACCCAGACGATTGATGTATCTTACTGCTGACACATTGTCCATTCGCAGAAGAATACAACAACTCACTCGTTGTGGGGAGAGTGTTCGAATCGCAAATGAGCCTGCAGGAAGCTCCAGGCAGTTGATATGGAGTTTCAGTTCCTCCTGGGACCACCTGCCCCCAGTTTCCACTGACCCGCACCGGGCTCCCCAGCCCCATCTACTGGCATCGGATTCTATGACTATCTCTGGACTTGCTGCAAAGATGGCCTTGCCATTCCAAGCGTCCATGTGGTCCAACCACCAAGTCATTTCCGTTCGGGCCTCCGTGGAGATCAGGATTTGTTCTGCATAACTCAAACCCTTGCGTAAATGCAGAATCTTCAATCTCTGAAGCGCCCGATAATGTAAGGACCCCAGAAATATCGCTTGAATTGATGCAGCTAAAAGTCCCACCAATCGGGCTAGTGTCCTCAAGGATATAGTCGGAGAGGCAAGCGCTCTCCTCAACTCTTTCTTGATAGCTATTCTCTTTTTCAGTGGTAACAGCAATTGTGCTGCAATCGAGGCCACCTGAAAACCCAGGAATTCCATTGACTGTGTCGGAATCAGAATAGACTTTTGCGCGTTGATGACGAACCCCAACTCTTGCAAGAGTCGGACCGTCCAAGTTAGATGAAGAAGAACTGTGTCCATAGTCTGTGCCATAATAAGGATATCGTCCAGATAGATTATGGGTCTCACCCCTCTTTCCCTCAGGTATTGAACCACGGGCTTTAGCAACTTGGTGAAGCACCAAGGGGCGGACAAGAGACCGAATGGCATGGCCGAAAACTCGAACCATCGGTCTCTCCACTGGAACTGTAGGAACCTACGATGTGGAGGGAAAATGGGTACTGCCAGATACGCGTCCTTCAAATCCAGACGCACCATCCAATCCTTCTCTAACAGAAGGTCCCTCAGTAAGTGTATGCCTTCCATTTTGAAATGGCGATACACTACTCAGGAGTTGAAATCTCTCAGATTGAGCACGAATCTGAAACCTTGATCTTTCTTGGGAACCAGAAAAAGTGTACTTATGGAACCCTGAGGATGTGGAAGTGTTTCCACAATTGCCCCTTTTTTCAGCAATGAGTGCACTTCTTTGTCTATGAAGGACATCTCTACTTGGGAAAAATGTAGGGGTGAAGGAATGTGTGCTTGACGAGGCGTAAAATTCTATCTGAAAGCCTCATACCGTCTGAAGTACCCATGGGTCGTGTGGCAGACTCTCCCACCTGTGGTGGAACAAAGCAATCCGACCTCCCACCATGATGTCCCCAGTTTGCACTAAGTTTACCTGAGTAAGAGGTGTCTCCTGAGTTGTTCTGCCCTCTGTAGCCTCCTCTGTACTGTCTGCCTCTGCCACCACGATTACGGGTGGGGTAGAAATTGGAACGTTGTGCTCCGCCTCGGCCACGTTGCTCAAAGCCTCGAGAGGTCTGGTTACAACATCGGCCGGTCGCTCGACCCCTGAAGCATCCGGCCCTGTTAAAAAGGCCAGTCTGAAAAAACTTTCTTTGTGTTCGACTGTGCTTTATCCAGGGCGGAAAACGTGGCCACATATTTTCCCATCTCCTTCACAAATTTATCTCCGAAAAGCATGCCATTTGCGAGGGTACCTGGTTCTGTGGTAGCCATTTCTGCTAATTGTGGATCAATTTGCATAAGGAATGATCTCCTCCATTCCGTCGATAGGGCGCAATTCGCGTTACCTAGGAAACACAAAGCTCTTTGTGCCCACTCCAGAACCTCCGAGGGGTCCAGCGGAGTGTTAGAGTCTTCGGCGGTTACTGCAGCATCAAGGATCTTGGTAAGGGGCCCTGAAACATACAGAAGTTTATCCTGACATCCCCTCCAAGCACGGTCCAGCCCTTTCTTAGGGTCCTTCGCAAATTTCCTCATAAATGTGGCCATATTGGGATCCTACTCCGGTGTATCTGCCACTTTCCCCAGTAGGGAAGGTCTAGGACACTCAGAGCGCAGCGTAGCGCGAACCTCTTTTTCAAAGCCCTGCCTTAGGTTTTCTTGCACATAGTGCGCCACTTCAACACACGGAACCCACTCTGTAGACTTTGGGTGTATTATATTTTTGGGGTCAAACAATAAATTTTTATTAGTCTGTTTGCCTTCCACGTTGTGTGACTTGCGTTTACGCTTCGTCGCCTTTTTTGGAGCTTCTGACTCCTGATCTGAGTCTGACGTGTCCGGCGCAGAAGGAGAGGACTCCTCCGCCTCCCCTGTTATTGAAGTGTTACCAGACGGGAGGGAACTATCGTAACCATGATCCCTAATTACATTATGTGCCATACGTGATAGAACCTCCGCCGAGGTATGACCTGAAGGTTCACCCAGAGAGGCACTAAATTTACGCTTGCCATAATTCTTTAGTGGCTTAGTAAACGGTTGCAAGGCTTTAATTAACGCCCTGTTTACAGAGCCTTGGACGTGGGTATCCAGGGCCTCCACCAATTGCTCCTCCATTTGGTGCTCATAAGGCACTTCCTCGTATTCTGCATACTCATCAAATTCTACCCACTGACCTTCCTCCTCGGCGTAGTACGCCATCGTGCTGTAGGAGGTCTGAAGGAGATTCAGGGGGGGAGAGACCCAGGGGTGTGAACTTAATATATCTGCCCTGGAACTAGGACACTGCAAGTTCACCTTGTCCCTGCCTAATCTGTCCCTAGTTAACCAAGACACTCTCCCTACACCTTACTTGCAAGATACTACTAGTTTTATTTTCATGTGGAGGGAGCCACCACTTATTCTCCCCTCAGGCAGAGCCCCGTACCTGATTATGCTCCGTCAAGCGTTCAAAAGGGACCGGGGATCGAGCAGTTAAGCTGTGCACAGATGCGCGAGGAGCCGTTCGATGAAAACGAACGATACGGCAGTTCGCGCATGCGTGCACAGCATGGGCATGGACAAAAGGCTGCTCCCCGAGCGCGCCAAGCGCGTCTGTCCCGCTCCCACTCCACGGAACAACGCCCTACGAGCGCCGGAGCGCAGAGAAAAGATAATTAGATAATATCAAAACATTTACATTAATTTGCATGCGTCATGAAAATACTCGCAGTGCGCGTTGAAGCGCGGCGATGAAGCGCCCGTATCAGCGCGACAGTTTCTAAAGTCTCGATGTCATTAATACATACAAATAATTCAAATCACTGTAAAACATTATATATATAGAAGATAAAGAACACTTATCTCGCTGCTGCAGCAGCAAAGAAAGAGGAAGAGCATACAAAGACATTTATGTGTGGGACTGATATGTGATTGGTGCATACGATGGAGGGGGTTGTCCTTCCGGGGGTTATGCTATTTAAAGTTTATTGGCTGCTGTTTATGCCAGTAAAGTAAAGAGAAGCATAATCAGAAGCCTCCGTGGACTGACATAGAATTGGAAACAGCAGTCACAGGCTCCCAGTCTCCCTGGGTGCACAAATCGAGGGCGCTAAGGCCAATCCTGACGCTGCTCTCATGCATGAGAGCAGCATCAGGATTGGCTGCTGGGGAGACTGGAAGCCTGTGCTGCAGCGAGAAAGAAATAGAAGGGTGGCATTTGGGCGGGCGTGATGTGGCAGGTAAGTTATTTTTTTTCCTTTTTATTTTACTGTTGTCTTTGTCCATCGTTCCCCCATAGCCCCCTCCGCCCCGCCACTCCGATGGCACACTAGTTGCTACTGCAAACAAAGTCACTTTTAATATTCATAGGGTCACAGCGTTACTTTGAGTCATTATTAAGCTTTGTGGTAAACGGCGTCATTGGTTTACTTACTGTTGCATGCGTCTTTGTGTTGCAGTCCTTTTAATATCCCAATTTGCAGCTCGTTTGAATGCAGGGTTTCGAACTCGGTGCAGACAGTGATCATAGAACGGCCAGCAGACAGTAGAAAGGGAAACTGTTCGGCACAACAGAAAGACCTGCTCAATGAGTGAAGCGATGAGTGTGTACCCGAGGCTGCAAGCAAGCATTTTTAGCAGCAACCAATGGGAGACAGCGATTGTCAGCCAATCCGAGCCTGTGCTGCCCCTAGGGTGCAAGTCAGGGCAATAAACTCGACACTGTGATTTTTCTTGGTAAAATAGACAGGATAGCTATCTTTGAAAATTTGTCGTAGTAAAAAAGCTTCAACATAAATTAGAATTAAAAGAAGCAACTTTAAAACTTGTTTCTTGGAACGAAAAATTCAGTCTCCAGGGACTACGTTTATTGTTAATAAAATACATTATAAATGTGTCCTGTATTTTATGCTCAATGAAGGGCACAACTTGATTTCAGAAGTTAAGCAGTTTGGAAAGTATGGCTGAAGTCTTTGAAATTATTGTATGTGTATATCTTCAGTAAATACCCTGTTATTCAGTTAATATCTTTAAACTCCAAGATGGTGACTCCTTGTATTTCTGATTATAGCATGTCTTCTGTGGAAAAAGCCATTTCAGTTCTGCTTAGAGTTCAAGCATTGCAGGTCCCAGTGGCTTCAAGCCCTCTCCTTCAGCTCTGCTGAATCTGCTTTTCTCATTAGGCACCGTAGAGTGAACAGTTTTAAAAATACAAAAAGTTTGGAGTAAGGCTTTTTGTTATGCTTCTAGCTGGTCAGCTTGAAATTGGGAATTGCTCTAAGTAATCTAGGGTGGGCATCGGTAAATCTTCGCTATGTGGCGGGTGGCAGAGTTTTTGCCAACCTCTGCGCTCCAAGCAAACTCTGCGTACTCCTGCGGCAAATTTTACCGTCCACCCTTAGTATAGACTCATTAGATGCTGTTCTGCTTCCATCTTTATGGACAGCACCCATTTGAGCATCACTGCTGTACAAAAGGCAATCCTGCTTTCAATAGCACATCTTCATCTGTTAATCCTTTAGGACACTCACTTCCTTGTGATTCTATTAGTCTATTTTTTATGGCACTTGCAACCATTTGAAGCAGACTTCCTTGTAAATTCCACAAGACACTTGCTTCTTTCATTGCTTCTAATCGAATATTTCTAAAAATGTAAAGCTACATAATTCAAACAAATTAATCTTATTGTGGGTTAGTCCATGGCTGTGTGTACATGCCAACTGTACAAACTTATTGTAAAAAGCTATGGAATTACATGTTAATATCCCCCAAAGAAGCTCTTTGAAAATGCTTCAAGGAAGGTATACATGATAAATGGTGCAGAGACAGAATATCGAGTACAAAATATCGAGTTGCACAAATATCGAGTCATTAATATCGTGGGTCAGGAATATCAACAGCAAGAATATCGTGGTCAAGAATATCGACTTAAGGTAAGAAATATCGCTTTTATAAATATCGAAATGTTTAATATTGTTTGCAAAAATATAGGGGCCGATTCCGATCTCGGCCGGTAGGGCTCCGAATCGGATTCGGCTTAACCGGATCGGATTCGGAGCCCTATTTCCCGACCGATTCGTACGCACGTCCGGGCGAGCGAGTACGATGCGAAATCACCGACCGACTCGTCCGGGCGTCCCGACCGCTCCGACCGACTCGTTCCTGGGTCTAACCGCACCGACCGACTCGCCTCGACACGACTCGCACCGCGCAATGGAGACGTTCCCCGGCCGGGTAAGTACGATGCGCGCCGCGAGCAGTCTGACCGAGCTGCGCATTCCGGCTCCAAAGAGCAGTCGGAGCCGTACTTTGGGGGTCCGTGTCGGACCCCCCGTATGCGTAGCCGCGCGAGTCGCACACAGGGGGGACCCATGGGTCCCCCCTACCTGTGCGTGATCGGCGCGAGTCGCTTCGCCGCGTACACGCTGTAGGGGGCGCCCTTGTCCGCCTCGCACCCATTGAGTCAATGGGAGCCCGCGTACGCATTGTACGACAGGCTCCCATTGACTTCAATGGGAGTCCGACCGAATCGAGTCCGATGGCATACGTGCGCATCGTACTCGTTCGGTCGGGCTGCACGGGTCCGATTCGGTCGGAAATCTCTCTGGGTCCGGCTCGGTCGGAGAGATTTCCGGCCCGAATCGGAATCGGCCCCATAGTTGTTAAAAATATAATTTTTTATTATTGTTATGTATTTTAGTATATATTTTATATGTATGTGATGTTTTTTTTTTGTATAAGATTTGTTTGTATTTTTAATATATGTGTTAAATTTTTAGTAGTTATTACATTTTTTTAATTTGAATTTTGCGCTTTTAGTCCCGTGCTGGGTTTGGGTTTATAGGGGAGTAGGGTGGGAAGTAATTTAATTATATTACATTTATTATTTGTTTTTATTTGAATTTTGCGTTTTTAGTTCCGTAGCGGGTTGTGGGTTTGTAGGGGAATAGGGTGGGAAGTAATTTAATTATATTAAATGTATTAATTTTTTAAACTTTATTTTTGCATTGGTTAGTTCCGTAGCGGGTTGTGGGTTTATAGGGGAATAGGGTGGAAAGTAATTTAATTATATTTCATTTATTGATTAATTTTTATTTATAAATATTTGTTTAATTGAGATGTTATAGTGTTAAAAGTGTAAATTAGTTTATTAATTAATTAATAATTGGTTGTTAATTAATTTGAATTCATTAATTGGTAATTAAGTATGGTAATTGTGTAATTAATTTTAAGTGTGTGTTGTGGTGTTTATAGGTGTAAATGGTGGGAATACATTTATTTTTAATTTATGAATTAATAATTGGTTGTTAATTAATTTTAATTAATACATTTGTAATTAATTTTGGTAATTGTGTAATTAATTATATTTGTGTGTGGTAGTTTTTATAGATGCAAAGGGTGGGAAGTATATTATTTTTAATTGATGAATTAATAAATAGTTGTTAATTAATTTTAATTAGATAATTGGTAATTAATTATGGTAATTGTGTAATTAATTTTATGTGTGTGTTGTGGTGTTTATAGGAGTAAAGGGTGGGAAGTAATTTGTGTTTAATTAATTAGTATATAGTTGTTAATTAATGTTAATTATTTGATATTTATTTTGGGTAAATGTTTATTTTTTTGTGTTTTGTTTTTACTTTTAAAGGGGTAAAGGGTGGGTATTAAATAACATTTTGTTATTTAATTATTAGTTGTTAATAGTAATAGTTTTTCTTTAAAAACTAATATATAATTGTGTTTTATTATTTTATAGTTTAATTTAGGTGTGTGTTGTGGATATTAGAGAGTTAAAGCTTGTGTACTCAATTAATGTTTATTTTTTTTATTAATCAGATGTTTTTTAATTGATTATTAATTATGTTCATTATGGAAATAAATGTAATTAAAAATGCTGAAGTGTTTTGTTATAGGTGTGGTGTTATAGGGTATGAAATACAATAAATAAATTTATGTTTTAAATAATTTTTTTGTTTGTTAATATTTGCTACTTTTAAACAATTATTGTTTATAAATGTATTCATTAATTTATTTTATATATTATTTGTAGGTTTTTGTTATATGTAATTAATATTATAATATGTGTTCTTTTTATATGTTTAATATATTTAAATTTATATATTTTAAATATTGGTTTTTTAATTTTATGAATTTTTAAATTTTGTAATATTTTTTGTTTTTTTTCAACTGTTAAATGTTATTAGAACATTGGAATGTTGGGAGCTCCATTGAAGACAATGGAGTGCTCCATGCTTTTACGGGCCGGTAAAGGCCCGCAAAGCAACATTCCAATGTTGTTTTCAAAGGCCTCTCGGAGCCCGAGGGAATTTAAACCCCTCGAACTCCGAGAGGCCTTTGTTTTATTTGTTGGAACATTCTGCCCTCGAGTGGCAGAATGCTCTAATAGCTTCGTAGCTGGGCTATAACGGCTATTAAAGCCCCGCTCCCTTGTTAAAGTCCCTCGCCTTCGGCTCGGGCCTTTAACGCTGGAGCGGGCCTTTAATAGCTGGTATAGCCCGCTACGGCGGGCTATAAGGCTATATTAGTAATTTTTACCCCTCCGCTATCCAGCACTTTCCCTACTGTTGCATTCAGTGGAGTGGGAATAGTAATTTTTACCCCTCCGCTATCCAACACTTTCTCTACTGTTGCATTCTTTGGCGTGGGAATAGTAATTTTTACCCCTCCGCTATCCAATACTTTTCTTATTATTGCACTCACTGGAGTGGGAATAGTAATTTTTACCCCTCCGCTATCCAGCACTTTCCCTACTGTTGCACTTACTGGAGTGGGAATAGTAATTTTTACCCCTCCGCTATCCAACATTTTCCCTACTGTTGCACTCACTGGAGTTGGAATAGTAAATTTAATTCCTACGCTATCCAACACTTACTCTACTTTTGCACTCACTGGAGTGGCAATAGAAATTTTTACCCCTCCGCTATCCAACACTTTCCCTACTGTTGCACTCTTTGGAGTGGGAATAGTAATTTTGACCCCTCCGCTATCCAACACTTTCCCTACTGTTGCACTCTTTGGAGTGGGAATAGTAATTTTTTCCCCTCCGCTATCCAACACTTTCCCTATTGTTGCTATCACTGAAGTGGGAATAGTAATCTTTACCCCTCCGCTATCCAACATTTCCCCTACTGTTGCACTCACTGGAGTTGGAATAGCAAATTTTATTCCTCTGCTATACAACACATACCAGAGTTTTGCACTCACTGAAGTGGGAATAGTAATTTTTACCCGCCGCTATCCAACACTTTCCCTACTGTTGCACTCTTTGGAGTGGGAATAGTAATTTTTACCCCTCCGCTATCCAACACTTTCCCTACTGTTGCACTCTTTGGAGTGGGAATAGTAATTTTTTCCCCTCCGCTATCCAACACTTTCCCTACTGTTGCTATCACTGAAGTGGGAATAGTAATCTTTACCCCTCCGCTATCCAACATTTCCCCTACTGTTGCACTCACTGGAGTTGGAATAGCAAATTGTATTCCTCTGCTATACAACACTTACCAGAGTTTTGCACTCACTGAAGTGGGAATAGTAATTTTTACCCGCCGCTATCCAACACTTTCCCTACTGTTGCACTTTTTGGAGTGGGAATAGTAATTTTTACCCCTCCGCTATCCAACACTTTCCCTACTGTTGCACTCTTTGGAGTGGGAATAGTAATTTTTTCCCCTTTGCTATCCAACACTTTCCCTACTGTTGCTATCATTGAAGTGGGAATAGTAATTTTTACCCCTCCGCTATCCAACACTTTCCCTACTGTTGCACTCAATGGAGTTGGAATAGTAAATTTAATTATTCCGCTATCCAACACTTTCCTTACTGTTGCACTTATTGTATTGGGCAATGTTAGTTTACATTGTTTTTAATAGTTTAATGTTTTAATTTATTATAGAATGTTTTTTTATTTTAAATTATTGATATATATTTTTTATTTTTATATAATTTTAAAGTTTAAAAATTAAATAAAGATAATAGTTAAGGGGCCCATTACGATACCCGGCGTAAATAAATCCGCCAGGCATGGAAGCGGCAAAAATCCGCCCGCACACACCGTCTGAACACCGACCACGCCATTACGATTACACAAACCGAAACCGCCATCGGCGGAAAAATCACACAAAATACCGCCCGCCATCGTCCGAGTCTGAGTCAAACCGCCCGCCACGGACGGAAACACGCACGACAACACAAAACCGCCCGCCCACACGGCCGACACACCGCACGTGAAATTACGATCGCACCGCCATGAGCGCGGAAAACCACAAATATACCGCCCGCCAGCGCAAACAACGCCGATGAGAATCGACACGGCAGAAGCCATGGCGCCAACGTACCTGCACAGAAACCATCCGCACACAAAACCAATAGCACACAACATGGCCAACAAGTCCACACAGCAAGGCACGCACAAATACACAAGCACAGTACACATCCCGAAAACACCCCCCGGACAAACAAAAAATACAAAGGCCAGAACCCCAGACACAACACACCTGAAAACAACAGACCATGAGGACACACCCACATAGGTGAGTACAAAAGCAGCACTCCCACAGACCACAACCCCTTGCTACATTGCAAACCAGAGAGGAGAGGACACAGTGACACAGCAAGGACAGCAGCACACCACAGAAACGCACACATCACTACCACCACCACCACCACCACCACCAAACACCACCACCACCACCACCACCACCACCACCACCACCACACCCCGGCACCACAAACCCCCTGCACATTACACAACACACACCGCACCAGCACCACAAACACCATGGCACCACAAAGGATGCCCAAGTTCACGCCCATGGAGCTGACGGTCATGGTCGACGAGATCATCAAGGTGTACCCACAAATCTATGGGAACATGGTCCAGCACACACCGCTAGCCACCAGAAACAGAATGTGGAACCGGATCGTAGACCAGGTCAATGCAGTCGGGACCCTGCCCAGAAACAGAGTCGAGATTAACAAACGTTGGAATGACGTAAAGAGCCTGGTCAAGAAGAAGGAGGGCAAAAACAGAGAGCTGGCTGCCGTCACTGGCGGAGGGAATCCCGCGCTCTTTAAGACCTTCAAAGCGTGGGAGGAGAAGGTGCGAGTCGTAATCCATCCGGAGATCCTCGCCGGATTAGCAGGGGGAGTGGAGGCTGGTAAGTACAAACTAATGTATACCAGCACACCGCTATGTACTCACATGCGCAACTACCATGCCACAGCTCCCAGGGACAAACACCCCCATGTCCAGCACACAATACACAACACATCACACACACATGCAACAGACACTACCACACACAACCCAAACCGAACAACTGTAAGATGCGTGGGGACATGTGTACACTAAGCCAGCCACGTAACCACCAACAGGTCCCCAAATATGCCAGAAGCGCCACAACGAGCACCCACCACACCCATGTGTCCGCCACAGCTGCACTAACCGACAAGTAACAGGTAAGTGGCAGGAACACAAAGTGCAGTGGGTGGGACGGTGGACAGCCCAAGTACAACACACACCAGGCCCCAGTCCCACAGCACAGTAAGGAGGAGCATCCCCCACACCCCACAGCCACGTGTCAGCCACCGCAGTGCACAACGACAGCCGAAAGGCAGACATCACGGTCCACAGCAATCGGTGTCAGTGGGTGTACAGCCACCCCCACGACCCACAACACCCCCCCACCCCCACAGACCTGCAACATGGAGCACCCCCGCTTAGAGCCATGTGGCATCCAGTACAGTGCACGCACGAACAACTTGCAGGTGGGAAACTGGACAGGGCTGGATTACTGGAGGCATGAGGACCATAACACCACCAACACATGGGACATGTCACGTAGCAGACGAACACGCAGCACCGCCCACCGTCACGAACAAGTGAACAATGTGCACACGGACATGAACAACAGACTCACACCCCACATGACCCATCACAGACATAGCAACACCCAAGGAGCCACGTCTGCATGCACAAGCCACACTGAATATAGTCCCACACGGCAGCCACTGTGCAACTCATCACACACAACCGAAACACCATTGAAGTCCTGTCCATGTAGCCCCCACTGCCTGTCAACCCCACACCCCACAACTACGCCTATGTAAGACAAACAACACTAGACGCAACAGAGCGGAACAACATAAATGCACACGAACACCACTGAACCCATCAAACTCACAGACACACCATGCACATACAACATACCATCCATCCCATCCGTCAGCCCCAGTCTCATGAAAGGCATGTCATCCGCACAGCTGCCACACATACAGCAGTCACGCTAAGACACATGCCCTTGACCAACCATGTGCCAGAAGTCAATTAAGCGCACGACACACTGTGAGCAACAACACACAACATGGGCCACACCCCCCGAGCACTGCAGTGATGCACATGGCACAGGGCAGCACGCACACCAAGGAGATGGGACAACTGCAATACGTTGGCTGGCACACAACTATCACTCACTCATAACGATGCGTCCAATGCCATGTCCAGTAATCACAACAGACCGCAAATATGCAGGGCATGTCAGGCATGCACACACCTCAGACCATGCACTGTCATGCTGCCACAACACATGTCACGTTCGGCACCCATGGCTCACAGCATGTACCCCAAAAGCATATCCCCTCCCAAATGCGAATCTGGGGCATGGCCCCCATGTTGCTATATGCGTTCCTAAGCGTTCCATTTGAACCCCAAAAGCATATCCCCTCCCAAATGCGAATCAGGGGCATGGCCCCCATGTTGCCATATGCGTTCCTAAGCGCTCCATTTGAACCCCAAAAGCATATCCCCTCCCAAATGCGAATCTGGGGCATGGCCCCCATGTTGCCATATGCGTTCCTAAGCGTTCCATTTGAACCCCAAAAGCATATCCCCTCCCAAATGCGAATCTGGGGCATGGCCCCCATGTTGCCATATGCGTTCCTAAGCGTTCCATTTGAACCCCAAAAGCATATCCCCTCCCAAATGCGAATCTGGGGCATGGCCCCCATGTTGCCATATGCGTTCCTAAGCGTTCCATTTGAACCCCAAAAGCATATCCCCTCCCAAATGCGAATCAGGGGCATGGCCCCCATGTTGCCATATGCGTTCCTAAGCGTTCCATTTGAACCCCAAAAGCATATCCCCTCCCAAATGCGAATCAGGGGCATGGCCCCCATGTTGCCATATGCGTTCCTAAGCGTTCCATATGAACTCCAAAAGCAAAGTACAAACCAGACCCAGGATGGGCCAGGAGCCCGCATACACCAGAGTCACAATGAGTAGGGGCACAGCAACACACCCATCGGCATGGCCAATCCGTCCCATGCCACATGTGCACAGCACACAGTCCCATAGCCTAGCACACACAACTACAGATGCCACAGCCACACACTCGCCTCCGGGAAACCCATGTACGAGATTGCACGAACTGCCAATGTCAGACGACTAATACATACTTCGCCAGGTGCAACACAATAACAAATCTCATTCTCTCCACAGGTGACGAACTGCTGGATGCTGGGGATGGAGACAGCAGCCAGCACAGCCAGCCCACAAGCCCCCAACGAGGACACACGGATCTGGAGGATCTGTCCTCCTCTTCGGACACGGACCACCAAGCTGGCCCATCTGGCGTGGCAGGGCCCAGCCGCTCCCCAGGACCCCTCCTACCCACCAACCCATCATCCAGGGATGCTGAACAGTCCCAGTCCCCTGCTGCCACTGTCGTTGCGGCCACACCCACGGTCATTGCGGCCACTACCACTGCCGCAACCGCAACCATCGCCGCACCGACCACCACCGCCTCCACCACCACCACGTCTTCGCTGGCACCAGCCCCAGCGCAGGTGGTGGCCCGGCCGACTGGATCCACCCTGGGAGCCACAGCGAGGACCGTGGTGTGCAATGTGGCTAGTGGGCAGGGCCGGTGGCAGCAGGACTGGTAGGAGGAGCAGGGTCAGGGGAAACGCCAGCCTCCCCTGGGAGCCATGCCCTGCCTCAAATGGCCAGAGTCCTTGGGGCCTATGAAGAGGCCCAAGGACAATGGGCCAGGTCTGCTACTGACACGCGGGAGGTGCTGGGGGTGCTGAGGTCCATGGACGCCCATATGGGCCAATTCGTGTCCCGTATGGACCAACTCGTGGACCTCATGGGCCAGCTGGTGGTGGCGGTGGGGTCACAGGCAAGGCCAGCAACACCACCTCCGCCACCACCTGCTAGGGCGCAGGGTCGGGCAGCAGTGTCCACTTCCCCTGCGTCCACAGCCAGTGAGCACACCTCACCCACCACCAGCAGGTCGCCACCACACACCCCCTCCCAAACGTGGAAGGGGCCGTCCGAAGAGGAAACAGATCTCCCGGGAGGACTTCGCACGCTCCAGTCGCAAGTGAGGCAGCCAGCCAGCCTTCCGCCAGCCTTCCTTGACCAGCCACTGCATTGACTTGCTCTACGATCCCACTCCACATAGCCAGCTGGATGGCATGTGTGTGTTGGACTATGGACATAGAACCAGTGGGTACACCCTGATCATCACGCAGCCATGACCGACAGCTCATTGTCACTGCACGCACCACTTTTGTCATCACCTTACACACAATCACATGTCACAGTTTGTAATAAATGCACCTTTTTCACTAACTGCTGTTTGTGCCCTGTGTCTTATTTGTACGGAATACAACGGCCACCTTGGGCGGAAAGGCACCTGATGCGTGGCATGGCAATGGAATCCGGAGGACCTGTAGGGACCTAGGGGTGGGAGACAGAACAGGAGCACATTCAATGAGTGTGTCACACACCCATCACACAGTACATGTCAACAACTACAAGCAATGTACACACATCGCACAGAGCAATAGGGCACAATGCCACAGTCACCAACAGTGGCATACTACCCTGGCCATGGAGCGTTGACACACTGCACGCAGTGAACATACGGCCACCCTGACACAGCACACACACACCTGCACAGATACAGACACATCATCCGTCGTACATGGACACTCACCGTCAAGTGAAGTAGCGGGCGATGAGCTGCTGGCGCACATTCCCAGCTTCCTCCTCTCCGCTGTCCACCTCACTCGAGCTGTCCTGGTCTGCGGGCTGGGGCCCTGGTTGATCTCCGTCATCCACAATGAGGGGGATCTGCTTCCGAATGGCCAGATTGTGCAGCATGCAGCACGCCACCACTATCTGGCACACCTTCTGTGGGGAGTACGCCAGTGCACCCTCGGTGCGGTCCAGGCACCTGAACCTGGACTTGAGGAGGCCAAAGGTACGCTCGACCACACGTCTGGTCCTCCCATGTGCCTCATTGTATCGATCGTCTACTGGGGTGCGAGGATTCCTCAATGGACTGAGCAGCCATGCCCCATTCGGATACGCAGAGTCACCTGGGTGTGAGGGACACAGAGAACCGTTGCTATTCCAACTGGACAGGGGACAGCATCGCACAACCAGCACGCTACACCACTCCACATACTCACCGACAATACAGCCACGATCCTGTTGCAGATTGGCCATCAGTCGTGGCAAGATGCTGTTGCGCATTATGTGTGCGTCATGTGCCGAGCCTGGAAACTTGGCACACACGTGGGTGATCACCATGTCCGCAAGGCACACCACTTGCACATTCAGGGAGTGCGTGTGCTTCCTGTTGCGGTACAGGTGCTCAGTGGCCTGTGGTGGAACAAGGCCAACATGTGTGCAGTCAATGGCTCCCACGACGTGTGGGATTCTGCCAAGGGCATAGAATGCACCCTTCACTGCCGCCAATTCACGAGCCCTGGGGAGTCTGATGTACCTGTTTCGGCACAGCATCATGGCTGCCAGTACATCCCTCAGCACCTTGCTGAACATGGGCTGGGACATCCCTCCTCCACTGCCCACTGTGTGCTGGAATGACCCAGTGGCGAAGAAATGCATGGCGGCCATCACCTTAGCCGTGGGGGTGACAGCAGTCGGATACACCCTGCGGGGACGGAGATGGGGCTCTAACATGGCACACAGTCGATGCAGAGTTGGCCTGTCCAGCCGAAACTTCCTGATTACCTCTGTATCGTCCATGTCCGCCAGCAATTGGTATGGGCGGTCAATGTTCGGTCTCCGCCTGGGTTAAATGGCAGAGGACACATGTCAAAGCAACACGGCACATAGCAATTTCGCATACACATCACTGACATGACTGAGCAAGCACATGAGCCACAGCCCAGCTGTCAAGCTGGGACGGCACGGCCACAATACACTTACACAGGTCTCCCAACAATGGCAATGGCAAGTGAGACATACCACTGCCATGTGCATGCACATGGGGATCTAGGCCCCAATGACTTGCGGGGCGTGCTGATGGGGACTGACTGCATATTCGTCAAGCGGCAACGCCACGGCAACATGAGTGTCTGCTGAGCATGGAACTGCTTCCGAGGCTGGATGAGTATGGCACACGACGACGACGATGTGGGCACGGGCTGAGCGGCCAATACAAGTGGGACCTGTGGCACGAGGGGATATGAGACAGTAGTAGGTGTCAGCACTGCACCCTATGTACAGCACTGTACGGATCACAGCTCCCGAAACATTGACTGGTGTCCACATTGACAGCCCCATGCCAAGACGGCTGTGTGCTTGCAGTCACACGTCACAGGTGAGAGGTTACATTGCACGTGCCAGGTGGCAGACGTACATAGTGGGAGCTGGCATGTGTGTGCATGTGTCTCCTGTTCAGGATCCACCAGATGGGCGCTGACTCTGTACTGACCATTGGACACAGCATGTTCCGTGGAAGGCTTGTGTGTGTGGGATGGTGGCACTGGATGTGCCTCCGTTGGGTGGGGGCCATGCACAGGGCGGGTACGTCGATGATTGCGCATTGTTGGTCACGGTGGGTGCACCAACTAAGATGTGTTGCCCTGTGTTCAATTCCTATGTCCGCATGATGATGGACTGTGGATGTGAGCAGACTACACATTGGTCGATGTGCTGTCTATATGCATGTGCCTTCACACCAGGCACAGCTGCCCCTGCACATGTGACCCCTGCTGGACTCGCTGCTGGGTCTGTGGAGCTGATGCACCTTCTGCGCGTGGGGCGGACAGCTCTCCTCACTTCCCTCATTGCGCATGTCATGTCTTTGCCGCAGGTGACATGGATCATGGAGGGCCCACATGTACGCGTGGGTAGGCTACACATGATTGTTCACTGGTCGCCACCCCCAGTCAGTGTTTCGAATGGGAAGGTTGTCGTGCTGGTGGTATGTTCGATGTGGCGGATGGGCGGGCCTAGGTGCGGGCTTACATTCCGGACATGGGGGTAGTTGGATTGGCGACTAGTTGCAGTACACACGGGACACGTCTCTTCCTTTCCACATCTGGGTCATCCCTTGTACTAACTGACAGTGATACAGTCATCTTCGCCCCAGCCCTCATGTCCTCCCCTCGCCCCCCAATATGCATGCTCACCTGCGAGGCTAGCGCTTGCACAGGCAGCCCCAAGCTCGCACCAGAGAGGGCAAGGAGTGTATGTGTGGGTCCAGTTGCACGAGTGGGCTGTCTCAGGGTATGATGTGTGGCGGGACGCCGTCCACCTGCGTGGTGCCCCAAATGGAGACCCGGCCTGCATGGACTATGCATCACAGTCTTCGCCTTCCGGATCCGCCACCTGCGACACCCAGTGGCTGTGGCTGCCCTTGCGGCCAGGCCGCGTCCGTCTGTGGCTGTTGGCCCACACATTCACTCTTTGGCCTCTCTGGGGAGGGCTCGGGGGTGGTGGCGCACGCGCTTGCACTTAGTCGCAATGGCATGTGTCGTGGTTGGTATGATGGGCAATGGATGGGATGGTGCGAGCCACCTCCCGTGACGTCAGTGCTGCTCGTGCTGTGGTGCGTCCCCCTACACTTCCATCTGACTTGTGCCATGCTAGACGTTGAGGTTCTATTGCCTGCGTGATATGACCAGGAGGAGCGCGAGGAGACCTCACACACACCATGCTCCACTGCCATCCCGTGCCCTGTATCGCCTGTGCGGATTGACTATGTTGGGGTTACACCTGGTCGACTGGGGCTGTGTGTGCCTTGTCAAGGGGCATGGCGGGCGCACAACAGGATCCAGCTTGTCCACAGAGGGTGGGCTGAGGTGCGCCTGGTACCGCTTTGTACGTGTGCCTGGCTGCTGTGCACACACGTGTTCACTCCCCCGACAGGTGTCCTCTCACAATGCCCAGGGAAGCGGTGATGTACTGTTCATGACCCCTCCCAACACGGCGTGCTCCAACTTGGCATGTGCGCATCTACCCGTCGCACCCACCCACCTGAGCACTGCGTCCATACGACTTCACACGACACATGTGTGTCTTCCACAGTAGTGCTACTCATTTGCGTTGACATCCAATACCAGTGGACTACATGGTCATGTCACGACTGCCGTGTACTTCACATACTCTCATCCTCTCTCATTCGTACTTGTGAAATGAGTCAGCGGAGACAGTTTTGGTTTCAAACATTATATTGAGTCTTCTGTCCTCTGTGATGCAGTATAGTGGACACTACTGGCAGCGGGATACATGTTGAGGATATACTGAGCATGATTACAAATGGGATAGGGTGTAGGGTTACATGTGATTAGCTGTTGCATGTGGGATGTGGGCTTCAGAGTGACATCTGCTTGGCCAAGGCTGTGCTAATGTACATTTACGTATAGCTGCGGAGCTGCGGACTTTGACACAGACGGTATACATGTAGCCTACCAGACCGCTCGGCATCATGGGCACAGTCCATCTCAGTTCCATGTGACAGGTTTGCTGCGGTTGTTCCTCATGCACGCGTGCATGTGAGATGACATCAGGGCATGTGCTTGCGTGCATGCAGCGGCGTGCCACTTGTTGTTGCACTGTGGTGGTTACTGGACATGTCACAGTCACTGGGGTCGTGTTGTTGTTGTATGCACTTGTCGTCCATGCAAAGGTCCTGGTATGGGATTCCTGGGGCGGGGGTGGGAGGGGTGCAGCACCCACAGACTCCAGGCGACCTATTCATGTCCACTGAGCGGTGTGTGTGTCCATGTGCGCTGGATCCATGTCGTGTCCTGGTTGTTCGTGCAGTTCCGTCCATGTGGGTGCGATACACAGAGCCCATGCCACTGCCTCCCACGATGCATGCGGTGTTCCTGGATGTGATGGGGAACAGTGTGCATGTCCCGGTCATATCCGATGTCATGGCGATGTCGTTGATGGTGTGGTTACAGTTGCCGGTCGTTTGGTATGGCTGTTGTGGTGGTGACTGGCCAGTCCGTGCGGAAGCTGAGCATGGGTGCGGGGTTGGACTTCATAGGTCACTCGGGGAACCTGCGTTGTGGTCCGACGTATTTACAGGTTGTCAGGTATGCGATGCCGCCCAGCAGGGCTTCCATGTCATTGGTGGTGTACATGTTTGCCAGCCAATGAAGCGGATGGTGGCTGTCAAGGTGTTGTTCGTAGGTTGTCCCTTGGAGGACCATGATGGGGCATGCTGGGTGACATTCGATGTAGCTGTTCTCGATGATCCGTCGTGTGGAGGCACAGTGGTTCCATTTCAGTGCGGGTGCGATGTTGGCCACATACGCCATGCCCCCATAGGCAGAGCAGGCCCTGTCGTGTGCGTCCAGAGGGAGGAGTAGTGGTAGCAGGTCCGCCTTCAGACATGCCGGGTTGGAGAGGCATATCTCGACGGGATGCTGGTAGGGACACCTCCGACAGTAGAAGACGGGCATGACGCAGCTGAACAATGTGATGCGGTAAGTCAGTCGGTAACTTACGTTCAGCAGGGACAGGAGATCGCATCCCAATGTATGTATCGTGTTGGTTTTGTACAGCTTGAGCTGTTCGGCGTAGTTGGGTAGGTGTGTTGCGGTTGCCATTTCGCAGCGGTTCGTTGAGGTGGCGTGCTCCGGCTGTGTGTGCAGTCTGCAATGTGCACGCTCCGGGGTTGCTGTGAGCTCTGTGTAGTCGTAGGGAGACAGGACTTGTGTTCTGTTGGCTTGTTTGGAGGACACGGGCCCTCTTCCCACATGCTTCTCAGACAGTTCAAGGTCAGTGCTGTGTGACTCCTTCCAATTAACTTGCATGTGGCCGACATGGGGGAGTGTTTTCTTCTTTCTTCCCCGTCCGTTGTGTGCTTCTGTGATATGCGCTATCTGCCCTGTGGTCGTTCTCCTCGGCATGCCTGTGTTGGTCTATTCTTGGACAATGGCTGTATTCACCGGCTTCTGTCGTAGGGCTGTGGTTTCGGAGTTGGAATGGAAGGTCATTCAGTGCTGTCTGCTCTCCCTTGTGTGGGCGGCAGCCTGCCTTCCCGCTCTGCGTTGGGCCTTGTGTGTGGATGTTATTCTTGGGCCACCTGTTGTCGGTCCCCGGGCTCTTTGGTGTTCCGTTTCATGTGTCTTGTTCATATGTGCAGGGTGGTATGGGTTTTTCAGTGTGGTACTGGCGTTCCTCTTCCCGAAGGGGCCCTGCTTCTCCTAGTTGGTGTTGCTGCCGCTGTGTGCTACGCCATGTTTGTTACACTGGGGTGTGTCGTGCAGTTGCGTGTCTTCACTGACATGTGTGCATCGGTTGTGTGGCGTTGGGTGTTGTCCGTGAATTGGGCGTTGGGGACATGTCTGTGGCCGGCCTGTCACGTGTCATGTGCGTTCGGGGTGGGGCTGATGTGTGTGCTGCTTGGTTGTGTCCCTGTGTCTGTGTGCGACGCATGCATGGCGCTGCGGTTGGCCTCTGCGTTGTGCGCATGTGTGGCGGCGTCATCGGCGCTTTGGGGCCGTGACGGGGTGGTTGGTTCCTAGTCCCAGGTGGTGTGTACACATGTGTTCCGCGATGTTAGGATTTGGCCTGTGTGTCATATGTGGATGCAATGGTGGATGTGTAGTGTGCACGCGCTGGTGGGGGGTTGTCCGCTTTTTCCGCCCTTGCACTGTGTGCGCTGTTTGCGTGCACTTGTTGTGTGTGTGCCTACCTGCGTCTCCGCGGTACGTTGCGTCCTTGGTGGTGCATCAGCAGAAGCATGGGAAGGGCCTGCAGTGCTGGATTCATGCCCGGGGTGCCGCTTCTTCGTTGTCCGTGCTCTGCGTCCGTGTTTCCGCCTCTCTTTCACGTGCGGTGTCTCTTTGCCGTGGGAGCCGTTTGTTTGCGGCATCGTAATTTATGCGCCGGGCGGGACGTGTTTCGCCGGACGGTGTGTGTCAGTTGTGCTGCGCCGCTACGTGTGCGGGCGCACTTTGATGGCGGACGGTGTTGCTGGCTTGCCGGCGGTGTTTGGCCTGCTTTTCGCATCGTAATTGGGCGGGCGTGTGGACTGCTGCGTGCCGGCGGTAACTGGTGGTTTTTGCATCCGCCAGCACGGCGGTTGTGCTTCCGCCCGCCATCGTAATGGGCCCCTAAATTATTTTTAAGTAAATATATGTATATGTATAAATTATTATGTTTGTGTGTTTATATTTTTTTTAATTAAGTTTATTTGTTATATTTAGTTAAAATGTATATTAAATTTAATTAATTTTGTTAAAAATTATATTAGTATTTAATATATTTAATATATATTATTTTATTTTATATATATTTTTAAATCGATATTTTTTACATATATATTTTTTACCTCAATATTTTGGAGTCGATATTTTTGTACTTACCGGTTAAGGTATGGGAGTCAATATTTTTGTAGTCGATATTTTTTCTCGATATTTAGAACATTGATGTTTGTGACATCGATATTCTATCAGTGAACCATGATAAATACAAACTTTGTTAAGTTAAATAAGCTTATACCAGTTCTAACTCAGAAAGTGGTGCCTTTAACCTCTGCGCTAAAACATTCACTTCCCAAACTGCCCATTCTCCATCTGAAACCCAGCAATTTTTGCAAACTCATTTTCCAAAACATGTTGCTGATCTATTGCATACCGTGCTCCATGTATCTAACAGAACTGCATCACCCATGTTTATGAAACTATCCGATCTGGCTTTCTGATTGGCTTTAAGACTATTTTTTGATTCTTCCCCTCCTTTTATGGTTCATTATTTTCAAACCTGTTTGTTGGGGTACACAATTTTTGTTTTTTTCCTGCTGAAGTAAAATTAACATGAAGATCAATGCCCCATATTCAACTTAATATCACTGCCACAAATCTGCCTCATTCTATCTTGAAGGAGAACTGCTTGCTAAGCAAAGTGCAAGCTGGACTTTCTTTTCCCAAACTCCATCCTCCTCCAGTGAGACCTGTGCTCCAATGCTTGAACTGTTTTCAAACTGTCATGCTGAATGCGCCATTGAATAACAGGCTGTGCTTCATGTTAACTGCAGGGAAGTAATGCAACCGATAAGAGACCACCAGGTGTTCTGCATGCAAAGCAACTACCCATCATCAAAGCTGCTGTCTTTGATTCTCCACTTGTGCAAACACTTGTGCCGACATGCTTAGGACTGAACATCTCACTATTTTCTTGCACACTCAGGGGGCTATTCCTTAGGAAACTTACACTCATGAGTATTCTACATGTGTAAGTTTACTCTAAAACTTTCAAGTAACTTTACTACTTTTTGCTATTCACCATAAATGTGTGTAAAATTGTAATTGTGATTGCATTTATAGAGCGCTTACTACCCCTGACGAGGTGTGGAAGCGCTTTATGGCAGGCAGCACCCTGCTCTGGGATCCAAGGTTGATGGTTAGTTCAGTGTTATTGGTTACTGTTTGTTATTTATTGGGATTAGTCTTGTGCGCTCAAATCAAACCATTCCATGCAGTCATTTCAGTCTTTTATGGTGGACTGAAGTAATAGTGGTTGGTTGCAATCATTAGTCAGGGGGTGAGCTCAAGCACATGGTTGGTGGGATTATTACAGGAGTTAGAGGTGATTAGGCATTGTTAGGTTGCATAGGTATAACATTCAGCAGAGGGGGGAGAGATGGAGATCTTGTAAATTAATTGTGGGAAATTTGCTGAAATAAAGAATAGTTAAAGGTGCATGTGTCAGAGTAGGTTGTGCTCGGACAGAGGAGGCATGCAGTGGATTAAAGGAAGTAGAGGGGCATTAAAAAGAGAGAAGAAAAAGTAGAGGCAACAAACAGAAGTTTTAATTAAAGCACAGTTTTTTAATGGTGGATTTAAGGAACGTAGTGAATATTTTTGAGACAGCATGCAGTTTGAGGATGCAAGAACACAGAAACATTATTTACTTGTGAGATTGTGCTATACTGGTAATTTTAAAAGGTACTAGAAACAGGTAAACCATCTCTCTGTTGCTAGACTACTGCTAGATCATCGATCCAGCCAGGTCAGTTGATCAGCTCAAGGGTTGGAAGAGAAAAATTATGGCTGGACGCATATGTCGAGAAACTACATGGGAAATAATGTACACATTGAAAAAGAGATTTGGGCGTTCATCTTCAGGTTTTACTCAGAGTATTAATTATACAGCAGAGTGGGATACATTTAAATGCCTCTGGTTTGCACTGGCACAAGATGGAAGATGAGGACAGCTTTCCAGACAGTGGAAGTTTATTACCTGCATTCCAGTGGCTGGAGGGCAGGGGAAGCACACACTGCTGTGAGTTGGTGAGGGGACGGTGAAAGGGCTCTCTTTACAAATTAAATTAACACTTTTGTTAGCATATGGCTGCTGATTAGAATTCCTGAAGCACTGACCTTTTTAGGTTTCGCCTGCACAGCGCTTGCACTATACTTGTGAAATCTCTTGTATTTAAAAGGGGGCTCTTATCAGTTCCCGTAGCCAAATTATTGTGTTCATTCGCTTTTTCAGTGGGACATATTTTTTGGTTAACTTCCCCTGGATGTACGCATTTACGATACTTCTACAATAGCTGTTCACACTGTTTAAGCCCTATTCGCTGTCAAGATAAGATCTTCTCCCACGGAAAAGGCAGAAAGCTTCTAACAGTATGCTGGAATGCTTGCTTTTTATTACTTATTTGTGTAAAGCAGATGCTTTAACTTTAAAACGTTTGTGGCAATTCCTATTAATGCCTTAGTACTTTTGTTTGCACTTTGTAGACATTATCGGATTGATTTTTTCAACATAATCTATTTGGTCATTATGATCAAATTCTAAATGTTGTAATAAACATTGCACTTTAAAAATAAAGTTAATATACAAGAGCTCTGCTATATTTTACTACTAAACAGGCATCCACAAGTGCAGTTATGAGCTTAACAAAAAAACCCTCTTCATTTAAACTCTGACCTAACTGTAAGTACACAGTGACGACCACCAAAGTATAATATATATATTTAATATATATTAATATGCTGAATGTGGTGCAACAGGTATGGAAGAAAAAGTCACAATTGAGCTCTGAAAGTGACCCCAGATACCCCCTCTATTACCTCTAGGCACAAAGCTTGGATTGCCCCCTTCATAGCACCAAGCAGCAAGATGCCAAGTGTAACACTTTTAACAAGCCCTAGCTGTTTTACTTTCAGCACTTTGCAATCTAGTAAATGTTCTTTTGCTTTTGCCATTAGAAGGTACGTTATGTAAGAGTTATTTGTGCCTTTAAGTCCCATTATGCATACTGATTTTACCCAGGGATTGGTTGTTTCTGTCATGCAAAATGTTATTGGTTCACAAGAAAACTTCACCCATTTGGCCCACCCTGGAAACTAACTCCTCTGCCTGACAGGACTGAATTACTCCAAAAATGACAGGCTACACAAGCTATGGTGGCACTCTTGGCCAGTTGTACAAACATTTTCAAGGTTGCAAACGGCCTGATTTGCAGAATTGAGCCATCTGCGACTGCGAAAAAGCATTTTTAATGTGGAAAAGGCAAATTGCGATTCTTGCAATTTGCGTTTGCGATTCAATACCGATTTGGTATTTGGAAAAGGCATGTTTAGGGCGTCCCTTTGAAATTCTGAATCGCAGTGGTATGTATTAATGTTTTGCGAGCGAATTCCATAATACTAAGTAATACTTTACCGTCAATGAAAATTGGTGGTAACCCATTCGCAGGTGCGAAGGGATGCCAATGAGACCGCTTTCCCTCTGAAAATGTTAAACAAAATATTTTTTAGGAGCAGGAAATGGTCCCACCGACCACTGCTCTTAAAACATGCAGCGTTAAAGTCTCTTTTTCTTTTTTGAAACCCATTCTATTTTCCTTTTGGGAAATGGACTGCATTTAACAAAAAAAACAGGTTGCTTTATTATAAAGCAGTCACAGACAGGGTGGTCTGTTGACCCCAGCAGGCCACCATCCCTGTGATGGTTGCGATTCCTAGTCCGTTACAAATTCCGATCTGCCTCATTAATATTCATGAGGCGGGTTGATTAGGGACCCTCTAGGAATCACTATTTTAAAAATAAAACGGTCATACATTAGGAATACCTTTGCAATTCGGTGAGAATAACAATTTTGAAATCGCAATTCCTAATGTTGAGACATCTGGCCCTTAGTTTCTGTACAGTCTGACTGAGACTGGCCATTTGGGCATTCTGACATCTCCGGTGGGTTACAAGCTAGGGTGCTGCTTTCAAGACTGGATGGGCTGCCATGACCCAGGCTTGAAAGCGCTAAGCCAAGCCAATATATTTGAAAAAATGTGTTGTAAGATGCACTGTTTAATCTACTTTCCTTTTTTCGCTACATTCCTCAACACTGTTCAATACGGGCCTCATTTTGGTTGCCCCTGTGGGCATGGACATTGATAAGATGGCAGATTGCAGCTTTTTGAAGTGAGAAGCGGCATTCATTTTCATTCCTCAGTGGCATCTATTCCCACAGCAGGTACATCAGGTCGGATTTTCCCAAAATATGAGGGACTAGAATAGAGAATAAATATTTGAATTGTCAGACGTGGCTCGCTAAGTTTGGGATGTTTTCGATTGACAGCAGAATAATTTGTCACCCTTTCTCAGAATATACGACTTGAGAGAGGATGTGTTAATTCGTGGAATGGAGAGAAGGCAGCCTACTAAAAATCACACTCAAACACAGTATTTGCCACTGCCAAGTGTTTACTTTGCAGTAAGTAAAGTTAAACTCTAGACGAAACTCCTGCAGGTGCAGGCCCTGATTTGTAAGGTACATTTTTCATAGCTAACTTGTAGCCCCATGTCATGTGTGACATTTCCATCTCGTGCTGGCTTTACTGCCAACAGCACATTACATGTAAGGATTTAAAGCTTTTAAATGCAATGGGAAAATCAAACCTACAAGTTCCAGCATGCAGAGTTCTGTTGGGTAAAGACCTGGGAATGACTGAAGGTGTCACATGTGACAACAGGCCTCTTAGCAGCTATGTAAAATTGGAAATCTGCAAACAATACGTTTTTCCTAGGATATTTTGATAGATTTCTGACTTTAAGGGTATTCACAAAATAACTGTGGAATACATATGGAAATCTACAAATCCAAGATGTCAAAACATACTCCTCCTTCTCCATGGTAATTATCCAGAATGGGCCATAGGACAGACACTGCAGGAATAAGTGTGCAGAGAATGTTGATGGAGCAGGATAAATGAAAAATTTTAACCTCCTAATAATTTACGTAAAATAATTAATAAACGTGTTCGTTTAAGTAAATAACCAACAATGTATGTTACATGTGAAGGGTAAAGGTAACACGCTATTTTGTGTGCAAATTAATCTACTTATAATTGTTGACGTGGCTAATATAAACGTAATATTTGCGTACTAATAGAATAATGAAATGCATGATTTGTGCTTTAAAAATAAAACGTGTAGTGGCAAAATAAAGCGATGGTAAGTAAGGGACGGCTTTATATGTTGCTTTTTGCTAGGTAATACCTAATTGGGGTACGTAGAATGATGGGAGGGAAACGAAAGGGTTTATATTCTTTATTTTTAACAATATTTTGTTTATCTTTATAAATAGAGCGCTTAGGCCTGTTGAGCAGCGATATAAAATGGCCGCCATGAGCTAGAATACGCATGTGCGAGAAGCCGTGTGGAAAAGGAGAAAGGCCGTGAACAAGAATGATCACGTGTTCGTTCTGAGAGCCTAGGATGGAAGTATGGTCAAGGCTATCATGACCTTACGGAATAAATGTGTGCCAAGATGATCAGCAAGAAGCGTGAGAAGTCAAAATGAATAAATGGACAAACGGAACTGTTGAACCTAAAAAGTATCAGAAAATGATACAAATTGGACTGATCGAAACTGATGAGTAATGTCATGAACTGTGGGAAACGATGCAAGCATGGATATTCCACAAAGAACTGGTTAAAGCAAGGAAGTTTGATAAAAATGTATATGGACTCGAATGGACCAATGAGAGAGAATCACGCCATAAAGAGGCAACATTTTATTTAGTAAGCGAGAATTAGGGTATAAGAAGACCTACTCCTGGTGGGAGGGATTGATGATGATGAGCGAGCGTACTGTTAGGAGAAGGGAGAGCTGAGATTGCAGATAGATGAGTTGCGGGTGCGGAGTTGCTGTTGCGGATGATCGAAGCTGCTGCTGCTATTTTTATTAAGTATAAGATGCTGCTTTTGGAGAACCTTTTTACTCCTGATAGATTTTTCATTTAGAGCTATTAGATTTTCCAAGACAGATAGATAGATCTTTTTGGAGTTCTTGCTGTGACAAACTTTATCTTCCATCTAATAGGTATGCATTGTAATTTCAATTTATTCTTATAATGATGATAAATGTAATAATCTGAGTGATAAACTTAAAACTTATGCATTGTTTCTAAAACTTTATATAAACTTTATTATCTTTAAACAAATGACTCAGTGATTCTTTAGCTCAATAATTAAGGTAAAATGTTAAAGAGTTTATTGTGATTGAGCTGGTGTTAATCACCATCAACTGATTCCTACTAGTTGGTCCATCGACCAATGAGCGGAATACCTTAAAAGCAATGAGAAATATTATGTTGTGTTAAAAAGAGGTATCCCGTCTCCTTCCAGCGAATCGTTTTACTGTTTTTTCTCCTAGGTTAAGGACGGAGGTAATCCAGGGAATAATTGAGTAAGTGAATGTATATGCGGTGTTATGGGCCCCACCGTCATATGGATATAGTTTGTGTGTTGGAGGGATAGTTGCACCTGGATGACCGAAGCATATAGGAGAAGAATTTTTATTGTTAGCGCTGGATCAGATTTCTTGGTAGCAGAGTTATGGTTACTATAGATTAGTTTGGTGATTATTGATTATTGATAAATTCATGTCTAACACTTTATGTTGAGTCGCGTTATGTTATATGTAAGTTTTCACGCTTCCGGGAAGTAGGAAGTGGAACACGTGTGGCAAGAGAAGTCACATGGAATAGTGCATTGTCTGAGTTCATATTGGTGATAACACAGGTTGTGTTATGATAGGGACATTTTCCGCATAAAAGGTGTGTAAGTGAAATAGTGACCGGTTTTCTTGTGAAACTCTGGCCTTAATTCTCAGGAGCAGTATAGTCTCCACATGTGTTTTATCCCCAGAGAAACGGGTTTACCGCTTGCTTGAAAGAAGGGTAAGGTAGAGGGAAGTGCTACTTTATCGGCGAAACAGAACAATTCTGTGGTAGGGTAGAGGTAAGCGCTGCCTACTGGAAAATACAGAATTCTTGTGTAAATGGACAAAGCTATCTCTTTGGTTTAGTGAATCAGACAATGGAAATGTGTTTTAAACGTTGTAACTAACGAAGAATTGTTGAAAAAGAAATTGCCGATAAATTTTGTAAAGGAGGGGACAGGAGCAGAACTGACGTAGACAAAAGCCGCGCTGGGATTGGACAGTGCGCTAGTCATACAGAGACAGGAGCAGAGCTAACGTAGACAAAAGCCGCGCTGGAATTGGACAGTGCGCTGTAGACAGAAACTGCTGTGATTGGAGTGTTGGTGTGAGTCGCGCTAGTATTGGTTGGAATAACGCATAGAGAACAGTGTTGAATTACGGATCGTTTGAGGAGAGAAAGCGATTGTGAATCATGTCTTATTATGAGTATGGTAGAGAGAAAACGTCATGGATGTCGAAAGTTAAGAACTTTTTTAACAAAGACAAAAAGGTTGTGACTAGAGAGGGACAAGTAATTCCTCCGCCGAAATCACCAGCTTCGCACATGATGCTGAAATATGGATATCATACATGCATATGGTTAGAAAATTGGACAAAATATACCAAGAATGATGGAGCATTGGCTTTCCCTGAGAATGGTTCATTTAGTGTAGCTGTACTTCGGAATTTGAGAGAGAAGATGGCAATGTTAGAACCTAGACCTAGACCGACACAGTTTGAAGCTTTAAGTGAATGGGAAGATGAGATGTATGAACGAGAGAGATTCAGAGGATTAAAGAATCATGAGTTTGTGCCTGGAAGGTTATGGGGAGTAAATCATGAGGACAGAATAAAGCGTTGGAGATGTGCTAATATGACAGGAGGTTTGTTTCCAGCTTTTACAGTTGAGGAAGAAGCAAAGAAAAAGTGTACAGAGAAAAAGAAACATGTGGTTATGGAAAAGTATGGGTATGGTGGTAGTGAAACGGAAGATGAATTGCTGGAAGATATTTTAAACAGAAACCCACCTCCATACCAACAGACTTCTGCGGTGGTGACACCTAATGCACCGCTAATAGAAACTGGGAGGAATAAAATTCCCGAACGAAGATATGAGATAAATAGGTCACAAGATCAATTAAAAACTTCACAAAATGAAGAGATAGAAAGTGACAATGCAACTGAATTAGCAAAAACCACAAGAGAATTGACTGAGAAAATAAGAGAATTGACAAAGAATATGGAAGCTGTAACTGTACCAGTAACGATAGGTCCAGTAATGCCAGTTTTTGAGAATCAGAAAATTGATGAACGATCTTTAGTGATTCCTATGAATTCACATTTGCAAAGAAAAGAGAAGGGATGGAACTGGACAATGAAGGTGCACACCATTTGGTTAGTACCTATAGACCAAGCCCACCTACTAATTTGACGATAAATGAGAATGAGTTCAGGAGAATACCAATGGTAATGGAGTCTGCATCAGAGACACCAGAAAGCAGTAACAATTGGATAGAATTAAATAGTACGCCTGTAGGTCCGACTCCAGATGAGTTAAATGAATGGATGAAAACGCTAAAAACGAAAGAGACAGAAGTAAAACCATTAGATGTAATTAGGTTAAAAATAGACATGGAAGAATTGATTTTAGGAACGATTGGTACAGAAAAATTGAAAAATTATCAGGATGATGAGATTATGTTTTTGTGCAAGAGTATTACATGGAGAGCTAGAAATTTACATGACAAATTAGAAGAGACAGCGAATGAACTAGGAGTAGAATTTGTAAAAGTGAGAACATTGCAGAAACCATATAGAGTAGATTTTTGTGAGAAAGATATAGAGAATCTGAACACATCAGGACGATTGACCCAAATTAAAGAATTAATTGTTTTGCTGAGAAAATGGGGTGATGTGGATAGATGGAGAAGTAGATGGATGAAAAAGAATGAGAAAGTAACAGATAAAGCATCTTTGGCTTTTGCAGTGACAGATAAGGAACCAATTGTAAGGGAGTACCCGATGAGAGAAACTCCAGGAGGTAGTTATGTGCATGTTCCATGGTCTAGACAGGATATACTGTCATTTACAAATGATTTCCCAAAGTTGAGAGAGAAGCCAGTAGAATGGTACAGACAAGTGGAGAGATTTGTTAAAGTTTCAAAGGTGTTGTGGATAGACTTGGATGGATTGTTTGATATAGTAGTGCCAGCTGATTTGTGGACAGAATGTAAGATTACTATTGATTGGCCAACTGTAGAATATCCAAGGGATGCTAAAACAGGAGCGCCAGGACCAGAAGTGATGAGAAAGTACGATCAGGTAATTACCTTTTTGAAGAATAAGATTCCACCTAAAGAAACGGATTGGGTAAAAATAGACAGAACCACGCAGGAAAGTAAAGAATCAGTGCATGCTTACTATGAGAGACTGTTGTTAGTTTTCAAACAGTATAGTGGTTATGAGACACTAAATGAGAAGGATATGAGTCATTTTGTATATAGATTTGTATATGGGTTGAAACCAGAGATAAGTGAGATGATTAAACAGCATATGATTTGTTGGCAGAATAGCACAGTCGATGAGGTTTTGAGATATGCTAAGTATTGCAGTGATGATATTGAGAGTAGACAGCGTAAATTGAAAGAGAAAGCCATGTGGGCACAGGTGAAAGTTGCAGAGAAACAAGAAGCTCAATTGAGTAATACAGGTAATGAAGCAGGACAGGCTAGATTTCGACCAAATATAGGCAAAGGAAAAGGACAAATGAGCATAGATGAGGCAAAGAAAAAGTGGCCATGCCACAACTGCGGAAAGCTAGGGCATTGGAGAAACGAGTGTAAATTTCCTCCAAAACTTAATGCGGAAAATCAATCATTAAATTCACAGGTGCAGAGTGAGGTAGTTACTCCACAGAGTCAGGTGCCACAACCACCACTTCCCAAGAGTGTTAACCAACAGAAATTCAGTGCAGAAACAGGATTCTACGGAGGAGAGCAGGTAACACAGTTGCCGCGTGCAGCTGCCATTTCTCAATATTGGTTACGACAGGATGAGGATGGGACGGATGAAAGCTTCTGACGGTGCCTAGGAGAGGGGGAAGAGTGCGTGCTTGGCGCAACTCTAGAGGTAGATCAAGCAGGTCCATTTGTGGATGGAGAAGTGAATGGTGCAAATGTAACATTCCTTGTGGACACTGGAGCTACCCGTTCTACTGTTAGGTCAGTGGAAATTCCAAACCTTCCTCTCTCAGGTGAACATATCCAAGTAGTTGGAGTATCGAATCAGCAAATTAAGACGCCTCTTACTAAATTAGTGGAGGTAAAGATTGGTCCATTTAGTGAAATGCACCGATTTGTGGTGTGTGATTGTAGTCCTGTGAACCTATTAGGACGCGATCTATTGTGCAAAATGAATTGCACTATCTATTGTACTCCAGATGGAATTGCATTTCAGACCCGAGATGAAGATGTATTGTATAAAATGACACTGGTAAATTTAGAACCAGAAGTAAATGATTTGTTTCCTGTATTTGATGCAGAGAAAATCCCAATTGAACTGAAAGAGACAGTGAAAGAGGAAGTGTGGGACTTTACAGGAGAAGATATAGGATTAATGAACGAAGTAGATCCCGTTAGAATCTCCGTAAAAGAGGGAACGAGTTACCCAAATACGCCCCAGTATAAATTGACACCAGAAATAATTGAAGGAATAACGCCAGTAATAAATAAAATGGTTGAACAAGGGATTCTAAAAGAAATCATGAGCAGTCCATGTAATTCGCCAATAATGGGACTGAAAAAGCCAAACGGAACATATAGAATTGTACAGGATTTGAGGAAGGTAAACAAAATTGTAGTGCCTTGTTGCCCAATAGTACCGAACCCTGCTGTGATTCTATACCAGATTCCACGTGAAGCAGAATGGTACACAGTAATTGATTTATGTCATGCATTTTTCTCTATTCCATTGCATCCAGATAGCCAGCCATTATTTGCGTTCAGGTTCGGAGAGCGTATTTTGGCATGGTGCCGAATTCCTCAAGGGTACACAGAAAGCCCCTCGATCTTTAATCAGATTCTAAAGAAATCCTTGGAAGATTTAAAAATGCCAGAAAAGTCAGTGATGGTCAGGTATATTGATGACCTACTGGTGGCATCAAAAACGAAGGAAGCATGTGTCAATGATACAATTGCTTTGCTGAATCATTTAGCCAAAAGAGGACATAAAGTGTCCCCATCAAAATTGCAGTTTTGTCAACAAGAAGTCCAATATTTAGGGCATAAAATTGAGAAAGGAGTGCGAAAGGTAACGACTGAGAGAATAAAGATGATTCAAGGAATGAGAGCTCCAATGACGCATAGAGAGGTAAGAATGTTTCTGGGAATGGTTGGATATTGTCGACAATGGATAAGCGGTTTTTCATTGATCGCCAAACCGTTGCAAAAACTGACAAAGAAGGATGTTAAAGATCCTTTTGAAATGAATGATGAGGAAATGAAAGCATTCAGAGCTGAAAAAGAAATTGTGTGAAGCTCCAGCATTGGGAATGCCTGACTATGAGAAAGACTTTGAGTTGTATTGCAGTGAAAGAGATGGATGTGCATTTTCAGTCTTGGTACAGAGACATGGAACCATGAAAAGACCCATTGCATATTTTTCAGCTGTTTTAGACCCTGTAGCAAAAGCGTTGCCTGGATGTTTGAAAGCAGTTGCTGCTACTTGTGTGAGTCTGCAACAGAGTGAAGGCATAGTGATGGGATATCCACTGAGAGTATATGTTACCCATTCTGTGGAAATTCTCTTGACAAGAACGAAAACCCAATACATGACACATAGTCGGCTGACTAGGTATGAAAAAGTAATTTTGAGTGCAGATAATGTGACCATTGACAGATGTATGAATGTGAATCCTTCGACATCATTGCCAGATGAAGAGAGTGTGATTGAAATGGATGAAGTAGATCACGATTGTCTGAATGTGCTTGAATACTGTACAAAACCGAGACCAGATATACGAGATGAGCCCTTAAAGGAATCAGATTATATTCTGTTCGTGGATGGCTCATGTTTGAGAACAAATGATGGAGTTCTAAGTGCAGCGTATGCAGTTTGCACAGTAGCAACTGTAATGGAAGCATCTTGTCTGAAAGGGATACGGTCTGCCCAAGTCGCAGAACTAATAGCTCTGATTCAAGCCTGCAAGTTGGGAAGAAATGTACGGGTTACAATTGTGACAGATAGCCAATACGGTTTTGGAGTTGTGCACAACTTTGGTCAGATTTGGTCACAAAGAGGTTTCTTAACGTCTGCAGGAACGCCAATTAGAAATGGAGATTTTGTGAAAAAGTTGCTTGAGGCGATACAGCTGCCTAAACAGATTGCTGTTGTGAAGTGCAATGCACATAAAAATGGGGAAGACTACATAACTGTCGGCAATAAGTATGCTGATGAGATTGCACAGTACTGTGCAAAGAATGTGGTCTCTTTGAACCGGAACCGAGAAAGAGAGCATATTTCTTGTCCTTTGCTTTTTACTAACCCTGTTGAGACATGGGATGAGGTGAGACAGTTACAGGAAGCAGCAGATGATGAGGAAAAAGATACATGGATAAAAGCAGGATGTAGAAAACATGAGGAAAATGATGTTTGGGTTTACAGAGATGAAAGACCAGTTATGCCTGATAGCATGATTTCTGACATGGCACGGATGTACCATGGACAAGCCCATATTGGGAGAGATTCAATGATCAGACTTTTTAGACAAACATGGTATAATCCAAAATTCAGAGCCATAGCTGAGAGTCTTTGTCAAAGATGTCTTATTTGTCAACAGTTAAATCCAGGAAGGAAGACAGTAGTGAGTCTAGGAACAATAGGACGAGAAGGAGGTCCGTTCACTAGAATGCAAATGGATTTCATAGAAATGCCCCCGAGCAACAGACTAAGTTATGTCCTCGTAGTCGTCTGTTTGTTTTCCCGTTGGGTGGAAGCATACCCGACCAGAAGGAATGATGGAATCACGGTAGCAAAACTTATGCTGCGAGAATTCATTCCGAGGTATGGTTTTCCAGTCACGATTGAAACAGATAGAGGAACACATTTCCAAAACGAATTAATTCAACTGATTTGTGAAGCACTTAGTATTAAACAGAAACTGCATTGTGCATACAGACCAGAGGCTTCTGGAATAGTAGAGCAAGTGAATGGAACAATTAAGAACAGGTTAGGAAAAATGTGTCAAGCCACAGGACTCAAATGGCCAGATGCCTTGCCATTAGTTTTAATGACAATCAGAAGTATTCCGGAAAGGAAAACTGGACTCAGTCCCCATGAGATAATTATGGGACGAGCAATGAGACAAGCACATGTACCTGTCAACAAACTACTGACTATAACTGATGATCTGGTGCTGGATTATTGCAAAGGATTGGCTGATGTGGTGCGTTCTGTGTTTCATCAGGTTGGACCGGATGCTACTACTCTTGAAAGAAAACCAGCTCACGACTTGAATCCAGGAGATTGGGTCCGCATGAAAGTCCACAGGAGAAGAAACTGTTTGGTTCCTCGCTGGGACGAACCACGACAAGTGATACTGGTGACAACCACTGCAGTCAAATGTGCAGGAGTAAAACACTGGGTGCACGCCAGTCACACCATCAGAGTTCCAGAACCTGAAGATCGACATGTGAGTCGACATCTGGAAGTGTTGGATAACAGTTCAGCATCAGAAGCGGAAGAAGAAACGAACAGGGTGCCAGAATCTGAAGATCGACCTGTAAGTCGACATCTGGAAGACCCAACTACAAGTGCAACGACAGAAGAAGTGGAGGAAATAGCTGAAGTTCCAGAACTTGAAGATCGACATGTGAGTCGACATCTGGAAATATCAGACACCAGTTCAGAATCTGATACAGATCATTCAGATTGTGAGGAAAATCTGAAAAGAAATTGGAAATTTGAAAGCATAAGAGAAGAAACTGAGCACGAAGATAGTAACAGTGAGCAACCAAGTACAAGTTGTGGTAAAAATCCTTCGGAGATAATATTAATAGATGAAGAAGGGAGAGTTTCAAACAGAAAGTTAGAAAAATCGGAAGATCCCCGAGGAGCAATAGGGACAGATAGCCAAACAAAAGAACAGGGAAATTTAGAAGCAGATAGAGAGATTGACACAAATTCGGAAGAACCCCGAGGAGGGACAGAAATAGGTGAACGAAGGAAGATAAGAAAAGAACCACAAGTAGAGGAAGAAAATGAAATTATAAGATTCAAAATAAGAGACAATAAAGAGAAAACTGAAACAGAGTCTGAAGAAAGTGGAGAAGAAAGAAACCAAAAACTAGAGTCAAGAAAAAGAACTTGGAAAACAGAAAGAGAGGAAAAAGGAAGTGAGGCAAAAAGGCCAAGAAAAGGAGACAATTGGCCCAACGAAGTAAGAAAATTAAGATACAGGATCATAAGGTTAGATGGAAAAAGTGCTGAACAAGTGAATGAAATAACAAGTCAGAAAGAGCAAGAAAAACAAGGTGGAAAACACTTGCAGAAAACGAAAAGAGTAAAGAAGGTAAATCCGAAGTATAGATCGCCTGAATGGTTGTACCTTGCTTTAACTGATATCAAAGAAGAAAAGAACACTCACGAGAACCCAGAACAAAGAAACCTAATGGGTAAAGGTGAAGTGCTACAAACTTGAAGAACTTGAATGAATTTCTACCGGAGTTGACAAAATACTGGATTTGACAAAGAAAGAATTCTGAAAAGAATTAAAAGAAAGTACCGAACGAAGACAAAAACATTGGAGTGCAGAGTGGCTAAGAAGTCATTTCTGAGGTGTAGTGACACAATTTTCTTGTAAATAAATAAATAGGTTATAGAACAAAATGGAGGATACTAGAGATAGAAAATGTAGATGTGAGTTTTTAAGTAGATGGTGTAAGATGTGCTTCTTTTGTACAGGATTATTAATGACAGTATGGGTGGTTTTAGCAATCACTATTCCAATTAGTTTAGCTGTAGAAGAAACGTCTAATCACACAGAGAAAGAAAAAGGAGCTAACACTCAAGAAACAGTTATATTAAAAAGTAGTGCAGAATTACATAAAGACAAATCAATAACAGATTTTTCAAAGAATGTTTTTACTAAATTATTATATGAGTATGTAGAAACAATGGATGTAAGAGATTGCTATGTTTGTATGCAATTGCCTGCGTCTGTAGCAGAGGGTGTGACTTATCATCACCTTCCTTTGACGTATGGAATAACATGTAGTGTTTTAGCAAGTTTATTTTATAAAACAGGTAGATTAGAATATTATTACACTGACATAGATAAGATTTTTGCGAAAATTTCTGTAGTTCCCGAACTAAACAAAGTAAAAGAGGGAAAAACGTTTGGTGAATTTTTCATAGAAGAAAAGATTTTAACATTAGATAATATAGTTAAAAACAACCTTACCTGTGAGTTAAAGAAAGAAGAAAAGGTATTTTTAGAGATGGTTGAGGAAAGAAGAGCGAAATTTCAAAGAAAAGTGATAGAAGAGACAAAAACACCTCTTTGGGCGTTTGAGGAAGACAATCATGACAAGAAAAAGACAAATGCAGCTATGACTCTGCATTGGCCCCAACAGGGAAGGTTGTGCATTAGAAGAAATAGAACAAGATATGACAATTATTTTGTGGGTTCCAGTGATTGCCATGACAATTATCAAATTTTAGGCGGATGGGGATTCAAAGGGGGAAAAGATCCAATATTTCCAGGGATATATTATGTTTGCGGTAATAGGGCTTATTACAGGTTGCCGGACCATTGGTATGGGTCATGTTATTTAGGCCTGGTCTTTCCAAAGATTTTTCATATGGATAGAAAAGAAAACGGAACACACAAAATGATAAATACCTTTACACGTAGAAAAAGGGAAAGTTTTTCAGAAATAGTAGGTGATATTTTTGGTGCATTGATACCAGCAGTGGGAATATCTTTGAATGCATTTAAAATTCGGAAATTATCCACAGTGGTAGATCGTTTATCTACAGATACTGCTGGAGGGTTCTTGATGGTAAATACCGAGATGGTTGCCATGAGAGCTATGGTAATGCAAAATCGACTTGCCCTTGACATTCTTTTGGCAAAAGAGGGTGGAGTCTGTGGAATGCTGAAAGTCCAACATTGTTGCACTTACATTCCAGATAAAAGTGAAAATATACAAAAGTATATAAAGAATATTACAAATTTGCACAAAGAACTTGTTCCACTGGAGGTTGAAAGTGCATTTGGAATACTTGGTAAAGGGTTTTCTTCAGTAATAAATTGGTTTACTAGAATGAGTGGATTAATAATAGGGAAAGTTTTAATAATAGCAACCATGATAATCATAATAATTTTGGTGCTGAAGCTTGTAATTACATGTATAAAGAAAAGAAGAAGACAGAATAAAATAGAAAAAGAAAACTTGATAAACAAGGAGAGAGAGAGAGAGAGAAATGGGTGAAATAGAGCTAGAAGAGATAAAAGAGAACATGTACAAGAAGACCAAGAGACAAGTTGAAAGGGATACAGTTGTGTAAACTAACAAAAGTAAACGGATAAAAGAAATATGCTGTCTGAGAGAATTGTATAACTTGGGTTTTGTGGTGATATTAAAAATCACCAAAGGGGGAGTTGATGGAGCAGGATAAATGAAAAATTTTAACCTCCTAATAATTTACGTAAAATAATTAATAAACATGTTCGTTTAAGTAAATAACCAACAATGTATGTTACATGTGAAGGGTAAAGGTAACACGCTATTTTGTGTGCAAATTAATCTACTTTTAATTGTTGACGTGGCTAATATAAACGTAATATTTGCGTACTAATAGAATAATGAAATGCATGATTTGTGCTTTAAAAATAAAACGTGTAGTGGCAAAATAAAGCGATGGTAAGTAAGGGACGGCTTTATATGTTGCTTTTTGCTAGGTAATACCTAATTGGGGTACGTAGAATGATGGGAGGGAAACGAAAGGGTTTATATTCTTTATTTTTAACAATATTTTGTTTACCTTTATAAATAGTGCGCTTAGGCCTGTTGAGCAGCGATATAAAATGGCCGCCATGAGCTAGAGTACGCATGTGCGAGAAGCCGTGTGGAAAAGGAGAAAGGCCGTGAACAAGAATGATCACGTGTTCGTTCTGAGAGCCTAGGATGGAAGTATGGTCAAGGCTATCATGACCTTACGGAATAAATGTGTGCCAAGATGATCAGCAAGAAGCATGAGAAGTCAAAATGAATAAATGGACAAACGGAACTGTTGAACCTAAAAAGTATCAGAAAATGATACAAATTGGACTGATCGAAACTGATGAGTAATGTCATGAACTGTGGGAAACGATGCAAGCATGGATATTCCACAAAGAACTGGTTAAAACAAGGAAGTTTGATAAAAATGTATATGGACTCGAATGGACCAATGAGAGAGAATCACGCCATAAAGAGGCAACATTTTATTTAGTAAGCGAGAATTAGGGTATAAGAGGACCTACTCCTGGTGGGAGGGATTGATGATGATGAGCGAGCGTACTGTTAGGAGAAGGGAGAGCTGAGATTGCTGAGAGATGAGTTGCGGGTGCGGAGTTGCTGTTGCGGATGATCGAAGCTGCTGCTGCTATTTTTATTAAGTATAAGATGCTGCTTTTGGAGAACCTTTTTACTCCTGATAGATTTTTCATTTAGAGCTATTAGATTTTCCAAGACAGATAGATAGATCTTTTTGGAGTTCTTGCTGTGACAAACTTTATCTTCCATCTAATAGGTATGCATTGTAATTTCAATTTATTCTTATAATGATGAAAAATGTAATAATCTGAGTGATAAACTTAAAACTTATGCATTGTTTCTAAAACTTTATATAAACTTTATTATCTTTAAACAAATGACTCAGTGATTCTTTAGCTCAATAATTACGGTAAAATGTTAAAGAGTTTATTGTGATTGAGCTGGTCTTAATCACCATCAACTGATTCCTACTAGTTGGTCCATAGACCAATGAGCGGAATACCTTAAAAGCAATGAGAAATATTATGTCGTGTTAAAAAGAGGTATCCCGTCTCCTTCCAGCGAATCGTTTTACTGTTTTTTCTCCTAGGTTAAGGACGGAGGTAATCCAGGGAATAATTGAGTAAGTGAATGTATATGCGGTGTTATGGGCCCCACCGTCATATGGATATAGTTTGTGTGTTGGAGGGATAGTTGCACCTGGATGACCGAAGCATATAGGAGAAGAATTTTTATTGTTAGCGCTGGATCAATGTGCATTAGCATGTAAATGTTTTTACCCAATATACATATATTAATTGCTCCCAATACTCACATTGAATATCAGGATGTTTCGTAAACATTCTCAGCCCATTTATACATTTTTTCCCAAACCTTTTTGGAGTAAATATGTTTATTAAAATGGAGTGGAAAAGTTCTGACTTTATGGGACTTTGCCACCCCCCTCTTCACCCATAATCAAGGGACACCATTGTTCCCAGTACCACCACTAAAGTTACTCTGCCACAGTAGCATTCAAGGCCAAAAACACAAATCCTGATGCTGTGACTCAGGACGTGCAATTTCCGGCTCACTTTGTGCAGACCTCAACTGAGTTTAGATGAACCCAAAGTTTTTCGAATTTGTCCTACAATCTTTGCAGATACAACAGCTTCACAAAGGGTAATTTAGATGCTTTCACAATAGTACAAAAGTGAAAGACCTCTAACACACAAATTAATTGTACCGTCGTTTAGGCAAATCCATGCATCTGCAGATAATGCCAGCACCGGTGCTAGCATGTGTTCAGAGTGGGGGTGCTGGCCAGTAGTGTCAGTCCACTAAACGCACAGGGCTTTGAAAAGTTCTGATTTTATCGAAAAAGCTAATATGCCATAGAGCGTCGGTACGAGAGCGTTTAGAAAGGAGACCTGCAAAAGTGCCTTATGTGAAAACAGGGTATAACATGGGGCCCTGAGTTGGTAAATTATCCTTTACTGGCCTACAAAGAGAATGGATTCTGGTAAAATGAGTAAGGTACACTGCTATGAAAATCACTCCTATCATAATTAATGTGTGCCACTTTGCAATGCTCCTGAACATATTACTTCCAGATCCTACTCACAAGTTACTGGGCCTCAACAAATGGCTTTGAATAGTTTTAAATATCGTGCTGTGGAATATAGGTTTTGTCAAAGACAGCTTCTGTAAGTTTTATAGCAGTATGTACAACATTCCTTTCAATTTGCAACCTGAAAGCAATTTTAGAAAGAACACAAAAACTGTCATGTAATGTAAGATATTAATTAAGTAGTGGTTTTTAAAAGGTTTGGCCAAAAAACTTTGGTCATTCTGTCAAAGTAGACTCTGATAAAATGTTTACTATATGCAATGGTCTGCACTATAAGTGTACAATATACTTGTGGTTTTTTTATTGCTTGTTTTTTATAACACACATAATCACTTACATAGACATTAATGAGGATCACCAAGGGTATGCAGGTACTATGCACCCTAAGCTGTCCATTAGATACCGTTGGCACTGCTTTGATACCACTGGTCTCAGGTATAAGGTAGGCTTGGATTAGTAAAGAGAACTTGAAGAGCCTTGTTTACATTTTGTAGTTGACTCCTTTTCCTTCCTGGGGCCTTCAGCAATCAATAGGAAACTGTTGAAGGCCTAAGGATGGAACAATGGGTTAGGCTTGGTTTGTCACTAGGTGTATGAGCTTATTTCTACTACGCATTGCATTTTGATGATCAGCTTTGCTAAAGAAACCTACAACAACTCACTATGTTTCTCCATATGTCACTTACAGCTCCAATGCAGAACTAGTACACACTCACAACTCTGCTGCTGATAATACCCACTGGATAGATTTGGTGCTTCACCAAGATGAACCTTTGGAATTGTGGTGGGTCCACCTGCCTTGGGAATAGCATTTGAACCCTGCATGTTACTTACCAGCCTAGGGAGCCCTTCCATCTTCCCCACTTACCCTACAATACCAAATGTATTTGAGTTGGGATAAATGGATATTAATTACTGTGAGGTAGTAAGTACCATGTAATATTTATCATTTATAATAACACAGGTTGCTTGTGGTCACCTAATTTGTGAGACTGAGCTTGTTTAAGAGCACTTCCAGGAAGTGTTTGCTTTGCATTTTCTTAGCAAAAGATTAGTATGTAGGCACTAATTAGTCTGCACCTCCCAAAAGTGTGATGTTTGATATTCACACCAACCAAGACTTATAAAGATACCTTTTTTCAAAGTATATATATATATATATATATACACACACACATATATATATATAATTTGATCAACACCAACAGCATGTAGTGTACCACTTTATCAGTTTACTGGGGTCATCAAAGGACTGAGATTTCAGTAAACAGTGAGTGTCAGCATGGGTTTCGTTGTGACAGCCCGATATGTATTAAGGAGTATGAAGGAGGTAAATGGGACTTGCAGTGCACCATCCCATGTCCCATGCACTTTTTTCTACATCAACTGTGCAGGCTCAGTTACTGCTACACGTGTAATAAAAAAAAAACTACAATGTGGGAATAATAGATCACCACAAGCCACTATGTGCAGTCACTGCAAAATACAAGGTCACCATTTGGTATGCATATGACAACAGCCTTACAGGCCTTGGTATGCATCTTCCTCCAGGAAGCAGCACACCACTGTTATGAAACTGCACCCTAACGTGTGTAGCCACCTGCAGGCTGCTGCCTAACAATTTGATTCACATAGATGAACACTTCCCCCACAAGTATCTCTATGTAGCCACTTCCATGGTCCAGGTGTATCTTAGAATGTAGAAAAAGCACAGTGTGCAAACACCTCAAGGGTGCTAAATTGCCCTTCGGTGCACATGTGTAACCAAGGCTTTTGCCGGCTTCAGTGAACAGCAGGGATCTCAAACCTTTTCTGTAACAAGACAGAAAACCATCCTGAGCTACTAATATCAGTGACATAGTTGTGGCCACCCCATCCAAGATTGTGGGCAGTGATCACATCATTGCATTAGACAGGGTTACCAGCAGTACCCCCCACTCCCCGCATCAAGGTAACAATAGGCGTAATATAAACCTCTCCAACTCAAATAATAACTTTAAACACATTTTGAAAATTCATACATTTTTCTCCAAGCAACAGCTTATGAGTTCTGAAAGTACATACATTTTCATCTTGAGTATATTCCTTTTTATTTTGGCATACAAATAATTCAAACAAAGCAAAAGCCTCTATTGTAGTAGGCTGGGCTGAACACAGGAGAGCTACTTTCAAGGAACTGGAGAGCCACGGGTAGCTCATGTGCTACTCGTTGTAGACGCCTGGTGTACAGCCATTCCACATGCTCACTATTTTATGTACATATATGACTAGATCCTAACAAGCCTCTGGGAGCAGTCATCCTCATAGTGCAGATGAATGTAACATAAACCAGGACAAGGCTCTTTTCAGCTACTTTTACAATGCTAACTCATCCTACCGTGCATGTATGTTCTCCTTCCAATCATATGTGCTGTTACCTCCAGGGTGCATGCTCATTCATTTGCTGCACATTAGCAACCAGACTCACACACATCTACCCATACATCTCTGACTCTTGATCCAACACAGTTCCCAACATCCTGCTTGGCATTTCTAAACCACGGAAGGAGATCCATTTTGGTGGTGTGCCATCTATAAATATAATCAGTTATGGAGGCAGTGTGTATCTGGTCAGGAGTGGATTCCTAAACAGTGATTGATTAGCCATTAATGGTACAGAAGTGTTTGCTCAGCAAGGCCCCACAACTCCACAAAGAGAAAGTTGGTTGCAGTGAATGAGAAGCTCAGCATAACAAAATTCATTGGAAAATTGTAGAAGTTCTAAGATGACCAAGTAAAAAAATAATACAGCTACTGAGAGTGCAAATAATTGAAAATGGTACCAATAATACATGGAACTTGTCTATGAATGGATGCTGTGATTATATTAATTTTAACTGAAAAAGAGGAATAAATATATAGTGGTTTGAGCTGTGTGTGTACACACAAAGTACACCTCATTACTTTTGGATTCTGGATAGCTCAAAAGGTTAAATGTTCACACCTGAAACATGCTGCGAGTTAAAACCCCAGCAAGGGGAACTCAGACTTCCATCCTTCTGAAGCTTTGTACCATTCAACTGGATAATAGTCACATATGTTATTTGCAGTGCTTATCCACATTCCCAAACATTTTCATCATTTCCTTAAAATGTCTGTCAAATTCAGATTAACAAATTCTTTTCAACATCAAGAATTGGGATGCTCAATTCAAAGTGTTTTCTGATGATAGCTTCTGTATGTTTCGGTATTTGTAAAGCGCAAAATATTCACCCATAGGGGTCTCAAGGTGCTGGGGGCCGTCGGGGAGATTAAGTGAGCTACTGCCCAGAGTCACAGGGTGCTGAGCTGAGTGGCCGCCGGTGCCAGGGATAGAACCATGAGCCTCATGCTCTGGAGTCAGCTGCTCTGGCCGCTGCACCACACCTCTCCCTGGCGTGCAGGGCACTGTGGTCACAGTTTTCCTATGTAATGTGATTTCAATGTTGCCATTCAGTATATGTATTTGTGTATTGAAGAATGTTTACCGATCTCCACTATTAATTTTTAATTGTATTATTGTTCAATTTCTTATACTATATCTGACATTCTTTCTTTGTCCCATTCCACTTTATAAAAAGGTCATCATAAACCTCAGCTATGTTCCAATTTATTGTGAGTGTTCGACACTGCCTTCACTCCATGCTACCCTCTCCCACCAGTCCATTGTTAAATTTGCACAGCTGGTGGAGAGGGAGAGTCCCATGGCTGTTCACATTAATAAGGCTTGTCTGCCGAAACATATTTTTCTGAAGGTTGGGATCTTCAGGGTGGAAGAGGAAGTTGAAAGCAGAAGGTGCGCAGGATGGCATTAGTTACAAAGGCTTATAAAAAAGGGAAGTTCTGCTCCCTAATATGGACTCAAGGAACAAGTGTATGGATATATTGTACTCTCCCAAAGTGATACAGCCAAAGCTGAGGTGAGAGATCCCATCCACAACTTTCACTTTATAGCGTTATTGCCCCCATATTCTATATCAGTTGCAGTTTACAAACAGATTTACGCTGTAATCCTAGACATACTGCATTGCAGTAATCCAGACATGAAGAAACAAAAGCGCTAACAAAGGTAACTTTGTGCAGAACGATAAAATCAATTCTTGACTTATTCCCATTCAGCAGCAGTTGGTTGATGTTCTCCTACAAAACGTTCATGGGTTGACAAAGATTGAATAGAAGAGGCTTGTGCAACCCAACAGCAAAAAGACTAAGCTAAGAACATAAATAGAGGAAAGGTTACTTGATAAGTGTGTTCACTTCAAAGCTTTAAAGACAGTCTTCTACTGGGCCTTAGAGACTGAGCTGAGTGAGATGGTCCCATACAATGTGATGATCTATGCTGTTGTCTGCTGCGGTTAGGTCTAAAGGGACCAGGGCTATACACTGCTGTCATTCAAATATAACCTATGTTTGTTACTGGCATTACTACCAACCTCTCAGGGATGTCAAAATGCCATCTGACTTTCCATTCCAACCTGTATCTAGAAACTGTGCCACTCTCCCTACTGACTACACTATTTTGGTATGTAATTTGGACTTACCAAGCTACTGGCCTTCCTCTCCGCCCTTCCTCTTCGAACCCCCAGAGATCATCTGCAGAGTACCCCACGCTCTTCAACATCTACATGGCCCCCTCGATACCATCGTCAGAAAGCACAGACTCAGCATAGTATCCTACGTCGACGACACCCAGCTCATCCTTTCCCTCACCAAGGAACCCGACATTACCAGACACAGTTTCCAGGAAGGATGAAGGACGTCGCATCCTGGATGAGCAGCAGCTGCCTGAAGCTCAACTCGGAGAAAACGGAAGTCCTCGTCCTCGGATCCACCCCCTCTGCATGGGACAACACCTGGTGGCTCACCGCCCTCGACAACCCTCCCACACCCACGGACCAGGCCCGCAACCTCGGCATCATACTGGACTCCTCCCTCATCATGAACCGACAGGTCAACGCTGTATCTTCCACGTGCTTCAATACCCTCTGCATTCTCCGCAATACCTTCAAATGGATCCCCTCCCCGAATCCAAAAAAGACCGTCACCCACGCACTCATAATCAGCAGACTGGACTACGGGAACACCCTCTACGTTGGAATCAACAAATCTCTACTCCGCAAACTCCAGACCATCCAGAACACCACAGCCAGACTCGTCCTCGGCATTCCACGACAAGACCACATCACCCAGCACCTACGAGACCTCGACTGCCTCCCCGTCGAAAAGAGAGTGACCTTCAAGCTGCTCACTCACGCCTCCATATCCCTCTACAACACCGGACCCCAATACCTCAACGAAAGAATCTCCTTCTACGCACCCAAGAGAAACCTCTGCTCCGCCAATCTTGCCCTGGCCGAAATCCCACGCATCCACAGAGCCAGAACGGGAGTAAGAGCCTTCTCCTACATCGCAGCCAAGACCTGGAACGAACTCCCCATCAGCATCAGATGAACCCCCACAATGCAAGCATTCAGGAAGCGCCTCAAGACCTTGCTCTTCGGATGAGACGGAGCTGATCGATTCCTCCTTCCCCCAGCGCCTTGAGACCCTCACGGGTGAGTAGTGCGCTTCACATATCCCTGATTGATTGATTAATTGACTGGATAGTCATAAAAGTCATGGGCATGGCAACATAACGTAACATAGCATAGCATAGCATAGCATAACACAGCACAGCATAGAACAGCATACCCTAACATAACATAACATAAACATAGTCAAGACCATACTCTGGCAGGGATACCTGCTGTAGGTCATCCAGGAAAGAAGAAGAGGCCACCAAAGCTATGCCACGAGGATCCACCATTGGGCCTACTGACTGATGTCCAGTGACTCTCTTCTTTAGTATACTCATGGCCAGAGGGTTGAGGGTACCTCTATCCATCTCCCCAGCTATGACTTGTGGCTGAGAATGTTTGACAACCTGGGCTGGCCCTTATGTACCTCAGACGGAATAGGGTAAAGGGAATGTCTGCTTCACTATACTGGACATGCACTTTGCAGTGGTTGTGTCGTCACAGATCTGTGCAGGGTCATGAGTATATTACTGCTTCCTCAGCAGCTGGGACTGGAAAGAACGCCTCTTCTTTTTCCCCTGCAGGCTAGTGCACGGCGTCTATGAGGCAGGTTACAATTGCTCCAGACCTACTTGCACCTCTGTGGCTTCTCCTAAAATTGGAGAGCCTTGTGCAATGTCCCAATTTTGATTGTGGTTTTTTCTAATCCTTGACAGAGAGCAAGCAGAGCTCCCTGGCCCAACCCCAATCTAGCTGGGATACCCATGTCCTTCAGAAGGCCTACAGAGGATGTTGTAGGATATGCGACCCCACACAGCTTGCATGCTTTGTCATAAACATCTGGCTCCAGGCCCCCACCAGATGAGGTGGAGGAGTAATACAGATGAATGGACTATGGCCAACTGAGGGGATAACAGAGAGTAGTTTGGTAGCAAGAGGACTTACCCTCTTCACCCCAAAACTAGTTTAGGTAAAAGTCCCTTCTTATAAATCCTGAAGTGATCACTTTCCTTTCATCTCTTTCCTCTGCAGGTCACGAGACCAGATGCACCAATCAGACAGGATTAATCCTGAAATAGCATCTGATCAATTAGTTTGCAATGGGTGATGTAACAATTGACATGGCAATGGCAATAACTGCAGAAGCAGCTTCACTGGGATGAGATGCACCACAGTTAACAAAGGGCTTTAAAAATAGATCAAACAATGACAGAGGTTACAAACTGCAGTCACTGCCAGCCTACATCTCAAGCCTAATTACGAAAAGCTCAAAGTCTCTCCGAAAATCACACCAATGGCAACTTGTTCGCTAATTGCTTTTCCTTTAAGAAATATAAAATATTAATAATATGCCTTTGGGCTGATGCTACAGCAGCAGTCCTGCGATATTTTAAGATTAAAGGGAATTCACTGTCTTTCTCAATGCAGATTATGCCGTTTCAAAGAACATTTTCTTAATCAACAGGAGTCTTTGTTTACAGTTTGTCTTCTTGAAAAGGGCATGAAAGTGGGTGGACTCAAAGTCCAGAGGGAGAATTTGTATTACAGATTTGTAGTATCAATGATATGCCTGTCACGAATTTGAATGTAAAACTGTTTTAGTGGGGCTCCGATTCCATGTGTGAAAGAAATAGAGACTTTGTGAATTGAGGGTCAAACAAGCAATGCAAGGGGCAAAAGTGAGGCTTGGGCACAGAGTGCAATATACCTTGATATCCTATGATGACAGAATGCATCTAAAGTGATCCTATGATGATGTAATGGATCTAAAGTGATCCGGGCCAGAAGTTCTCTCACTGTGGTTGAGTTCTTCTCTGCTGTTATTCTGCCTGAATTGCCACTGCCCTGTATTCTTACCCAACATAACAGAACTTATATGCAAATGTTAGTAATCAGACAACCTTGACAATGTTAGCCAAATCTATTATTTCTGGCATCTGTATTGCTGCAATGAAGAATTAGAAACTTTATTGCATGATTTGTTAAAACCCTTGCAACGCTCGACAAACATTAAAAATCATTATAATATATAAAATTGATTGTTGCAATGGCTGACGTGTCTTTTGCAGATTTTTTTGGATCATTGTTCACCGTATACTCACAGTGAGAAACTGGGTTGTTGGATGACTGGGGTGTGAGCCCTGGTCAAGCCATAGCCACAATCCCTTGCAGGGTGAACCACAAAAAGTCATTAAATTAACCTGTGCTTAACCCTGGGTAGCTTGGCATAAAAAGAAGACAGACTTAACTTAGAGGCAATGTGTAAAGTACTTATGCAGCACACAAACAGTAATAAAGTAAAAACACAACACAGGAAAAATCCCAAACCAATTTAGAAAAATAGAGTACATTTAAATAAATTATTTGACACCAAAATGACAAAAATCCCAAACTGGATTTATGAATTTTTAAAGTTTAGGGTTCAGATCAAAGAGCCAATGCGCAAGACCGGGTCAAAGTCGAAAGTTAATGCCGACCGCGATGGAGTTCGGTTTGGATACATGAAGTGGATTGGGCCGGGTCAGCGCTTACCTTCGGACTCAGAAAAATTTCTGAAGACAAATGTCTGAGAAAGTAAAGTTTAGCGGGTTAAGGATGCAGGAAGTGTCCAAGGAGGGAGTGTCATCGTCGGATGGCCTTGGGTCGAAGCCGTGGTGAAGTTTTCTACATTCGGACTTAGTCACCGAAATAGAAGTTGAAAAACTCCAGCAGGATGCAGCAGAATGTTGTAGCCAAAGAAAGTTCCCTGAGGTCAGATACACCTTTGGCAAAGGACCGCTGAAACATATTTGCTGCTGTTGAAAAATGAATATCTGAAAAGCTTCAGCACTCCGTCCATCATCTCCTTGTGTTTGCTTTGTTCGCCCTAAGTTGGCAGGGTATGCCCAGACGTGGGTCCCTTGCTCACTTTGCCACTGGATTCAAGTTAGCCTGGCTGATGAGGGGTGTTACCCCGAAACTGGTCCCAGGATGCTTGTTTCCAGTCCAAGGATGACATGGCTTGGCAGTTCGGGATGGACTGTTCCCATTAGGCACAGGGTCAAGACTGATTTGCATATAGCTATGTCTGAACTGGGGTGGCGAAGTGAGCTAAAGAATGATGATGGATTTAACCCAGATCTGTGACTGGGGGTGAGTGCCTGAAAAGCTTCAGTACTCCGTCCATCATCTCCTTGTGTTTGCTTTGTGCGCCCTAAGTTGGCAGGGTATGCCCAGACGTGGGTCCCTTGCTCACTTTGCCACTGGATTCAAGCTAGCCTGGCTGATGAGGGTGTTAGCCCAAAACCGGTCCCAGGATGCTTGTTTCCGGTCCAGGGAAGTCATGGCTTGGCAGTTCGGGCTGGACTGTTCCCATGAGGCACAGGGTCAAGACTGATTTGCATATAGCTATGTCTGAACTGGGGTGGCGAAGTGAGCTAAAGAATGATGATGGATTCAACCCAAATCTTTGACTGGGGGTGAGTGTCTGAAAAGCTTCAGCACTCCGTCCATCATCTCCTTGTGTTTGCTTTGTTCGCCCTAAGTTGGCAGGGTATGCCCAGGCGTGGGTCCCTTGCTCACTTTGCCACTGGATTCAAGCTAGCCTGGCTGATGAGGGGTGTTACCCCGAAACCGGTCCAAGGATGCTTGTTTCTGGTCCAGGGAAGACATGGCTTGGCAGTTCGGGCTGGACTGTTCCCATGAGGCACAGGGTCAAGACTGATTTGCATATAGCTATGTCTGAACTGGGGTGGCAAATTGAGCTAAAGAATGATGATGGATTCAACCCAGATCTTTGATTGGGGGTGAGTGTCTGAAAAGCTTCAGCACTCCGTCCATCATCTCCTTGTGTTTGCTTTGTTCGCCCTAAGTTGGCAGGGTATGCCCAGACGTGGGACCCTTGCTCACTTTGCCACTGGATTCAAGCTAGCCTGGCTGATGAGGGGTGTTACCCCGAAACCGGTCCAAGGATGCTTGTTTCCAGTCCAGGGAAGACATGGCTTGGCAGTTCGGGCTGGACTGTTCCCATGAGGCACAGGGTCAAGACTGATTTGCATATAGCTATGTCTGAACTGGGGTGGCGAAGTGAGCTAAAGAATTATGATGGAGTCATCCCAGATCTGTGACTGGGGGTGAGTGTCTGAAAAGCTTCAGCACTTTGTCCATCATCTCCTTGTGTTTGCTTTGTTCGCCCTAAGTTGGCAGGGTATGCCCAGACATGGGTCCCTTGCTCTCCATGGCATGGTGAGCAAACAAACGATGGATTTAGGCCCAGATCTCTGTACTAGGGTGAATGTATGACATTGTTCTGCATTCTGTCCATCAATTGTTCTTTTTGCATTTGTCACCCCGAGTGGGACAGGTATGCCCAGACGTGGGTCCCGTGCTCTCCATGCCACTGGAGTCAAGCTATCCTGGCTGATGAGGGGTGAAACCCCGAAACCGGTCCTAGGATGCTTGTTTCCAGTCCAGGGACGACCTGGCCTGGCAGTTCGGGCTGGACTGTTCCCATGAGGCACAGGGTCAAGACTGATTTGCATATGGCTGGGCTCAAACTGGAATGGCATGGTGAGCAAAAAAACGATGGATTTAGGCCCAGATCTCTGTACTGGGGTGAATGTATGACATTGTTCTGCATTCTGTCTATCAATTGTTCTTTTTGCATTTGTCACTCCGAGTGGGACGGGTATGCCTAGACGTGGTTCCCGTGCTCTCCATGCCACTGGAGTCAAGCTATCCTGGCTGATGGGGGGTGAAACCCCGAAACCGGTCCTGGGATGCTTGTTTCCAGTCCAGGGAGGACCTGGCCTGGCAGTTCGGGCTGGACTGTTCCCATGAGGCACAGGGTCAAGACTGATTTGCATATGGCTGGGCTCAAACTTGAATGGCATGGGGAGCAAAAAAACGATGGATTTAGGCCCAGATCTCTGTACTGGGGTGAATGTATGACATTGTTCTGCATTCTGTCCATCAATTGTTTTTGCATCTGTCACCCCGAGTGGGACGGGTATGCCCAGGGGTGGGTCTCGTGCTCTCCATGCCACTGGAGTCAGGCTATCCTAGCTGATGAGGGTTGAAAGCCTGAAACCGGTCCTAGGATGCTTGTTTCCAGTCCAGGGAGGACCTGGCCTGGCAGTTCAGGCTGGACTGTTCCCATGAGGCACAGGGTCAAGACTGATCTGCATATGGCTGGGCTCAAACTGGAATGGCATGGTGAGCAAACAAAATGATGGATTTAGGCCCAGATCTCTGCATTCTGTCCATCAATTGTTCTTTTGGCACTTTCTAAAGGTGGGATTTTCAAAACTGCAATGAAAAATTTGACTTTACCATTAAAGAGGGTTTATCATTAAATTTTCATAGGTACCAAACATGATATATCTACCTCCTGTCAATTAGGAATTCCAGCTTATTAAATGTAATATGGAATCCCCAATGTTATCCTATGGGAGGGGTAGGCCTCACGAATGTGAAAAAATGAATGTAGGTGTTTTTCACTTCCAGGACATGTAAAAATTAAAAGTACATGTCCAACCTTTTAATTGCACAGCACTCTGCCCTATGGGCTACCTACGGCCTACCTTAGGGGTGGTTTATATGTAATAAAAGGGCAGTTTAAGTCTTGGCAAGGGAGTTTAAATGCCAAGTCAACATGGCAGTGTGACGCTGCATTCAGGCTGCAATGGCAGGCCGGGGACATGTTTTGGAGGGCTACATAAGTGGGTGGCATAATAAGTGCTGCAGACCCACTGGTAGTGATGCAGCGCGTACAATAAAAACTATTCTCCTCCTAGGTCACTTATAGGTCAACCAGGGGCAAACTATATTTTCTCACATCCACATGACGATGGGGCCCATAAACATCGCCTAACATACACGCACACACCTGGATTTCCTTTACACCTTTACGAAATTCTGTATTCTTAGGAGAAGCATGAGAACTAAATGGAAAACACCATTTATGTACCGCTGGAAGGAGCCGGGATATCTTATTACCTTAACTTATCGCTTTCTTTTAGTTATTTCTTAAGATATTCCTGCTCATTGTTTGTCGATGAATCATTCATGTAAAAAATTAGTTCATAGTGATTAAGACCAGCTGAATCACAATAACCAATTACTGATGTCACAATCATTTAGGAAAATAACCACTGAGTCTTTTTGGTTTAAAGAATCTTAAATTTTATATAATTTTAAAAGCATGAGAAAGAATTTAAACTTTATTCAATTATTCATTCATAAATTCAAATATTTATTAAGCATAATCAATTTATTCCAGAAAGGAAATTTTTGTCATGAAGCCAAAACCCTAATTACCTGCCTACCTTCCTAATTTAGCCTAATGATTTCTAACCTAAGTTTAAGAATTAGAAATAACCTGATTCTCATACTCAACTGGAAAATTAAGACAGCAACAGCAACTTCAGCTCGTCAGCATCAGCTACCTGCAACCCGTCTCATCTAACAGTCTTTCAGCATCTCCCGCTCAGTAAGGGATCGATCAGGACCACCCAGCACTGGAAGCCACCAACACCAACACGACTCTCCAACTCCGCTCCTGACTGTGACTGCGACTGACCCCCTCCCACTAAGAGTAGGCCCTCTTATACCCTAATTCTAACTTTGCTAACTAATTGTTGCAACATTAATAACACGCTTATCTTTCATTTGTCCATGCATGTCATCTTATTCATTCTTTTAATCAAGTTCTCTTGGATCCAATGGTCCTTGGATCATTTCCTTTCCCACACGTTCAAGACATGTTTCCATCCGCTTCGATCAGTACATTTGTAACTTCTTTCGATACATTCGAGAACTCCGCAGTCATTGTCCTTTCTCTTAAACTGGTTTCCCACGGGTCTTCTGCTGATCACCATGGCACACTATCAGTTCAATTAGGTCACATCAGCCTTGACCATTTCTCGCATCCTAGCCTCTCAGCAACATCACGAGGTTAGTTTTTCTCCGACTTCATCCCGTGTCACATGTCCCCCTTGCGCCTGCACACATCTTCCCACTGGCAGCCATTTTATATCGCCACTCGATTATACTTTAGAAGCACTAATTTGAAGTAAACAAAACATAATTAAAATAGAGAAAAATAGCCTGTTCGTTTCCCTCCCGTCATCTACGTACCCCAATTAGTTATTACCTAGCAGAAAGCAACATTTAAACTGTTCCTTACTTACCATCACTATTGTTTTTGCAACGACACGTTTTATTTCTATGAAGCACAAAAACATGCATTTATTTTAAATTAGTACGCATTTATTTTTACGTTATAATTAGACACACGGACATCCATTAATAGATTATTTAGCACACACATTTGCATGATACCTTCCCACACATACAGTGTTGATTAATACATTTAAACGAACATTTTATTAATTATTTATCAAATTTGTTAGGGGTTAAAAAAATTTATTTTCCCTGCTCCATCAACTCCCCCCTTTGGTGATTTTTAAATCACCACATAAAACCCAAGTTATACTTCTTTTCAGGCAGCATGTCTTTTATCCTTTGCTTTCTGTTATTTACACATCTGTTTCTTCTTCATCTTGTCTTTTTTCTCCTTATACATGTTTTCTTTCATTTTCTCCAACTCAATTTCACCCATTTCTCTCTCTCTTTCTTTCATTATTCTGTTATTTCTTTTTATCTTATTTTGTCTTACTTTTCTTTTTATACACGTTATTACTATTTTCAACACCATGGCTAACAATATTACTACAGTTGCTATTATTATAACTTTCCCTATCATTAGTCTACTCATTCTGGTCAACCAATTTGCTACCAAAGAAAACCCTCTACCAAGTTTTCCCAAAACATTTTCAACCTCCAGTGGAACTAGTTCTTTGTGCAAATTTGTAATATTTGTAATATACTTCTGTATATTTTCACTTTTATCAGGAATGTAAGTACAACAATGTTGGACTTTCAACATTCCACAGACTCCACCCTCTTTTGCCAAAAGAATATCAAGGGCAAGCCGATTTTGCATCACCATAGCTCTCATGGCAACCATTTCGGTATTTACCATTAAGAACCCTCCCGCAGTATCTGTAGACAAACGATCTACTACTGTGGATAACTTCCGAATTTTAAATGCATTCAAAGATATTCCCACTGCTGGTATTAATGCTCCAAAAATATCACCTACAATTTCTGAAAAACTTTCCCTCTTTCTACGTGTAAAGCTATTAATCATCTTGTATGTTCCCTTTTCTTCTCTGTCCATGTGAAAGATTTTTGGAAAGACCAGGCCTACATAGCAAGTTCCATACCAATGGTCCGGTAACCTGTAATAAGCTCTATTCCCACAAATATAATAGATACCTGGAAATATTGGATCTTTTCCACCTTTGAATCCCCAACCTCCCAGATTTTGATAATTGTCATGGCAGATACTGGAACCTACAAAGTAATTGTCATAGACTGTCTTATTTCTCCTAATACACAACTTTCCTGTTTGCAGCCAATCTAATGTCATTGCTGCATTTATCTTTTTCCCTTCATGATTTCCTTCCTCAAACGTCCATAGATGTTTTCCTTCCTCTTTTATTGCTTCTTTTTGAAATTTCATTCTTCTTTCTTCAACCATTTCTAAAAATACTTTTTCTTCTTTCTTTAACTCACAGGTAAGGTTGTTACTAACTATTTCTTCTAACGTTAATTTTCTATGTTCTAAAAAGAATTCTCCTAAAACTTTTGCTGGTTTTACTTTGTTAAGTTCTGGTACTACTGGAATGTTTGCAAAAATCTTATCTATGTCAGTATAATAAGATTCTAATCTACCTGTTTTATAAAATAAACTTGCTATTACACTACATGTTATTCCATAAGTTAGAGGTAGGTGATGATAAGTCACACCTTCTGACACTGATGCAGGCAACTGCATACAAACATAACAATCTCTCACATCCATTGTCTCTACATATTCGTACAACAATTTTGTAAAAACATTTTTAGAAAAGTCTGTTACTGACTTATCCTTATGTAACTCTGCACTACTTCTTAGGATAACTGGTTCTTTAATATTAGTTTCTTTTTCTGGTTTAGTATCATTCTTTGCTTCTATTACAGCTAAACTAATAGGAATTGTGATTGCTAAAACTATCCATATGGTCATTAATAACCCTGTACAAAAGCAGCACATTTTGCACCATCTTTTTATAAACTCACATTTATCTCTTCTATCCCTAGTATTTTCCATTTTTCTTTTTCTATTTGTTAAGTTTCAGAAAATTGTGTCACTACACCTCAGAAATGACTTAGATGCCACTCTGCTTTCAAAAAGTCTTTGCTTGGTACTTTCTTTTAATTCTCTCCAGAATTCTTTCGTTGTCACATCCGGTGATTTGTCACATCCAGTAAAATTGTCATGTCCGGCAGAAGCACTATAAGTCTTCACTTTAAGTTTGTTGCATCTCACCTTTTCCCATTCGACTTCTTAGTCTCTGGTTCTCGTGAGTGTTTTCTTCTTCTTTGTAATCTGTCAGTGCAATATACAGCCACTCAGGTGACTTATACTATGCATTCACTTTCTTTGTTCTTTTGGACTTTTGTAATCTTTTTCCACTGGGTTTTTCTTGTCCCTTTTGACTTGTTATTTCATTCACTTGTTCAGCACTTTCGTCTCCTGCTCTTATTATTCTATATCTCAATTTTCTTATATAGCTGTTGGGCCAATTATCTCCTTTTCTTGGCCTTTTGGCTTCACCTTCTTTTTCTTCTCTTTCTGACTTCCAATTTCTTTTTCTTGATTCAGTTTTTGCCTTTTCCTCTTCTCCACTTTCTTCAGTTTCTGTTTCAACTGTTTCACTATTGTCTCTTATTTTGAAACTTATGATCTCGTCATCTCCTACTGGTGGATCTGTCTTCTCCTTCTTGTTTTCCCTTATTACTGTCCCTCCTCGGTGTTCTTCCGATTTGGTGTTTTCCTCCCTTTCTGCTTCTAAATTTCCCTGTTCTTCTGTTTCTCTATCTGTCCCTATTGCTCCTCGGGGTTCTTCTCGATTTTCTAACTTTTTGTGTACTTCTTTCCCTACTTCATCTATTAATATTATTTCTGAAGGATTTCCACCATAACTTGTACTTGGTTGTTCATCTAGCTCAATTTCTTGCTCAGTTTCTTCTCTAATTGGTTTATAACCCCAAGCTCTCCTTCGGAATTCTTCACAGTTTGCAACTGAATCATCAGATTCTGAATTTGTGTCAGATGTTTCCAGATGTCGACTTACAGGTCGATCTTCAAGTTCTGGAATTTCTGAATTTCTTTCTTCTTCTTCTTCTTCTTCTTCTCTAGAGGTGTTTGCCGTTGGGGTTTCCAGATGTCGACTTTCAGGTCGATCTTCAAGTTCTGGCACCCTTTCTCTTATCCTTGTTGTCCCAGCTGTTAAACTTTTATCCCACACTTCCAGACGTCGACTCACATGTCGATCAGTAGGTTCTTGAACTCTGATTGTGTGGCTGGCATGGACCCAGTTCTTCACTCCTGCACACTTGACTGCAGTCGTTGTTACTAGGATTACCTGTCGTGGTTCGTCCAGCGAGAACTAGACAGTTTCTTCTCCTGTGGATTTTTATACGGACCCAGTCTCCTGGATTCAAGTCGTGGGCTGGTTTTCTTTCAAGAGTGGTCGCATCCGGTCCAACCTGATGAAACACAGAACGCACCACATCAGCCAGTCCCTTGCAATAATCCAGTACTAGATCATCAGTTATAGTTAATAACTTGTTGACAGGTACGTGTGCTTGTCTCATTGCTCGTCCCATGATCATCTCATGAGGACTGAGTCCAGTTTTCTTTTCAGGGATGCTTCTGATGGTCATCAGAACAAGAGGCAGTGCATCTGGCCATTTGAGTCCTGTAGCTTGACACATTTTTCCTAATCTGTTTTTAATTGTTCCATTAATCTGCTCCACTACCCCAGAAGCCTCTGGTCTGTAAGCACAATGTAGTTTTTGTTTAATACTCAATGCTTCACAAATCAATTGGATCAACTCATTTTGAAAATGTGTTCCTCTATCTGTCTCAACCGTGACTGGAAAACCATACCTTGGAATGAACTCTCGCAGCATACGTTTTGCCACTGTTGTTCCATCATTCCTTCTTGTGGGGTATGCCTCCACCCAACGAGAGAACAAACAGACGACCACTAGAACATATCTTAGTCTGTTACTAGGGGGCATCTCTATAAAGTCCAACTGCATTCTAGTGAATGGGCCTCCTTCTCGTCCTATTGTTCCTAGACTCACTACTGTTTTTCTTCCTGGGTTAAACTGCTGACAAATAAGACATCTTTGACAAAGACTTTCAGCAATGGCTCTGAATTTTGGGTTATACCAGGTTTGTCTAAAAAGTCTGATCATTGCATCTCTCCCAATATGAGCTTGTCCATGGTACATCCGTGCCATGTCTGCAATCATGCTATCAGGCATAACTGGTCTTTCGTCTCTGTATACCCACACACCATTATTTTCCTGTCTTCTACATCCTGCTTTTATCCAGTAATCTTTTTCCTCATCACTTGAAGTTTCTTGTAACTGTCTTACTTCATCCCATGTCTCGACAGTATTAGTAAAAAGCAAAGGACAAGAGACATGCTCTCTTTCTCTATTTTTGTTCATGGACACCATGTTCTCTGCACAATATTTGGCTATCTCATCGGCATAATTATTGCCGACGGCTATGTAATCTTCGTTTTTCTTATGCGCCTTGCACTTCACTACAGCAATTTGTTTAGGTAACTGTATCGCCTCAAGCAGCTTTTTAACAAAATCTCCATTTCTGATAGGTGTTCCTGCAGACGTCAAGAAACCTCTTTGTGACCAAATCTGACCAAAGTCATGTACGATGCCGAAACCATATTGGCTATCGGTCACAATCGTGACTCGTACATTCCTTCCTAATTTACATGCTTGAATCAAAGCAATCAGTTCCGCAACTTGTGCAGACCTTATTCCTTTCAGACAAGACGCTTCCATCACAGTTGCCACTGTGCACACTGCGTAAGCTGCGCTTAAAACTCCTTCTTTTGTTCTCAAGCATGAGCCATCCACAAACATGACATAATCAGATTCCTTTAACGGTTCATCTTTTATGTCAGCTCTTGGTTTCGTGCAATATTCCAGCACGTTCAGACAATCATGATCTACTTCGTCCTGTTCAATTATATTCTCCTCATCTGGCAATGATGTTGAAGGATCCACATTCATGCATCTATCTATGGTCACATTTTCAGCACTCAAGATGACTTTTTCGTACTTAGTCAGCCGACTATGTGTCATGTACTGTGTTTTTGTTCTTGTCAAAAGAATTTCTACTGAATGGGGAACATATACTCTCAGTGGATACCCCATCACTATACCTTCACTTTGTTCCAGACTTACACAAGTAGCAGCAACTGCTTTCAGACATCCAGGCAATGCTTTTGCTATAGGATCTAAAACAGCTGAAAAATAAGCAATTGGTCTTTTCGTTGTTCCATGTTTTTGTACCAGTACTGAAAACGCACATCCATCTCTTTCACTGCAGTACAACTCAAAATCCTTCTCATAATCAGGCATGCCTAATGCAGGTGCCTCACACAGTTTCTTTTTCAATTCTTTGAAAGATTTCATTTCTTCTTTGTTTAACTCAAAATGGTCTTTTACATCTTTCTTGGTCAACTTTTGTAATGGTTTTGCAATCAAAGAGAAACCACTTATCCATTGTCGGCAATATCCAACCATTCCCAAAAACATTCTTACCTCTCTTTGAGTCATTGGTGCTCTCATTCCTTGAATCATTCTTACTCTTTCTGTCGCTATCTTTCGCACTCCTTTCTCAATTTTATGCCCTAAATACTGGACTTCTTTCTGACAAAACTGTAATTTTGAAGGAGACACTTTATGTCCTCTTTTCTCTAGATGGTTCAGTAAAGCAATTGTATCACTTACACATGCTTCTTTGGTTTTCGATGCCACCAACAGGTCATCGATATACTGCACCATCACTGACTTTTCTGGCATTTTCAAATCTTCCAGAGATTTCTTTAGAATCTGATTAAAGATTGAGGGGCTTTCTGTATACCCCTGAGGAATTCGGCACCATGCCAAAATACGCTCTCCAAACCGGAACGCAAATAATGGCTGGCTATCTGGATGCAAAGGAATAGAGAAAAATGCGTGACACAAATCTATCACAGTGTACCACTCAGCTTCATGTGGAATTTGATATAGAATTACTGCAGGGTTTGGCACTATTGGACAACAGGGCACAACTATTTTGTTGATCTTTCTCAAATCCTGTACTATTCTATATGTTCCATTTGGCTTTTTCAGTCCCATAATAGGTGAATTACATGGACTGCTCATTATTTCTTTTAGAATTCCCTGTTCAATCATTTTATTTATCACAGGAGTTATTCCTTCAATTATTTCTGGAGTTAATTTGTACTGTGGCGTATTCGGGTAAGTTGTCCCTTCTTTTACTGTTACTTTTACGGGATCAACTTCTTTCATTAATCCAATGTCTTCTCCTGTAAAATCCCACACACTTTCTTTTACTGCACCTTTTAATTCTTCTGGAAGTTTTTCTGCATCAAATGCAGGAAACAAACCATTCGTTTCAGGTTCCTGATTCATCAAAGTTACTTTATACAAGACATCTTCATCTGAAGTCTGAAATCCAATTCCATCTGGCGTACAATAAATTGTGCAATTCATCTTGCACAAGAGGTCACGACCCAAAAGATTTACAGGACTACAATCGCACACTACAAATTTATGCATTTTGCTAAAAGAACCAATTTTTACTTCCACCAATTCAGTAAGTGGGGTTTTAATCTGCTGATTGGCTACTCCTACTACTTGGATGTATTCACCTGAGAGAGGAAGGTTTGGAATTTCCACTGATCTAACAGTAGAACGGGTAGCTCCAGTATCGACAAGGAATGTTACATTTGCACCATTCACTTCTCCATCCACAAAGGGACCAGACTGATCTACCTCTAGAGTTGCGCCAAGCACGCACTCTTTCCCCTCTCCTGGGCACCGTCAGAATCTTTCATCCGGGTCATCCTCACTCTGACGCAACCAATACTGAGAAATGTTAGCTGCTCGCGGCAACTGTGTTACCTGCTCTCCTCCGTAGAATCCTGTTTCTGTACTGTATCTTTGCTGGTTAACAGTGTTGGGAAGTGGTGGTTGCGGCACCTGACTTTGTTGAACAACTACCTCATTCTGCACCTGTGGAGTTAATGATTGATTTTCCGGATTAGGTTTAGGTGGGAACTTACACTCGTTTCTCCAATGCCCTAATTTTCCGCAATTATGACATGGCCATTTCTTCTTTGCCTCTTCTAGACTCACTTGACCCTTTCCTTTACCTATGTTAGGTCGCATTTTATTCTGTCCTGTTTCATTTCCATTATTATTGTCCAATTGAGCTTCTTGTTTTTCTGCCACCTTCACCTGTGCCCACATTGCCTTCTCTTTCAACTTACGCTGTTGACTCTCTATTTCATCACTACAATACTTAGCATACCTCAGCACCTCATCTACACTTCCATTCTGCCAGTTTATCATGTGTTGCTTAATCATATCACTTATTTCTTGTTTCAGGCCAAACACAAATCGGTATACAAAATGACTCATGTCTTTTTCACTCAATTCCTCATAACCACTATACTGCTTGAAACCCAATAACAATCGCTCATAATATGCATGTACAGACTCCTTACTTTCCTGTGTAGTTCTATCGATTTTTACCCAATCTGTCTCTTTAGGAGGAATCTTATTCTTCAAAAAGGTAATCACCTTATCGTACTTCTTCATCACATCAGGACCTGGAGCTCCTGTCTTAGGATCTCTTGGATATTCTGTAGTTGGCCAGTCAACTGTAATCTTACATTCTGACCACAAATCTGTTGGTACCACTATGTCAAATAATCCATCTAAATCTATCCACAACACCTTTGAGACTTTTACAAACCTCTCTACTTGTCGGTACCACTCAACTGGCTTCTCTCTTAGCTTTGGAAAGTCATTGGTAAATGACAGTATGTCCTGCCTAGTCCAGGGAACATGCACGTAACTACCACCTGGAGTTTCTCTCATGGGGTATTCTTTGGCAACAGATTCTTTTTCAGTTATCATAAAAGCCAATGAACCTTTGTCTGTAGTTTTCTCATTCTTCTTTGTCCATCTAACCTTCCATCTGTCCACATCACCTCATTTTCTCAACAACACAATTAACTCCTTTATCTGTGTCAGCCTTCCTGCCGTGTTCAAATTTTCAATATCCTTTTCACAAAAGTCTACTCTATATGGTTTCTGCAACGTTTTCACTTTTGCAAAGTCTATTCCAATCTCACTGGCTACTTCTTCTAGTTTGTCATGTAAATTATTTGCCCTCCATGTAATACTTTTGCACAGAAACATTATTTCATCATCCTGGTAATTTTTTATCTTTTCGGTACCAATTGTTCCTAGAATTAATTCTTCCATGTCGATTTTTAATCTAATTACATCTAATGGTTTTTCTTCTGGTTCTTTTATTTTAAATGCCTTCATCCACTCATTTAACTCATCAGGAGTCGGACCTATGGGTGTATTATTTAGTTCTATCCAATTACCACTCTTTTCAGGGGTTTCTGTTGCAGATTCTGTTACCATATGCATTTTCCTACCATTGCACTCATTCACCGTCAAATTTGTAGGTGGACTTGGTCTGTAAGTACTAGCCAAATTACTTGTACTTGCACTTTGTTCCATCCTTTCTTTTTCTCTCTGAAATTGTGAACTCATGGGAATTACCAAAGATCGTTCATCAATTTTCTGATTCTCAAAAACGGGTATTACTGGACCTATTGTTACAGGCACAGTAACTGCTTCCATATTTTTCGTTAATTCTCTAATCTTCTCAGTTAGTTCTTTTGTTGTCCTTGCTAATTCGCTTGCATTGTCGCTTTCTATTCCTTCATTTTGAGAAGTTCTCATTTGTTCTTGTGACCTATTTATTTCAATTCTCTTTTCCGGACTTTTATTTCGCATAGTCTTTATTAGCGGCGCATTTGGTGTCACCACTGTAGAACTCTGCTGATACGGAGGTGGATTTCTATTTAAAATATCTTCCAGCAACTCGTCATCCATTTCGCTCTCATGCATATATTTTTCCCTCTCTATATGTTTCTTTTTCTCAGTCCGCTTTTTCTTAGTCCCTTCCTCAACTGTAAAAGCTGGAAACAAACCTCCTGTCATGTTAGCACATCTCCATCGTTTTATTCTGTCCTCATGATTTACTCCCCACAATCTTCCAGGCATAAACTCATGATCTCTTATTCCTCTGAATCTCTCTCGTTCATACATCTCATCTTCCCATTCCGTCAAAGCCTCAAACTGTGTTGGTCTAGGTCTAGGTTCCAAATTACACATTTTTTCTCGCAAATTTCGCAAAACCGCCACACTAAATGAACCATTCTCAGGGAAAGCTAAAGCACCATCATTCTTCGTATATTTTGCCCAGTTTTCCAACCATATGCACGTATGATATCCATATTTCAGCATCATATGTGAAGCTGCTGATTTCGGCGGAGGAATTACTTGTCCCTCTCTAGTCACAACCTTTTTGTCTTTCTTAAAGAAATTCTTCAATTTCGTCGTCCATGACGTTCTCTCCCTTTCATACTCGTAATACGGCATGTTTTCTATTTGTTTTCTCTTTACGCTAACGCTGTTCTGTGTACGGAACTTCGACCAATTACAGCGCGACTCACACTAACGTACCAATCAGAACAATTCCCTCCGTCCGCGAACCAACCAATCCTAGCGCGGCACTTTTCTACGTCACTCCTGCTCTGTGTTCACGTGACTAGCGCACTATCCAATCCTAGCGCGGCACTGTTCCACGTCACTTCTGCTCTTTTACCCCTCCTTTACAAAATTTATCGGCAATTTTTCTTTTAGCTGTTTTCTCCGTTAGTTACAACAATTAAAACAATTCCATAGTCTGATTCGCTAAACAAAAGTGACAGCTTTGTCCTTTTACACAAGAATCCTGTATTTCCAGTAGGCAGCGCTTACCTCTACCCTACCACAGAATTATTTACTCTCGCCGATAAAGTAGCACTTCCCTCTACCTTACCCTTCTTTCAAGCAAACAATTTACTCGTTTCTCTGGGGATAAGACACATGTGGAGACTAGGCTCCTGAGAATTAAGGCCAAAGTTTCACAAGTAAACGTGATTTGCTATTTCAATTACACACTTTTCGTACAGAAAATCCCTAACATAACACAACCTGCGTTATTACCAAAATGAATTCAGACCATGTACCAAATTCCATGTGACTTCTCTTGCCACACGTGTTCCACTTCCTACATCCCAGAAGCGTGAAAACTCACATATAACATAACGCGACTCAACATATAGTGTTAGTCATCAAAAATAATCAATAAACAATAATCACTAAACTAATCTATAGAAAACCATAACTCTGCTACCAAGAAATCTGATGCAGCGCGTACAATAAAAACTATTCTCCTCCTAGGTCACTTATAGGTCATCCAGGGGCAAACTATATTTTCTCACATCCACATGACGATGGGGCCCATAAACATCGCCTAACATACGCGCACACACCTGGATTTCCTTTACACCTTTACGAAATTCTGTATTCCTAGGAGAAGCATGAGAACTAAATGGAAAACACCATTTATGTACCGCTGGAAGGAGCCGGGATATCTTATTACCTTAACTTATCGCTTTCTTTTAGTTATTTCTTAAGATATTCCTGCTCATTGTTTGTCGATGAATCATTCATGTAAAAAATTAGTTCATAGTGATTAAGACCAGCTGAATCACAATAACCAATTACTGATGTCACAATCATTTAGGAAAATAACCACTGAGTCATTTTGGTTTAAAGAATCTTAAATTTTATATAATTTTAAAAGCATGAGAAAGAATTTAAACTTTATTCAATTATTCATTCATAAATTCAAATATTTATTAAGCATAATCAATTTATTGCAGAAAGGAAATTTTTGTCATGAAGCCAAAACCCTAATTACCTGCCTACCTTCCTAATTTAGCCTAATGATTTCTAACCTAAGTTTAAGAATTAGAAATAACCTGATTCTCATACTCAACTGGAAAATTAAGACAGCAACAGCAACTTCAGCTCGTCAGCATCAGCTACCTGCAACCCGTCTCATCTAACAGTCTTTCAGCATCTCCCGCTCAGTAAGGGATCGATCAGGACCACCCAGCACTGGAAGCCACCAACACCAACACGACTCTCCAACTCCGCTCCTGACTGTGACTGCGACTGACCCCCTCCCACTAAGAGTAGGCCCTCTTATACCCTAATTCTAACTTTGCTAACTAATTGTTGCAACATTAATAACACGCTTTTCTTTCATTGGTCCATGCATGTCATCTTATTCATTCTTTTAATCAAGTTCTCTTGGATCCAATGGTCCTTGGATCATTTCCTTTCCCACACGTTCAAGACATGTTTCCATCCGCTTCGATCAGTACATTTGTAACTTCTTTCGATACATTCGAGAACTCCGCAGTCATTGTCCTTTCTCTTAAACTGGTTTCCCACGGGTCTTCTGCTGATCACCATGGCACACTATCAGTTCAATTAGGTCACATCAGCCTTGACCATTTCTCGCATCCTAGCCTCTCAGCAACATCACGAGGTTAGTTTTTCTCCGACTTCATCCCGTGTCACATGTCCCCCTTGCGCCTGCGCACATCTTCCCACTGGCAGCCATTTTATATCGCCACTCGATTATACTTTAGAAGCACTAATTTGAAGTAAACAAAACATAATTAAAATAGAGAAAAATAGCCTTTTCGTTTCCCTCCCGTCATCTACGTACCCCAATTAGTTATTACCTAGCAGAAAGCAACATTTAAACTGTTCCTTACTTACCATCACTATTGTTTTTGCAACAACACGTTTTATTTCTATGAAGCACAAAAACATGCATTTATTTTAAATTAGTACGCATTTATTTTTACGTTATAATTAGACACACGGACATCCATTAATAGATTATTTAGCACACACATTTGCATGTTACCTTTCCCACACATACAGTGTTGATTAATACATTTAAACGAACATTTTATTAATTATTTATAAAATTTGTTAGGGGTTAAATTTTTTTTATTTTCCCTGCTCCATCAGTAGCATTTAATTTACAGGCCCTGGTTACATGGTATACCACTCTACAAGAGACTTACAAGTAAATTAACTATGACAATTAGGTACATGCCAATCAAACCATGTTTAGAGGAGTGAGCACAAGCACTTTAGCACTGGTTAGCAGTGCTAAAGTGCACACAGTCCTAAGGCCAACAAAAATGAAATCGAGCAAAAAGTGAAGGGGAAAAGGCAAAAAGTTGGAGGGGGGGGGGGTGACCCTGCAGTGAGGGACTAGTCCAACACTCACAGAACACAAAGAGAACCTTCTTTCTATCAACACGGGATCATCTAATTTAGTTCGCACTGGAACTCATATACAAAGTCTGTAAAGACCTAGCTTTTGCATTAAACATTTCAACCTTTCTAGGTTTAATGTGGCTTAAAGCTACAGTGATCGGCACTCCACTTTATTCCCTACATTGGATGTTTGTTTTTGTACTTTCTAGTTAGTACCCAAATTCTTAGAGATTCAAGTACTTGAAGGTGGAGGACACGGATATGATCACTAAAATGTATATGTTATTGTATTTTAAGCATATGCTACACTTTCTATTTGTCATTGTTGCTCTATCAGAGATTTCCTGTGTGGTATTTGAAATTCAAAATGAAACAGGCAAACAGTGAGACTGACTCTTGCAATGTTGGTGCCAAATGAAGTAATTTCTACAATCATGTAAGGATTTTTTTGGGGATGCTAATGTGTTTTGAAACCAGGCATGCCGTGGGAACATTCAGCCTTGTGTTTTTCAGCCACAAAGTTTTGCAGTTTTGCACAATATCTGAAACACAATGGGAAGCATGGAGTTGCAAAGATTAGTTCTGCAACTTGCTTGTACAAATCTCAATGGAAAACTTAGCAACTTGGGGGAGGCTGCGAAGTTTTTTGATTTGCCAAAAATTGAGTGGAAATAGAGTCTTTTTTGCAATTGACACAACATAATGCTTCTGCTTAAGATATACTTCCCATAAAAAAGCTAGGCCCTGACTATGAGTAAGCTAAAGAATTCTGACCGCTGCGCAAACCTGTTTGCTCAGGGGCTGAAATTATGAAGTCTTTTATTTATTTTATAAAGTCTACAACCCTTGTTGATTTTCAGCCAGTCAAACCTGCAGAATTTAAAGTGTGGGGGGGAGGGGGAGACTCAAAAGATACCAGGACATGTCAATTGTGGTCCAGAGAGCATGAACATCTGCATTTTATGCCAAAGTTTAAATCACAAAACTTGCAATATGGTATCATTATCACATCCAGGAGTATAGGATTGTATTGGCTGCAAAAAATATCATAATCCCTATCAGCCCACTCGTAATTAGGGCTCTAGTGCTCTTCTCATGTGTGCAATGACTGTGAATAGCAAAGCTCCTCAAACTTGCAGAGAAAAAGTCTGCATACATTTTCCTGCTTGGCTGGGTTTGACTAGGGAGAAAATTGGCTCTCAATGTGGTGAAAAAAAATTCACAACACATTGGCTAAAATAGGTAACTACTCACTAAAGAGGAGCTTAGAGGGTTATAAAGAAAAAAGAGGAGCCCTGTACTCAAACAGACACGAAAACAAAACCCCTTTTTACTACACCCTTAAGAGAAACTCTCCACAAGTAAAAATCCTTTTCAGATACACTCTATGTAAGGGTATAAGAGAGTTGAATCGTCTGGTCCAAAAAAACAAATAGGGGTGTATTCAATTGCATAAAAAACAATGTTCTAGGTGCTTGATCATTCTCGCTACAAAATAGGAGTCGTCTCACGTAAGCTGCCACCATGAGCCATTGGGTGACAATCCCGCTGGCTACTGCTTGGAGCTCCTTATTGCAGGGACAACACTTGGGATTATGACCAAGAAAAGCATGACCCTCTGTCGCTATTCCATCAAACACAGGGGAAGAGGGCACAACATATAGAAGCCTTTTCAATATCAAACTGCAAATAATGTGTGTGAGGTCCTCCAAAGACTCAAGGAAATAACCAACATTTCTTTATCGGGGAGATAGTCATGTAATTTCATCCAAGATAAAGCATGCCAATCTGTCCTGTTTCAGTCATCAGACAATAATCAAACGCCACAGAATGCACAGTTAAACACTATTTCTTTAAAGGGGAAGTAATCATGTATTTATATACAAACATCCGTTAGGATGCTACCCTGGGAGCGGCAGCTGTAGCCTTAGCGGTGCAAGAATGGTTTTATGACACACCCCAGACTTTCGTTTTGCAGTGCACTGAGGTGGTACTGATATGGAGTTGCTTTCAATGTAAGGATCAGTTATTTCATCAAGTCTCAAGGACTTCAATGGGGCATTTTTCACTCCCAGTCTGGCCTGTATCTACGTCAGAATGTTTGAGTCCCACTGCATATTCAATGTCAAACCGATATGGATTGCAGCTGACTTTATGGAAATGTTACATCGACGATGTACTATGTATTTGGACTGGAACCGGAGTTGATCTTAATTCCTTCCTGGGCTGGCAAAATTACTTGGAATCTCACTTAAATTTTACATGGACAGCAAGTCGTCACTTGATTACAAATCTAGATCTGAAAACTGAGGCTCTGGGTGCCTGTCTGGTTACGTCAGTACAACAAAAACCAACGCACAGGAATACCTTATTGCATTGCGCTCCATTCCATCCTTGGGCACTAATCTCTCAGTTGGCCAATTCTTTTGCTATTGACGCAACTGTACAGAGCAAACCACATTTTTAGAACAATCCGAGGGTCTTCAGGAGTCCTTTATCCAATGGGCCTATCCTAGACGGGTTGTGAATCAGGTGAAGAAGCAAGTTTTGAATAATCCGAGAGCTGCCTTAATGGAGAAATTTCCCAAACCCAGGTCTGATTATATACCAGTAGTAATGATTTATGACCCGCTGACCACCCAAACAAGGAACATCATCAGAAAGCACTGACATATTCTAATTGTGGGCCCTTGGCATGTCCCTGGACCACATATTGATTTTCATAGTTTAGCGAATTTAAAGGCTAAGCCGATCCACACTAGATCCTGGCCAGCAGCAAGGAAGCAGTAAAAGGACATTTCCCATGTGGAGGATGCAACGTCTCCATATTGACCAAACATACAAAGGATGTAATGTAACCCTGCATGGTGGCAGGGATTGGTTCCAGAATAATATGACAAACTGCTCTTCTTTTGCCATCTACAGGTTGAAGTGTCTATGTGACCTCTTTTACATTGGTCTGATCGTCAGAAAGGTTAAGGTATGAATGCAAGAACATATCAGCACCCTAAGAACTGGAAAACCCACCACTTTAAAGACATGAGGAATGGGTCAATGGAAAAACAATTACCAGGGGCTACATGGAGCAGAAGTTACTCTAGCAAAAAGGGAGGTGCGCTGGGTTTTCTCTGAGGAAACTGATAAAAACAGCCTTAGTGAGTTAATTGAGTGGCATAAGATTAGACCATACAACTGAACCGTGTTGACATCTGAAGAACTAGCTATTGTTTCTGGGTACCAATTTGTATGGGTTATCCATCGTTTTGCCACTGATTAAATCACACATTGATTTATGTGTGAAAATGCATTTAGGTTACCCCTTTTTATGCTCCTCCATTGACTCCCTTCTGTTTATAGGCACTTTCGACTTACATTCAGATCATGGTCCGTTGATCATGAGAGCAATAAATACCAAAAAACCCATTGTTGGGATTTTTGACAGCTTCATTTTTACCCTATTTTTCAGTTCATTATAGTGGCCGGTATCACAGTCAGACGGGTATGTCAGTAATCCTTTAAAATAGCGTCCTGATTTGCACAGCCCTTTGACTCTGGTCTCCCCTTAGAAGTATGTTCCAGGCACATTTGAAACAAGCTGTTGTTTTGAATAATGTGTTATTTTAAAAATGTCACTCAGTTATGTGATAGAGGTTAAGCAAATAATATTAGAATAAGCCGCAGCTAGATTCAGGGTGCCCCCTTTTTGACGGGGCAATTGACCGGGTCAAAATGGTGCCCTTTTTTTCCTCTCCAAGTTCTGAGCTACATCCAAGATGGCGCCCGATGGGTTTGCTGGTCTAGTTAACCAGGGAGTCACTGGACCACAGGAAGTTAACCGCCAATATCTCTCAGAAGGCGTTTGGCTGCAGAGTGGATTCCCTGACAGAGCGGAGCCACCGGCACCGCAGGTAATAAGGAAGAACGAGGGGTGGAGGCCCTTCAGTGCATGTTCTTTGCTTTATTGCTGACCTTCAGAGGGAGCCGACCGGGGATAGAAACTTGCCAGGTTGGCATGTTCCAGCTTGGATAAAAAAATGACATGATTACTTTCCCTATAAAGAAATGGTGGTTATCTGTGCGTTCTTGGTGTGTGGTTACTACCTGATGACTGAAACAGGACAGATTGGCATGTTTTGTCTTGGATGAAATTACATGATTACCTCCCCGATAGAGAAATGTTGGTTATCTGTGCCATCTGTGGAATTTGACTATTGCTTGACGATGGAGTAACTTCAAGTCTGTTTCTCTTCGCACCACTTTATTGAATATAAGCTTTTCTGACTATAAAAGATCTCCTGGACTGTTTTTAGGGAGCAATAAAAGCAGTGTGAACCCACATGAGTTGTTGAATCCAGTGGCCACTGGTATGTACTCGCACTGCGGACATGTGGTACTTATCTATCTCTTTAACCTCTTTCACATCAGGAATTATACATTATTTTTTGACCACTTTAATTAGTTATTTGTTCACCTTTCCTTTTCAAGGTGCAGTGCAAAAACGAGCGATCGCCGACCCTCTGGGCCTTATAAAATTGCCTTAAAATTCCTATGACAATGAAACATGTTGGCTTTTCATGATTACTGCTCAGAACATGTGAATCTGTTTTTAACCATGCACCAGGGTCTGAACTATTACAATTGTACTGGCACAGTTCCCTGTACACATTTTTAGCTATGAGTGTAGTTGAGCAGTTGAGTTTTTTTGAGGGCCTCACACACAATAATTGCAGGGTGATATTAAAGGGATGTATATGTTGTGCATTCTTCCACAGTGTTTGATGGAATAGCGACCGAAGGAGGGTCATGGTTTTCCGGGTCTTAATCCTAAGTGTTTTCCCTGCAAAAGGGGGCTCTCCGCTCTGCCCATCATGAGAAGCAGTAGCCAGCGGGATTGTCATCCAATGGCTCATGGTGGTGGCTTATGTGAGGCAACGCCAATTTTTTTGCGAGAATAATCAAGCACCTAGAACAACATTTTTTTTTTTATCCAATTGAATACACCCCCCATATGTTTTTTGGAACACATGATTTAACTCGCTAGTCTCCTTACATATAGGGTATCTGAATGGGGATTTACTTCTGAAGAGTTTCTCTGTTGATGTAGGAAATATGAGTTGTGTTATTGTGTAAACTAGGAAACTTTCCAAGTTTCACGGAGAATGAAAACTGGTAAATTTAAAAAACTTTTCTCGTAAAAAAATATCTTTGCACTCCTCCAGAATGAACTCACTCACATCGGTATGTTGAACTGGTAATTCCTCTGACACTACACCATTTAAGAGGCCCATAGCTTGGACCATGCAATGCAAAATAGCAAATAATCTATCAATTTATATTAAATACATCTTTTCACTCGGAACCTAGGTTTTATGCAGAGGGCCACCACATCTTGCATGTACGTCCAGGCACATTGCGACCCATGGCACAGACAGGTATCACCTCTAAGACACCTCTGAGTATACTTTTGCAGAAATCTAATTACTGCTATGCCTGCTTTGCTGAAGTTTCATTTTTAAAAAAGCCATGCTGTCATCCACAGCTCTAAAACGCATCAGAACCTCAAATGATTGATAGCAAAAACAAATAATCAGGACACACATAAACATTTCAGGCCTCAAGACTAGAAAAGCATATTCTTATTTTTTTTAGCTCCAAAGCGAGTATTTAAAACGCCTACCGTGTCTGTTCATTGGAATAATCGTAGCATTTCTCACCTTTCCACATGCATGCCCCTTCGCCTCCCTCCTTGCTGACGTCAGCGCAGCCAGCAGGTGATACTGCTCATCCCCACCATTCCTCGCGGCTGCACGAAGGAGCCTTGTGGAAGCGTGAGAGCAACGTCAGGACATAACCTGAAATAACTCCGCACAGCACGCTCTCGCGTGACGCAGGCGCCGAGCGCATCCTGCTGCAGAAGCACAGAACCATTGGAGTGGCTCTGCTGCTTGAGTGCAAAAAGTGTCACCTTTTAATTGGCTGTCAAAGGTATAAGTCCGTAGATTTATTCTCTCTGAATGGTTTGTTTATATTTCGGCCTGCTGTGGGCTCTTGTAACCTTCTTCGTTTAGACCACCTACAAATTACATCGAACGGTACAGCGTTCACAAAATATCTTCATTCATGAATTTAAACTCCTCTCTTAACGCAAAATGTGACTTTTCATTCATAAATAAGGGCATTCGGGATTCTCTATTTTTTCCGGATTTAGGGGGTCATTACGATGACGGGCGGATTGCCACCGCCCGTATGGCGGTGGCGATCCGCCCGCCATTTCACACCGCCCGCATGCCATTTCCCCCGCCATATTACGATGGCTGGGGGGTCTGCGGCGGACGGAAAGACCGTCCGCCGCTTTTCCGCCGGTCGACTCGTCGACCGGGCGGAAAACATACATCATATGGCGGCGGTGTCTGCAAGACACCGCCGTCCATATTATGATGATGGCGGAGAGCAGCCTTTCCATGGCGGCACATACGGTCTTCGCTGTTGGGGGCCTGTAGCGGGCCCCAAGGATGTTGGGGGTGCGGGGGGTGCACATGGGGGGCATTGACCTGGACAAGGTGGCAGGCACCGCGCGGTGCCTGTCACCTTGTGCATGTGAATGCCCAACGTGCATTCCCAGCATTGTGGCGGGCGGTGCTGTGAACACCGCCCGCCACAATGTTGGGACTAGGGGATGCCACCGCCACCGTGGCGGTGGCATCCTAATACTCACGGCGGGACCGCCGCTCCTATGGCGGACGGTCCCATTCACCGTTACGGTGGCGGGCGGACTTTGTCCGCCCGCCATCGTAATGGGCCCCTTAGTGTGCTTACAAATACAATCAAATGTTCATACCACACGTTACCGACTATTCTTTGTAACTTGAAATTAATTACAATCTTGCTGTGGCCAGCAGCACAAAAACACACATACACAGACATAAACATACACGCAAAAATGATTTCTTAGGAATCATTTACAAGTATTGCAAAATATTTGAATATATCTGGACAAATTGTACAAATTGTCTCTAAGGGGCTGATTACGATGCCATCGCAGCGGTGTTTGGGACCGTCTGCCATGTATGCGGTGGTCCCGCAAACCCAATTAGGATGGGACCGCCACCGCTGCGGTCAGATTCCGCACCGTTAACGTTGCGGCGGTGGCTGCTGACAGCAGCACCGCCGCGATGTCGAAAAGAGCATGTTGTGCATTTCACTGCACTACGTGGCAGGCACTACACTGTGCCTGCCACATGGTGCAGTGAAATGCAGGGGGGTACCATGGGTGCCCCCTCAGTGCACCCACACCTCCCCCCAACACAAGGGGGGCCCGCAACGGGCCCCCAAAAACATTCCCCGCCAGCCTTTCAATGGCAGTTCAACCGCCACGGGAAGGCTGACTTCCGCCAGCATCATAATTCTGCGGACGGAGCCTGCTAGGCTCCGCCACCATTGTAAGCATGCTGACCGCTCCGCCAGGCAATCGTAACGATTGCCTGTGGCGGTTCCGTGGCGGACGGGCTTTGCCTCCGCCGCGGTCGCGGACTGGATCCCACCGCCATCGTAATCTGGCGGTCGGAGAATCGCGGTCCGCTGGGCCGGCGGACCTCACCGCCGGCCCTGCGGTGGCGATTGTTCCGCCATCGTAATCAGCCCCTAAGAGTGAAAGTGTGATAAAATAACTGTTTGAAATAATAGTAATTTGATTTTATATAGCTTTTCAGACCATTCTATTTCCACTTCTATGCGCTGTAAGTAACATCTGTGACTACTAACCAATTGATTGATACCAAGCTTCAGAAGGATGGTAGACTGAGTTGGCCTTGCTAGGGTTTGAGCTCACATCATGCTTCAGACTTAAACATTTTACTCATTGAGCCACCCAGAAACTAAAATAATAAATACATTAACTCAGCTTGTGTTATGCACACAAGGCTCAAACCACTTAGGGGCCGATTCCGATCTCGGTCGGAGGCGCACCCAATACCATTCGGTCGGGAAAAAAGCCATGCGAAAGCCTGTTTCCCGACCGAACCGTACGCGGGTCCGGCCGAGCGAGTACGATGCGAATTCGCCGACCGACTCGTCCGGGCGTCCCGACAACTCCGACCGACTCGCTCGGACTCGAACCGCTCCGACCGACTCGGTCGGACCCGATTCGCACCGCGCAATGGAGACGTTTCCCGGCCGGGTAAGTACGATGCGCGCCGCGAGCAGTCCGACCGAGCCGCGCACTCCGGCCCGTAAGAGCTGTCGGAGCCGTACTTTGGGGGTCCGTGTCGGACCCCCCTGTACGCGTAGCCGCGCGAGGCGCACACAGGGGGGACCCAAGGGTCCCCCCTACCTGTGCGTGTACGCCGCGAAGCGCTTCGCGGCGCACCCGCTGTAGGGGGCGCCCTTGTCCGCCTCGCACCCATTGAGGCAATGGGAGCCCGCGTACGCGTTGTACGACCGGCTCCCATTGAGTTCAATGGGAGTCCGACCGACTCGTGTCCGATAACATACGGCCGCATCGTACTCGTTCGGTCGGACTGCACGGGTCCGATTCGGTCGGAAATCTCTCCGGGTCCGGCTCGGTCGGAGAAATTTCCGGCCCGAATCGGAATCGACCCCTATATGTTATTGCTCTTTTATAAATATCTAATTTTTTAGTTAAAATTGATTTAATCGCAGTGTCCCTTCATAGGCAGGTTCCATGCATTATCGCCATCATTGTCAATTATCTATATTATCACTTGTATTGTTTTACTTGTTGATCTTAGACCTTCTACATATTTTTTCAATTGATTTTAGCTTCTGCTGTGCTTTACTTTTCTCTTTCACTGCAAACAAATTTCATCTGGAATATTATTCGTTGTGTTGGGGTACTGTTGGGCCTCACTGAACCATTAATAGCTAATCAGTCCTTGTTTTAGACCTGGCCCCATTTTTACTGCCCAAGTAACAGATTACATTTACAGGCTTCTCACCTCAACAAGCATTGCCAAGGCCAATAGGTCTTGCCTATGCGAGAGCTATTGGCTTTGGCAATGTGTTTTAATCAAGTTGTGGCTGCTGTTCATCATGGCTAAATGTTAGTGGTGTGGAGTGTGGTGGGATAGATTGGAGTGGTGTAGTGTGGAATGGGACAGATTGGGATAGAGAGGAGTCAGGTAGATTGAAGTAGAGCGGAGTGGGGGTAGTGTGGGGTAGAATGGAGTGGGGTACATTGGGGTAGATTGGAGCGGGGGAGTTGGGTAGATTTGTGGGATAGATTGGAGTGGGGTAGATTGGAGTAGGGTAGATTGGGGTAGAGTTGAGTGGGATACATTGAGGTAGATTGGAGTGGAGTGGGATGGATTGGGGTAGATTGGAGTGGAGTGAGGTAGACTAGAGTGGAGTCAGGCAGATTGGAGTGGAGTGGGTTTGATTGGGTGGATTATAGTGGGGTAGAATGGAATAGAGGTGGGGTAGATTGGAGTAGATTGGAGTGGAGTGTGGATGATTGGGGAGTGGTGTAGATTGGGATGGGGTAGACTAGAGTGCAGTGGAGGGGGGTAGAGTGCGGTAGATTGGGGTAGACTGGAGTGGAGTAGAGTAGATTGGCATGGGGTAGATTGGAGTGGGGGAGTAGGGTAGATTGATTTGGGGTGGAGTGGAGTAGATTGGGGTGGAGTGGGGTAGATTGCAGTGGAGTAGATTGGGGTGGAGAGGGATATGTAGTGGTAGATTAGAGTGGAGTGGGGTAAATTGGGGAAGAGTGGAGTGCAGTAGATTGAGGTAGACTGGAGTGGAGTGAGGTCGATTGGAGTGGAGAGGAGTAGAGTGGAGTGGGGTAGATTAGGGTGGAGTGGGATAGATTGGGTTAATTATGGATTGGGGTGGAGTGAGGTAGATTGGACTGGAGTGGGGTAGATTTGAGTGGAGTATGGTAGATTGGAGTGAAGTGGATTGGGGTAGATTTGGGTAGAGTGGAGTGGGGTAGATTGAAGTGGAGTAGAGTAGATTGGCTTGGGGTAGATTAGAGAGGGGGGGTAGGTTGGATTGGAGTGGAATGTGGATGATTGGGGGAGTGGGGTAGATTGGAGTGGCGTAGATTGGAATGGGGTGGGGTAGACTAGAGTGGGGAGGAGGGGGGTAGAGTGCGGTAGATTGGGATACAGTAGGGTCGATTGGAGTAGAGTAGATTGGCGTGGAGTATTGTATTGTATTGTAATTGCATTAAATAGCGCTTACTACCCCTGATGAGGCGTCGAAGCGCTTTTTCGGCGAGTAGCACGCTACTCCGGGACCCATATAGGATTAGTGTTGAATTACTATAGTGAAACATGAAAGTACATTTTAAGTGGTGGATAGGTTAGTCAGTTATTTGGATTTGGAATGATAGCAGAAGGATTGAGGAGGAAAAAAGGTTTGTATTTATATAGCGCTTGTTACCCCTGATGGGGTGTTGAAGCACGCTACTCCGGAAGGATTAGTGATGAATTAATATGGTGAAATATGAAAGTAGTTTCAGTGGTGGATATTAGTCAGTTATTTGGAGTGAGAAGGATAGCGGAGGGATAAAAGGGAAGAAAGGTTTGCATTCATATAGCACTTGTTACCCCTGATGGGCGTTGAAGCGCTTTTCTGGCGAGTAGCACGCCACTCCGGAACCCATTAAGGATTAGTGTTGAAAATTAGTATAGTAAAATATGAAGTAATTTGAGTAGTGGATATGTTATTCAGTTATTTGGGTAGAGAAGGGTAGGTGGCGGGATAGAAGAGGGGAAGAGGTTTGTATTTATATAGCGCTTGCTACCCCTGATGGGGTTTTGAAGCGCAAGTAGCACGCTACACTGGAACCCATAAGTATTAGTGTTGAATTAGTATGGTGAAACATGAAAGTAATTTTAGTGGTGGATATGTTAGTCAGTTATTTGGATTGAAAAGGGTTGGGGAGGGTAGAAAGGGAAAAGGTTTGCATTTATATAGCGCTTGTAACCCTGATGGGGTGTTGAGACGCTTTATTGGCGAGTAGCACGCTACTCTGGAACCCATAAAGGATTAGTGGTGAATTAGTATAGTTGAAAATGGAATTAGAGAATTGAACATGTTAGTCTGTTAATTTTGATTGAAAAGGATAGTGGAGGGATAAAAGAGTGAAGGATTTTTTTTTTTAGGTCTTAGCAGTAGGAGGAGGCTTTTGGATGAGTAAAAGGGAGTTTTGGAGGGGAGGAGTCAGGGAAGAGTTTAGAAAGCTTTGTTTTAGGGGATCGGTATAGTAAAAGAGGTGTCAGATGATGCAAGGAGGGGTAGAGTAGGAGAGAGTCTAGAAAGGGTTATTTTGGGGATCATAGCAGTGGTATGGGGTTTGGGATAAATGAGAGTGTGGATGTAGAGGATATATTGATAAATGTATAGGATGAGAGATAGGGTAGTGCATTGGAAAGAGTAGTAGAAAGAAGTTTGAGATGAGTCAGAAGGTTGGGCTAGAAGATATATTGAGATAAGTATAGGCTGAGAACTAGGGTAGTGCCTTGGAAATGCTAAATTAGAAGAAAGTGATAAATATATAGATCCATAAGTACATTGAAAGTATATAGATACATAAAGGAGGTAAGTATATGTAGATTAAAGATATTGATAGAGGCGCAGGATGAGAAATAGGGTAGTGCATTGGATATGCTTTTTCAGGAGAAAAGTAACAGAGACACAGATCCAAGTACATGGAAGGTACATAGATGCACAATGGAAGTAAGTACATGTAGACCAAAGATGATATTTATTTATTTATTATTATTATTATTATTATTATTTTTTTTTTTTTTCTCTCAACAACATAATTATTCTACATGTTTATACAAAGCAATACACAAAGATAGGTACATGTCTATAGTGAAAACAAATGCTTATATGCTGTAAATTTCTGTTTGCTGTAAATTTCTGTTTGCGTATGGTGCTTATGTGGGGAAGAGCCAATTCTTGAGTAGTTTTCTGAAGATAAGGTGGTTGTCGATGGATCTTATGTTGGGGGGTAAAGAGTTCCATAGTTTGGCTGCTTGAACAGAGAAGGATGTGCCACCCATGGTTTTTTTCTTGTATCTTGGGATTTTGAGGCGAGATGCTCCTTTAGAGCAGAGGTTCCTCTGTTGAATGTGTTTGGTGATTTTATTCCTGATGAAGAGCGGTCCCATTCCATGTATTGCTTTGTGGGTGATACAAAGCAGCTTGAACGTGGATCTTCTGGCAACCGGTAACCAATGCAGGGCTTTCAAGGCAGGGGAGATGTGGTCTCGCGGTTTGATATGCAAGAGTAGTCTGGCAGCCGAGTTCTGAATCCGTTGTAGTCTTTTCATGGTTGTTAAAGGTGATCCGTGGTAGAGGCGATTGGCGTAATCGAGTTTGGACAGAACAAGGGAGATGGTAGCTTGGACCTTGTGCGGAAATCCCAAATGAGGGAAAATTCGTTGCAGCGTTTTTAGAGTGACAAAGCATGATCTTGCTAGTTTGTCCACTTGGGCATTCATCGACAGCTTGGAGTCCATGGTCATTCCGAGGTTTCTTACTTCCTTCGATACTTTAGATGGGGATCCCAGTTCATTAGGCCATGCGTCAAGCGGGTTGTAATGTTTCTAATCGCCACACGTGAGTATTTCTGTTTTTGAAGTATTCCATTTGAGATGGCTCCAAGTCATCCACTGATCCACGGCTCTGAGACAGCTGAAAATTGGTGATTTTCCAATGTCTTTGGGGCATTCCAGTTGAAGGAGTATTTGCGTGTCATCTGCATAGTTATAGCACGTGAGGTGAAATTTATTGATCAGTACTTGTTATGACTTTATGTAAATGTTGAAAAGCATGGGCGAGATGATAGAACCTTGAGGGACCCCTGCTTTTGTGGAGTACGGTTTGGACGAGAAAGGTGGGGTATGGATGACATTAGTTCTGTTTCGAAGGTAGGACGCGATCCAGTCTAGAGCAGTTCCCTCTATGCCGGCTTCATAGAGTCTTTGTTTCAGAGTATCATGGTCAACCGTGTCAAAGGCAGTCGAGAGGTCCAAGAGGAGTAGCGCAGCAACTCTGTTGCGGTCAACTGTATTTTTCAGGTCATCCCAGATGGCAAGGAGGGCAGATTCAGTGCCTCTCCCCGGACGGAATCCTGTTTGGAAGTCTGAAAGTATGTCATTCTCTTCAATGAATTGTGACATCTGGGCGAACGCTGCTCTTTCTATCAGTTTGCCCAGGAAAGGTCCATTTGTAATGGGTCTGTAGTTGTCAGGGTTCAGCGGGTCCAAGTTTGTTTTCTTCAGTAAACGGCGTATGTGTGATTTTTTTAGTTATTCTGAAAATATTCCGGTAGTGAAGGAATCGTTGATGATTCTTCTTACTGGAGTGGCAGCAGAGGTTCTTAAAAGAATTGTCTTGAAAATTTGTGGAGTAGATTGGAGTGGGGGAGTGGGGTAGATTGAATTTGGGGTGGAGTGGAGTAGATTAGGGTGGAGTGGGGTAAATTGCAGTGGAGTAGATCGGGGTAGAGTGGAGAGGGATATGTAGGGGTAGATTAGAGTGGAGTGGGGTAGATTGGGGAACAGTGGACTGCAGTAGATTGGGTTAGATCGGAGTGGAGTGGAGTAGATTGGAGTGGAATGGGGTGGGGTATATTAGGGTAGAGTGGGTTAGATTGGAGTGGGATAGATTGGGTGAATTATGGATTAGGGTGGAGTGAGTTAGATTGGACAGGAGTGGAGTAGATTTGAGTGCTATGTGTAGATTGAAGTGAAGAGAAGTGGAGTAGATTGGGTGGATTACAGTGAGTAGACTGGGGTGGGGTGGAGTGCGGTAGATTGGAGTAGGGTGGAGTGGAGCTGGATAGATTGGAGTGAGAAGGATTGGGGAAGAGTGGAGTGGGGTAGTTTAGAATGTAGTGTAATGGGGTAGATTAGGGTGGGGTAGATTGGGTGGGTTAGAGTAGGGTAGATTGGAATGGAGTGGGGTAGATTGGAGTGGAGTGGGGTATATTGGAGTGGAGTGGGGTAGCTTGGAGTGGAGTGGGTTAGATTGGCGTACAGTGGTGTGGGATAGATTGGAGTGAAGTGTGGTAGATTGGAGTGGGGTAAGTGGAGGGGCATGGAGTGGCGTGTTGTGTCGTGTAGTGAGTGGAGTAGATTGGAGAGGTGTGGAGTTGAGTGGCATGGCGTGTTGTCGAGTGTCTTAGGGCGGAGGGTTGTAGAATTGAATGGTGCGTCATAGAGGGCAAGGGAATAGAGTGGAGTGGAGTAGCGTAGTGTGGAGTATGCATGGTGTGGTAGCCATTACAGATGGTAGCCATTACAGACAACACATTTTCAATTGAAATGACCATTACATTCGCACCGAAATACGGTTTTACTTATATGGTTTTATTGTGCACAAATGACAATGGGGGTGATTATGATGGCGATCCGCCCGCCATCTCTACCCGATAACCCCCCGCCATATTACAATGGCGGGGGGTACCGCGGCGGACGCAAAGTGCGTCTGCCGCTTTTCCGCCGGTCGGCAATTGTTCCGGCCGGGCGGAATTGGGGCCTGATATAGTGGCGGTGCCTAGCAGGCACCGCCATCCATATCAGGATATGTGTCTCAAAAGGCCTTTCCATGGCGGCGATGCCGCCATGGAAAGGCTGGCGGAGATGTGCTTTGGGGGCCCGTTGCGGGCCTCCAGGGGGGGTAGGAGGTGCACTTGGGAGGTACCCATGGTACCCCCCTGCAGCTCCATGTACAAGGTGGCAGGCACCGCGCGGTGCCTGCCACGTTGTGCATGGGAATGCACAACATGCTCATTTGGCATTGCGGTGGGTGCTGCTGTAAGCAGCACCCGCTGCAATGTCAAATATGCAGAATGCGACCGCCAAGGTGGCGGTCGCATCCTAATAAGGGGTGCGAGACCGCCTCATGTCTGGCGGCCGGGCCCCGTTTCCACTGGGATGGCGGGCGGACTAAAGTCCGCCCGCCATCCTAATCAGCCCCAATATGTGCAAATGTCATCACCTAGTATATTGATGGTAAGTAGACATAATATCGAAGTTTTAATATCGATATACATAAATATCGAGTTTAGTATATCGATAGTATTAAATATCGATGTTATGTATATCGATGTTAAAAATATCGATTTTAAGTGTTGTAAAAAATATCGAAGTTTGTAATGTCGAATGTAAAAATATCGTTATGTTAAAATATCGTTATTGTACTATATATTAATGTATTTAAAGTTTGTTTTGAGTATAAAAATAGTTAGTTAATGTCATAAAAAATAAAAATTGTATAATATTTTTTAGGAGCGGGATGTTGGGTTTATAGGGGATAAGGGTGGGGAGTGTTTTAAAATAATTGAATTCAATTTTTAATAAATTTGAAATTATAATTTAGAAAATATATTTTCGAATTTAGAAAATATTGTTTTAGGAGCGGGATGTTGGGTTTATAGGGGATAAGGGTGGGGAGTGTTTTAAAATAATTTAATTAAATTTTAATAAATTCAAAATTAAAAATTTTAATTTAGAAATATTTTTTTTGAATTTAGAAATTATTGTTTTAGGATTTGGAAGTTGTGATTATAGGGTATAAGGTTGGGGAGTGTTTTACAAATATTGTTTAAATATTTAAAAATAAAAACATAAAATATTTACAAAATAATGTGTGTTTATAGTGTATATTTTGGGAAAAATATTATTTTAATTTAATTGTTTATTAGTAATAATTAAATATTCAAAGGTTAAATAATGTAATATTATTATTGTAAAATATTAATTATTATATTATTTATGAAAATATGATAAAAAATAATACATATTTATATTTATTTATAACATTTGATAATACATATATATTTATTAAATAATAAAAAATATAATATTTTAATAAGTTTTATGTATAGTATATAGATAAAATATTATTTATATGGGGAATATAATATTTAGAAAAAAATATTATTATTTAAAATAATATTATAAATATAAATATATAAATTTTGTAAATTTAAAAATATTTTTAATAATTATAATATATAGTGTACTAAATTATTATAGGAATTATTAAATAATTAAATTTTAATGTAGAGTATACTTAGTGATATTATATTTTTGTATTGTGAAAAGAAAATTAGATATGTTTCGTGTCTGGAAACTCCTTTGACTTTATATTAATTAGAGTGGGTATAGTAAATTAATTATGTTTAGTGTCCAGCACCTACCTTGATTTAACGCTAACTGGAGTGGGAATAGTAAATTAATTAAGTTTAGTGTTCAGCACCTACCCTGAATTAATGCTAACTGGAGTGGGAATAGTAAATTAATTAAGTTTAGTGTCAAGCACCTACCTTGATTTGATGCTAACTGGAGTGGGAATAGTAAATTAATTAAGTTTAGTGTCCAGCCCCTACCCTGATTTAATGCTAACTGGAGTGGGAATAGTAAATTAATTAGGTTTAGGGGCCGATTCCGATTCAGGCCGGAAATCACTCCAACCGAGCCGGACCCGGAGAGGTTTCCGACCGAATCGGACTCTGGCAGTCCGACCGAACGAGTACGATGCGCACGCATGCAATCGGACTCGAGTCGGTCGGACTCCCATTGAAGTCAATGGGAGCCGGACGTACAATGCGTACGCGGGCTCCCTTTGACTCAATGGGTGTGAGGCGAACAAGGGCACCCCCTACAGCGGGTACACCTCGATGCGACTCGCAGCGTACATGCACAGGTAGGGGGGACCCATGGGTCCCCCCTGTGTGCGACTCGCGCGGCTACGCGTACAGGGGGGTCCGACACGGACCCCCAAAGTCCGGCTCTGACTGCTCTTTCGAGCCGGACGGCGCGAGTCGGTCGGACTGCTCGCGGCGCGCATCGTACTTGCCCGGCCGGGGAACGTCTCCATTGCGCTGTGCGAGTCGTGTCCGTGCGAGTCGGTCGGAGCAGTTCGGACCCGGGAACGAGTCGGTCGGCGATTTCGCGTGCGCTCGCATCGTACTCGCTCGGCCGGACGCACGTACGAATCGGTCGGGAAAGAGGGCTCCGAATCGGATCCGGTTAAGCCGAATCCGATTCGGTGCCCTACCGGCCGAGATCGGAATCGGCCCCTAAGTGTCCAGCATCTACTCAGAATTAATGCTAACTGGTGTGGGAATAGTACATGTAATAAGTTTAGTATCCAGCACCTACCTAGAATTAATGTTAACTGGAGTGGGAATAGTAAAATAATTAAGTTTAGTGTCCAGCACCTACCCTGACTTAATGCTAATTGGAGTGGGAATAGTAAATTAATTAAGTTTAGTGTCCAGCACCTACCCAGAATTAATGCTAACTGGAGTGGGAATAGTAAATTAAATAAGTTTAGTATCCAGCACCTACCTAGAATTACTGTTAACTGTAGTGGTAATAGTAAAATAATTTAGTTTAGTGTCCAGCACTTACTCTGACTTAATGCTAACTGGAGTGGGAATAGTAAATTAATTAAATTTAGTGTCCAGCACCTATCCTGAATTAATGCTAATGGAGTGGGAATAGTAAATTAATTAAGTTTAGTGTCCAGCACCTTCCCTCACTTAATAGTAACTGGAGTAGGAATAGTAAATTATTTAAGTTTAGGGGCCGATTCCGATCTGGGTCGGAAAACTCTCTGACCGAGTCGGATCCGGAGAGATTTTCGACCGAGCCGGACTCCTGCAGTCCGACCGAGCGAGTACGATGCGGCCGCATGCTGCCGGACTCGATTCGGTCGGACTCCCATTGAAGTCAATGGGAGCCGGTCGTACGACGCGTACATGGGCTCCCTTTGACTCAATGGGTACGTCGCGAACAAGTGCGCCCCCTACAGCGTGTACGCGTTGGTGCAACTCGCACCGTACATGCATGTTTAGAGGGGACCCTTGGGTCCCCCCTGTGTTCGACTCGTATGGCTACGGGTGCAGGGGGGTCTGGCACGGACCTCCCAAGTCCAGCTCCGGGAGCTTTTTCGAGCCGGACGCTCCGACTCGATCCGGCTGTCCGACGCGTCCATCGTACTCGCTCGGTCGGAGAACGTCTCCATTGCGTGGTGTGATTCGTTTCCGTACGAGTCGGTCGCAGCGGTTTGGATCCGGAAACGGTTCGATCGGAACACACGCGTACATTCACATCGTACTAGCTCGGTCGGACGACTGTACGAATCGGTCGGAAACAAGGCCTCCGACTCGGATCCGGTAAAGCCGAATCCGATTCGGAGCCCTACCGACCGAGATCGGAATCGACCCCTTAGTGTCTAGCGCCTACCCTGACTTAATACTAACTGGAGTGGGAATAGTAAATTATTTAAGTTTAGTGTCCAGCACCTACCCTGACTTAATACTAACTGGAGTGGGAATAGTAAATTATTGAAGTTTAGTGTCCAGCACCTACCCTGAATTAATACTAACTGGAGTGGGAATAGTAAATTAAGTGTCCAGCACCTACCCTAAATTAATATTAACTGTAGTGGGAATAGTAATTTAAATATGTATGTATTAATTTGTAACGTTAAAAAATTAATATAGTTTGTAGTAGTTATGTATTTTAATTATAACATAGGGGCCTATTACGATGGCGGGTGGACTTTGTCGGCCCGCCACCGCAACGGAGCACGGGACCGACCGCCAAAGTAGCGGCGGTCCCGCCAGGCCAATTAGGATGCGCCCGCCACACTGGCGGGCGCATCCTCGACTTTAACATTGCGGCGGGCGGTGCTGTAAGCAGCACCCGCCGCAATGTTAAAGCCCACGTAGTGCATTGCCATGCACAACATGACAGGCACCGCGCGGTGCCTGCCACCTTATGCATGGCAATGATGGGGGTACCATGGGTACCCCCCAGTGCAGCCACCCACAACCCCCACCCCCCGGGGGCCCGCAATGGGCCCCCACGGTGATTTCCCACATGCCTTTCCATGGCGGAGTCTCCGCCATGGAAAGGCATGCATCCTAATATGGATGGCGGTGCCTGCAAGGCACCGCCACCATAACCTGTGCCTTTTCCGCCCGTCCGGCAATCCGACCGGCGGAAAAGCGGCGGACGGTCTTTCCGTCCGCCGCGCTGCCCCTCGCCATACTAATATGGCGGGGGGTGAAAATGGGGCATTTGGCGGGCGGATCGCCACCGCCGACCAGGCGGTGGCGATCCGCCCGTGATCATAATAGGCCCCATAGTTATAAATGAAAATAAATAACATTATATATATATATATATATATATATATATATAGTTGATTAAAACATATTATTTAATACAGTATATTTAATAAAAACATAATTTGTAACATTAAATACAACATTAATAAAATGATACACAAAAAATAGACATTTTATTTTTGTATTGATGTTTATTTATTGTAAATGATTTTGTAATCAACAAAAAATATTTCTTTTATTAAGTTTATATAATATAAATCAAGACATATAGATAAAAAATCATATTTATTTTACAGACACAAAATATTTTGTACATATGTATATTTTTAAATTTAATAATTATGTAGACAAATATTTTTTACATTGGTAAATTTTTCAATAGTTATGTAATCTTTGTAATATCAAATAATGTAGTTTTACATTTGTTTAGAAACATTTGAGAAAAAAGATATTTATTAATAGTTGTTCATTTCAGTTTTGTATTCTGAACATTTGTTATTTAGTTACATATACTGTTAAGTTTTTAATAATATAACAGTTTTCATATTTTTTTAATACATTTTTAATGTTATACTTTGTAACATTTTTTAAACAAATAATAATACATTTTAATTAATATTATTAATATATAAAATATTAATATTATTAATTATTACATGGTTTAATTTTTATACATTTTGTTTATAAGGTTCACATTTTTTAAACATTAAATAAAATTATTACATGTTTTTTATAAATGTTTTATATAACTTGTAAATAAATGGAATTATAATAATAAATATTATATGTTTAATAATATTTATTATAATTTTACAATGCTGGAAAAATGTTAAATAAATTTAAACATATAAGTTCTAAATTGTAGTATTTTAATTAAACATTTTAATAATTTATATACAATGTAATAACATTTTTTTAAACAAAATACATTTATTTTATATGTTTAAAGCTGCCATTTTTGTTTGGTGCTTGTATTTTGTAACCGCTTGCGTTTGTTTTGGGTTATTTCGAAGGGGACAAGCTCGCGGTTGGGAGCTGCGTCACGTCGAGGAAGGTAAGATTACTTTTCTTTATTTTAACTATATTTTTAATTAAATTTGAAGGTAGTTTGGGGCCGATTACGATGGCGGTCGGAAAACCATTCCGCCCGCCGTGGCAATGGGAAAAGACCGCCCGCATGGCCTGCGGCACCACCGCCGATCACATTACGATGCACCGCCGGAAAAATCTGACCGCCGCGGTCGGAACCCAAGAAACACCGGCGGCGCACGTGCAGAAAATGCGAAATACCCTCTACGGCGGTCGGATTCACTGCGGAAAGCTCACAACCCGCCGATACACAAGCGGAATTTCCATGAGTGCAATTATGATCTTACCGCAGTGCCAGCGGTACGACCGCTTGTTTCCGACCGCCGCGATTGACAGAAATGATGAATGGGAGAGCTGGAGGAATGACCATTGCAGTCCGACCGCGGTGTCCGCGCGGAAATAGTAATGGTGGTCGAAAGCAACTACACCCCAAAACCACCAAATGTGGCTGTGTATCTGGCTCAGCCAATGAAAACAGCCAACACACCCCATTGACACATGCTCCTAGCAAATAAGAACTACAAATCCCAGCTCAACACAGACAACACACCTGACATGAATACTCAGTTTGGACCCACCCACATAGCAGAGCATAAAACCAGCCCCTGCATGACCACAATTCTTTGCACAACTCCAGAACTGAAGGGCACAACAACATCACACAAAGGATAGGCAACCCTGCACACATCACACCATCACAAACACACACACACCACACACATCACCACCACCACCACCACCTGCACACCTGCACTCTTAACCACTCAGCACATCCCACACCATGGCACATAAGATGCCCAAATTCACTGATGGTGAGTTGTCAGTCATGGTGGATGAGATAATAAGAGTTGAGCCATATATTTTAGGAAACAGGGTCCAACAGACCCCATCAGCCAGGCAAAATCAAATGTGGCAAAGGATAGTTGACAGAGTCAATGCTGTAGGGCAAGTTCCACGCAACAGGAAGGAGATCAGGAAGAGGTGGACTGACCTCAAGAGCAAGGTCAAGGAGAAGAACAGCAAGAACCGTGAGCTGGCAAACCGGACTGGCAGTGGCCCTCCCATTCCACCAAGAACATTCAACGCATGGGAGGAGAAGGTGCTTGGCATACTGTACCCAGAGAGTTGCACTGGAATTGAGGGGGGAATGGAGGCTGGTAAGTACCAACAAAAGTCTGCCATAACACTGCTATGTAGTAGCTTGCACAACTAAAAAGCAACACCTCCTAGGCCAAATGTACTCATGTCCACCACACTCCCCCCAAACAGGTCTCACAGATCCCACAATAACTCCCTCTCATTCACCACAAAGGTACATAACAATATTTACATGGGGACACATGTACAGGCAGCCAGCACTACAACTCCCAACAGGCCCCCTTGTCCCACAGCTGAGCAGGATGGAGCATTCCCCACACGCCCAAGCATGGGCCAGCCATTTCCCTCCAATGTGTAACTTTACAGGTAGGTAGCCATCTCAACAGGGAGGGGTCTTTGTGGCTGTGAAGTCTGCACTACAACTCCCAACAGGCCCCCTTGTCCCACAGCTGAGCAAGATGGAGCACTCCCCACACCCACATCCATATGGCAGCCATTTCATTGTTCTCATCAAACTCACAGGTAGGTAGCCATCTTAACAGGGAGGGGGTATGTGGGTAGGAAGCCAGCACTACAACTCCCACCAGGCACCCTTGTCCCACAGCTGAGCAGGATGGAACATTTCCCCCACCCAGAACCATGTGGCAGCCATTTCATTGTTCTCATCAAACTTACAGGTAGGTAGCCATCTTAACAGGGAGGGGTGTTTGTGTGTGGGAAGCCTGCACTACAACTCCCACCAGGCACCCTTGTCCCACAGCTGAGCAGGATGGAGCATTTCCCCCACCCAGAACCATGTGGCAGCCATTTCATTGTTCTCATCAAACTTACAGGTAGGTAGCCATCTTAACAGGGAGGGGTGTTTGTGTGTGGGAAGCCTGCACTACAACTCCCACCAGGCACCCTTGTCTCACAGCTGAGCAGGATGGAGCATTTCCCCCCCCACCCAGAACCATGTGGCAGCCATTTCATTGTTCTCATCAAACTTACAGGTAGGTAGCCATCTTAACAGGGAGGGGTGTTTGTGTGTGGGAAGCCTGCACTACAACTCCCACTAGGAACCCTTGTCCCACAGCTGAGCAGGATGGAGCATTTCTCCCCCACCCAGAACCATGTGGCAGCCATTTCATTGTTCTCATCAAACTTACAGGTAGGTAGCCATCTTAACAGGGAGGGGTGTTTGTGTGTGGGAAGCCTGCACTACAACTCCCACCAGGCACCCTTGTCCCACAGCTGAGCAGGATGGAACAATCCCCCCACCCAGAACCATGTTGCAGCCATTTCATTGCTCTCCTCAGACTTACAGGTAGGTAGCCTTCTCATGCTCTATTGTCCCACAGCTGAGCAGGATGGAGCATCCCCCACACCCCCAAGCATGGGGCAGCCATTTCCCTCCAATGTGTGACTTTACAGGTAGGTAGCCATCTCAACAGGGAGGGGTCTTTGTGGCTGGGAAGTCTGCACTACAACTCCCAACAGGCCCCCTTGTCCCACAGCTCAGCAGGATGGAGCATTCCCCACACCCACAAGCATGGGGCAGCCATCGCATTGCTCTCCCAAAACTTACACGTAGGTAGTGACTGCATGTACCCCGCCATCCTTATCTAAATGCATGTAGCCACATAACCACATCAGCACTAACATGTCAGCCAACTTGGCATAGTTTTCAATGCCACATCCAGTGTGCAGACATCTAAGTCCACGTAACTGTCACATATTTTGAACTCATACTCACCAAGTCACAAGTGAAACAAATGCATCCCACAATTGTGCACAGCAGAGAATGCAATGTGGAAGTGCCATGGTGTCTGAGCATGAACGCCCATCTCAACACCAAACATGCATGGTCTACATGGAATAAAAGGAAAGTACATGTGATTCCAAAGCTATGTATAACATGACAATGGTTCCTACTAGCTCTGTTGAAATAGATAACATGAACAGCTAAATGAAAAGACGCACAACAGAAAATTGATGTCACGCAATTAAGTAGATGAGGACATGTCCGTGTATTTACACTATCTGTACACTGCACCAAGTATCAATTCCCAACGGACACCATGGACTAATAAGGTATGTACCTCAACGTCATGTCATGGTGCACAGCATATAGCAGGCATACAAAGTCATTGCATTGTAAAGTGTGTGTTTTATCAAATGTCTCAAACAATTGTCTAACATCAAGCTTGTTGCGTGCAACTCAATTACCATATCACCTCTGTTCAACAGGAGATCAACAACTAACTGCAGAGGATGACACCAACATGCGGAGCCAGTCTCCCCCCCTGGAACGTGGACTCTCGGATGCAGATTCCCCAACATTCTCGGACGAGGATTCTCAAGCTGGCCCCTCTGGTGTGGCAGGGACTAACATGTCTCAAGCCCTCATTGTCCCCACCACCACCACCACCACCACGGCAAGAACAACCGTGCTGCCCCCATCCACTACAAGCTGTGTGGCCTCCACCACCACCACCACGGCAAGAACAACTGTGCTGCCCCCTGCCACTACGACCTGTGTGGGCTCCACCACCACCACCACCACGGCAAGAACAACTGTTCTGCCCCCTGCCACTACGACCTGTGTGGCCTCCACCACCACCATCACCACTGCTGCCTGCTACACACGCCCTGCCACGGTGGTTACCAACACTACCACACAATCACAGCATGCCAGGGAGAGTGTGCCAGTGCGTCGGGGGACTATGCCACAGGTCTGTGTCAGGAGGGCAGGTGGGAGTACAACTGGGGCAGAGACACAGGAAGACATTGACCCTGAATCCCTGGCCACCATTGCAAGAGTCCTTGGTGCCTACCAAGAGAACCATGGAGTAATGGGCCAGCTTGCTGAAGACATGCATGAGATCCGCCTGCTGCAGCAGTCCATGGACACACGGATGGGCCAACTTGTCGACCTTGTTGGCCAGCTAGTGGGTGTTCTGAGGGACAGACTCCCAGCCCCAAGTGCCGCTCCACCCCCTCCAGTGGATTGCCTGCTGTGCAGCCCAACATTCCAGCTGCAGCCACAGAGAGGGGTGTGCAGGAGGAGAGTGAGTTCTCAGACACCACTGACCCTGCAGCAGATGCCCCCCTACCAAACGCACCAGGGGCCGTCCGAGAATCCACAGGGGAGGATTTGGTGGCAGGCCACCATACCAACGCCACTCACAGAGCCAGCCATGATGGTATCTTGTTGTTCCCCTTTGCATTGACTATGTTGACTATTCTTGCCCACATTGCCATGTTGATGGCCTGAGTCTGTTGGACTGTGTGACTTCAGCTTTGTGGTGACTACACTATTTGTCTCAACTACCATGACTGGCAACTCATTTATTCACTGTTCACATTTATGTACATATCCCCGTCACTTGCACAAAAACTAATTCCAAATAAACACTCTTCACATACCTATGTCTGTGTGAGCTACATGTTTATTCCAGTATGTACAATGACAAATCAGATTTCAATGTTCCAACAGCTGTGAAACAGAGGAGGCATTCAGAGGGTGAATGAACCTCGAAAGACACAAGAGAATGACATTTACTTATCAGGTGACGCCTTCACAGCAGAAATACAACACTAGGCATCAAGGTACAATAACAAGTACCCATAGCAATGGTCAACAACCTCAACATACACATGATGTACCTGGATACACATACCCTGTGCCACACACATCATCCCTCATCTCACACACAACAACATACAGCAGTTAAAGTTATCTATGCCTTGATAGTAACATCCAAGCAAACACACAATGTCACTTGTCTACAAAGTCACTTACATTCAAGGGAAGTAGTTGGCAATGAGCTGTTGACGCAGGTCAACACCTTCCTCTTCACCGCTATCGTCCGCACTGGAAGTGTGTGGGTGTGCAGGAGGGGGCATCTGCTGCTCATCGTCATCCATGATCAGCGGAACGGCTTTGCGCAAGGCAAGGTTGTGTAGCATGCAGCATGCTACAACTATCCGGCACACCTTTCGTGGGGAATACAACAGTGCACCTCCGCTCTTGTCCAGGCACCGGAATCGGGACTTCAGTAGGCCAAAGGTGCGCTCCACCACACGTCGTGTCCTACCATGTGCCTCGTTGTAGCTGACTTCACCTGGGGTACTTGGATTCCGCAGTGGGCTCAGCAACCACGGCCTGTTGGGATACGCTGAGTCACCTAGGTGTGACATACACAGAGAAATGTTGTGATACAAACAGTTGACGAGAACAGCATGTCACACACAGCACACTACTTGACTCAGTGTCCTCACCTACAAGCCATGCACGCTCTGGATGTAGATTTTCCATCAGCCAGGGTACAATGCTGTTCCGCAGGATGTAGGAGTCATGGGCGGAGCCAGCAAATCGCACACAAACATGGCTGATGATCATATCAGCTTGGCATACCACCTGCACATTTATGGAATGGTAGTGCTTCCTGTTCCTATACACCTGCTCACGTGCCTGTGGTGGGACAAGGGCAATGTGTGTGCCGTCAATGGAACCAACTACATGAGGAATGTGGCCAAGGGCATAAAAACCAGCCTTCACAGCAGGCAAATCTGCTGTATTTGGGAATCGTATGTATTGGTCCTTGTATAGCATCATTGCGGACACCACATCCCAGAGCACCATGCTGAATGTTGGTTGCGAAATCCCACCGGCGGTGGCCACTGTGTATTGGAAAGAGCCCGTAGCGAAGAAATGCAGCGCTGCCATGATCTTCACTGTTGGCAATAGGGCAGTTGGATATGCGCGTTGAGGCCTCAGATGGGGCTCCAACTGAGCACACAGCTCTTGCCGTGTAACGCGATCGAGACGAAATTTCCTGATGATGTCCACATCCTCCATGTCCGCCAGGACTGTGAAAGACCGGTGCACATTTGGTCGTCGCCTACATAAAATGAGAGAGGACTAATGTTATTCAAATTACCAGGTACGGGCATAGTTTGTGTAGTAGCACTACACGTAGCTACGCAAAATACATTTTGAACTACACGTAGCTATGCAAATTGCATAGTGCGTAGCTGTGTGCTTGACTGCACTGTACAATAATTGCCAAAGGCATCTTGCACAGTGCAAGTTAAGATAAAATAAATATCTCTGTCTTTATATGCTAAAAATGCATATAGTTATTTCACAAAAGTGAAAACGATAAATTAGCAAGCAGTGAGAGAGGTGATGATTTTGGGATCCTCCTAACCTAGGGAGAGAATCAAGCAGATGCCTTGAAAACAAAAAGCAAATCTTGTTGAATGATTCGGTGGTGGTCCCATCCTCTTAGGACCACCCCAAGCACAGTTATTGGCAAAAATACAATCCCAACTAAAGGCCCTGCAAAGCATTATGGGACGAGATTAGCAGTGGGCAGTGAATATTATAGTATCCAATATCAAAATAATTCTACAAAGAGCTGCAGTTCAACTAGTCGTTACTAGATGTCCCTCACGAGTCAAATGCAAAAGCATTGAAATTATTAATACATCAAGCTGCAGTTCCACTAGTCGTTACTAGATGTCCCTCACGAGTCAAATGCAAAAGCTTCATGAAAGGGTTTAAATGCTTTTGCATTTGACTCGTGAGGGACATCTAGTAACGACTAGTGGAACTGCAGCTTGATGTATTAATAATTTCAATGCTTTTGCATTTGACTCGTGAGGGACATCTAGTAACGACTAGTTGAACTGCAGCTCTTTGTAGAATTATTTTGATATTGGACACTATAATATTCACTGCCCACTGCTAATCTCGTCCCATAATGCTTTGCAGGGCCTTTGGTTGGGATTGTATTTTTGCCCATAACTGTGCTTGGGGTGGTCCTAGGAGGAAGGGACCACCACTGAATCGTTCACATGATATGCTTTTTGTGTTCAAGGCATCTGCTTGGTCCTCCCCTAGGTTAGGGGGACCCCAAAATCATCACCTCCTCATTGCTTGATGTTTTATTGTCAAAGTTCACTTTTGTGAATTGGTTATATGCTTTTTAACATAGAAAATTGATTTATCAAAGCATTTGTAGGTGTTTATTATACTGCTGCTACACTACATCAATTAGCACAGTTTTTCACTCTGCTATGTGCAATTTGCGTAGTGCGTAGTAGCACAAACTTTGCATGCTCCGTGAGCATAGCGAAGTATTATGCCCAGGGTTAAAAATGACACAATGAGATGTGTCCGACTTCTCACATCTTGACTCACGCAGCAGAAACAATGAACGTACTCCAACAATTGCTGAATCCACAACTCAGATGCAGAGAGACATTCACCACATGTGTGTTTACAAGGGGTCATGTTGTACATACTGACTACCAGAAAAACATATTCAGAGGTTGTGAATGGTACACCAATACATCTGGTGGCCCCAGGCCTAGGATTAGGTGACACAGCACAGGTATGAGACAGCAACACTGCTGACTCATATGTAGCTGCTTTACCTGCCACACCTTCTTGCTTAAGTTGCACAGACCACTAGTTATCATCACAATGTGCACAGTGTGTGTAAGCTGAGCGCATATCCTACTTAAACCAGCTATGGGCACAGTAACATACCACCATTATGTGTTCAGGCAATCATTACTGTTGTTTGATTAGCCATCTCACACATTAAGTTGATTCCAAAGATGACACAACATCATACAACCAATAGATGTACATCCACACACATATGGTGACGTGAGTAAGTGCATGTCAATGCATGTCACATTTTCCACAGACATGGCATGTGTAGGCATCAGTGAGTTTACTGTCACACCAGCATTCATTGTACAAAACAAGTGCATAAAGACACTATGGAGGCATAGTGTTCAATTGTTAAATTAGACCATTGCCATTGCTAGTGCATAATGTGTCCATAACCGCGGTAGGCGTGCACCGCCACCGCGGGGCCGCTCATTGGCCACACTTGAAAGATGCAGCATAGCGGTAGCGACCGCCTGTCCTCCGCGGTGTTACACCACCAATGCCATTGCAGCCAATGGGAACCGCGGTCGCGGTAGTGAAAAGCTACTTTGGAACCCGCGGTAGGCGTGCACCGCCACCGCGGGGCCGCTCATTGGCCACACTTGAAAGATGCAGCATACTGGTAGCGACCGCCTGTCCCCTGCGGTGTGACACCACCAATGCCATTGCAGCCAATGGGACCCGCGGTCGCGGTAGTGAAATGCTACTTTGGAACCCACGGTAGGCGTGCACCGCCACCGCGGGGCCGCTCATTGGCCACACTTGAAAGATGCAGCATAGCGGTAGCGACCGCCTGTCCTCCGCGGTGTGACACCACCAATGCCATTGCAGCCAATGGGAACCGCGGTCGCGGTAGTGAAAAGCTACTTTGGAACCCGCGGTAGGTGTGCACCGCCACAGCGGGGCCGCTCATTGGCCACACTTGAAAGATGCAGCATAGCGGTAGCGACCGCCTGTCCCCCGCGGTGTGACACCACCAATGCCATTGCAGCCAATGGGACCCGCGGTAGTGAAATGCTACTTTGGAACCCGCGGTAGCGTGCACCGCCACCGCGGGCCGCTCATTGGCCACACTTGAAAGATGCAGCATAGCGGTAGCGAACGCCTGTCCTCCGCGGTGTGACACCACCAATGCCATTGCAGCCAATGGGAACCGCGATCGCGGTAGTGAAATGCAACTTTGGAAACCGCGGTAGGCGTGCACCGCCACTGCGGGGCCGTTCATTGGCCACAATTGAAAGATGCCAGCCAGGTGGACCAATTGCAGCAGCTGCCTGCCACTGATACCAACCCAGGAGCCTATATATCTCTGTGGGAGAGCCACACATTTCACATGCATTCAGACACTGCAGACTGCCATTCCTCTACAACTGCATATTTTGCTGTATTCTGGACCCAGTGATGGCGAGAACAGAGAATGTCAGGGCCCGTCCCTTCACTACAGAGGAGCTGGAGCTTCTGGTGGACGAGGTCCTTGCACAGTATGGGAGGCTTTTTGGTGCACCAGATGTACTGGTAAGTGTCCCTGATTCCAAGTGTGAGAGTGATCAAAATGACACCATGATGTTGCTGTGCAGTAGTATGTGCCTGTGAGTGCAAGTCGATGTACAGGCATCCTAATAGTTGACATGGCATGCTCCGTACATGTTCTGTGGGAATTGATTTTCATTATGTGTAGAAAATGGACACTCCTACAGCCATTCTTGCACAAACGTAATGAACATGTTGGGCTGAGACTAGGTGATGTAAATGTGTGTTACACTGCCATGCATGCTAACTTCATGTCAATGGTGTCTGTAGGCTTATTTCCACACCTACATAAGTTGATTGTAGGTAGGGGGAGACATGCATTGTTTAAACAGCCACACAGATACGATGGTGTTCTCAAACAGCACAAGTCGGGACAGATTTTTACTGTGCCATGTTATGTGACTGTCCACTCACTCTTCACAACCTCATATGTGACTGTTGAAATGTATATTGGTATGGAGCACTAACTTATGTGTGTAGACTATTTCTTAAGTGCACTATGTTGATGTGAGCATCATGCACAATAGTCCAATGCATGAGTGGAACCCACTTGTTGTTAATGCAACAATGACACTTCACATCAATGTAAGTAGTAGATGTCATCCCTACATTGATTTGAACATGTGTCAGTCTCGCATGTGTTGGCACTTTTCACCCTCTCATGCTGTATATCCATGTGATTTATCTGAGGGACCATGTTGAGCCGCACTGTGAGTTTCTCTGGCCTGCACAGACACTGTCCAATGTTACTCTGAGCCATGCCTAACTGGACTGAGTCAAACATGTGTTTAGTCCACACACCTAATACTCACTGAGCCATCATAGTCCTGAGAATTGCACAATCGAGGACTTAACATTGTGAGAAGTGCGTGATAAATCAGATTATGTCCCAATATGTTTCCTGAAAAATGCATTGAGCCATTCACAGGCCAAGGGCATCGTGGGGTGTGTAGTGGTGGACACAGTGAGTCTGCCACTACACTTCATTATTACTGTATTGCATGTCATGCTCACTCACATACTGCATCACAGATGAGGGCCCTCTGCACATGGCTGTCTGTGCTGCCATTGTGCATGTGTATGAGATGGCCATGTACTGTGTGCCAAGCCATACATGCATTCATTTCTGTGTAGTATTGTAATGAACATGTACTATGTGTCATGCTGTATGGCCTCTGATGAAGATGTAGCGATTTGTGTGCCATGCATTTATGTTCTCCTGTGCTGACTCACAATGTGAATGACACAGGGTCTCTGATACTTCCTTTTCTTGTCTCCTATGCCTGCAGCTGAAGGTCCACCAGCGTAAGGCCACATGGAAGAACATTGCATGGAAAGTGAGGACTTTGGGTGTATCCAACAGACGGCACACACACTGCCACAAGAGGTGGGACGACATCTCCAGTCTGAGCAGGACCGTGGCAGAGATGACGGTGGGGCTGGTCCCTCGCAGTGGCAGGTTGGCGCGCCGAACCATGACTCCACTAATGTCCCGCATCTTGTCTGTGACACAGCCAGAGCTGTATGAACGTTTGAGGGACCATCAGCAGGGAGTAAGTGGTGAGTATTCTGCATAGGCTGACTTTGGGTGTGAGTGACTGCATGAATGGCGACCGTGAGACATTGCTGATGTTGCTGCTGTGTAAATTTTTAGGAACTACTTCTCAGTGGCCTATGTCTTCAGTGCAGGTGTCATGTATTTTCCCATAGATGGACTTGATCATGTGTTTCATACAATGGCCCTTGCCATTGCATGATGAGATGTGGCCTTATGACATCTTCTGCATTCTGGGTGTCATGGACATCACTAGGTAGTGTACAGCAGTGTGCATCATGTCAGTGTGCATTTAACGATGTGTGCACTGCAGGACTTGTAACTGGTGTGAAGTACACATCTGACACCAACGTGCATCAGTTTGCAAGATGAATTGCTCACCTTGTCAGACATCAGTAGCTCATGGACATTATTAAGTAGAAATTTGAATCTGTATCTGTGTTGTCCCCTTACAGTGACTCCATATGTGACAGAGGCAACATGCTGAGATGTATGCCTCTCTCACATACAGGCACGTGGGTATGCTTGCAGAGATGTTTAGGTTACATTACAAGGAGGCAGGGACCTGCTATTTGCCGGTGTGAACCTCACATGGCTCATTGATGTAAACAATGCATATTTCCATGCATCTTCTGTGTTCAGCATGATTGTTGCACATGCAGACTGCACAGGGTGTTGTGCAACTTGGGGTTGTCATTATATAGTCTAGTTCTGTGCTTGCATTTGATGTTTGTGTGTATGGCACTGTACTGAACCTATGTCTCTGTCCATTGCAGCATCTACCGAGTGCACGGAAGGCCATGATACAGACACCAGTGCTGAAGCATGTGGCACGCATGATAGCCATGAGATCACTGACACTGATGTGACCAGCGCCTCGGAGGGGGATAGGAGTGTCCTTGAGGACTCACGTGCAGAAAGCACAACCTCAACATCATCGGACTCCAGTGGGGAGTCAGCGACAATTGTGGTCACAGGGAGTGACAATGCTGCCTCTTCCTCCACCACACATCGACCAGTGCCCACCACCCCGGCTACTACCACTAGTGCTGTCCATGCCCGCAGGGCTGTTAAGGGTAGAGTCGCCTTCACCCCAGGCACCGCTGCCCCTGCCCCTGTCTCCTCTGCTGCCCTCAGTGTTGAGGCGGTAGAACTCTTGCGCCAGCTGTGTGTGGGTCAGACAGCTCTCCTAAATGCTTTCCAGGATCAGGACAAGAAGTTGGGACAGGTTCTGGCATTTATGGAGGGCATTCATTCGGACGTGGGTGGGCTACACAGGACTGTCCAGGGTTTGTCCTCCACCGTGACGGCAGCCATTCAGCTATCACAGCATCCAAGTCCAGCCCCAATGCCTTCACCAACCACCCTGCCAGTGGCAACCCCTGAGGGGAGTGACCACACAACTGAGCCCTCAGGCCCCGAGTCGTCGACACCCAGCACACGACAGCAGCGCTCCAAGCGTGCAAGACCACAGATACCATCCCCAAAAAGTGACACAGGCACACAGGGACGCAAAGAAAAAAGCCCTTCACATGACACTCAGGGGCATCAGGCAAAGAAGCAGGCCTCTAGCTCACGGTCCACAAGATTGCACCCATCACAAGAGACTCCCATCCACACAACTGCTCCAAGTGACAGACAAACAGTTGGCATGCCTGCTGTGGTGCTGGTGCCGCTGAAGGGAAAGCCCACAAAGCAACCTAAGACTGCTTCACCCAGGACCTCTACTCCCACCCACACCCCTGTGAAGCGTGGTCAGGAGAGCAATGTGAGTCGTTCACCAGGGCCACAGGGGATGGAGGGAAAAAGGCAAGCAAAAAGCAAGGCTTAGTCCATATCCAGCAAATCCCCACAAGGAGGGCCACCTGCACTTGTCACACCTTTGGTGGAGAGGGACTCTGTTGTTCCAGCCACACTTCCCACTACTCACAAGACACTTCTGCAATATCGGATACCCAAGAAGTGTAGAGGCAGCCCTCAACATTCACCCTCACCCACTGTGTCTCACGGCAGCGTCTCTCCGCCTCCACGTGCCACCATGCCACCCGGTCCGAGCAGCCCTACACCTGTCACAGCCACTGCTGCCTCTGTGTCTCATGGCAGCATCTCTCCGCCTCCATGTGCCACCATGCCACCTGGTACAAGCAGGCCTACACCTGCCACAGCCACTACTGCCTCTGTGTCTCACGGCAGCATCTCTACGCCTCCACGTGCCACCATGCCACCCGGTCCAAGCAGGCCTACACCTGCCACAGCCACTACTGCCTCTGTGTCTCATGGCAGCATCTCTCCTCCTCCACGTGCCACCATGCCACCCAGTACAAGCAGGCCTACACCAGCCACAGCCACTACTGCCTCTGTGTCTCACCGCAGCATCTCTCCGCCTCCACGTGCCACCATGCCACCCGGTCCAAGCAGCCCTACGCCTGCCACAGCCACTGCTGACTCCGACTCTGACGATCCTCTCTCTCCCAGGTCCAGTTCCGCCAGTGGCCACGACAATCAGCCACCTCCCAGTCCAACTGATAGGCAAGTCTCCCATACCCATCTCTCCCACAGCGGTGCCTGGACTGCGCTTTGATAGCCCCGGTGCTTTGTTCATTCACATGGCAGTGTACGGTGTTCCACATTCACTGTAAACATTTTCATGCACACATGTGCATTGTTTGGACTGTGGACTGGCCAATGGCCTTTTATTTGTTTGAAATTTTGTGACTATCAGGATATTTTGCAATAAACACTGTTACTCCTGTTGTATCGTTTGTTACTGCCCTTGCTTAATTAAACATTTTGATGTGTGGGTATGGATGAATGTGCCACATGCTCTGCATGGCACTTCCACATTGCCATTTACTTCAGTCACTTTGTCATTGTTTGGCAAACGTAACACACACTTTTGGTCTGCTTGACTCTGAGGTTTGGGGGTGCAATGATGTTTGTGGGTGTTGATGTACTCTTGCAATCATCATTTGCTGTTGATTTCAGTATGATTGTACACATGTCATGTTAGGGGGCTATACCACAACAGAGGTGAATTCTGCACACAGTCTAACTTGCGGGGTGTCCAAGGTTGGTGATGTCTGGGTGATGTGTTTGGATGTGTGAACAGCAGTGTGTGTGTGGTAATCTTGTGAAGGCCTGTCTTCGTACTCACATGGGTATATTTGGATGTGTGCAGTTGAGTGGTCACACAGTGTGCTTGGCCTGTCCTTGTCAGTGGTGTTGAGGTGTATGTGGCCCTGTACATGCCAACTACAAACGTGTATGTTCCAGGTGGGGTTTGCCCCTCATACTCATCTTGGCAGTGGCAGGAAGGGGGTTTCACACCACAGGCAGGCTTTTTGGCATTACTTTGCAGGTGGGGTTTGCCCCCTAATACTCATCTTGGCAGTGGCAGGAAGGGGGTTTCACACCACATGCAGGCTTTTTGGCATTACTTTGCAGGTGGGGTTTGCCCCCTAATACTCATCTTGGCAGTGGCAGGAAGGGGGTTTCTCACCACAGGCAGGCTTTTTGGCATTACTTTGCAGGTGGGGTTTGCCCCCTAATACTCATCTTGGCAGTGGCAGGAAGGGGGTTTCACACCACAGGCACCTATTTGGCATTACTATGCAGGTGTTGTTTTGCCACAATACACCTATGAACTTGTTCACATACATCACTATCCCTGAATATCAGATGGGCACACATTTTGATGTTGAACAGGGTGGGATGGTAGGAGCTGTGATGGTATCAGGTAATGTCAGCTGCTACCAACAGAGGCACACAATGTACATTTGGGCCAGGGCCAACACAATCCTTACACGTCCCTGTGACTGCCCATGCGTGCCGCTGGCCCTGCCTACTGGATTGTGCGGAACTTTTCCCGCGTCTTCACCGCTGCGGTGACGTGACCGGGAGGATGCGGTGATGACCTTCTTGATAGATGACCCCGATGCGGAGGTGTGGCATTGACGTACTTGCGGTGTTGTCAACGGCGGCGACTTCTTTGTTGATCGCGGATCAGGAACAGCAGCGGTTGGGCTTGTAGAGCAGGATCCATTGCGGTAGCGAACGCGTGGAGTTGTGTGTTGTTGCTGTTTTCCTCCGCAGTATTGCTTCCGCCGTGTTTCAATGGGTGGTTTCTCCGTTACGGTCCGATTGCCTATTTGAGGCATTGTGATTCGGACGGCGGTCTAAACGTCATTCCGCACGGTGGTCTCCCGCTATTGGCTACGTCCGCCGTCGTCGCGGAACCAAGGTACTGGCGGTACTAAAAACACCGCGGCGGGAGGGATTTGGCCTATGTTTGCCCATCGTAATATGGCGGTCGGGGATTCGCGACCGTGGTTGGCAAAACAGCACCCGCCAGGCCGGCGGAAGCCACCGCAGCCACGGCGGTGCCGATCCGCCCGCCATCGTAATCGGCCCCGTAGGTTGTAGTTAGTGTGTGTAGTGTTAGGTTCTTGAAGTTGTGGCGTTTTTTATGTGTAAGTTAGGTTTTAGCGATTTATGTATCGTTATTTTTTGAGGCCTAGTTTAGAAAACTTAAAATATGTTAGAATATGTCTGAATATGGTATGTATAATGTTTGTAATAGTGTTATATTGTGTATTGTGTATATTTGTGTGGGTGGGAATGTTTGTGTTTTTTTACAGGTTTTGGTCGATAGAAGTGGCGGTTACGAGAAGATTGCGTTTTTTTGATTAAGGAAGTATATATTAGTTTAAGTAACTAATTATTATTTTACACTTCCTTAATTTTTCGGGTTTTCATGGAGCGTTTCTTTTTTTAAAACACTTTCCCGGGTTTTTTATGGTTTATGGTTTGTGGATTTACCGACGGAGGATTACTTTTGTAACAGTTGGATTTTTACTTTTTTTTGGGGGTACTTTTTCGTCCTATTTGGATTATGAGATACCTGGATTGTTTACAAGATTTGGGATTTTCTGTCTACAGCTACGGAAACGGTAAATTAATTTAATTATTTATTGTGGGAGGGAAATGCTAAAAGAGTTGGTGTTATTGTTGTTTATATTTTCATATATTTAATTAATATGTCTATATATTTATTTTTTAATAAAAATATATTAGACAAATTAATTAATTTGTGAAAATATAAAAAATATTTGTATGCATTTTAATTATTTTTACAGAAAAGTATTATGTATTTTAAACTGCATTGATAATTTAGAGTAGGCTTTTGGCAATTATTTCTAAGTATTCTAGGCCTCTTGTTGTTGGGTATAGTCTGACTTGATGTTGTAGGTATTCAAACATTTGTTTAGTTTGTTTTGATAGTTTAGGCCTGATTTGTGTTACAGATTGCTCCATTCTTAGCTGTTGGTAGCTCTGTTCTTTTTGGAGGGAGAGTAGGAGTTTGTGTAGAGTAGGTGAACCTCATCCTGTTGTTGCTTGGAAGGCATTATGCCAACCTTCAACAGCATTGTTTGTTTTTGCCTCTTGGTTTAGTGTGCTAAGGTATACATTCCACCATGGAATTTGGTATTTTGGTTGTCTCCTATGTCCTGATCTATGGAGTCTTCCCACCCAGGTATCTTCAAAATAGTCTAGGAGGGGACTTAATTTTTGTTCGTGTTGCTGGCAGTAAGGACTTTCTATTAAAAGGTTGTAATGTTTGGCCACGTCAGTAACTGGGACGTAGGCCAGTGCAATAAGTTTTTTTATTTGGTATGCGAATGAACTGTTTGTCGCACATTCAACACTATGGGGCTGATTACGATGGTGGGCGGAAAAGCATTCCGACCGCCGTGCTAGCGGGAAATTTCCACCCGCAGGTACTGCGGCAAAACCGCCAGCCAGATTAGGATGCACCACCAGAAACTCCCTACCGCGGCGGTCGGATTCCAGGATGCACCGCCGGGAACGTGCGGAAAAGCTGAAAATCCGTCCGTGGCGGTCGGAATTACAGCGGTAACACCCCGAACCGCCGTCCGAACTGCGGTCAGGAGTGTCCGGGAGTGGATCTTCGCTATCCGCAATATTGCTTCCGCCGTCCTCGCATAGCTGGATTCACCGCTGCGGTGTGATGGGCTGTTTGTGGCATTGTGATTCGACCGGCGGTCGTAACCGCGTTCCGCACGGCGGTCCCTCTCCATTGGGTCCGTCCGCCACCGCTGCGGAGGGGGATTTCTGGCGGTTCCCAAAACACCGCAGCAGATGGGAAATGGGCTATCTTTGCCCATCGTAATTCGGCGGACACAAGGACCGCCGATGGAGAGCGGAAAAGGACATTTTCCGCCACCGCCAGCACCGCGGAGGTGCCTCCGCCCGCCATCGTAATCAGCCCCTTAGGGTTGATTTCTGAAGGTGTCTCCATATACACTGATTGAAATGATAGTAGCAACCCTGAATTGATGTGGGTGGATAGGATTTTAGAATTGCATTTATCATTGCCTGCTCAAAATCTATAATTATTTTCTGTGGAAAATAATTATTTGTTTCTTGTTTAATTTTAGTTAGTACTTCCATATATGTGGAGTTTTGTTTATTGGGTAGCAAAGCGTAGATAAAAGGGATGTTGGTGTTTTGATATAGGGCATGGACAGTGTATAATTGATAGAATGGTTTGGGACAAATTTTAAAAGTCCCGTCCATAATCCATGTTTCTGATTGTTGTAGTTTTATTAAATTGTTTGCGGTTGCAAACATAATTATTCTTTACTCTTTGGATTTGTTGTCATAAAGAACAAAGGGTTCTTCGTTATGAGTTATAGATAGTTCTGGGGGAATTACTACCTCTTCAAATGTTTTTGGAGCAGGCGTGGTAGTTGTTGTGGCTTTTTTTGCTCGAGCTATAGTTCTTTTTAATGAAGAAATAGAGGGCATTTGCCCAGTAGCATGTTGGGGTACTCTGGGCAGCATCTCTTTAAGGATTTGGGTGGTAAATTTCTATGTGCTAGTACTAGCTTCTCTAATATCGTCTAGGGCATTCCTAACCCCTATGTCAGTCACATTTGGGGGGTGATTATGTTCCCTTACATACAAAACGGTTGTTTCTCTAGTTGTTGCCCTCCCATAACACTTATTTGAATAGTACTTGCATAAATTTCCAATTTACTTTAAGTCCACTTTGCTTTTCCTGGGTATAGACATACCCCATGTAGCATAACAAAAACTTTCCTTTCTGGGAAGTGATAAATTGGGCGCCTTCTGTCATTGTGATGTTTTAAATGCTACGAAAAATGTATATAATAATTAATAATACGAATATTGTACATGTTTTTTACTTAATACATACACATTGTTATTAATATACTCACAATAATGATTTTGAATGGAGATGTTCTTTCTTTGTTGGTTGAATTCTGTTTTGTTGCTGATGTTTCTGTTGGTAGAGTAAAACATATTTTTAATTATTTTGTTCAATTGTACATGGTGTGGGGTGGGGGTTTGAGATGAAGTTGGGGTTTGGTTGGGTGTTTTAGATAATTTTTAAAATGTATTTTGCTGAATACTTTATTTGTTAGATGATTTTAGAAGCTTGTCTGTAATTGTTCGGATGCTTTGAGAATTATCTGTAGAAGAGACATAGGGGCACATTACGATACCCGGCGTAAATAATTCCGCCAGGCATGGAAGCGGCACACACCGCCTGAACACCGACCACGCCATTACGATTACACAAACCGAATACCGCCATCGGCGGAAAAAGCACACAAAATACCGCCCGCCAACGTCCGAGTCGGAGACAAACCGCCCGCCACGGACAAAAACACGCACGACAACACAAAACCGCCCGCCCTCACGCCCGACACACCGCACGTGAAATTACGATCGCACCGACATGAGCGCGGAAAAACCACAAATATACCGCCCGCCAGCGCAAACAACGCCGATGAGAATCGACACGGCAGAAGCCATGGCGCCCACGTACCTGCACAGAAACCATCCGCACACAAAACCAATAGCACACAACATGGCCAACAAGTCCACACAGCAAGGCACGCACAAATACACAAGCACAGTACATATCCCGAAAACACCCCCCGGACAAACAAAAAATACAAAGGCCAGAACCCCAGACACAACACACCTGAAAACAACAGACCATGAGGACACACCCACATAGGTGAGTACAAAAGCAGCACTCCCACAGACCACAACCCCTTGCTACATTGCAAACCAGAGAGGAGAGGAGAGGACACAGTGACACAGCAAGGACAGCAGCACACCACAGAAACGCACACATCACTACCACCACCACCACCACCACCACCACCAAACACCACCACCACCACCACCACCACCAAACACCGGCACCACAAACCCCCTGCACATTACACTACACACACCGCACCAGCACCACAAACACCATGGCACCACAAAGGATGCCCAAGTTCACGCCCATGGAGCTGACGGTCATGGTCGACGAGATCATCAAGGTGTACCCACAAATCTATGGGAACATGGTCCAGCACACACCACTAGCCACCAGAAACAGAATGTGGAACCGGATCGTAGACCAGGTCAATGCAGTCGGGACCCTGCCCAGGAACAGAGTCGAGATTAACAAACGTTGGAATGACGTCAAGAGCCTGGTCAAGAAGAAGGAGGGCAAAAACAGAGAGCTGGCTGCCGTCACTGGCGGAGGGAATCCCGCGCTCTTTAAGACCTTCAAAGCGTGGGAGGAGAAGGTGCGAGTCGTAATCCATCCGGAGATCCTCGCCGGATTAGCAGGGGAGTGGAGGCTGGTAAGTACAAACTAATGTATACCAGCACACCGCTATGTACTCACATGCACTACCACCATGCCACAGCTCCCAGGGACAAACACCCCCATGTCCAGCACACAATACACAACACATCACACACACATGCAACAGACACCACCACACACAGCCCAAACCGAACAACTGCAAGATGCGTGGGGACATGTGTACACTAAGCCAGCCACGTAACCACCAACAGGTCCCCAAATATGCCAGAAGCGCCACAACGAGCACCCACCACACCCATGTGTCCGCCACAGCTGCACCAACCGACAAGTAACAGGTAAGTGGCAGGAACACAAAGTGCAGTGGGTGGGACGGTGGACAGCCCAAGTACAACACACACCAGGCCCCAGTCCCACAGCACAGCAAGGAGGAGCATCCCCCACACCCCACACCCACGTGTCAGCCACCGCAGTGCACAACGACAGCCGAAAGGCAGACATCACGGTCCACAGCAATCGGTGTCAGTGGGTATCCAGCCACCCCCACGACCCACAACACCCTCCCACCCCCACAGACCTGCAACATGGAGCACCCCCGCTTAGAGCCATGTGGCATCCAGTACAGTGCACGCACGAACAACTTGCAGGTGGGAAACTGGACAGGGCCGGATTACTGGAGGCATGAGGACCGTAACACGACCAACACATGGGACATGTCACGTAGCAGACGAACACGCAGCACCGCCCACCGTCACGAACAAGTGAACAATGTGCACACGGACATGAACAACAGACTCACACCCCACATGACCCATCACAGACATAGCAACACCCAAGGAGCCACGTCTGCATGCACAAGCCACACTGAATATAGTACCACACGGCAGCCACTGTGCAACTCATCACACACAACCGAAACACCATTGAAGTCCTGTCCATGTAGCCCCAACTGCCTGTCAACCACACACCCCACAACTACGCCTATGTAAGACAAACAACACTAGACGCAACAGAGCGGAACAACATAAATGCACACGAACACCACTGAACCCATCAAACACACAGACACACCATGCACAAACAACATACCATCCATCCCATCCGCCAGCCCCAGTCTCATGAAAGGCATGTCATCCGCACAGCTGCCACACATACAGCAGTCACGCTAAGATACATGCCCATTACCAACCATGTGCCAGAAGTCAACGAAGTGCACAACACACTGTGAGCAACAACACACAACATGGGCCACACCACCCCCGAGCACTGCAGTGATGCACATGGCACAGGGCAGCACGCACACCAAGGAGATGGGACAACTGCAATACGTCGGGTGGCACACAACCATCACACACTCATAACGATGCGTCCAATGCCATGTCCAGTAATCACAACAGACAGCAAATATGCAGGCCATGTCAAGCATGCACACACCTCAAACCATGCACTGTCATGCTGCCACAACACATGTCACGTTCGGCACCCATGGCTCACAGCATGTACCCCAAAAGCATATCCCCTCCCAAATGCGAATCTGGGGCATGGCCCCCATGTTGCCATATGCGTTCCTAAGCGTTCCATTTGAACCCCAAAAGCATATTCCCTCCCAAATGCGAATCTGGGGCATGGCCCCCATGTTGCCATATGCGTTCCTAAGCGTTCCATGTGAACCCCAAAAGCATATTCCCTCCCAAATGCGAATCTGGGGCATGGCCCCCATGTTGCCATATGCGTTCCTAAGCGTTCCATTTGAACCCCAAAAGCATATTCCCTCCCAAATGCGAATCTGGGGCATGGCCCCCATGTTGCCATATGCGTTCCTAAGCGTTCCATGTGAACCCCGAAAGCAAAGTACAAACCAGACCCAGGATGGGCCAGGAGCCCGCATACACCAGAGTCACAATAAGTAGGGGCACAGCAACACACCCATCGGCATGGCCAATCCGTCCCATGCCACATGTGCACAGCACACAGTCCCATTGCCAAGCACACACAACTACAGATGCTACAGCCACACACACGCCTCCGGGAAACCCATGTACGAGATTGCACGAACTGTCAATGTCTGACGACAAATACATACTTCGCCAGGTGCAACACAATAACTAATCTCATTCTCTCCACAGGTGACGAACTGCTGGATGCTGGGGATGGAGCCAGCAGCCAGCACAGCCAGCCTACAAGCCCCCAACGAGGACACACGGATCTGGAGGATCTGTCCTCCTCTTCGGACACGGACAACCAAGCAGGCCCATCTGGTGTGGCAGGGCCCAGCCGCTCCCCAGGACCCCTCCTACCCACCAACCCATCATCCAGGGCTGCTGAACATTCACAGCCCCCTGCTGCCACTGTCGTTGCGGCCACACCCACGGTCATTGTGGCCACTACCACTGCCGCAACCGCCACCATCGCCGCACCGACCACCACCGCCGCCACCACCGCCACGTCTCCGCTGGCACCAGCCCCAGCGCAGGTGGTGGCCCGGACGACTGGATCCACCCTGGGAGCCACAGCGAGGACCGTGGTGAGCAATGTGGCTAGTGGGCAGGCCGGTGGCAGCAGGACTGGTAGGAGGAGCAGGGTCAGGGAAACGCCAGCCTCCCCTGGGAGCCATGCCCTGCCTCACATGGCCAGAGTCCTTGGGGCCTATGAAGAGGCCCAAGGACAATGGGTCCGGTCTGCCTCAGACACGCGTGAGGTGCTGGGGGTGTTGAGGTCCATGGACGCCCGTATGGGCCAAATCGTGGACCTCATGGGACAGCTGGTGGTGGCGGTGAGGTCACAGCCAGGGACAGCAGCTCCCCTCCGCCACCACCTGCCGGGGCGCAGGGTGGAGCAGCAGTGTCCAGTTCCCCTGCGTCCACAGCCAGTGATCACACCTCAACCACCAGCATGTCGCAAGCAGGCACCCCCTCGCAAACGTGGAAGGGGCCGTCCGAAGAGGAAACAGATCTCCCGGGAGGACTTCGCACGCTCCAGTCGCAAGTGAGGCAGCCAGCCAGCCTTCCGCCAGCCTTCCTTGACCAGCCACTGCATTGACTTGGACTACGATCCCACTCCACACAGCCATCTGGATGGCATGTGTGTGTTGGACTATGGACATAGAACCAGTGGGTACACCCTGATCATCACGCAGCCATGACCGACAGCTCATTGTCACTGCACGCACCACTTTTGTCATCACCTTACACACAATCACATGTCACAGTTTGTAATAAATGCACCTTTTTCACTAACTGCTGTTTGTGCCCTGTGTCTTATTTGTACGGAATACAACGGCCACCTTGGGCGGAAAGGCCCCTGATGCGTGGCATGGCATTTGAATCCGGAGGGCCTGTAGGGACCTAGGGGTGGGAGACAGAACAGGAGCACATTCAATGAGTGTGTCACACACCCATCACACAGTACATGTCAACAACTACAAGCAATGTACACACATCGCACAGAGCAATAGGGCACAATGCCACAGCCACCAACAGTGGCATACTACCCTGGCCATGGAGCGTTGACACACAGCACGCAGTGAACAAACGGCCACCCTGACACAGCACACACACACCTGCACAGATACAGCCACATCAGCCGTCGTACATGGACACTCACCGTCAAGTGAAGTAGCGGGCGATGAGCTGCTGCCGCACATTACCAGCTTCCTCCTCTCCGCTGTCCTCCTCACTCGAGCTGTCCTGGTCTGCGGGCTGGGGCCCTGGTTGATCTCCGTCATCCACGATGAGGGGGATCTGCTTCCGAATGGCCAGATTGTGCAGCATGCAGCACGCCACCACTATCCGGCACACCTTCTGTGGGGAGTACGCCAGCGCACCCCCGGTGCGGTCCAGGCACCTGAAACTGGACTTGAGGAGGCCAAAGGTACGCTCGACCACACGTCTGGTCCTCCCATGTGCCTCATTGTAGCGATCGTCTGCTGGGGTGCGAGGATTCCTCAATGGACTGAGCAGCCATGCCCCATTCGGATACGCAGAGTCACCTGGGTGTGAGGGACACAGAGAACCGTTGCTAATCCAACTGGACAGGGGACAGCATCGCACAGCCAGCACGCTACACCACTCCACATACTCACCGACAATACAGGCACGATCCTGTTGCATATTGGACATCAGTCGTGGCAAGATGCTGTTGCGCATTATGTGTGCGTCATGGGCCGAGCCTGGGAACTTTGCACACACGTGGGTGATCACCATGTCCGCAAGGCACACCACTTGCACATTCAGGGAGTGCGTGTGCTTCCTGTTGCGGTACAGGTGCTCAGTGGCCTGTGGTGGAACAAGGCCGACATGTGTGCAGTCAATGGCTCCAACGACGTGTGGGATTCTGCCAAGGGCATAGAATGCACCCTTCACTGCCGCCAATTCACGAGCCCTGGGGAAGCGGATGTACCTGTTCCGGTACAGCATCATGGCTGCCAGTACATCCCTCAGCACCTTGCTGAACATGGGCTGGGACATCCCTCCTCCAATGCCCACTGTGTGCTGGAATGACCCAGTGGCGAAGAAATGCATGGCGGCCATCACCTTAGCCGTGGGGGTGACAGCAGTCGGATACACCCTGCGGGGACGGAGATGGGGTTCTAACATGGCACACAGTCGATGCAGGGTTGGCCTGTCCAGCCGAAACTTCCTAATAACCTCCGTATCCTCCATGTCTGCCAGCAATTGGTATGGGCGGTCAATGTTCGGTCTCCGCCTAGGGACAATGGCAGAGGACACATGTCAAAGCAACACGACACATAGCAATTTCGCATACACATCACTGACATGACTGAGCAAGCACATGAGCCACAGCCCAGCTGTCAAGCTGGGACGGCACGGCCACAATACACTTACACAGGTCTCCCACCAAAGGCAATGGCTAGTGATACAAACCACTGCCATGTGCATGCACATGGGGATCTAGGCCCCAATGACTTGCGGGGCGTGCTGATGGGGACTGACTGCATATCCGTCAAGCGGCAACGCCACGGCAACATGAATGTCTGCTGAGCATGGAACTGCTTCCGCGGCTGGATGAGTATGGCACACGACGACGACGATGTGGGCAGAGGCTGAGCGGCCAAAACAAGTGGGACCTGTGGCACGAGGGGATATGAGACAGTAGTAGGTGTCAGCACTGCACCCTATGTACAGCACTGTACGGATCACACCTCCCGAAACATTGACAGGTGTCCACATTGACAGCCCCATGCCAAGATGGCTGTGTGCTTGCAGTCACACGTCACAGGTGAGAGGTTACATTGCACGTGCCAGGTGGCAGACGTACACAGTGGGAGCTGGCATGTGTGTGCATGTGTCTCCTGTTCAGGATCCACCAGATGGGCGCTGACTCTGTACTGACCATTGGACACAGCATGTTCCGTGGAAGGCTTGTGTGTGTGGGATGGTGGCACTGGATGTGCCTCCGTTGGGTGGGGGGCCATGCACAGGGCGGGTACGTCGATGATTGCGCATTGTTGGTCACGGTGGGTGCACCAACTAGGATGTGTTGCCCTGTGTTCAATTCCTATGTCCGCATGATGATGGACTGTAGATGTGGGCAGACTACACATTGGTCGATGTGCTGTCTATATGCATGTGCCTTCACACCAGGCACAGCTGCCCCTGCACATGTGACCCCTGCTGGACTCGCTGCTGGGTCTGTGGAGCTGATGCACCTTCTGCGCGTGGGGCGGACAGCTCTCCTCACTTCCCTCATTGCGCATGTCATGACTTTGCCGCAGGTGACATGGATCATGGAGGGCCCACATGTACGCGTGGGTAGGCTACACATGATTGTACACTGGTCGCCACCCCCAGTCAGTGTTTCGAATGGGAAGGTTGTCGTGCTGGTGGTATGTTCGATGTGGCGGATGGGCGGGCCTAGGTGCGGGCTTACATTCCGGACATGGGGGGTAGTTGGATTGGCGACTAGTTGCAGTACACACGGGACACGTCTCTTCCTTTCCACATCTGGGTCATCCCTTGTACTGACTGACAGTGATACAGTCATCTTCGCCCCAGCCCTCATGTCCTCCCCTCGCTCCCCCAATATGCATGCTCACCTGCGAGGCTAGCGCTTGCACAGGCAGCCCCAAGCTCGCACCAGAGAGGGCAAGGAGTGTATGTGTGGGTCCAGTTGCACGAGTGGGCTGTCTCAGGGTATGATGTGTGGCGGGACGCCGTCCACCTGCGTGGTGCCCCAAATGGAGACCCGGCCTGCATGGACTATGCATCACAGTCTTCGCCTTCCGGATCCGCCACCTGCGACACCCAGTGGCTGTGGCTGCCCTTGCGGCCATGCCGCGTCCGTCTGTGGCTGATGGCCCACACATTCACTCTTTGGCCTCTCTGGGGAGGGCTCGGGGGTGGTGGCGCACGCGCTTGCACTTAGTCGCAATGGCATGTGGCGTGGTTGGTATGATGGGCAATGGATGGGATGGTGCGAGCCACCTCCCGTGACGTCAGTGCTGCTCGTGCTGTGGTGCGTCCCCCCTACACTTCCATCTGACTTGTGCCATGCTAGACGTTGAGGTTCTATTGCCTGCGTGATATGACCAGGAGGAGCGCGAGGAGACCTCTCACACACCATGCTCCACTGCCATCCCGTGCCCTGTATCGCCTGTGCGGATTGACTATGTTGGGGTTACACCTGGTCGACTGGGGCTGTGTGTGCCTTGTCAGGGGCATGGCGGGCGCACAACAGGATCCAGCTTGTCCACAGAGGGTGGGCTGAGGTGCGCCTGGTACCGCTTTGTACGTGTGCCCGGCTGCTATGCACACACGTGTTCACTCCCCCCGACAGGTGTCCTCTCACAATGCCCAGGGAAGCGGTGGTGTACTGTTCATGACCCCTCCCAACACGGCGTGCTCCAACTTGGCATGTGCGCATCTACCCGTCGCACCCACCCACCTGAGCACTGCGTCCATACGACTACACACGACACATGTGTGTCTTCCACAGTAGTGCTACTCATTTGCGTTGACATCCAATACCAGTGGACTACATGGTCATGTCACGACTGCCGTGTACTTCACATACTCTCATCCTCTCTCATTCGTACTTGTGAAATGAGTCAGCGGAGACAGTTTTGGTTTCAAACATTATATTGAGTCTTCTGTCCTCTGTGATGCAGTATAGTGGACACTACTGGCAGCGGAATACATGTTGAGGATATACTGAGCATGATTGCAAATGGGATAGGGAGTGGGGTTACATGTGATTGGCTGTTGCATGTGGGATGTGGGCTTCAGAGTGACATCTGCTTGGCCAAGGCTGTGCTAATGTACATTTACGTATAGCTGCGGAGCTGCGGACTTTGACACAGACGGTATACATGTAGCCTACCAGACCGCTTGGCATCATGGGCACAGTCCATCTCAGTTCCATGTGACAGGTTTGCTGCGGTTGTTCCTCATGCACGCGTGCATGTGAGATGACATCAGGGCATGTGCTTGCGTGCATGCAGCGGCGTGCCACTTGTTGTTGCACTGTGGTGGTTACTGGACATGTCACAGTCACTGGGGTCGTGTTGTTGTTGTATGCACTTGTCGTCCATGCAAAGGTCCTGGTATGGGATTCCCGGGGCGGGGGTGGGAGGGGTGCAGCACCCACAGACTCCAGGCGACCTATTCATGTCCACTGAGCGGTGTGTGTGTCCATGTGCGCTGGATCCATGTCGTGTCCTGGTTGTTCGTGCAGTTCCGTCGATGTGGGTGCGATACACAGAGCCCATGCCACTGCCTCCCACGATGCATGCGGTGTTCCTGGATGTGATGGGGAACAGTGTGCATGTCCCGGTCATATCCGATGTCATGGCGATGTCGTTGATGGTGTGGTTACAGTTGCCGGTCGTTTGGTATGGCTGTTGTGGTGGTGACTGGCCAGTCCGTGCGGAAGCTAAGCATGGGTGCGGGGTTGGACATCATAGGTCACTCGGGGAACCTGCGTTGTGGTCCGACGTATTTACAGGTTGTCAGGTATGCGATGCCGTCCAGCAGGGCTTCCATGTCATTGGTGGTGTACATGTTTGCCAGCCAATGAAGCGGATGGTGGCTGTCAAGGTGTTGTTCGTAGGTTGTCCCTTGGAGGACCATGATGGGGCATGCTGGGTGACATTCGATGTAGCTGTTATCGATGATCCGTCGTGTGGAGGCACAGTGGTCCCATTTCAGTGCGGGTGCGATGTTGGCCACATACGCCATGCCCCCATAGGCAGAGCAGGCCCTGTCGTGTGCGTCCAGAGGGAGGAGTAGTGGTAGCAGGTCCGCCTTCAGACATGCCGGGTTGGAGAGGCATATCTCGACGGGATGCTGGTAGGGACACCTCCGACAGTAGAAGACGGGCATGACGCAGCTGAACAATGTGATGCGGTAAGTCAGTCGGTAACTTACGTTCAGCAGGGACAGGAGATCGCATCCCAATGTATGGCACAGGTTGGTTTTGTACAGCTTGAGCTGTTCGGCGTAGTTGGGTAGGTGTGTTGCGGTTGCCATTTCGCAGCGGTTCGTTGAGGTGGCGTGCTCCGGCTGTGTGTGCAGTCTGCAATGTGCACGCTCCGGGGTTGCTGTGAGCTCTGTGTAGTCGTAGGGAGACAGGACTTGTGTTCTGTTGGCTTGTTTGGAGGACACGGGCCCTCTTCCCACATGCTTCTCAGACAGTTCAAGGTCAGTGCTGTGTGACTCCTTCCAATTAACTTGCATGTGGCCGACATGGGGAGTGTTTTCTTCTTTCTTCCCCGTCCGTTGTGTGCTTCTGTGATATGCGCTATCTGCCCTGTGGTCGGTCTCCTCGGCATGCCTGTGTTGGTCTATTCTTGGACAATGGCTGTATTCACCGGCTTCTGTCGTAGGGCTGTGGTTTCGGAGTTGGAATGGAAGGTCATTCAGTGCTGTCTGCTCTCCCTTGTGTGGGCGGCAGGCTGCCTTTCCGCTCTGCGTTGGGCCTTGTGTGTGAATGTTATTCTTGGGCCACCTGTTGTCGGTCCCCGGGCTCTTTGGTGTTCCGTTTTATATGTCTTGTTCATATGTGCAGGGTGGTATGGGTGTTTCTGTGTGGTACTGGCGTTCCTCTTCCCGAAGAGGCCCTGCTTCTCCTAGTTGGTGTTGCCGCCGCTGTGTGCTACGCCATGTTTGTTACACTGGGGTGTGTCCTGCTGTTGCGTGTCTTCACTGACATGTGTGCGTCGGTTGTGTGGCGTTGGGTGTTGTCCGTGAATTGGGCGTTGGGGACATGTCTGTGGCCGGCCTGTCACGTGTCATGTGCGTTCGGGGTGGGGCTGATATGTGTGCTGCTTGGTTGTGTCCCTGTGTCTGTGTGCGACGCATGCATGGCGCTGCGGTTGGCCTCTGCGTTGTGCGCATGTGTGGCGGCGTCATCGGCGCTTTGGGGCCGTGACGGGGTGGTTGGTTCCTAGTCCCAGGTGGTGTGTACACATGTGTTCTGCGATGTTACGATTTGGCCTGTGTGTCATATGTGGATGCGATGGTGGATGTGTTGTGTACACGCGCTGGTGGGGGTTGTCCGCTTTTCCGCCCTTGCACTGTGTGCGCTGTTTGCGTGCACTTGTTGTGTGTGTGCCTACCTGCGTCTCCGCGGTACGTTGCGTCCTTGGTGGTGCATCAGCAGGAGCATGGGGACGGCCTGCAGTGCTGGATTCATGCTCGGGGAGCCGCTTTTCGTTGTCCGTGCTCGGCGTCCGTGTTACCGCTTCGGTTTGTCGTACGGTATCTCTTGGCCGTGGGAGACGTTTGTTTGCGGCATCGTAATTTATGCGCCGGGCGGGACGTGTTTCGTCGGACGGTGTATGTCAGTTGGGCTGCGCCGCTACATGTACGGGCGCACTTTGATGGCGGACGGTGTTGCTGGCTTGCCGGCGGTGTTTGGCCTGCTTTTCGCATCGTAATTGGGCGGGCGTGTGGACTGCTGCGTGCCGGCGGTAACTGGTGCTTTTTGCATCCGCCAGCACGGCGGTTGTGCTTCTGCCCGCCATCGTAATGAGCCCCATAGATTGAAAAAAGATATATATTAATTATTTGTGAATGATAAATAGTAGTTTTTGAAGATTAGCATTACTGTTATATTTTAAATGGTATTTTACTTACTCTTTGAAGTATGAAATAGATTTTTCTTTAATGAAGTCCTTGCTTCTGGCAGAAATCCGGCAGAGTTCCGTCTTTTTGATTCTTTTTGGTTTAAGGTGTAAAATAAGAATAATTTTTTGTTCTTTATATAGTGTTTAATTAATTGTTTGGTTAACGTGATTGGTTTATTTTAATATTGTGTGTATTTGATTGGTTGATCTTTATTGTTTTAATTGTTTTGGTAGTTGTTTTCCATATATGGAAAACGCTAATTAAGAGTCAGTTACTGCTTTTATTTTTTTAAACAGGTTCAATTATTTAAATGTGTATTATATTATATGTGATGTAAAATAATGTGTATACATTATTTAAATATAAAATGTAAATAGTTATTAATAGTGTATTTATGATTTTATGTTTTATAATATGTTTTACTATTTTCTAAATTTATTGTATTTGATTTATTTTGTATGTAGTGTATGTTTATTGATTTAAATATATTTATGGTGTTAAGTTTTGTTTGTTTTATCTGTTTTTAAGTTATCGATATTTTTAAAAAAACGATAATATTGCTGTCTATATTATTGTGATCGATATTTTTGACGTGGTATATTTTTAAACAATGTTCGATATTTTAAATAACGATATTTATGTGTTCGATAATACTGTTATCGATATTAATGTTTGACGATATTGTGGTGTCGATAATAGTGTATTTTTTAAATTAAGTATAGGGTATCGATATTAGTGTAATCGATATTTTTGTGTCGATAAAAATGTAGGTCGATATTGTGTCTGTCGATATTATGTCAGTGATTCATATTGATATGTTTTTATTTTATTCAAATCAGAATTACAATTTTTTTTGCCCCATTTCTACTATTTCTGATATATTCTGAAACATCAGCATAGTTCATTTTTTGGGGAATGTGCTAGGAAAAAAGCATCCTACACCCTCTTCTCTTACATGGGTACTCAGAAGGATTGTCACATAAATTCTCCCACTTTGAAGTCAGAGAAAGAAAAGCTCCCTGGAAGACAGAGCTTGACATTTGACCTAAGATTTAAAAGCCTGTTTACAGAAAGCGAGTTCATGGAAGAATACAGTAAACAAGGTTTATGCAACAGGAGGGACAAACTCATGCTGGGCAGCCTAAAGCAAATAAAGGCAGCAAATAGAAAGCTAGAAAATGTGAGTTACAAACCACAAAGCCAATGGTAAGCAATGAGCGGAATGCATTCCTAGGTCAGCTTTCTGAATGGCCCCAAGATGTCTTTAGCAAACCATACAGCTGCTCTGTCTGGTAGGCCTTGACCTAAAATGGTATCTGTGTATGGCCTAGTTAGCAGGAGCAGGTAGTTCAAAATTGTGTTGCTTCAAGAGTAGGGGAGTATAGTGAGTATTGAGTTACGTCACAGCTTACAACAATTACTTACCTCAATTATAGTTAGGTACATCCACTGAAGTGAGAGGCTGTATGCATAGTGTTGCAAAGTCATCCTGTGCCCTGGGCACCCCCATTGTGTTTGCTGACAGGTACTGGTGATAACTGACTGTGACTGTTCCTGGGCTCTGTCTAACCAGGCCCAGGGCCAGTGCTGTGCTGAAAACAAACTTACAATACAGTGAAGACCCCTACATACACTAGGGTACTCTATGAGTTAAGGTACCCCTATGATGGGCATGACCTCCCCTATAAGGCCCTAGTACATAATAGAGCAAGGGGATTAACACTACCTTTAAGTCCCTAGTATATAATAGGTCATGGCAGTTTAGAGGCCTGCAGCCCTTTCTGCACTTGCATGTGTGCACTGCTGAGGCCTGAGGTCAGTTTAAAAGCAGCCCTGTGTTGCAGAACTGCTTTTGGCATGTAAACTGTGCCCAAACACGACTTTGGTGTTTTGGGCACTTAAAATTAATAAACTACAATATTTTGGCATATTAGGTACCCCCAGGATCTCCCCTAGGTCTCCCAGTGTTTGGGGGTCAGGTACTTATAAGGAGGACCCTTATAAAATAGGTTTTTTATGCCTTGGGTTTAGTGAAATTGCACATTTCACTTCCCCCATTGTAGTAAAGTGCTTCCCAAAATCGACGTTTGTGCTAAGAGCACTGTGGAGTGAGGATCTGAAATATTTTTTACATATTCAGATTCCCTGAAGTCTCCCCTAGGTGTTCCAGGGGTGGGGGTCCTGTAGATATAGGTAGGTTCCTTATAAAAGATGTTGTATAAGCCATGGTGTTGGAGAAATTGCCCAGTTCATTTCCTCCATTGCAGATCCCCAGCCACATAGGTTAACATGACAAGAAGTTATTAATTATTAATTCCTGCCAGGAAACCAAGGAAATATCATTCAAGGACTTACTAGAATTGTATCGATAAATCCAATAACATGCTATTGTTGAATTTATCTTAAAATGTACAGACAAGAAGTTATAAGACTTTCTTGTCTGTAAGCCAACATTCAGTCCACCAGTGATCTGCCCTGATTGTTCAGAGTTAAGTGGGTTAGCCAGGCTGCTTTGATGAGGTGATAAGTAGCCCCTAGAGTGAAAGAGCTATTCTGGGAGGAGAGGGTTCTGCTACATAGGAATGCCAGAGCAAGGGGAAGGGGTCGTAAACCATGATCTTCAAAAGAAGAAGGAGGCAGGTAGAAGAAACCAATTTCATTTATGTCCCTATGCTCTGAACCTAGCCAGATGGCAGGCTTAAGGAAGGAATGTGCAGATGCCAGGGGGAGGGAGTCTATGGAGATGAGCCATCTTGGAGGTTGGTTTAGCCAGCACCTGCCTCTCTGCTGAGACTTCAGCCATATTGAAGTTTGGAGAAACAGTGCTTTCTGGGAGACCATTATGCTACACTTTAGAGGAAACGGTCATGCTCTGGGGTGTTGTCCTACACCTCATTGGACAGGAGTGCCCTCCTGTGTGACTCCAGAGAACACTGAATAAGTATCTGAGAGGGGCAGTGCCTCTCAGATCTGCTGCTTGAAACTAAAGAAAGAACAAGGGTCCATGCTGAGAAGTATAATTTGCACAAACCAGGCCCTGCACTCTGACTGACTGCGCCAGCTGCACAATCTGGAACTACAGCCTTAAGGACCAAACTTGCTTCAAAAGGACTAAGGAGTGGACTCCCTGTAAGCTACAGGTCAACAGAGCTCACCTGGACCATCATCACCAAGAATCCCCGGTCTGAAGTACTACCTGTGGATTTGTAAGGGTTTTTTCCAAGTGGATTGTGGGAATTGAAGTCCCAAACTTTCAAGGACCATCTTGGAGCTTCCAGACCCGTGGAGTAAGTTTTAGACACTTTGGGATGCTCAAGGGAACTTCAGGAAGAAGTTCCAGATGTTGGGAGAACTTTGGAGCAGCTTTGGAACAAAGCTCTATAAGTGGACCGGTTCGACCTGGCCAGCCAAGCCGGCGATCCTCAACCACGAGCCGGTCTGCCCCCCAGGTTCGTCCCACTGAAAAGCTCTGGAGGTCCGACTTCCAGAGTTTGACCGGGAGTTAGTTGAACCCAAAGCCAGCGAACCCTCACCGAATCCGGCCTGGTGAAGAGCATCGAGGGACCCCGGAAGAAAAAGCTCCGTAAACGTTTCTAAGTCCGAACGTAGAAAAGGTGACCGGGACCAACCACAAGAGTCAAGCCGGCCTGGATCTCTGGTTCGTTCTGCTGGAAAGATCTGGAGATCTGACTTCCATAAGTGTGACCGGTAGCTCGTCGCAAAGCAAGCCGGTGAACCCTCACCAAATCTGGACTGGCTGAGAGCTTCGAGGGACCCCGGGAAGAAAAGCTGCAGAAAAGGTTCCAAGTCAGAAGGTAAAAACTTTGACCAAGAACTGCCGTGAGGGGTAGCCCTGCAGGGCTCCATCGCAGTCAGCTTGAAACTTTGACTTTATTCCAGTCTATCGTGACCAGATGTCCCAACAGGCGCTATAGGTTTCTATGTCTTACAGCGGAGGGTTGTAGAATTGAGTGGTGTGGCATAGAGTGCAAGGGAATAGAGTGGAGTGGAGTAACGTAGTGTGGAGTATGCATGGTGTGGTAGCCATTACTTACAACACATTTTCAATTGAAATGACCATTACATTTGCACCGAAATACGATTTTACTTATATGGTTTGACTGTACACAAATGGCAATGTGTGCAAATGTCATCACCTAGTATATTGATATGTTTTTATTTTATTCAAATCAGAATTACAATTTTTTTTGCCTCATTTCTACTATTTCTGATATATTCTGAAACATCAGCATAGTTCATTTTTTTGGGAATGTGCTAGAAAAAAAGCATCCTACACCCTCTTCTCTTAATGCTAAATCTTTAAAAATTCATATCTCCGGTTGCCTACATTGGATTTTTTTCATTTTGGTGTCATTTTAAAGAAAACAATATTTCCTTATAAATTGGTGTTGAGTATTGTGTCTTAATTATTTACTGAATTGGTGTTTTTAAATGCTTTACATACCTGTCTTTGAAGTTAAACCTGCCTGCTCGCAGCCAAGCTACCAAGGGTTGAGCATGGGAATACTTTTCGGAGACTTATTCTCAGCCATATATTGTGTTAGTGGCACTATTGCCAGTGGTAGGTGCATATTTACCACTACTAATAATCCACTTTCCAACACATAGATTTCCCAGAATCTGTTTACTAATGTGTTCCAAATAAATAAGCATGGCCATGGAAGTAGCTGCACATAGATTTTTGGAAGGAGCACATGCATGCCCCAGGGATTGAGTTAGCACCTGAAAGGTAGTTGGAAGCAATCTTACTGTGGTTCATGTTACACGTGTGCCTCAACCTGCACTATGAGGATGACCTACCATAGAAGTTTGTTAGGGTCTAATCAAATATGTGCACAGAATAGTGAGCATCTGGAATGGCTGTCCACATAGGCCTTCAGATGCCTGGGTCGCACATGCACCAAGGGGAGATTTAGCAACCTTGCGGTGGTTGTACACTTTTCCATTTATGCTTTAGAAGATACATCTGAATTGTGCATCAAAATGTTAGCCAGCATCCTTCATGTGGCTATACACAAACAGCGTGGAGTTTCGAAACACATGTGTCCCTGCATCCACGAGCAAGGTGCTCGTCAAGGTGTGTAAATTTGTGCTCACATTCATACCAGAGGGTGGCCTTATACCTTACATTGATTGTACATTGAGGGTTTTGGTGATCTGGCTCCACATTGTAGCAGTAGCTGAGACTGCACAGTCGCTGTGCAAAAAAATGCAAGATGCTGAACCAGCCCAACGGAGACAGCAACATGTGAGAAGGGACGGTGCAGTGCCACTCCCATTTACTTTCGTCATGCTCCTTAATAAGTTTCAGGCTGTCATCAACACATGCTGCTGGTGTTGACTGAATTATATTTATATACAGTAACTATGAAATTTTTTTATCTTTATAAGTCTTGGTTGGTGTAAGTAGGTCGTTGGAAACATCAAACACAGCACATTTTTTAGGAGGTTTAAGTAAATTAGTGTCTATACTCTAATGTTTTGTTAGGGGAAATTAAAGAAAACATTACATGCTCTGATCTGAATGTTTTAACATTTGAATACATTAAACAATTAGAAATGTTTGATTCCGCAAGAGGGGAGCTAGGGGAGGGAAACGGAGGGAACATTCACGCCGGAGTTGTTACAATGTTGTATCGTTTCCTGTAACGATGCTCTTTTATTAAAAGCAATAAAATGTGTTATAAAAAAGTAAATGTATGATTCCGATGAAACTGTTCTAAAGGGTTAGGAATAATACAATATCAGTGAAGAAACAGTGGCCGACTCATTTAAGTGAATGTTATTGGAAAAATAATGATGACAGACAATTTAGAACAATTCTTAAAGAATACTAATTGGGAAAGTATTTGAAGCACATTCTATGCTCAATCAAAAACTTTATTTACTGACCAACTTCAGTAAGGAGTGCCTACCTTTTCTTTTTTAGCACAACAATTAGAAAGTGAAACACACACAACACATCGCCATAGCCATCTAGTGACCTCGCAATGTTTCATGCCAATACAGCACACTACTCACACAGCTCAAAACAGAAAACATAAGGCAGCCCAACTATACCCTCACCCACAAAACCCAGCACCTGAGCCATTCAGTATGGCCATCTATCAACACACCCACTAACAACCAGCTGACTAATGGACAGCCATTCACTCTTGTGAAAAATACTGCTCACTCAATCATAACCAAACAACAGGACTACATATTAAACCAATTGAAATTACCACCAATTCCAATCGCTACACAGAATACAGAGCAGACACAAAGATACTAGTCTACCTTGACTCCTGTCAATGGAAAAGCCCAGAACCATGCTGAAAGGCATGTTGAGGATTACTGTGAGACCTACAAAGACATGCAAAGGCAGAACTTCTCTATGCAAATGTTGATAATATAAAATAACAGCGTATGATGTATCCCATGAAGTGGTCTATTCCCCTCAATAAGAAGGAGCACAAAATATGTGCAAATGTTATAGATGCATGCCTTTAAAGGGGTCATTGTAATATGGAGGTTTTCAATGGCAGAACCTAGCAATGTTCCCACCTCTAAATGAGATGGAAGGACCATCAGTGTGACAGGTTGGGCATCTGCTGTTTTTTGGTCTTGCCTACAGATTGCATTTAGATGATGTCCAATCTATAGTGGACCATACAAATACGTACAGCGGCCTTTGGACCAGTCCTTTCCTTACCATTGGTTGGCTTGCTTGTCAATCTCATTTTCTTGCTTACTTGATGGTTTCACTTCCCCCTCTTGCGTTTGCCTTGGCCCACAGCTTCTAACCCTCCACTGCGAATACTTATATCCTTCGACGGGGCGCATTCAGAGAGCTATGTTTTTTTTTCAGCACTCCATGGGATGCATGTGTTTTCTTGCTCTCTCCTTTGTTAATGTTTCCCATGTAAAATACCCTCATGCCACACTCCGTGTACGCCTTCTTCCGCAGCTCATCCATTGCTTCCATCCAGGGACAGCTTTAGCTCTGGTGGCGCCCGGTGCGGCAATAATGTTTGGTGTCCCCACACCCAATAATCACCTCCTCAGATTCTCTCACTACCACCGGGCAAAAGTGCCCCTCATCTCTCCAATCATAAGTTATTGCTAAACACAGCACCTCCCCTGAAGTCAGCGCCCCCTCCACAGGTCAACGCCCAGTGCGGCCACACTGATCGCACTGCCCTAAAGCCGGTCCTGCTTCCACCATGCTACCGGCTTTTTAATTTTTTTTTCTTATTCCCCGCCTAAACCTCCTCTGTTGTTCTCCCTCTATCCACTCCATAAATTCTCACTGCCTCAACCAACAGGCTAGACCTATTGGGTTTGCCTATGCTTGTTTTGCAGATAAGACTCATCTGCTAAACTCTAAATGACCATATAAATCTGTATACTCTCAAACGCGCTTTTCAAACAAAAGAGGTGCTTTATTCACCGTTTCTCCTTATTCTAGATGTGAATAGGATACAGCTGGTAAGCTCTTAAATGACTTCCCTTCAATCTTGACATTTGTTATTTACGAACTTCCTTTCTGCGGGTACCAGGGCCTGATTGCTGGTGAAATGGATGACTTTCTAGTTGTAAAGAGATCGGATGCTAGGCTGCTTCTAGTCCTCTTGTCTTTTGCTGGTAGCATTTTTACCATTCGGTTTTCCAGTTAATCCATTTTGGACGTTTTTGTAGTCAGGAAAAATACTTTTAAAATCCTCCGGTAATTTATTTTATACCGATTTTCCCCCTGAAGATCTCCTTGAGGACCGCCTCCACTCAATGAAGCCAGATCCCTGTTGTCACAAATCCAGTTTGCGGTTCTGCCTTTTGTGTTTGTCTGATGCCTTATATTCGAAAACAGAAGACAGGAAGATACCGCTTGATGTCTTGTCTAACAATTGTTTTGCCGTGGAAGTCATTTTGGCGACCAGCATTTTTGCAAGGGGCTACTTAGGGGCCGATTCCGATCTCGGCCGGTAGGGCTCCGAATCGGATCCGGCATTACCGGATCCGATTCGGAGCCCTGTTTCCCGACCGAGTCGGACGTGCGTCCGGGCGAGTGAGTACGATGCGAGCGGACGCGAAATCGCCGAACGACTCGTTCGCGGGACCCAACCACTCCGACCGACTCGCACGGACTCGACTCGCACCGCGCAATGGAGACGTTCCCCGGCCGGGTAAGTACGATGCGCGCCTTGAGCAGTCCGACCGACTCGCGCCGTCCGGCTCGAACGAGCAGTCGGAGCTGTACTTTGGGGGTCCGTGTCGGACCCCCCTGTACGCCTAGCCGCGCGAGTCGCACACAGGGGGGACCCATGGGTCCCCCCTACCTGTGCATGTACGGCGCGACCCGCTTCGACGCGAACCCGCTGTAGGGGGCGCCCTTGTTCGCCTCGCACCCATTGAGTCAATGGGAGCCCGCGTACGCGTTGTACGTCCGGCTCCCATTGACTTCAATGGGAGTCCGACCGACTCGAGTCCGATAGGATGCGAACGCATCGTACTCGTTCGGTCGGACTGCTAGGGTCCGATTCGGTCGGAAATCTCTCCGGGTCCGGCTAGGTCGGAGAGATTTCCGGCCTGAATCGGAATCGGCCCCATAGTCTATAAAAATAATTGAACAATAATTGAACAATTGAACAAAAGAATAAGACATCTATAGAGTGCAATAGGTACTCTGGTGTCATTGTCCCACAGATCAGGAATATTATTGTGTGCCAAGTGCCAGGCACACACCAAGCACCCTGAAGTATAAGAACTCTAACGAGGAAAATTGTGAATGATTAACAAAAAATATTAGCAAGTATTTCTTTTCTAAAAAAGTTGTGCTGCTGACACCCAACTCTACAGTATATCATACTCCCACTCTTGTACCTGCTTACTTTGCTTTTTACTCTGATTATGGTTTAGATAAATCGTCATTAACTGGCCGAATGCAACCAAAACGTTTGGAATAAAAAGTGGACTAAAAATATCTGCTTCTCACCCTCAGGGCCAGACTGGATTTCATTTTGTTTTACAGATGTTTTAGCATCTCAGTCTGCATCAAACACTCATTCCACTTGCTGCACCGCAGGAACTGTGTCCAAAATAGCAAATATTCATTGTGTCTGTGCTGCCTGTTCTAGCATGTTGACATTATGGACGACCTGCCAACACACTTCCACGCGTGGTCTTGTCCTGCACTGTAGTCTCGTTTGGGTGAAGCAGTTTTATGATCAGATCTTTTACATTCTCCCTGCCTGTTTGCCTCTATAGGATTGTAACTCTAACCAGTTCACTATTTATTTAAGTGTTTTGTATAGTGCTCCAATGTCATTTTCTGGTTACTTCTTAATCAATCAAGTAATACTTGTATAGCGCAGCAGATCACCCCTGAGGGTATCCAGGCGCTGTGCTGCAGGTATCAGTCGATGAGCCAGGTCTTGAGTCCCTTCCTGAAGTGGGTCAGCGAGGGGGCAGTGCACTAGTCCACTGGTAAAATCACCAGAAGGTGGTTATTCGACTTCAGCAGAGACGTGTTCTCCAGTTTGTGGGCTCCAGATCTCAACAAGGGAGATTAGGGGTACGTTCTGGTTCAGTCTGCTTGAGGGAATAGGCCGGGTCCCAGATCCCTTCTCTGCATAAGTAAGGGTTCTTATGGGGCGGGCCCAGCGCTGTGGAAGGCATTGGATCCCCTTAGCAGAGTCTTAAACTCCCTTCAGCATGCTGCAGTTACCGTCAGCAGCTAAAAGAGGGCAGTACAGTAAGCTCAGGTGACATAGAGGATGAAAGGCAGATGCCTAACAGGCATGTTCTTTACACTGACCTGGGACCACTGTGTGAGCGACTGAGTTACCATGTGAGTCCATATGCACCTCGGGAGCCTTGACGAGAGTAGCAGCGTAGCAGTAGCGCCTAGCATAAACGGGCACATGCAGGATCAACTCCAGACCGTGGCACATTTCCATCTGCAACACACAAACATTTTCAGACTTCTACCCATTCGATTGGCTGTTCTGCTTTTTGGTTGACTGTCATAGGTGATCACTCATAAGTTCACCAGAATTGTGCCATCTTGAGGGTAGCTGCTTGTTAGTGGTGGTGGTGTGGATATCACCTTGCAGATAGGTATTGTTATTTTTCTATTGGTCGCTCGCAGCTCAAGTCCCGCCCTCTTGCTATGCTACTTGCATCATGAACGGTCTCAGTTCTCAATCTTAAGATTGCCTGAAGAGTTTAATTTTCAGCAGTTTTCTACATAGAAGGAAGTTAGACTGGGCGGCGCGTAGTCCACAGTTTTGGTCCCTGTGCCACCAAGGACCTTCCTCTGTGTCCTTTTATGCAAGTAACTGAGATTTGTTTCTTGGGCGAAAGGTTATCCATCTCTGTGCAACCTTGAATGGCAACAACCCCTTTATATAAGGAGGATGTTCCAGTGCCTTGTGGATGTGGAGACATTGCTGCAGGTATTTTGGTGGACATTAATGCTCCATGTGCCATCATAGAATTATAATGGAAGGACATTCTTGCAAATATTAGCATAATTTGGTCGAATTGTATAACGGTTCTTTTTTCTGCATCTGGTGTTAATGAGCCCGTGGGGAATAGTAAATACATGAAAAGTATTTCAATATTCGTAAGGCATAGCATGCTTTCATCTGTTCTTCTATCTTCCTCAAGCAGCTGATTATTTTTTGTTCTGAAGTGTCAATCCAATGCTATTTGATATTGTGCTCAGCGTGTCCTCATTATTATAAGGGCATTATATGCTGTGACACTTGTAATAAACCAGACGGCATATCTATCATGTTTGTGACGAAGTAACCCGTCAGGAAAACTCGAAATCAGGCCCTTTGGTTTATGGTCCCTCCATTGTTGTTTATTGCCTTATTACAATATTTTGTAAAAACAGCGTCATTTTCATTTGATCAGAACAAAAATAGTGGTTACCGTCTTCTACAGAGGCCATTAACCACTACTAATTGCCCATCCGTCAGTTAAGGGCCTGGGGTGTCGGTACCAGCTGCCAACACAGGGATGTGTTGGCAGCAGGTACCGTCCCACAGTGTGCGGTCAATAAGAAAATTACCAAACGCAACAATCATCTGCAACAAAGGAAAATAAAGATGCCATTGTTGTCTACTTCAGGCCACTACCTCTGAGCAGAGAATAAAGGCACATTTCAGGACTTTAGTGGCAGGATTCTAAGCATTCGGTTAGAATGAGCCAGTTTCATAATTCGTCTAGATTGCTAATTTTGCAAAAAACACTCAGGGGCCGATTCCGATGTCGGACGGACTCAGGTCCGTCCGACATCGGTCAGGAGCCGTAACCGACCGACCTGCTGTCGTCGGTTACGGCCCTGCAAGTACGATGCGACCGAACCCTGTTCGGTCGCACTCGTATACTACACATTGGGAGCATGCATTCCGAGCGGAATGCATGCTTTCATTGTGGAAAGCAGGGGTGCAGTTCATCCCTGCACCCTGTGGCCCGGCACCCCAAGGTGCCTGCCACCGGGTGCAGGGATCAACAGAGGGGCACCATAGGTGCCCCCAGGCCGCCATTCGGTGGCCTCGCACCCATGGGGCCCCTACTGGGGGCCCCCAAAGACAGTTACCGACTGCCTTTTCGTGCCGGAAAGACCGGCACGAAAAGGCAGTGAACTCTGCCATCGTACTCCCTCGGTCGTGAAGAGGCGGCCGGGGGAGTACTGAAGGATTTCCGGACGGCGGACGGGCTCTCCGAGCCCGTCGTAAGCCATCTGGAAATCCGAGTCGGATTCCTTTCCGACCGAGCCCATCGGAATGGCTCGGTCGGAAAGGAATCCGGCCGGCACGTTCCGATTTGGTCGGAAGGGCTCCGACCAGCGTTCGGTGCCCTTCCGGCCGAAATCGGAATCGGCCCCTCAGTTTTGCTATTTGGAAGGAAGGACCTGCTAGATGCCCTCTAAAGATTACATCATCACTTACACAGAGAAGTTCTCTTCCTTCTCCATTATGCGTGCTGTGGAAGCTGTGAATGATGTATCTGACGAGACAGCTTCCAAAAAAGGCAGCTGTGAATGTAAACTGCAGCGCTTTCACACATTGAGGCACTGGTGTGTTTTTATCTATAAACAAACCTATTTAAATCTCCAGCTTTCTTGTGACGATGACGTAAGGCTAGAATCCCTTCTTCACTGTCATCAGGGCAACCGCGGTGCATCTGAGCCACTCATAAACTGGCACCACACATTTCACTGTCCATTCACCACCCGCTGAATGTAGAAACCATAGAGAAACAGCTAGAGTGCCTAACGTGCTGAGAGAGAGGATGCTTGCAAGTCCCCTTTCTCCTTCTATGACTGAAGGTAGTTATGTAGCAGTGACTTGGCCTGACCTTAGCAGGGCCTAGCTAACGATGGTGCAGCAGGTGCAGAGTTACACCATCCCACTTCACCCCACTTATTGATGTGTTTTACAGCCCGATGACCAGTTTGCTTGGGCATGAGGACCATTTACAGAAACTCCTGGGAAGAAGATGTGTAATAGGCAAGAGTTTAGACCATGCTGAAATTACCTGTAGGGAGGAAAGGCTTGATTTCAGCAAGTATCCAAAACTGCAAGCTTGCTGCCTACCTATTTTACTTGGTGAATGAAGGACAAGTCCTTAAGATTGACCACAGCAATAGAAACAAGGGGATATACGTTGCATTGTTGTGCTCTTTGACCAGCCTTGGACATGATGATGAAGAATCCCAAAGTTGATGAGGAAAAACACACTTTTGTCTAAGTGTGAGGCTGCCATTGATCAATTGCAACCCAGCAAAGACACTAAGGGGCATATGTATCAAAGAATGGTTTTGCTATTCTCAAATAGAGATTTTTAGAGAATCGCTATTTGAGAATCGCAAACGAGATGTGAATAAAAATTCGCAAATATTTTGCGATTCCCTGACATTCCTTAATTGCGACTCGCAAATTGCGAGTCGCAATTAAGGAATACCTTCCCATTCATTCCTATGGGCCTAGAGGCCCATAGGAATGAATGGGAAGACATTCGCAATTTGCGAGTACCCATAAGGTACCCGCAAATTGCAAATGCAATTTCAAGGGTGCAAGGGTGTCAAAAGGATACCCTGTTGCACCCCTGAAATGTGCATGTGTGCACATGTGGCACACATACATGCCCTAAGGGCATGTATATGCACCACATGACACTTTGAAAAATGCAAAAAAGTGCATTTTTCAAAGAAATCGCAAATTACCACCAACTTGAAGTTGGTGGTAATTTGCGATTCCTTAAGGCCAAATCGCACTTTTTTTGTGCTTCTTAAATTGCATTTAAGGAATCGCAATTTGCGATTCCTTAAATGCATTAGCAAAATAGGGAATCGCAAATTTTGGGATTCCTTATTTTGCGAGTGGATTTTTGTGTGATACATTGCACACTGCTAAATTGCGATCGCAAACGCTGAAATTCTGCGAATTTCAGCATTTGCGATCGCAATTGCTTGATACATATGGCCCTAAGCCTAGTGCTTACATAAAAGTAACTGTCATAGTAGGGATATTGATGACTTAGGGCTGGTTATATGACACAATATCGACTACAACAAAATCAAACTACAATAATATAGACAAAAAACGGGGGCGTGGTCTGGCACCAGCCAAGATGGCCGCGTAGTCCGAGAGCTCCGCTGCAGCCCTCCCGCCCTCAACTAAATCCGACAACATACAGAGGGCTCTGAACGGCAAGGTCCATCTGGACACCTACACGGCAGCGGGGCATCACGCTGTGTCGAAGCGGGGCCACGATCAGTGGCAGGAAAGGTCCGACGGCAACGAGGCCGCACGGCCGGGGTGTGCCGCTGAGAGCTCACAGAGGGAGGGGCCCTCCGTGAATCGACTAAGTCCAGCAGCGCCGGATGGGCTGAAAACGAGAGAGGCCAAAGACTGGAGCCCTGAAGCCCGATCGGACCCACAGCCCTGTGGCGCTGCCTTGCGAGACGCTGGGCTCTGTGCAGCCAACGACCGGAGAGAAGGGTGAGGCCGACGGCGAGAATCCGGACTGAGACGTGGAAGCCGATCCGGTGCTGCGGCGGGGGACTTGGAATGTCCCTTTCAATTGGTGGTCTCCTTCCCAAGCGCCCACCCTCCAAACAACGACCTACCTGCTCAGGGGCCCTCCTCCACTGGCTGAGAAACGCCGGGTGGAGCTGACAACGTGGCCCGAAGTCGAACTGTGACAAGGGCCCTGGCGTCGCGGAGCAGACCGCAAAACGGTTGTCGGGGCCGGCGGTCCTTCGTCTCCTGTGGGACCGCAAACAACAGTAGCTGGCTCGTTCCAGGGCCCCCCATTCCCCCGGAGGCAAGGCCATTGCACAGAGATGCTGCAAATATACACAAGAACCAAGCTGCAGTGGTGAAGACCTTGATCTGTGGGGCCCATAGGCTGTTGAATGAGTGACGTGGCCCGGGGCTAGGACTATGTCCCAACCGCACCGGGGGACACTGGAGTTCCCGACTGGATGGTCCCTGGGGGAGAGGATATCCCCGGAGAACGATCTATTCCCTTCTCCTGAATAAGAACCTGAGGACTATAGGGGGGCCCGCCCCTAATCGGTGGGGGACCGCACAATGGCCTGACGATCCCGCGAACTGTTGAGCCAAGACAGCTGTACAAAGGAATCCCAGCGGCTGGGCCTGCAGCAGCGGGAAGATCTCAGGTGGCTCTGCGGGGGGGGAGGCCCTGAGGGCCATCGGAGGAGGTTGGTCCGGATTGAGACTCTGCGGTGTCTCTCCCGCCGTTTGCCTCAGCGGAAGGATACACAATGCGCTCCAAGAGTGCCCGCCGCAGTAGACCAATAAACTTGATAAGTATACAGTACCCAAGGTACCGATGGCGGAGGGGGCAGCGGCGCACGGAACTCAGGACCCGGTGGAGCCTTCAGTGGGGTCAATTATGGCAGTGATACATGAACTGGGGACAACCCTCGAATCCAAAATGGATAAGGTCACAATCGAAGTGACCTTGCTGAGAGCAGACTTGAATAAAACCTCTGGAAAAGTGGGCACAGCAGAAATTAATATCGCCGAACTGCAAACCGCTTCCCAAAGAATAGAGAAACAGATACAGCATCTCACACAACAACACAGAGTGATGGCGGCGAAGCTTGAAGACCAGGAAGGGCGAGCCTGGAGAAATAACATCAGAGTGGTGGGGGTGCCTAAGGGGGCGGAGGGCCCAGATGCGGGACTCTTTCTGGAAGACCTCATACTTGACCACCTCAAACCCAAGCGCCTTTTGAACTTCTTCTCTGTGGAGAGAGCCCATAGAGCACTGGCGCCACTGCCAGAACCAGGGGCCCCGCCGTGGACAATAATTGCACGCATCCTTAACTTCCGAGACCGCGACATAATACTAGAGCTAGCTCGTACAAAGGGTGATCTACCCTTTGAAAATTCTGTAATCCGGTTCTTCCCAGACTTCACCCTCATGGTGCAGCGGCAACGACGCACCTTTGACGAGGTAAAGAGAACCCTAAGATCAAAAAATCTCAAATATATGATGCTATTTCCCACTAAACTTAGAGTCATTGACCAAGACAAATCTCTATATTTCACAACACCTGATGAAGTATCGGAGTGGCTTGAAGGAGGGAAAAAAATGAATCGCCAGCGGCTGCAGGACCCAGGCTGGAAACGAGAAGATCGAAGGCGTTCTCCTCCTGGTGGAACCCAGACAGACGAAACAGAAGCACACGTACACTCTGGAGACGACGCTGGACGTCGAGCGGCGGTGGGAAGGGAGGGAGAATGAGGGCTCATCTAAATACCAACAATGAAAATGCAACGATCGTACCCGGCCCGGCAGATAAGTAAGAACTGGAACGGAGGACTTTGTAAGGTAATCAGGGCCTATCTGATATGGTAAAAGACTGCTGAGGAGGGGTCTATGACTTTGGACAACATGCTGCTTACATGGCTAACTCTCAGATGCAGACGGGCGGGAGGGCAGCTGCGGGTACACACGTGGCGGAGCCAGCCAACCCCAAGTTGTAGTTAAATGGTTTTATTGGGGCGACAGGCGCTCTGCAAATTGGGGAGGTGGGTAGTTTCAAACCTACAGTGCAGGGTAGCAGGGAAGGGGGTCATTACAAAGGGGATTTATTTTCTGACTATAAGATTGTTTGTTATAAGTTATTGTTGCGCTATGCGTCTGCCCCATTGTTTAAGACCAAACGCACATGGCAGCAATCGGGGAAGGGAGGGGTGGAGAGGGAGGTGGGAATGTACCCTCACACGCATAACACTCCGACATGGCTACAACACCGCAGTCCACGACCACACTGAAAAGTTTAACCTGGAACGTGATTGGCCTGAGGGATAAAATTAAAAGGACTATGGTCACACAGTACCTACTTAGGCACTCCCCGACTTGGTCCTTCTCCAGGAGACGCACTTGAAAGGCAACCAGTGTCTAGCACTCAATAGATATGGCTACACGTTAGCAGCCCACGTGGGCCTTACGACAGGATCCCAAGGGGTGGCGATACTGGTTAAAAACTCTGTGCCATTGATAAGAGACCGCACCTGGCAGGACCCACTGTGCAGAGTTGTGACACTGACTGGAACATGGGAGGGCAAAACCTCAATATATGTTCAGTATACATCCCACCAAAACTTCATGCAGGCACCCTCCCTGAACTAAGCAAAACACTACTGGACATGCCACCAGGGATACACATACTGGGTGGAGATATGAACGCGGTGATGTGACACAAGCTGGAAAGAACCACAGCGCAGATCCGCACCGAAATGACAGAGCCGCTATGGATATTCGCGAAGGCAATGGGTCTATCAGACCTATGGAGACTGCCTAACCCGACCAGCTGACAGTATATGCACATTTCTGCTGCACACGTATCTGGGCCACATATAGACTATCTCTTCACGCAGTGCATGCATGTGGGACACTTCCGAGGGACACAACATAAAGCCAGAGACATCTCGACCACTCACCAGTAGAGGTCCTTGTCCAAGGCCCAGTCGGGAATTATACCACACCCCCACGTATAGCATCCTGGCACTTTCAGAGTAGAGAATTCCAAGATAAATTTAGCGAGCGAATGCAGCAATATTTCAACGAAAATTCAGGGTCGGTGGACTCACACTCCACCCTGCGGGAAGCATACATGGTAGTGACGAGGGGATACTTGCAGGCCACTATAGGGGGCATTAAGAAAGAGAGGCGCTCTAAATGTAATACGTTAGAGCTTGAGATAACGCTACTAGAACAACGCACCAATGGTGGCGATCCAGACACCTGTGAGCTGCAACATTCAATATGCCTTAAGCAAAAGGAACTTCGGGACTGAGAGGAGGAGACGGCTCGCCACCACGCAGTAGCTACACAGAGACAACTGTGCGACCTGGGGGACAAGGCCAACAAACTCATTGCATGGCTAGAGCGGAGATAAAGAGTGCGGAACTGGGTCACTGAAATCTGTACAACAGATGGTACAAGGCGAGGATCAGGAGCAGATATAGCAGAGGGAGAAACAGCCTTTTCAACAGAAGCGTTACAATGCATGCCATTACAACGCATGTCGTTACAACGCGAAAGGCTTGTTGCAGGGGGTAGAAACTCCAACACCTTCCCTACTGTTGCACACACTGGAGTTGGAATAGTAAATTATACTATTCCAACTTCCAGCACACCCCCAACAGCAAGTTGGGGTAAAGGTATGCGTTGTAACGGCATGCGTTGTAACGCCATGCTTTGTAATGGCATGCGTTGTAACGTCATACAACCTAGCAGAGGCATTTGCGTCTTATTATGAGTCGCTCTACCAATCAGCAACAGTTAGATCGGGGGACGAAAGTGTAGAACTCCTCAGAGACATCTTTCTTCCAACCCTTACGGACGATGACAGGGAGGCGCTCGACGACGACTTAACAAAAGAGGAGGTGGAAGGGGCCATACGAGAACTACAATCTGGGAAGGCGGCCGGTCCAAATGGACTACCCGTGGAACTCTTTGAATGTGTAGCGACAAAAGTGGCACAGCCGATGCTGGATATGTTTAAGGCTGCGCTGAAAGAGGGATGCCTACCCAAAGACCTAAGATTGGCTACGATTGTAGTTATCCCTAAAAAAGGCAAACCCGCAGACTTATGTAGTTCATACCGGCCCATATTCCTTCCCAACTACGAAAACAAAGTACTTGCCAAGGTACTGGCTAATCGACTCTTACCTATAATCTCCACCCTAATACACCCTTATCAGTCTGGGTTTATACCCCACAGAAGCACCTGACTTAATCTTAGGCGACTATATGGTGTCATCCACACCACAGCGGCACAACCACACATACCAGCCGCTCTTATGTCATTAGACTCCCGAATGGTGTTCAACAATATCGAGTGGCCCTATCTCAACGCTGTGTTGCTCAGGCTTGGCCTCGGGCCACGCTTCTGTGCCTGGGTTCGTCTTTTGTACCAATGTCCGGGAGCCTTGGTGCGTTTCAATGGGTGGGTCTCGAGAACGTTCACACTCCATCGGGGCACGAGACAGGGATGCCCGCTGTCACCAATATTATTCACTCTAGCACTGGAACCACTGGTGGCATGGATCTGAAGGGCCCCCTTAATCTGGGGCATAGACATTGGTGGGGGGTGGGAAGAGCATATATCGTTGTACGCAGACGATGTGCTGCTTTACCCACATAAGCCCAAACAAATGTTCCATAGGCTAATAAACATATTTCAGCTCTTTGGCACCTACTCTGGGTACCAGATAAACTGGGACAAATCTCTCATCTTTACTCTCGCGGGCACACTCCCACCACTCACGACTGACTGTGCAGCCCTAGTACACCATGACAAATTCAAATACTTGGGCATATGGATCACGAGGACAGCTGAGGAATTCCTAAGCCTTAACATATATATCCCCAATTGGAAAGGCTGCGCGGAGACATAACGTACTGGCGGAACGTACTGATCTCCCACATCATGGGCAAAGCAACATTATTCAAGATGATAGCTCTACCGCACTTGCTCTATGTCCTGCAAAATACCCCATACAGAATCCCAGATTTCATCTTCAAAACTATAGAGGGGGAGCAACGCAACCTCCTGTGGGAGGGAGGCAGGCCTCGAATAGCTTTGCGCAAACTAGAGTGCTGAGTGTACGAGGGCTGACTAGCAGTCCCGGACATTCGGAGTTATTACTTAGCGTCTCAACTGATCAACATCAATGGCTGAGTCTTTGAGGCGCAGACAGAACCAGCATACAGGATTGGCAGACATGCGATGGGAAGCGGAGGACACTTAGCAGCCCTCTACCGGAAACAGCGAGGGAAACCATTGCCATCACACACACGAGGTCATAAGAGCATGGCGCACTACTACTAGACTGCTGGGGTGGGACTCGAGGCTGACTCAGCAGACACCACTTTGGGAGAGCGCCAAACTGGGCGACGTAGGGCGCCTATAGGGATTTCGTAAATGGTGCTTGATGGTCTTAGACACCATTGGGGACGTATGGCGGGGTGGGAAAATGCTAACCTTTGCAGAACTCAAGACCGAATATCAACTGGCCGATACAGAGCATTTTCGCTACTTACAACTGAGACACGCCATGCACCGCTACATATCAGAAGGAGAAATCATCCCTGAATACTCTCCTCTAGAAGACCGATTGTTACTCGATCCCATGTTAGACAAAGCAACATCCCTAACCTATCGGAAAATTATGAACAATCTCCCAGATCCTCTAGTTTCCCTGAGAGCCAACTGGTAATCTGACCTGGGACTATTAGAGGATGACGATTGGCCGGAAGCAATTCAGAGCCCCAGAGAAATTGCCATACGGGCAAGATTTTGATTGGTTCAGCTGAGAGTCCTACATAGATCCTACGCCCCTCGGATGCTTCACCATAGACTGGGCTGGTCAGACTCGGACCACTGCATCAGGGGATGCGGTGAGATAGGTACTTTTTTCCATATTATCCGGGAAAGCCCCAAGATACAATGGTTTTGGGTTCGTATCATTGGAGTAATGTCCGAAATACTAGGCACACAAATACCCCTGGACGCTCGCTGGCACCTACTGGCCATCACAGGGGAGACCAAATGGCCATCTCACACAAAAACGTGGTTAGCATTAGCATCCGGAGTGACAAAGCACAATATAGCCAGACTGGGGGGGGCACGAGAACCAGCAAAGCTCACTAATTGGAAGCAAGACCTAGATTGGTGCTGCCTGGCAGAAAAAGTTGTATACAAAAGAAGGGGGTGCCCCAAAAAATGGGAGAAAATATGGAGTCCATGGCACAAATACAGATCCTTGGTACACGAAGACATGATTGTTGGGGAACGAAGGAGGAACAGTTTTAAAAATAACTGAGGGAGCGGTGATTCCTCTCTGTGGTGGGCAATATTGTATCCCTGACCTGAAACTGCTGATGGCGTTAAATGTAATCACAATGACGATGGAATGTTTGTATGCTTGTTTTTTTTTTTTTAATTTAGACGAAAACATATTGTTTACAAAAATATCACTCTATTCTTGAACATCAAAACACAAATATCAAATACAAAAATAACACCATGCTAAATATCTAAAATACCATAATATTGAAAACAAACATATAGGGGCTCATTATGATGTCGGGCGGACGTAACATAGTAGCGGTGTGGAACCGCCCGACCTTAGGTCAGCGGTTCTGACCTCAGGATTAGGATGTGACCACCCTATGGGCAGTGGGAAACATCCATTTTATAATGGCAACTTGTGCAACACGCGGAAAAGGCCCACAGCACAAGCTGCCATTGTCAAATGGATGTTTTTAAACATCCCTGCACCGTGTGGCAGGCACCATGCCACACGGTGCAGGGATGTGCACCATAGGTGCTCCCCAGGCCGCAGAGACCGCGGAGGCAAGGGGGCTCTGCTAGAGGCCCCTAAGTCACTTTCCGACAGCCTTCCCATGTCGGAAAGGCCGACAATGAAAGGCTGTCATAAAGTGCTGTCATCATAATCCCGACAGCTGAGCCGACGCTGGCTCCGCCGTCATTAGGGATTATGGTGGCTGCCAACGCCCGTCGGAAATGCAGCGGAATCCCCCTGCAGGTTTCTCTCCGACTGCCCTCATCATAATGTGGCGGTTGGAGGGAAACCAACGATGTTGAGCGGAAAGCCAACATTGTAATCAGGTCCTAAGTGACACAAAATATCGTGATACTATTAAATGTGTACAACTCAACCTAAATATCAATTACAATAATATAGATTACAACAATATCGTCTAAAATAAATAACATAATTACTATAGTCTAAAAACAATAAATAAATACTTTTAAAACACCATTTTAAATATATAAATTAATTTATTAACTATATAAACATAACATAAAACAATAACAATTATTTTAAAATGAATATCTACTCACAATAAAACATTGAATATAAAAATATATAATTAAACTAATAAGTAAAAAAAAATATTTCATTAGAAATCATTCAATTTAATAATATGAAGTTTCAAATATATACTTTATTACGATACATATATAAAATTAAACCATAAACTATGATTAGAGTCCACCAAATAAGGAATAAACTGAGAAGAAAATTCAAACACCACGCAAACCAATCAATAAGGTGTAACTTTAAATAAAGTAACCAATACAAACACTTTGCTAATTAAATTAACACTATAAAATGATCGCAAAAACAAATTTACTTGGCAGCAAAAAAAAGCATTATCTTTACGTACAAACTTCAAAACAGCCCGCTCAGCATGCCCATGTCCTTTTTTAAGGCAGTTGATACACTGCTGAGAATATAAATGTGACATGGTGGCCCAACGAGGATAGTGCTGTCAATTCTTCAGTGCTCCATGTGCGAGGGGGGCATCATGCTCCCGAGTTTAAAGCGCTTCAACGAGGCTACGCAGGTCAGTGTTGTTAATGGATGGGCATATGCGTAGCTAGATGATCAGGTCTATTGCCTAGACTGGGAGGCACTAGGGGAGACACAGTACCTGCACATACTGTAAGGGGGGAACGTACCTGCAGATGCCCCCCAGCAACGAGAACAGTCATTGCTGTTTGGCATATGCTGAGTAGAGAAATGGGTTGGCACAGGCGACTCATGCCAAAGACCCCTGTGTGGCTGGGCACGTGCTGGGTCTCTCAGGGTTCCGGACATGGGATGCAATAGGAATTAATACCCTGGCTGAAGTGTGGGATGCGAATGGCGTGGCTCCATTTGACCATCTTAGGGTGGAATACGAGATGCCACTCTCCCTCATTTTTAAATACCCCCAACTGCACCATTCACTGAGAGGGGAGGTGTTACCTGATGAGGAAATTGTGGAGCCCTCTTCCCTGGAGTGCAGACTGCTGGATGGCCCAGTCCTCACCAACATGATCTCCCTCACATATCAGACACTGTTGAGAAACCCACAGGGGGACCTAGAGCCCCGGAGGGTCCAGTGGCAGGGAATGTGGGAGAGATAGAGGATGAAGACTGGGGGTGCGTTGCACTTCCCTAGTATAACGGCAATTACAGCACGATACCGGCTGATACAGCTTAAGATTTTACATTGGATATACCAGACTAGAGTCCTATTATATAGAATTAGGAGAAATCCTGACAAGGGGTGCCTGCGAGGTTGTGGGCATAGGGGCACATTTTTTCATACCCTGTGGAACTGTTTGAGTCTCCTTGCTTATTGGGACGGGGTGACGCACAGATTAGAGGGCGCCACCTGGCATTCATATAGAACCAGGAGCACAGTTAGTGTTGTTGGAGATTTGGCGTGGATCAGACGCAACCTGGACTTTCTTCTGGCTAAGAGGGAACTGGTGCGTAAATGGGGCTCCACAGAGGTACCGGTGGTGAGAGATTGGTAATGCGAAATGGATATTTGCTATTAGCAGGAAAAGGTGATCTGTAGGGGAGAGGCTGCCCCAAAAGATTTGAAAAACTATGGAATGGCTAGGCGGCAGAAGACTAGAGCAGTCTGGCAAGCACCACGAGACTTCGACAAATAGGAGGGTCAGACACATGGCCATGCAGGGATAGTACTTAGTGCACACGGCCCACAGCCAACTATAGGGTGATAAGGGCGCCCACCTCCGCTGTAGAGGGCTGGGTGCACAGATTGATGGATGGTAACCTCAGAGGGTGGGGGAGGGGGACAGGGTGGCGAAACGTTGTTTTCTGTAAAAAAATGTTATGATGTTTTGAAAATTAATAAACTATGTTATAAAAAAAAGCCAAATCTACATGAAAGCGGCACTCTGCCGGAATTCAGAAGAAAACCTTCATAAAAGCCACAATCTGCTTCAAAAAGTAATATAAACACACTGATTTAAAACTAAGTAATATTAAATACTAAGCTTTTAACTTAAAATCAACCACTAAAATATTTATTTTTCTTTATATCTCTGAATTATAGTTAACATAAAAAGATCCAACACAGAAATACGAACCTGAAAAGAATAAACGCCACCTTTCCAAACAACAAACTCGACAAATGAATGTTTATAAGCAAGTATTAAACTACTTAAGGCCCAAAAATGATCAAATTAAAAATCCCACAAATCTAACCATTAGTCAAAACAGTATCTTGTTTTAAACATTTAATTAAAACAACCGTTCAGGCAAAATTGCAATAAACCTAAAAAAATAATTTCAAATATTAAAATAACAGCAAACATGTGCGTATAAAATGTAACAAATTGTAATGCATGTTAAACTATTAACATTAATCCAAAGTCTTGTTTGCAACTACCTAATAAATATACAGTTATAATATTTCCAGATTTAATGGCAGAAAGAGCCACTAACGCCTCCCAAAAACAGTTATTGTTGCACATAAGACACTTACAGCAAAGAGAGCATAAGCACAGAAAATATACGCTGAAAATACACAAAACACTTTGCTAATGCTTGTTATGGGAGGGCTACTATTAAAAATGATCCTGTAGTTAATGTTAGCGAGCATAGTCACCCTCCTAAATGTGACTGAAATAGAAGTCAGAAATGTTTTACAAGACCTTAGAGAAGCAAGCACTAGTTCCCAAGAACCAACAGGAACCTTTTTTTTTTTAAATGTACTACTAAACTTTCCAGAGTACACTACAGGGCAACTGCCAGAGATACCAAGTTTAAAAAGACTAATAGCCAGCACCAGAGAGGATATACCAGAAACCACTGATGCTCCTAAAATATTCCAATTCATATACACAGCAGGTAATATAACCACTACACATACTGAAGAGCCCTTCCTCGTGTACTATAATAATAATAATGACAGATGAATAATAATTTATGCAACAGAAAATATAATTCTTAGGCTATTCTAAAGCCAAGCATGGATGATGGATGGCATTTTTTAATCGTGCCCTACACCATTCAAACAGATTCACACCATACATGGTGAATATCATGACACAAATATACGCTTCCTAACTAGCCAAGTACTACACACTAAGAACTACTTACACAAATTAAAAGCAAAACTAACTACTTCAACCCAAAAAATTATTATTGACATTTATAAACTGAATATTAAAAATCTGCCCACGCACAGCCATACGAGACTGTTATTACCATTTTAACCAAAGTATCTAGAGGCACCTCCAAAAATCTACATTAAGGGGCTTATTACGATGTCGGTTGGAGTTGCCTCCGACCGACACGGTCTCGGACTCGGGACTGACCGACCTGAGGTCGGCGGTTCCGACCGCCTGATTACAATGCAACGAACACTGTTCGGTCGGATTCCCACTGTTCTCTATGGGAGCTTGTGTCACGGCCATAAACTGGCCGTAATACAGGCTCCTGTAGAAAAATGGGGGGGGGTGTACAACACTGCATCCTTTTACAGGGGGGTACCCTATGTACCCCCTCGACCACCAACCGTAGACCGCTGAGGCGGCCCCCAAAGTCACTTTTCAACAGCCTTTCGGTGCCGGAAAGGCCGGCACAGAAAGGCTGTGGAAAAACGGCACCGTAATCCCGATGGCGGAAAGGCCGTCCATAGGGGATTGCGGTGCAGTTCTGAATGGCTGGAAGACTCCGAGAGCAGGTCGGACCGAGTCAGGATGACCGGCTGGTTTACGTTCTGACCGCCAACATTGAAATCAGGCGGGCGGACCGCAAACCGACCTTGTCGGTCGGAAAGCCTCCAACCGACATCGTAATCGACCCCTAAATGTAGAATGTGCAACAAATGTCTAAGTCGCCAACGTGTAAAAAAAAAAAAAATAGCCCTAGAATACGTATCCCACCAGAAGTAGCTAACCACTACAACCTTCTCAAAGAGTTCCCTTACTACCAGACACACACTAAGGGCCTGATTACGATGGCGGAAGGCCCGCCACCGACAGCCGGTCGGTGGCGGGTCCTCTGCCATTGTACAGCGCTTTTCCACCCACCATATCATGATGGCGGGGGAAGCGTTGAGGAAGCGCGGCGGTCGGAAAGACCGACCACCACGGTTCCGACAGGCGGTCCTTTTCCAACCGCCTGTCGGAACAGCAACATTGCCCAGCATTGCGGCGGTGCCTTGTAGGCACTGCCGTTGGGATCATGATATCCCTTTCCGACCGCCTGTTCATGGCGGTTAACCCGCCAGGAACAAGTTGGCGGAAAGGGACCTTGGGGGCCCGTGGTGGGCCCCCCTTCAGCCCGGGCACTTTCTCTTGGGGGTTAGGGGGCACCTACGGTGCCCCCCTACATTTGCATGCACCATGTGGCAGGCACCGCATGGTGCCTGCCAATGTAGTGCAGGGAAATGTAAACAGTGCCCTATTTACATTGCGGCGGGTGTAAAAAAACTGTTGTGTGCCTCACCAAATATGCCATCCTCTACCCAGTAGAGATCCAGTACATATATATACGAATCCAAAGGTAGCGCTGAAATTTGCTAAAAGTGCTGAGGCAGATGGAAGAGATACAACATCTCGTACAAGAGCCACTTAGAGTCAGATCCAAGATATGGAAAATACTTGAGTATTGTGGGTTTAGCCCGCTGGTTGGTGGGTATGATACCTCATGTGCCTGCTCCTATTCAAGGTTAGACTGGCCTATAGGGCAATCAGGCAGTACCTGAAAGGCTGGTCTGACAGGTCAGTGTGTGGGCCGGTTTTTGACTGTTTGTGGGCCTGTTTTATGTTTTGCTGGGCCGGTTTTTACTGTTGATTTCCCTGATGTTAAATCAAACATTGACTGCAGCAAGATCAAATCCTTGAAGCCTGTCATGCATTGCAAAATATTTACACAGTGTGTCTTTACAGGTTCAAAACTGGCCCAGTTTGTAAATATGGACCACTTTTTTAACTATCTAATTCACTTATTGGGGCCACTTTTATTTTGGTACCAGGGCCAATTTTCTCTCCCAGTCTAATCCTGCTCCTATTGGCATTGTTTTGCGGTTAACAATAATTATGTTGTTCTTGAATATGTCCTTGAGTACCAAGCATCCATTTACACAATAGATTCTAGGATGGGGGTGCCCGCGCCCTGTTTTATGTGCATTCTGACCTGAATCAAATAGTCATGTGTCATAGGTTTGGCCTCACTTTAAAGCGTAACTAGCTGAGGTCTCCATTCTAGGTTCTGTGTGACAACATTGTCCTGGAGCATGAGGATGGCTGGTAACAGCTCCACTCTAAGCTCAAAGCATGAATTTGTTTGTTGTCGGCATGGCATAGATGTCAGTGGGACCGCCACCTACGGCCTGTCGGTGGCAGACCCACCGACATTGTGATGAGGGCCTTAGTGTTATTTAGTCAGTGCAGCCTTTATTGCAGCATTGGGTTATTTACTAATTAGGAAGTTAATTTCCTGTGGCAATTTTCTGTTTAACATGCTTGTCTCAATAATTACACAGTTTGACTAAAAAAAAAAATATTATATCCCCAAAATATTTTTAATTCACTTCAATAAAATATATAACTAAATGAATACAGTGGCGTAACGAAAGTTGCGGGGGCCCCCCTGCAAAGTACAAGGCCTAAGTACTGTGCTTAAGGGGCCCACTGCAGCTCGGGGGGGCCCCCCCCGCTCCGCAGGGGCTGCGGGGGCCTGTGTTACCCCACTGAATAAATAACAATATAAGCAAAAAAAAATTACATAAACTACATTTATACAACAAGCTAAATATTGATATATATATATATGAGAAGATGAAGGGAAGGATCACAAGAAAACGTCTACCAACCAGGGCAAACATCAGAATCCCAAAGGATACAATGAGTCACAAAGAAATTAAATATCCAAGAAGTGACTCAAACAGATGGACTCACCAAAGAACAAAAATATATTTTCACAATAACGTTTCAGCTTCCGCCTACCTCAGGTAGTACAAGATGGTTTGCTGCACAGATGACACTGCTAGATTTTCAAAAAGCATCACGAGTAAAGATTCCATTTGGAATGTGGAATCAATGCATTTCTGAGATATGCAGTAAGCAGGTGGTATTTGCAGTGATGTTCAGTCCATCTGTATGCAGTGATTTTAAATGGTACATCCAGACGTTTTCTCTGGAGTCCAGTAGTTCTTCCACGAAAACATGTTCCACAGGGAAAACTTTCGAATCTGATAGTAAATTATCCACAAGGTTACAACGATTAAGTTTTAGGCTGATTAAGTTTCTTATTAATTATTGATGATTTGTGGTTCCTGAATCGTGTACGGAGGTCATTCACTGTTTGGCCAACATACTGTTTATTACAGCCGTGGCGTTGGCACTAAATCAAATAAATAATGCATGTTGAGTGACATGTAAGATGCTGTCTTATTCCATAGGTTCTTCTCTTAACAGAACTGGTTCCTGATGATGTTTGTAAAAGGTATTCACACATGATGCACCTTTTTGAGTCACAGCAATGAACCTCTCCATTTCTTACAGCTTGCTTGAGTTCAGCTATCACAATAAGAGATCATAAATTAGGAGCTCTGTGGTAAGCACTGACTTGCGGTTTTGGAAAAGCCTTTTGCAATTTTTCACAAGTGGACAGTAAGGAAATGTATTTTGCATTATATTTCTGTAGTTGGGAGCTGACGGATGATAGTCAAGCACAAATGGAATTCTGTCACTTTCGTTTCTGCTATTTGGTATTCCAAATAAGGGCTTCCCTGGGAAACTGTGAAGACTTATCAATTTGTTGCTGTATGATATGCAGAGGTCGGCCTCACTTTTAAATAATGAAGCAAGCTCCTGTAGATGGTCTTTACAGGAGTCCTCATTGCTGCAGACCAACTAGACCCCACCAACCAAAAAGCTCAAAAAACAAACTCAATCTGTTATGTAAAATAATTCCAACACAAAACATACATATTTCCAAATACAATCACATAAATACAATCACATAATTGTTGCACAAATAATAAACTATAACATAAAAAGCAATAAATTTAAAAGCCCATAGGACACGTTCATAGAGAAAAACCTGCAAAGTAAATAAATAAATAACCCCGCCACAAAAAACATTACATTATCAAAAGAACACATATATTACACTTAATCAGCATATAACCAGTAACATAACACAATATAACACATTGATACATTAGTAAAACAGTGTACGAAAACTCAAACCAACACACTAGTGAAAAACACCCCAATTAATACAACTATAAGAACAAAAGTCACACGGACAATACTATAACTAACCTCTAGACTCTCCCACCTCCCCCCCCTACATCCCTGTTACCCTCAAAACCCTAAAACAAAACTTCAATAAGGTCTTACCTGTTCTGGTAAATAGCTGCTCCTGCGACCTGTATCCCGGAAAGTTGACAAAAATTTTTACAAAAAGAGTACAAAAATAAAAGGTAGCACTAAATGAATAAAAATAAGGCTATCTCCCAATAGAAATGAAAGACGAAATACGTAAAAAAAAATGAATAATTGTATTAAAAATGTAAAAAAATATTAAACATGTAAAACATGTTAAACAATGTTGCAAACAAATGTTAACCAATTGAAAAATATAAATTAAATAGTAGTATAAAAATATACAATTATTTAATATATACAAAAAAACCTATGTTATAATGATGTTAAAAATATTTAAGTGGCAACAATTTAAGAAATGGTAAAAAATGTTAAACAATAGAAAAAATCCTGGAAAATGTACAACATACAATACTATTTTTAAATATGATTTATGTTGTTTATTTAATAATAAAAATGTATTAAAAATTGTTTCATTTATGAACATATAAATGTTTTAACTAGAAATATATATGTTTAAAAATGTAAAACTATACATTAAATAAACATTGAAAAAATAAAAAAAATTGAAGAATGTGTAACATGTCTTTAATCTATAATAGGATGTAAATAATAATGTCATTTATTACAAATATGCAACTAAGTACTTTTTAAATTATCTTTCTAAATGCCAATAATGCTAATTAGATGACATAAACTCCTCCTACTACAGAGAAATAGAATTTGAAAAAAAGCATTTCACTCTAAAATGGTTAAATTAAATAATCACACTCCAACGTAAACCATTTTGAAGAAAGTGTTGGACACTAAAGGGGTGACATTTAACTATTGACACTCCAATCTAAACCAATTTTGGGAAGGTGTTAGACACCAAAGGGGTGACATTTTCTATGCCATTCCATTTAAAACCATTTGGGGAAGGTGTTGGACGCTAAAGGGGTGAAATTTACTATTCCCATTCCAATCTAAACCTATTTAGAGACGATGTTGGACACCAAAGGGGTGACATTTACTATTCCTACTCCAATCTAAACCAATTTGGGGAAGATGGCGGACACTAAAGGAGTGACATTTACTATTCCCACTCCAATCCAAACCTCTTTGGGGAATGTGCTGGACACTAAAGGAGTGATATTTACTAATCCCACTACGATCTATACTATTTTGGGGAAGGTGTTGGACACTAAAGGGATGCAATTTACTGTTCCCACTCTGATCTAAATCAATTTGGGGAAAGTGCTGGTCATTAAAGGGGTGACATTTCCTATTCCCACTCTGATATAAATCAATTTGGGGAAGGTGCTGGACACTATCAATTTTTTATACACAGTGAATGCGCCATACTCAGAGATAATTTTTGGTCTATAAAATAAGATAAAAAAACACAATAACCCAAACCAAAAACCTATATATTTATAATTAAACATTAACATGTAAATAATATGTGTATCACTATTTATTATTCATATTTACTAATATTCCTAAACTTTGAAATATAACATAAAAAAATTCATGCTCCAAAAATGTTTTAACATTAACAATAAGGGGGCGTGGCTTGGCGCCGATGGAGTGAGCAGCACAGCTCACGCGTTCCGATCGGCCAGCCACCATCAAGCGACATCCTGAATGCCAGAACGGGATTAAAACCCCTGCGGTGAACTCCCGCAACCACACAGAATGGGAGGTGTGTACTAGGGGGGTGAAAGTGCCCTCCCCACCGAGAATCGGCGGCTGAGAGGAGAATTAAAGCCGTGGCCATGGGGCTCCACGAGATGGCGGTGCTCACGGAGAGGCAGCGACTCCGACAATGAGAACCCCGCTGGTGACGCCGAGAGCATCGACGGAGCGCCTAGAATAGGGGGTGCCCCCCCTTACCTCTGCGGGCCTCGGGCCAGGCCCTCAGACCCCCAGGCCGAGCGCAGAGATGTGGAGGAGCGGCGGGCACCGGAACGCCGGCGAGCCCACGTGGCTGACACTGGAGCCACACTTGGAGAGGACGGCAGCCGGGAGTGGAACCGAGGCAGCGACTCTGCGATCCCCCGAGGTGATAGCGCCTGCTCCCCAAAGGTGAGCACGCCTCTGTGACCCAGCTGGCAACAGAGAGGGCAGCGGTGAGGGCTTGGGGCGGAGGCGGGCCACCCCTTCAAGGCTGCAGGTTGAGCGCTGGCCCGGCGCCCTTTGGCAGAGCGAAGAATGGGAGAGAAGCAGGATGTGTGGCCCTGGCCGGGGACCCAGACTGCACTGGAGAGGTCGCTGCCCTGTGGCCGAGAGGGCCACCGGGGCTGAGGCCTTGAGGCCCCCTGAGAGAGTGTGCCTGCGGTGAGCCAGGGGAGTCACGGCCCAGTGGGCGGCGGAGGAGATATCGAAGGGGTGCCAAGGGCAGAAGTGCCCCCACCACATGCTGCGAGCCACATTTCGGGCCCCATAGCCTGACAGCGGAAAGCAGAGTATCAACGCTAGAAAAGAGACCTAACATAACAGCTTCGGCCCTACAGAAGGATGTGACTGGAGACTGGGCCCGTGAACAGCTTACCTTGGCATAAGGCACAGTAGTAGAGACTGCCCAACAGGCTCCGGTTGGGGAGCTGCACCTGACGACTGCGGGGACCCTGGTGATTAAGCGGACAGGTGGAGTGCAGTGGCGGGGCGCGAAAGGAGGGTACACTAAGCTGGCCCTGCCCAGGTGACTCCCGTCGAGTAAGCGTTCGTTAGAAAGAACAGCAGAGACCTACAAGACCTGATCCTAACAAGACAAGGAACATCTGTGAAGCACTGGGAGAAGTGGGCCCAGGCCTGAACTGTAACTGGAGAGCTCCGACGCGGGGACCTGATCTGAGGAGTACGGGGTCGGGGCGGACGTGGGGGCGTGCCTATCTGGGCCTACTTAGCCTGAGTGCAGCCAGCGCGGACATAACCACCTGAAGGATACCCGCAGGCGGAGACGGTCTTACATGAGACAAGAGCTGGAAAACAACACCCTATGAGCGCCTGGTGCACCAGGGGCGGTACTGATCGGGAGGGAATGATGGGGAAAGTACCTAAAAAGAAAGACAGAGAAGAGGCCCCAGTAGAAAAGGTGATGGAGGAGAAAGGGAAATCTCAGTCACAAGCGGAGCACCCTGGGGACCCCACACTCCAGGACATACTGCAGGCCATTACCTCCTCCAGCGAATGCCTGGAAGCTAAAATTGGCTCGCTAGGTCGGACCTGGGCATCCTCAGAGAAGACCACCAGCTGCTGGCGCAGCGAGTGATGACGAACGAAGGTCAGCTCTCTGAGTCCTAGCGGGACATAGCGGCAATGAAGAAACAGTTGACAATACTTGAAACAAAGGTGCGCACGCTAGAATTCCGAGCGGAAGACGCCAAAAATAGATCAAGCAGAAATAACCTCCGCATTGTAGGCCTGCCGGAAAAAATAGAAGGCCGCAGCATGGTGGACTATCTCAAAAAATGGCTGCGTGAGGAAGTAGCATCGGAGGGCCTGTCAAGCTTCTTCGTCTTGGAGAGAGCACACCGAGTTCAGGCGAAACCACCCATACCAGGAGCTCCGCCACGAGTGGTAATAGCGAAACTCCTCCATTACAGAGACAGAGATCACATTCTTGCTCAAGCGCGCCACAAGGGAGACATAACAGTAGACCAGTCCACAGTGCGAATCTTCCCGGATTTTTCCAGGGATGTGCAGCGGCAGAGGAGCTCCTTCTGGGAGGTGAAACAAAGACTGCGCCAGCTGAATTACAAGTACACAACGCAATACCCAGCCAAGCTGCGAGTGACCACGGAGAACGGAACAGAATTCTTCAGAACCCCGCAGGAGGCCTCGGAGTGGTTGGAGAGGCACGAAGGGGTTGAACCGCAGCGAGAGCCTGGACAGAGACGGCGAAGAGAGAAATGCTCTCGGGGTCGACGGGCCATGAGAGAGACCCTGGCCCCCACGCAAGAGGAAGCGCAACTGGAGCGTCAAAATGCAATGTAGGTGGTGGTGCTGATGAGCGGGAAATGAGCGGGAAAAATGAGCGCAGAGATTACATGCCTCCTGAGGGCAGCGAGGCAGTAGCAGACTCTGGCTCTGAGCAGGGGTCCAGCGACTCAGAGGCGCAGAGTGTGGTACCTCCAGATGTGACACCACAGAAGGCGGACGATATCGCCTAAGCCGAGAGAGAGATGGTGCTAGCCGCAAGCAGGGCCAGAGGGACATTTGAAGCACCTGACCCAATAACAAGGTACTGGGGTTTATATGGGGAGGACTGGGCGGGGGTCTCCTGTGATCTCAGAACTGAGTGGCGGCTGCGGAGACGGGGAGAGCGGCATATGGGCGGCTTTCCCCCTCGCAGTTGACTGATCGAACTGCAAGCAGTCACTTGTGGACTTACAGTTCTAGTTAGGATGGGGGGTGTTTTCCTACTTGTCCTGGGGAGTGGGAGTTGGGGGAACTGTTTACTGTTGGTAAGGGGGGACACCTTGAGTTGCAACACATAGAGATCCAATTCGCAATAGCTGGGGAACGCACGCTGACAGTAGAGCGACGGGCGGGAATGGGGCCGAAAATTGTGATACTACCAAATGGCTGATCTACAGAAATACAAATGCATGATTTGGAACATCAAAGGCATGCACACAATGACGAAAAGATATAAAGTCCTCTCTTACATTAGAAGGCGCGGGGCCCAGATAGCCTTACTGCAAGAGAAGCACCTCACACAGAAAGAGGGATCTGCCTTGCCGAGACGCTGGAGGGGCCAACTCTACTACACTACATATTCGGCATACGCAAGAGGGGTGCTAATATGGATTCAGGCGGGGGTTCCATCCCAACTGGAGGACGCACTGATAGACCCGGAGGGTCGATATGTTGCAATACGGGGGCGATTAGAGGGCCGGGAACTAAACATAGTTAGTATTTATGCCCCCAACGCAGAGCAGCCAGCCTTCTTCACTCGACTGAACCACAGCCTGACACCATACTTGACCGGGACTACCCTAATGGGGGGAGACTTTAACAGTGTAGACGACATAATCATGAACAGATCCCACCCCCCACTGCGAAGCTCCCAAGCAGCATGTGCCTTGCACGCATTCAACACGTGGCGACAGAGCTGGGGGCTGATAGACACCTGGAGAACCTTACACCCCCGAGATAGGCACTACTCCTTCTTCTCCATGGTCCATGAAGTACACGCGCATCTAGATGCTTTTTTGTGTACGGCAGACATACATCGCCAAGTCATTTCGGCAGAATATCTCACGCGAACGATATCGGATCATAACCCTGCGGTCCTGTCGTTAGGATGGGCTCACCCCGTACCATCGATCCCCACATGAAGGCTTTGCCCAGATACCCTGGAGGACCAGGTCTTTTGGGAGGACATCAGGGGAGAAATTACACAATATTTCGCGGTTAACGCAGGGACGGCCTCCGCACCGAACGCAGAATGGGACGCCTTCAAGGTGGTCTTGAGAGGCCAGTGCATAACACACACTACAGGGGTCAGGCGAACTCTCCTGCGGGAGGTGGAGGAGGCATAGGCAACCCTCAAGGGACTGGAGCTTAGGCGGCCTGAACTCCCAGAGCTCCACCAAACAGTGCTTGCGGCCAAAGAAGAGGTGGCGAGGCAGGCGGAGAGGCTCAGATGCTTCAATTATAAGAAGTACTTGGAGCGCACCCATGCAGAAAGAGATGTCAGGATCCCTCCTAGGGTGACTGGCGAACACGATGAGTAGGAGTCTCCCGCTGGTGGAAATAGAAGATTAGGAAGGAGTTAGGCATTACACGCAGGCAAAGATCAATGAGGTCTTCGCTCGCTACTATGCTAGATTGTATAAAGGATCAACACAATGCGATAACGCGGAGGTCCGGGAATATCTTGCGGGATTGCAGATGAGAAGGTTAGACCCCGAGGAGACCGTGAGCCTGGGAGCAGACATCGGGCAGCAAGAGGTGAGGGCTGCCATCAAGTGCATGGTAAGTAACAAGACCCCGGGCACCGACGGTCTACCAGACGAATTTTACGCAGCATATGTGGAACAGCTGGCGCCTAGACTGGTCACATTATATCAGGAGGCTCGAGAAGCTGGAACATTGCCGGAGAGCACTAGAGAGGCGCTTATCGTCCCGGTGCCTAAACCCGGGAAGCAGGTGCACGACTTCACAGCCTACAGACTATTATCCATTTTGAACATGGACTATAAAATATTAAGCAAAATATTTGCGATGCGTCTATTACCCCACATGTCGGCACTGGTCCACGCAGACCAAGCAGGGTTTATCCCGGGGCGGAACACGGCCATAAACATAAGGCGGCTCCTGGCTCTTATGGACTCCAACGAGTATTAGACACGGCGGTGTTCACAGTGGACATTGAGAAGGCCTTTGATAGCCTCGAGTGGCCCTACCTCTATGAGGTCCTGTCTGGGAGGAGGCTTTCTTGCGTGGGTAAGGCTACTCTATGCAACCCCCACAGCCTGAGTGCGTACCGGGAAAACTATTTCGCCTAGGCAGAGGGTGGAAAGAGGTACGAGGCAGGGATGCCCCCTCTCCCCACTGTTATTCGCCCTCGCCATGGAATCCTTGGCGTGCATGGCGAGGAGTGGACAGGACTACGGTGGCTTGTGGACAGGAGAAGTGAGGCACTATATAGCCTTGTACGTAGATGACCTCCAGCTGTTTCTTAGCAACACAACCACAGAGCTGAGAGGGGTGCAAAGCATGCTGGCCCAGTTTGGCGGTCTATCTGGCCTTAAGGTTAATTGGCAGAAATCTAGACTGTACCCTATGGCGTCTAATAGCCCCCCGCCGCCTGATCTGGGGAACTTGAAGTGGGAGCCCGACTGCCTGCCGTATCTTGGAGTCAAAATATACCATGGCTCAGCCGAATTGTTAGAGGGCAATGTAAGCAGAGCGATACGCTCGATACGGTCCTCTATGGAGTTCTGGGGGACACTGCCACTCTTGGTAGCTGGACGAGTAGCAGTCCTGAAAATGGTGGCACTCCCGAGGCCACTGTATTGTTTCGGGGTCCTCCCGGTGTGGATACCGTGAGCAACATTGAAAGATCTCGATTCAATGATAGTATCCTTTATCCGGGGGACGGGACGCAGGAGGGTAGCGCTGGCCACGTTGCAGTGCTCCTCAGTTGAGGGAGGACTAGCGGTCCCTGACTTGGAAGGATATTACATAGCAGCCCAGTTGTACTGGCTGATCCAATGGCTAGCAGCCGAACGAAACCCAGACAGGGAGAAGCACCCCGCCGCGCTGGATGCCACAACCCTCACGAAGAAACTACTGCGGGTGCGTAGGAACCCGTCGGGAGACACGGCGGAAACCAGGGTAGTGGTGCGCTGCTGGGCCAGATATCTTAGACGAGTGGGCGCTAAGATCCCTTACTCTCCCGACTTACCCATAACAATGCTTTGCTGCTTACCACAGGGAGAGCACTGGACGGGGCTAGAGGACTGGGAAGAGGCAGGCCTAAAAGTAATGGGGGACCTATATCAAGACTCAGTAATGCTCACTTTCGAAGAATTGCAAGCGGCATATGATCTGCCGGGGGGTCAGTCAGTTTCTGAAGCATAGATCGCTTACCAGGAGGATCAGGAAGCACTGGGGAACGGGCAGCGCAGAGCCTCGGGCACTTGCAGGATGCAGATATGTCGCATTGTCGGCAGGGGTGATCAAAACAGTCTCATGTCTTTACAAGGCAATCAAGCAAGACATGCAAAGACCGCTAGAGCACCTGCGACTGCAATGGGAGGAGGATCTGGGGAAACAAATCCCGGAGAAAGACTAGGACATGATACTGGAACGAACCCCGAAAGCGTCTAGGAATGCGCGATTCAAATTAATAAACTTTTACATACTTCACATAGCATATCTCACCCCGTCCCGCATCAGGCAATACTTTGGGCGGAGTCCGCAGCATGCCCGAGATGTGGAGAGAGGGAAGCCCACATAATGCACATGTTCTGGGACTGCCCCACATTGCAAGCATTCTGGGAGGAGATAAGACACACAGTAGGCGACCTCATCAACAAGGAGTTACCACAAACCCCAAACCACTACCTGTTAGGATGGTTCCCGCATACGGGCAAAAACAAGACGACTGGGAAATTCCAGGACCTCCTCTATGTTCTGGCTAAGAGGGAGATAGCTAGGAATTGGAAAACGCCAGGGGGACCATGGATAGGCACATGGAAAAGGAATTGGAAAAATGGGCGGGGGCGTAAGGTAGTCTCCTACTCAGAGAAGCCAGACGGGAAATAGGGAAAATAGACCGGGCGAAGGCATGGAAATGCCTTGTAGGTGAATTAGCAGCTGACAGACAGGGCTCCAGCGGGGCAGGCTCCCCGCAGTCGACAGCACAGGACCAGGAGAGGTGAGGAGGCGAACAGGAGGGTCAGAGTTAATCAGCATTCCAGCACCCCGAAATAAAAGGCACGACCTATAAAGACCTAGCAGCACCCAGCGACACTCTCACATTAACCCAATAGCAACTCAAGGGGGAAGGGGGGAAGTTTAGTTACAGGGGACTTTAGCTAAATACTCCACGAGAGAATAACTATACCTAATATATGTATAATGTATAACGTGAATATGTTTCATGCAAACTGAAGATGTCTTGAAAACCTAATAAAATCTGATTGGAAAAAAATATATAAAAAAATTAAAATAATACATATACAGAACTTATTCCAATAAGAAACATATACAGAAATTCATTATTAAAACTTTGTTTAATAAATGTTTCATAAATACAATTATAGCATATAAATATATAAGAAGATATAAATATATACATTACAAATATTACATTTGTAATCCATGAATTTCAGCAACTTTTAAAATGTAAAACTATTTAAAAATAAAAAACATTTACATTAAAAAAGATTAAAAGTACATCTTTTATAAAAAATAAATGCACAAATATGTTACATTTTTAAGTTTATTTTGTAAAATATTTTCAATTTTACCCGATTTTCTATAATATTTACAATAAAATAAATATGTTTTTACATTTAATATAATTTATATATACATTCCAAATAATTATAAACTATTATTAACAGAAATTATTACTGTAACAAAATTACTTTATACATTTTGCAATATTCATTTGCACCCCAGTAAAATAATTAAGATTAAATTTAAATTAAATATTCTCTTTTAAATAATGTCCCCAGCTTTATCCCCTATAAGCCCAACATCCTGCACCTTGAAAAATGTATATATACATTATTTTTACACATTAATACAACTAAAAATACAAATTTCAAAATTGTCACAATTAATAAATGATCTTACTAAACACACAAATAAAAAATTATTAAATATATAAAACCAAACACACTACAGTAAAATATACACAAAATAACAATTACAAACAGTAATGTAACATATTTTCCAAATCGATTTTTTTTCCAACAATATTAAAAACAACACTCAAAATTATATTCTTACCGTCGATATTCTTGTAAACGATATTTTTGACATCCCGATATCCTTGACACAGTATGTTTGTATCACAATATGTTTTATTTGCGATTTTGTCCACACAACACCCCACTAATGATCACAATTAACTACTATTAATTTAATCTGTCATAAAGAATCTTTAGTAAATGAATGGCATGGTCTCCCCGAGAGCACAACCCGGATCCCTATAATCAACAACAAACCATAACCGCTGGGTTAACCACTAACCTTGGGATCTGGCATTGGCTGCTACTTGCTGGCAAGTGCTTTAATACTTCATCAGAGGCAGTAACCGCTATATAAAGTGCTACATAAATGCTATTACAATATAATTGTTTAGAAAGGAGGCAAAGCTACTAAGGGAAGCCATCTCCAAATCGAATTTCCTGTCTACACCTGTGCACCTCAGGATATTCAAGCTGTGAATTTAGTTTGTGAACTAAGGCAGGGTATAAGTGCACAACACACAATAATGAATGCTTAAGTCCGGCTTGCACATCCTCTGCAATTTGTGAATCTGGCCCTGTATGTATAACCAGGCATTCCCCAGAGCCACTGGACAGACACTGGGATTGGGACGGTGCTTGGAAAAAATACTGGGTCTAAAATATTGTGTGGGCAAAATATTGTGTCACGAATAGGGAGGGCAACAATATTGTGAAGGTAGGTTTCTATGGGTATGCAAAGTTTTACTATACTTAACTCCACATATATGTACCTTTACAATATATATATATATCTATATTACCTACTGGCGGTCGCCAGTAGGTAGTTATAGTTAGGACCTCGTTTTGTATTCGAAAAGCGTTTTTTGTTTTGCCAATATCTTTGGCGCCGTTTGACGAATCTTCGCGAAATTTTCAAAACTAATGGGGCGGACCGGTCAGCTCCTGTCTTGAACGTTTTGGGGTGATTCGTCAAGCGGGGGCCGAGAAAAAAGAGGGGTCCCAAAACGCGTTTTCCCCATGTTAATTTCCATAGGAATTTTGAAACAGGTTACAGCCCGAACTGCTGAACGGAATTACACCAATTTTGGCAAAAAGGTAGGTCTTGGTCTAGAAAGCGTGCTTTTTTAAAAATGGTGTTAATCCCTTCAGTAGATTCTAAGAAATTTAAAAATAAAAAAATATCGATATCTGGGCGGAGCCTAACCACACATCTCATCTTGAGATCTGATTGGCTGCCAACAGTTCCAACCAGGAACTGTTGGCAGCCATCTTGTGACTAAGAAAAAAGGATTAAAAATCCCAGTCTGAGAGGGTTCACATTTCGTTTTTCAAACTGGGAGCTGATCATTTTATTCATCTGAGGGACTTATTTCCTGAAGTGTTTTTATCACAGCAGGTGCCAGATGCCTGGGATTTCCTCTGAGGGTCTTCCCTGGCCCCCTCCTCTGGTGCCTGCTATCCTGCGCCACCCGCACTGCAGCTCTGGCCGGCACGAAGCACAGTGAAGCTGGGGCAGCGGGAGCAGGAGGAGCAGCAGCCCCAAGTAGAGGCAGAGAAGAAATCGTGCTTTTGTCGCTGCCGTCAACACTCACCGAGGAAGACGGGGAACTCATGGCTGCCTCTCCCGGCACTCCAGAGCCGCCGCAGTGAGCAGGGGAGCTCCCCAGGAGCCCGTCCCTCGCCTCTCACTCATTTATTTATGTGTATCCCCGAGACCAGGACACTACTGCGACAGAGCCCGCAGATACCCGGGAGGTGAGCGGGTCGGCGTGGGGTGATGTCATTTGAGATGTCATCAGTGATGTCACTGACCATGTCATGAATGATGTAATATGTGACGTCATCAGCAGTGCATTGCGGGGGCGCGAGTTATAGTTAGCTCAACTAACTATAACGGCCGAATTTCTCTGGTTTTGTACGAGTGAAATGTCCAACTAACTATAACGTCCCTGAAACCTATGGTTTTTTCAGTGAATATATATATATATATATATCTTCAAGGTACGTAGAGGTGGAGCTTAGAATAGTAAACCTATACTCACCTATTTGGACTTACCTTCTCGATATTTTGAACCTTGATATTTTTGATTCAATATTCTGTCCACGCAATATTTTTGCACTCGATATTCTGTCAGTGATCCGATTGGGACACCTACCAGATGCCGCAAGACAATTCTGCTGTCTCTTCACTGTTTACATTAAAATCAGCCCACTCTCTCCCATCCCCCCTCACCTCCCCAGAGTGAATGAAGAAAGCACCCACCTTTGCAGCCTCCAATGAGAAAAAGGTCTGACTTTGAAAGCAGGATGGGATTGTTTTTTTTATTGGAGTTACTATTCATATTAAGGGCCTGATTATGAGTTTGGCGGTCCGACCGCTCAAGAACTGAGTCTGCGCCTGCCAGGTGCTGACAGTGTGGATGCGGAGATCTTGCGGCTGTGGTGAGTAAATTTTTCAAATATATTGATGCCTGTGTGTGCATTTTGACTGCATATGTATCGGATGTACACATTTGCATGATACATGTGGAAAAATACCACCTACCCATTGCCGGGGTCCGGCCCATATGTGAGCAGTCCTGGTAATGTGTATATGGTACAAAAAGGACTCACCTGTAAATCGTCGCAAATAGGGTCGAAATCCTCGGGTTGAAGATCCTGCTGTGAAGGGGGGACCTGAAGAAAGGGATCCATGTCAGACTTTGCCTGGAAGAACAAGAAAGGGGTGAGTACGCACCCCAAATTCTTCATGTCTGCCACCTTGAAACAAGCAGTCGGACCGCTGCGGTCAGCTCGTAGAGAAGGCAGCTCATAATGCGGATGGTGGTGCAGCTTACCTGTACCGCCCTATTGCGGCTGTCTTTCCCCAACCGAGAACCTGGCGGTCGGCGTTCTGCTGGCAGTCTCGGCGGTTCAGCTGTGGTCTTTGCAAAGGCAATCCACCCAACTCATAATACGGCATTCGGACCGCCAAGCTCTCCGCGGTCGCTCTGCCAAACTTGTAATAAGGCCACAAATGTTTTACATTCATATTGACATTAATATGTGTACACACATATGTATTAATTGTGTATTATTTACATTTAACCATAGCTATTGTAGACCTGTGTTTAAAATGGTTAACACCTGATTGCCATCTTGTTTCATATCACACCTTTCTTTATTTCTAGGAGGAGCCAAATTCATTATTAATAAATGTGATGTACAGCAGCGGCTGCCACTAGAGGGCACCAGGGCATTGGCCACGTTACTTTTCAAATTATGTGGATGGTAATTGCAAAGAGCAATTACCATCCAAATAAGCAATTTTTTTTAAATTAAATAAGGGCTGTAAGCCCATGCTGGGTGCTGCTTAAGTGCCTGGCTGCCTCTCGCACTTGCTGTGATGAGTGAGGCAGCCAGGACTTTCGAGTGGAGACATGCTTTAGTGAGCGTGTGTCCCTCAGCATTTCCCTTTTTAAAAAACCACCCAATGCAGGCTAACGTCTGACCTAGCGCCAGCCCTAACCAGCAATTTTCAGGGGTCTAAAGAGACCTCCCATTCATGACTCCAGCAGCGTCATATTACAAGCAGTCCTGGCCGTCTAGGGCATAAAACCTACATTCCCGGGGCTGCCTGCCAACCACTTTCACAGGCTGCAAGCAGCACCCTTTCCCAACTTATCACCTGTGACGTGTTGGGAAAGGGTGTTGCTTGCAGCCTGTGAAGGATTGCAGGCATGTGACTCGAGGTCGCAGTCATGAGACTCTGTAAACTCAAGCCATCGGAGGCCGAGAGGGCACGCTTGGCACTCTCAAGCCTGCCATCCTGGACTGGAACAGCAGCAGCACACCCTGTTGCTGGCCGCTGTGTGTGTTCCAGAGCAGGAATTGCAGGTAAGTGGGACTGGTGGATGGAGACCGTCTATCATGCCTGCCAGCCTGTGGTTCGTTTTAACTGTTGTTGAAACAATAAAAACAAACTGCAGTCTGGCACAGCAGAGTACACGCCTGGAGCTAACATATTTAGAAGTGCTCACTTTGAGAGATTTTATCATGCGGGGGCATTTCACTTTAGTACATCAGTGTATATCACTATTGAGAGGCATTAATTAAAACTGTTAGTAAATGCCTCTCAATATAGTGATATAAACTGATGTACTAAAGTGAAACGCCCCCGCATGTTAAAAGCATACAAGAGGCGTGTCACCCGTTTCAAATTCCACCAGCCGCCACTGGTGATGTATCCTTGTTTTCTTTCTCATGTGAAAGGTGTAGGTCATAACTGCAGAATGTATTAACGAGCTGTTACAGTACACCTGCAGAGTACTAGGTGGTCCAATGTAGATAGTTTATTGCTTCAGAATCTTCATTGTGTAGTATCCTGAGAACTTGGGGCCAGATGTAGGCAAACTCATTTTTGCGAGTCCTTAATAGCGACTTTTAGTGAATCGCTATTAAGGACTCGCAAAATGGAATGTAGGTAGGAATCGCAATATTAATTGCGATTCCTTAATATTCCTTAATTGCGAATCGCACATTGCGATTCGCAATTAAGGAATACCTTCCCATTCATTCCTATGGGCCTAGAGGCCCATAGGAATGAATGGGAAGACATTAGGTACTCGCAAATTGCGAATGCATTTTCAAGGGTGCAAGGGTGTCAAAAGGACTCCCTGTTGCACCCCTGAAATATGTATGTGTGCACATAAGGGCATGAAAGCATTTCTCCTGTTAGCGCCTCTTTTGAAGGGGTGTTAACTTTTGGCGCAAAACAATGTCCACAAATCTTTGTAAATCTGGTTTTGCGACAAAAGGCATGGGTGGTTGCATGGGAATGCCCATGTTCCACCCATGTAACACCCACTCTGCGCTAATTAACACCACGCAGTGCTTCGCGCTGCTTTGCGCTACTTTGAGGGTGCTTTCGCTGGAAAGTAAATAGCAAAAAAACATTTTGCGCTGGTTAGCGTCACTTTTGTGATGCTCAGCCAGCGCAAAATGTTTGTAAATCTCCCCCTTAAGGGGAGATTTACAAAAAAGTCATGCAACGCAGTGCAGCCCCCTGCGAGGCTGCGCTGCGTTGCACGACAGGGAGTGAGCAGGAGAGCAGTATATCTTCAGAGATATGGCTATCTCCTCCCCTTTCCCTTGCGCCAACACAGATTTCAGTGGCCGTGCGCCATACACACACCATAGCGCCATAGCACTAGGGTGTGTGAATGAGTCTAGCATAGGATTTGTACAGGAAGGGTAACCTTCTTTTTTTCTTTTTTTTTACAGAGTTTTATATAGCGCGAACTTGACCCGAAGCGGGTATCAGAGCGCCTTACATAGCACCAGTTGCATTACATGAAGTGTTTCTCTGGTGAGTGGTAAAGTATGGCATTTAATTAGATTCAGTAACTGCAATACTGTAAATGTCATCTACAGGCTCACCTGCCCTGTTGGGTTACATTATATTGGACTCACCTCGCGTAAGGTGAAAGTGCGTATTCAAGAACATCTTAGCACTTTAAAAGCAGGCAGATTGACAACTCGGTTGGTGCAACATTTTCAGGAGATGAAACATGACTTCAGGGCTCTGAAGTGGACAGTACTTGAAAGGGTGGTTGCAGAAACGCATAATGCTGACACCATTTTAGCAAGAAAAGAGGCTAAATGGATTTTTTCAGAACGAGTGGACCGGTGTGGCCTAAATGATTCCATAGAATGGAACAAAATCAGTAGACATTGAGGCTAGTTAATTGTCTTGTCCGCTGGCACCATGGTGCGCCTTGTGTTCCAATATTGGCCTTGTTGTTCTGTTTGAATTATCCCCGTCCTTTTGTTTGATTTCTCTTGTGGTAAAATAGTCTAGATCTTCCCCCCGCCACGTTGTTGTTGTGAATGTCTGGCGTCCACAAAATATGAATCTCTGTAGTGGAGTATAATAGCACCAAGGAACGCCAGTCCCTGGTAATCAGGCAAATCTGGGTGTCCATTTGTGTTGATGTATAAATAAGAAATCAACTCTGGCCTGGGCAGATTGGAATATACTTTTTGGGATCAGTGAGGATGGAGTAGACTCAGTTACCTTTCCAATATGGCCCCCGCGAGAACCAGGAATTATTCGGAGGCGTGGTCACGTGACGTCGATACGTCGCGTGGTGACGTCTCTTAGTACGCCCGGGTAAACCTTAACTGTTCACGATGTCCATGTAAGAAAGGAGGTAGCCTTGATGGATAATAAGAAATTAACTTTGGCCTGGACAGATTGGAATATACTTGTTTGATCAGGGAGGATGGAGTAGACTCATTGAGAATAGAGTATTTTTTACTTTTCCAATATGGCCAACGTGATAACCAGGAATGACGCGGTGGCGTGGACACGTGATGCCGATACGTCGCGTGGTGACGTCTCGGAGTATGCCCGGGTAAACTTTAAATGTTCATGATGTCCGCATGAGGAAGGAGGTATCCTTGAAACGCCGACAGTTCCCGGTAGTGGTAAGGAGTGAGACCGGAGGGAGGGTATAGAGGACCCTGGGTCTACAATGATGGGGCCTGTAAACGGATTTCCCCTTTACTCGGGATTTGTCTTTAGAAGACAAGCCGTGTGGTAGACATGCTGTATTAAATCTGGACAGCCACCTTTGGGCATTGGACCCCGTGTGGGAATCAAATAACTAGGAAACTTGTGGATATATATGCGGGGAGAGTATTGATAGGCATGGGAGTGGCATACATAACGTTAGCTCTAGACATGCTGTACCCAAAATGTTGGCGGCTTCGGATGTGATGCATAACGAGCATTTTTATGATTTATGCTTGTCTATAGGTGCCATAACTGTATATGGTTACCCGGCGGTTATGTGACCAATTGGCGCGTACCGCACAACGAGGGGGTTGCAGGTACGAGGGACACTAGCAACAACTCGGTAACTAAAGGTTTTACATTATCATCAGTAATTCAAGTATGTTGTGCGGTGTACATGGGGGGTTATTTACTCCTGGCACGTGTTTTGTCTTTTTATTTGTTATATACCTGCAGACCAAGTGGTAATCCCAAGTGAAGTGAAGATTGGGTATCCCCTTAGCCCTGATGAAGTTGCGTAAAATGGCAGCAACGAAACATGTTGGCGCTTTGGTTATAATAATGGTTTAAATTTAACCATTTTTTATTGAGGACGCTCACAGCACTGAATAAAGTCATATTTGGCCAGTGAGTAGGTACTCAGTTTTAATGTTAGGAATTGGATTTCTTTTCTTTTCTCACGGGGATCAGTAGGGCACGTGTGTAACCTTAGCACCCACAGTGCTTATTGTACCTTGCTGTTACTGTCTTCTTCCTTCACGTCTAAGATAGTGTATGTTGGAACACTTTTCTTTTCATGGTGAGAAAGCAACCTATGATGATAAGTGGGTGTGCTAGCTAGTACCAACTAGCAAGCCCCCTTGGTGTTACTACCGTGAGGTGCTTTCTCTCCACTCCCACACTTTTTCTAACCTCTTTTAAATTAAATTTTGGGTGGGAATGTTTTTGGCTGCAGTGTAGTGACAATGTGTTTATAAATTGGACATCTTGACACTTGAAATAGCGGTATTTTACCGCATTGTGTGGGGGTGTAGCTAAAAATATTTTTGACTCCCCCAGTGTCTTAAAGCTAAAGATTTGTGTCCATTGAATCAGGCCCTTGTTGTTGATAATAGCATTACATGAGGACACAACACGATGCCTAGACACAATGGGAAGCTTTTCCCACTTTGTATGCATGTTACACAGTGCAGCATGCATGCAAAGTCGGAAAATCACAGAGAAATGAAAGCATTTCTTAGCGCCTCTTTTGAAGGGGCATTACCTTTTGGCGCAAAACGATGTCTACAAATCTTTGTAAATCTGGTTTTGCTTCAAAAGGCATGGGTGGTTGCATGGGAATGCCCATGTTCCACCCATGTAACGCCCCCTCGGCGCTAAGTAACACCAAGCAGTGCTTCACGCTGCTTTGCAGTACTTTGAGGGTGCTTTCGCTGGAAAGTAAATAGCAAAAAAAACGTTTTGCGCTGGTTAGCGTCACTTTTGTGATGCTAACTAAGCGCAAAATGTTTGTAAATTTCCTCCTTAGTGTCTAGGTCCAATTTGTCCATGAAAGATACAAAGGTGTCAACCAGAGTTCAGATTCCTTTTCAGAACCTTTCAGACCTTTCCCAGACATACTGTAGACATGCTTAGAGGAGAGAAGGGTGCTCTGCTTATGGGAGAACTGATGTGTTTAACTTTCCTTTTTGAGACAATTTTATACCAATTTGTCCTCTCATTTTATGATTTTGATTGATTTTAACTTCATAATTACTAAATGTGTTCATGTATTGATTATTGATTGATGCTAACTTGCTGATTTTAGATTTGTAAGACCTTTTAACCTTTAACAAACCTGTACGGTTTGAAACGTAACCACTCTCTGTCTTCCCTGTCAAGCCTAATGTGCTTCACATTATTTAAATGCATTGATTTGATGACCAGCCTCCGTTGCGTTTTTCGATTCATCAGATAGCTCTTTATGGGCTCTTTATGGGCCCCCGAATTTGTACGAAGAAAAGCTCTACAACAGATTACACATTCCTTCAGACCATGCCAGAGCTCTGCAGCTGCATGTGGATGGGTTGAGTGTAGGGCCTTTGCTGGAATGAAATACGGAGAGAGTTTGGACAGGAGGGCACATGCAAGAACTAGAACAAAAACAAGCCTTTCAGTGCCTGCTAGTGTGGTCTGTCTCTTGTGGAGTGTAGTAAGGCAGTGCTAGCAGTGACAGCAATAACCAACTAGAAGCAAACTTCTGATGTGAAAAACCAAGTGCTTCTAATCACCATGTACAATGCAGCAATTACACGGCTGATGTAGCTGACTGCCACCCTGGCACAGTTTCTGCCTGCAATATGCTGTCAGGAGCTCATGTCTTGGCTCTCAGTTCAACTGCAGTTCCTCTTACCCAGCACTTTTACATTACAGTGCACCAATCTATCTGAGACTGGTACAGCGCTCCACTGTCACACATAATGATTTGTTCCCCAAGAAGAGCAGTGGACTGTGCATCACAAACTACAAAACAAGGCGCCAAAGTGCTTTGACTAATGGATAAAAAGCTGGACTTGTACTTAACTAGAATAATATGGATCTGTAATGTGCTTTTGAGGTAAGCTTGAGGTGTGAGGCGGAATAACCTGAGTTGTGCTCTTCTCATGTTATATATCTATGCACATGGACCTATAGTGAGGGAAAGAGGAGTTTGAGATAGGATATCTCAACTTATAAGGTGTCATCATTTCTGGATATAAGGGTGGAGGCTGCAACATTGGCCAATGTGTTACGTATTTTGGTATTGTGTGCGATGAGCAGTGGTTTCTCTTATCGTATCACTGTGATCATGCAGCTTCTCCAGAGTTAAGTGAAGGAGAGCGAGAGATAGGTGTGCATATGATTATGTCTGCCATCCTTGAGGGAGATTTGTTTCAGATTCTTGGGTGGTTGAGACACTGACTTCTGTGATGCCCATACCCTCCTAGTGATGGGGCATGGTTCTATCTCTAGGAGGGTGCACTCATTCATCATCACTAAGGGAAGAGGCAGGACAAGACAGGACTTTTCTACCTTCATGAATTCCAGGTGATCTTGGATGTTTATTTTCTTTGTTAGGGGGAGAGTGGGGGGGAGTTCTATAATTTTGTTGCCAGAACGGAGCTAAAGGTTCAACCACCTTCTTGTAGAATGGGATTGTCAGCATGGGCTCCAGTCTTCAGCAAAGGATAATATTCTGATACTTAAATTGCATCCTTTGGCACAAACACAGAACTTTCCCTTTTATCTTTGAGGAAATCTCCTTCAACTTTCCACTCCTGTGTGCCGTCTGACCCCATTGCCCCAAATTCTTCTCCTCACTCCAGAGCCCAATTAAAGGCAAAATATCACTGCAAACTAATGCCACATACAGCCCAGCTAAATGGCCATTAAATAAAAATAGAAAGAAAGCTGAGAATGAGCTGTCAAATCTGTGCAGTGAGATAGATTCACTGCTCATACATAGTTCTACGCATATGCACTATTAGGCATAATTCACTTGCACATAATTACCCTATCTGGCTCTTTAATTATGTTAATAATGTGACTCTATGTCTTTAGAGTTGTAATGCTCCAGTACAATTTTTAGGACGAGCCTACTGGTCAGCGCAAGTACTGTCTGTTACGAGACAAATTGTGGCTTACCAAGAACACAGGGGAGCTTGGAGAACGCCCACTGCTTACCATTGGTTGGTTTTCCTGTCTCTGTCATTTGCCTACTTCTTATACGTGTGCCAGCTCATCAAACTTGTGGTTGTCCCTCTCATGGAGCTTTGCCTCTTTACCGTCTATTTGATTGACTGGCATCTCTCCTTCTACTGCTCGCTTTTCAAGCACTACCTTTTTCTTTTGAGTTAGGAACTCCATGAGAGTGCATGTATTTTCAAGCTGTCGCCTTCATGACCTTCTTACCCCTGCACTCTCTGTTGCTCTTTGTTGTCCATGTGCTTCTCTCCAGTCCCTCCCTTTTCCACTCGTCCATGCTTCTCCCCATTGCTCATCCGCACCCTTTGTGTTGCTTCCTTCCACCATTGCCCTCCTTCTCTCTCCCGGTTATTGCTCCCATGTGAGCTCTGTTTGTTGCTTGCCCTCAACCCCTATGTTGTTTCCGCTCCTCTACCAAATGCCTCCATCTTGTTTCCATGGCCACTTGACCTCCCAAATCTTGCCTATGCATCCTGTGTTGCTACGTCATCCCTCTACCTTTCCCTGTCTTACTTCAGCATCCCTTGTTGCTTCAGCATCTCTCTGCCCTCCTCTGTGTTGGTTCGACACCCCGCCACCTTCCTGTGTTGCTTCCGCTCCATCCTGCCCACTGTAAACTGAAAAAAAAACACTTCAGTGTGTTTTACTTTCTTTTTAGTTACTAATGCAACTAGGATCAGTAAGTAAAAAGAAAAAAAATTGGCAACATCATTTTGTAGGCACATACATGCACGGTGCATGAGCATACAAAATGATGTAGTCGACTGCATCAAAGGCCTTTTTTTTTCCACACTTCAGCCATTCTGCACAGCATTGGGGATGTTGTACAGTGGTGAAGACCTGCTTTGCCAGTGCTTGTTCCTTTTGTGAACCATTGTAATCTGGAACTTTAGTTAAAGTGGTTGAGTTGACATGAATCAGCACTACAAAGCTATTAAACTGGGTAACAGTAACATCTTTTATTATCACCAATTAGAAACAGCAGAAGCTCAGTAGGACACTCCCCGCTAAAAGATATGTAGTGAATTGCCAGGCAACTCTTCCATGGTATCATGGAACACTGTGGGATTGAGGTTCTGGGGAGCAGTCACTCCTGGGCTGGGCTTCTGAAAACATTTGCTTCTGGTAGGGTCTATCTTTATACCTGTACCTGCCTGCATGAAGCTGAGTAAATCCTCCTGCCGGCATACAGAGACTCAGTGCATGTTCATGTCACCGACTTACATCATAAAAAGAAATCGCTATTTTTGTGGACTTAGGACATATAGATTTATATCTTGTGGAGAGCAATAAAATATGGAATAGATTCATCAGTCCTAGACCTCTGTTCGACACCCATAATAGGTGAACATACTATGATTGACTAAGTTTACAATTCACAGCCCAGGGTATTAAAGATTGCAAACTGCTCTGCAGTACATTAAAGACCATCACAGCCATCTTTTCATGTTTAAAAGACTTTATTTAGTATCAATAAATACCATAATACAGCATAAAGAACTCTGATAATTAGTTAGCAACTTACATATGGCATTAAGTACATGGGAGAAATAAAAAGTCTTTATAATTTTGTAAGGAAGGGAAAGAAGGAGGGGAGAAAAATAACAAAACAAAAGGATAAAAAGGAAATAATCAGAATCCTAAGTATAACGATCTAAAAAACAACATTCTCATCTATATCTTAGAATAAATAAGTGAAACAAATATAAGAAGAGAGAGAGAATATTCATGGGGGATAAAAATTCTTAGATACTACAGAATTGGTGGTGTGCACATCCTTTTCAACCTGGTTAAGAAATGTATTGAGGGGTAACCATAACAAGTCAACATTGTGAGAAATTAAACATTGAGCAGTATACACAATATCTAATTTATGATGTGAGCACACCGAATTCCTCCATATCTTATAAGATAACTTAGATGATGATTTCCAATTAAAAGTAATTTGCCGAAAAGCAATTTCTCATAAAATGTCTAATAACTTATGCTTAGGAAAAGATGATACAAGGTAATTAGTTAAAAAGCCTAGAAAAATATACAGAATATTAAAGGAATGTTTAAAACCAAAATTCTCTCTAATCTGGGACCAGACCTTATGCCAAAAAGAAAGTGTATTGGGACAACTGAACAACATATGCATAAGATCTGCCTTAGGAAAACCACAAGACCAACAGCTATCAGAGGTGTCTGAGGAAAATCTGGAGCATTGGAGGGGGGCAAAATATAGTCTGTGATAAATAAAAAAATACGGCCTGAGTAATACTCGCTGATCTAGAAACTTTATAAAATTGTGCCTATATCTTATTCCAAAAAGTAACCTCCCAAGTAACATCAAGATCCTGTTCCCATAGAAGTTCTAACCTGGACTTGGTTCGAGAGGGTTTCGGAAGAGAAAGAGTTTTATAAATGAGTGCAGCTTTAGGACCATTATTCAAAAAGTCAGTAAATCCAGAAGAAACGGAAACTGAATAAGTGGACTGCTGAATTGAAAAATAGACGTCAAGAACCACATTCATTAGTGATATAAAACGAATATAAAAAGATTTGAGACAATGATAAACAACACAAAATTGAAGAAAAGAGATAGGAGAATTGGTATGGAAAAGTTGTGATATCCACATAATACCTTTATCTTTTCAGGTACGCCAAAATAGAGGTCTGTTATTCAGCTTAATCAGAGACTTATACCATATCGGTATTTACAGAAATCTAGAGGAAATCAAAGTGACTGGAAAATACGTGATCAGTGAAACCATTTTTTCCAATTTAGAAGATTGGAGAAGCGACTTTGTAGAAGAGATTAAGATAATACCTCATTAAATGTAAAAGGACATAAAAGAGCTTTTTCAAGCTCAAGCCGCAATGGAGAAAAAGACGAAGTCAGCTCAGTAGAAATGCTGCTTGACGGAAGGCAAAAGCTTTATGATAATCATATAAATTCAGAAAATTCACACCACCCTCTAATTTGGATCTCTGTAAAATAACTAAAGCTACTCTTGTTTTTTTGCTATGTCATAAAAATCTAATAAGAAGAGCATTACATTTCTTAAAGAAATACTTTGGAATATTAACTGGTAACATAGAAAGAAGATATAATAAAAGAGGAGAGATCATCATTTTAATAGAATTTAAAAGCCCCGACCAAGATAAAAATAAAGGATTCCAGGAAGATATAGTATTCTCTATTTTAGTATGCAATTCTTTCAAGTTAATTTTGATAGACTAGGAACAGAACTGGTGAACCAAAGCCCTAAATACTTAATCTTGGCAGTAGTAGATCATTTATACCCGGTAAGGTGATAGGAGTGACTAAAAGTATATTTATTAATGCTGAAGGACTTCCATCTTCTCTTTGTTTATTTTAAATCCAGACACCTGCGAAAATAAAGACATTTCCTGTAAAAGTGGGGGCAAGGAACTATCAGGAGAAGAAATAAAATAAAGAATATCATCTGCATAAGCAGCAAATTTTAAATGCCGATCTCCGTAAGGAAAACCAGTGATAGAAGAATTATTATGAATTCGAGAGAGAAAGGGTTCCAGCGCTAAGACAAATAGCAAAGAAGAAAGTGGACACCCTTGACTGACTCCTCTATGAAGTGAGAAATAGGAAAAACTCTACCATTGACCAGTACTGATGCACGAGAAGCACAATATAAAAGAGAGATAAGGCTATGAATTTAGGACCAAGACCATGCCATTGCAACAATTGAAGCATAAACTCCCAACTTATTCTATCAAATGCTTTTTCAGCATCAATTGTTATGGCTGCAAGAGAGGCTTTAAATGCAGAGGCTTTACTGAGAACATTAAGAAACAGTCGAGCATTATCTGATATGTCTCCCTTTAATAAAACCAGATTGCTCTTTCCCAATAAGATTAGTAAGAAAGGAATCCAGACGACAAGCTAACAGTTTAGCAAATATTTTATAGTCCACATATAATAAGGAGATCGGTCTATAATTTCTACAGTCTTGGGGATCTTACCTTCCTTGTGCATTAGACAAATAATTGCTTCCTGGAAGGTGCCTGAAGTGATAGAAGAATTAATAAAAGAGTTAAACAACTGATACAAATAAGGAAGAAGAAGATGAGAGAAATGAAGGTAGAATTCCACTGTGAAACCATCAGGACCTGGTGTTTTCACTAACTTTAAAGAATTTAGTGCTCCAGATAGTTAATCAGAAGTAAGATTACCCTCAAAAGAATCAAAATCCAGGTCAGGGGGAGTAGTATGGGAAGCCTGACTTAGATATTCTGCAATTCTGGAAGATTGGGGTACTACCTCTGGGGTGTGTAAGGACTTATAAAATTTAACAAACTCTGCTAAAATAGCTTGATGTTTAGTAATAGATTGAACTTGTGAAGAGGATATAGAGTCAATGACACGTCTCTCTTTCCTTACCTTTAAATAATTTGCTAGCAGTTTACCAGCCTTATTTTTCCCACCAAAATACTGTGCATTTTTCCTCAGAAGTATGTGATTAGCTCCCTCAGTAGTAATAGTATTGAACTTCAATTTAGCTTGTAACAGCTCTGTCAAATCAGAGGATGATTTAGAAGAAAAATATCTTTGTTCCAGGGATTTAATTGAGGAAAACAATGCATTATGTTCTCGCATTCCACCCTTCTTTTTCTTAGAGACAAAGTTTAAAATAAAGTCCTGTGCAGACACTTTAAAGTATCCCACAATAAAGAAGGAGAAATCTCTGAATTATCATTAAGGGAGAAGAATTCCGAAGCAAAAGAGATAAAAGATCTAGAAAATTGAGCATCCTGAAGTAAAAAATTATTGAATTTCCACCTATGACATGGAGATCTAGGGGAAACCAAGTCCAAGTCAGTGACAACTATGGCATGGTCAGAAAGTACAATTGGAGTAATATGGGAATGTATAAGGCACTGTGAAAGAGACTTGGAGAGAAAAATGTGGTCTAGTAGTGAAAGTGTACCATGAGTGGCAGAATAAAAGGTATAATCTCTAACAGTAGGGTTAGATAATCTCCATGAATCTACAAATGCACTTTTCGTAATGGCAGAGTAAAATTGTTTAGACATTTTATGCGACAAAAATTGAACTGACGACACTCTATCCAAAAAAGGATCTAAAATGTGATTATAATCCCCACCTGGGACAAAGTAAGCATCATATTACTGTGTACATTTTCTTGAAATGGAAGGCCAAAAAGTATGATCAGGTTGTGTAGGAGCATATACATTCATTATAGTCAGAGGTATATTTTCTACAACAATATTAACAATAATCCATCTACCTGCATCATCTGTTTTTTTGTGAAACCACTGTATGATTAAGAGATTTATTACACAGTATCACAACCCCATTCTTCTTGTTAACTGAAGGAGAAACAAACAAATACCTGTCCAACCCAGTTTCGTTTCAATTTCAATGCTTCAACTTGGGTAAGATGGGTTTCTTGAAGAAGAACAGGATTGAATTTACCCAAATGCGATAATATTCTCTGTCGTTTAACAGGATTGAGCGACCCCTTAATATTCCATGTTATTACTCAGAATTATATAAAGTGGATAAAGGGTAGGCACTCTGAGAACTATAAACCAGCTAAAAACGAACACAATAAATATACACATATATAAACGAAACAATAAGGGAAAGCAAAGGAGGAAACAAAAGTAAAAAAGAAATAAAAAATGAAGGAGAGCCAGGAGAAGTAGAAGCGGAGAGCAACAAGAAAGAATGAGAAGCAGAAAAAAGAGACTGTACATATCCAAAAAGGACGACTGTAAGAACATGCTGAATAAATAACAATAGGAAAAGAGGGGGGCGTGGCTTGCCACGAAGAAAGATGGCCGCTTCCTAGAGCGGCTCCGCAATCCCTTCCCTTAATCCCCCCGTAAATTCGGACCAAATCCGAGATCGCAGCCGCGCTGTGACACGGAAAAGATAGACGAAGGTGTGGCGTTGCCAGCGGTGTGCGGCCTGGGTGCAACGAAGGTCAAATCAGCGCCAATCCTGCTCCGAGGTCGGGCTGGAACATCGAAGCACCGGCCTAGTGGAGCGATCGCAGCTGGCGCCTGGGGCGGTGCAGACACAAGTGCGGGGCTGCGTGCGCTCCTGAGAGTAATGAAAGAGACCTGAGGCTGCCTGCCGGGTCCACCGTCTCGCTGGCAGAGGGATTAGTGCGCCGACATCGTGGGGATCGGCCACGAACGTGGCCGAGGCCTGCTGATCGGTGAACTCCCCCCCGCCGGCTGTCCCGCCCAACTGCCTGGGCTCAGGGCGGGTTGAGGAGAGCGAAGGTGACGCTGGGAAGTGCGGGGCTCAACCTAAGTGAACCTGACGGAGGTCAGTGACGCCCCAGTGATGGGGTGAGGAAGAAATAACGCAGCGGCGGCCCACCTCCGTGCATAGCAGTATGGCGGAAGTACAGCGGGAAGCCGGCTGGTGGCAGACGGAGGCAAGAGTGCTAGACGAGGGCGGGAGCCCGTCTCACTCTCGATGAACAATGCAAATGAAGGAGGATGTAGGGTAGCGACTACAAGGGGCCATAATACCAAACGGTGGAAAAACGTGAGTACCTGAAGGCCAGCCATACCAGAAGGGTTGGACAGACAGCTTTAAACTTATGGCGGTCAGGTAACGGCTACGACCGTAGAGGGGGGGAGGGTTCGGGAAAGGCAGGTGAATGTTCCCTCAGTTTAACTTGTTGGGTGAGGAGTCGACAGCCTCTCTGCTGAGTTGGGAGTCCGGGCAATTGGGGCACCGCCTGGCAGGGTTGCAGGGTGGGGGGTGGCTAGGGAAGAGGAAGGGAGGGGGGTTGTTTCATGTTTTCGAGTTAGTTTCTTTAGTTCATTTGGTAGTTTTCTAGGTAACAGGACACAGGCAGATAGCACCAGTAAAAGTGGCCTGGATGCTGCGTCCCACTTGGGGGGCCAGGGTGGGAGGATGCCATAGGCAGCCCAGAATCTCGAGCAATGATGCACGCAGTTTAGAGCCACCATGATAAGGCTAGTACAGGCTGAATTTAAATTGATGTCCTGGAACGTAAATGGGCTGGGGAGTAAGGTTAAGCAAAAGGCACGCCCCGGATGTGGTCCTCTTGCAGGAAACTCATCTCTTGGGAAATAGTTGTAAGGCCCTGAACCATTGGGGTTACAAAATGAGAGCGCATGCAGGATGCACATCCGGCTCGAGAGGTGCAGGAATCCTCCTTAAGAAGAATCTTCCCATTACAATAGAGAGAACTTGGACGGACAGACTGGGCAGATAAGTGGTGATCTCAGGGAGCTGGCTAGGCAAGGTAATTAATATAATGTCAGTATACGTCCTGCCCACACTGGGAGAATCAACCTTGACGGACCTGGGGGCTCAAATACTGGAACTTGTGGTGGGTCGCTTGTTCCTGGGAGGGGACTTTAACATGGCGGGCTGTGACTGCCTGGACCGTATGCCACCTAGAGCTGCCGGCCCCAAACTCACGCGGCTGGCAGATTTTTTATCAGCTTTAGGCCTCATAGATCTCTGGAGGTCACTCAACCCCAATACACCAGAGTACACGTTCCATTCCGGAGCGCATGGTAGTCGATCGAGAATTGATTTCTTCATGACTCTACCCACACTCCTCCCCCACTTTGTGGAGGTCAGACACATGGCGCGTAGTATCTCCGACTACTCCCCCATATGGGCAACTTACAAGGTGGGTGGAGTGCGAAAGGTGGGACCAATAGCAATAAACCACTGGTACACTAAGATACCCAAAATACGAAAAGGTCTGTTTGACGCCACCACCCTTTACTTTCAAGAAAATGCGGGCACGGTCACATCGTCACAGACGTTGTGGGAAGCGTATAAGACGGTGGCTAGGGGGCAAGCCCTCTCGCTCATAGCCGGACACAAAAAAGAGAAAAGGGCGATAGTCGTGCAGCTTGAAACGGAAATCCTTGATTTGGAGCTTCGAATAGTGAGGAATTACAATGAAGATATGCAACACACCCTGAAACTTAAGCAACAAGAGTATAGGGACTTGGTCACAGAGGAGGCGAGGAATAAACTGTGCTCAACACAACACCGAGTATACAAAGCTGGCAAATTACTGGCCAGGCTCAACCAGTGCCAAAGGGCGGATAGGTGGGTCCCTTCGCTCACGTCTGGGGCCGGGGAGGAGGTTAGAAATCCGGTGGAGATCGCTGAAGCCTTTGCAGACCACTATGAGGAGGTTTATTCAGCTAGTACCGTACATTCAGAACAAGAATCCCTAGAGTTTCTAAGGGATATCTCATTACCAGTATTAACGTCAGAAGAGCGCCAGCTTCTGGAGGAGGACCTAACGGTAGTAGAGATAACCCAAGCGATTGGAGCCCTAAAGTCTGGCAAGGCATTGGGGCCAAACGGTATCCCTATAGAGCTATACAAACTCACAGCACAGACGTCTGCGCCCCACTTATTGGCAATGTTTGAGGAGAGCAACACCAGGGGTATACTCCTGCCAGATCAGCGATTATGAACCATAATTGTCATACATAAAGAGGGTAATCCAAAGGACAAATGTACGTCATAAAGGCCAATCACGTTATTAAATGCGGAAGTATAGATTCTCGCGAAACTGCTGGCCCAACGACTTATCTCCCTCCTCCCAGTCCTGGTCCATCCAGACCAGTCCGGATTTATGCCGGGACGCAGCACTGCCCTAAATCTTATGCGTCTCCATGGAGTTTTGGGAAGAGCCCATAGAATTAGAGAGGTTGCCTCGGTGCTGTCCTTGGATGCCCAGATGACATTCGACTCCGTCGAATGGCCATATATGATGGCGGTCCTTAAACGACTGGGGTTCGGTCCACGGTTTATATGTTGGCTTAGCCTCCTATATACAAACCCACAGGCTCAGGTGGTGGTTAACGGAGAGAGGTCATGCACTTTTACACTCCAACGTTGCACGAGACAAGGCTGTCCCCTGTCCCCACTGGTCTTTGCGCTGATGCTCGAACCGGTGGCGGCATGGATCTGGAAAGATCCTATTATACGTGGGCTGCGCTGGACGGAGGATTGGGAAGACAGGATATCGCTATACGCTGACAATATCCTCCTATATGTCACGTCCCCTCGGGCCTCCATAGCAAGAATACTAAATATCTTCACCACGTTTGGTCGGTACTCAGGATATACCATAAACTAGGCCAAATCCATAGTGTTTGTTCTCTGTGGGAAGACGCCAAAGCTACCGATGGCTTGTGAGGCACAGGTGGCTACAGACGGTTTTCTCTACCTGGGCATCTTTGCACACATGTCCAGGCCCGGTTTCCAGTCAGTAACCTACTGCCTTCTCTGGATCGACTTAAGGGTGATGTTCGCCATTGGCGAGCCCTCCCGCTTTCACTTCTCGGCAGGGCGGCACTGTTTAAAACGATGGCCCTGCTGAGATTTTTATACGTATTGCATAATACGCCCTTCCCGGTTAAAGACTCATACTTCAACTCTGTAGACAGTGAGGTGCGTTCCCTGCTGTGGGACGGTGGTCCACCGAGGATTGTTCTCAATAAGCTGACCCGCAGTTGGTATGACGGAGGGATCACATTGCCACACATCCAGATGTATTATAGGGCAGCTCAAATTGCAACCGTTAATCAATAGGTCCATCAACCGCTAACAAAACCAGCATACCAGATGGATAGGCTGGTAATGCAGCCAAGAGGGTATCTCCACGCACTTTACACTGACCCACGAAGACTCACACTAGAGGGACCCACAGCGGTGACGGTCCGTCAATGGCATGGGACTCTCTCCAAACTAGGGTGGAAAAACAAACTCACCAAAGCCACACCACTTTGGGAATCACAGCAACTGGGGACAGCAGGCATAAGAAAAGGCTTCACTCAGTGGGACCTCATCTGGATTTCCAGGTTGGGAGATCTCCACACTGGTAGAGGAATGATCTCATTTGAACACCTACAGAAAACATATGAACTGGCCAAGACGGAGTACTTCCGATATTTGCAGATCCGTCATGCCATACAGGCGGCAGTGCCCAGGGGAAGTGAGCTCCCAGAGTCGGCGCCTCTGGAATGTAGACTCCTTGAGGAACATCTCCCCAAAAAAGCGATCTTATTAACATACAAAAAGCTGATCAACAACCTGCCAGACTCGCTCACAGTGCTGAAAGATCGCTGGAGTGTTGATATTCCAGACCTGCAAGAGGAGGACTGACCCGAGGCAGGTAGCAATCAGGGCCCGGCTCCGACTGGTCCAAATAAAAATAGGGTATACATTTCATGCACCACACTTGTGAAGATGGGACGTAGGGCAGAAGCAACCTGTAACAGAGGATGTGGAGAGATGGGGTCATTCTACCATATTATATGGAAGTGTCGGGTGATTCATCTCTACTGGCAGGCAGTGGGGGATTGCATGTCGGGGTGGTGGGAGAAGTGCTCAAAATATCGCCTAAATGGTGCCTTTTGAATGTGTGGGAGGACACAAACCTAGGGAGGGCGGACCAAACCTTGGTAACCCTGGGCTTTATGATGGCCAAAAGAAACATAGCGCGCTGCTGGGGGGCCTCCGCCCCGCCCTTGTTGCGGGACTGGAAGAGAGATATGGATTGGTGCATGGTGGCGGAGAAAACAGTATATGTGCAAAGAGGTTGCCCGAAAAAGTTGGGGAAAATCTGAGATAAATGGAATGTACATAGGGTGAGTCCCTGTACACCTCCGGTGGGAGACACAACCCTTGCCTTGATTCAAGCAGAAACCATTTGATGGAAACAGCATACCGGGAGATGAGGAGGGTAGCGGCCATGCGAGGCCCACTGGCAATACATTGGGGGGGAAGGGGTGCTAATGCTTCATTGTGTTTGTAAGAGTGATGATGTAAAGACATAATTCTGCTTTGTTACAATAAAAAGATTATTTTAAAAAACAATAGGAAAAGAACGGGTGGTGACGACACAGGAACAATGACACATCAGAGGGGGAGGAAACCACGACACACCCGGACTATAAATACTTAGATAAATGATGAATCTGCAAAGAAAGACAAGGAGAACAATTTAGATAAATAATACAACACATTAAAGCAGCTCCAAAAGCTACACAATAAACATATTTAATACTTCAAGGAGCATCAACCATTAGAAGCACCAGCTGTATCCATATTGACCAAGGTATGCAATGGTATAACATTTTTATATTCAGCTGGATCTTCAAACGTTGTAGTGTTATTCTGGAATGTCACCTTAAAAATACAGGGATGAAAGCGACCATATCTGGCTCCAAGATAACGAAGAGCAGCACGCAGGTTAAGAAATTCCTTCCTTCTGGCAGCAGTGGCATTAGAAACATCCTGAGAGAGGAAAACTCTGTGTCCCAACCAAGTGAGTTGATGTTTAGCTTTAGCTGCAGAGAGAACAGTCAACAAGTCAGTAAACTTCAAGAAAAGAATGATGACTCCTCTTGGTTTGGCCATAGGCGTTGATAAAGCAGCACGAGGACCCAGCCTGTGTGCCCTTTGAATGCTCAGGGCTGCAGATGAAGGCATGTCTAACAATTTCAGAAGGAAGGAGGTAAAAAGGGATCATTTCCCTCCAATGCCTCTGGAAGGCCATAATACGTAGGTTATTTCGCCTGTTTCTATTTTCCATATCTTCTGTGTGCTGTTTAAGCCGGAAAACCTCCTTCTCTAAACATTGGACTTTATTAGTTTCCTCGCACAGGTCTACAATTTGCTTTTCCATCATAGACACGCCCCTCCATTGCCGACCATTTGTCATCTAAACGCTGCATCCTGTTATTAGTCTCCTCCACGACAGGACGTAGAACGTGAATTTCTTCCAGCGGCAGTTCTAAAGAAATAGGGGACACAGATTTTTCAGGAGAAGGAGGATCCTGTTTCAACCTCTTGGAGACGGAAAAAGGGGATTGATCTTTACGTGTGGAGGATTGTAGAGAAACAGCACAGGGCACAGAAGAAGTCGCTATTTCACTAGGAGAGTCCAAGGACTCAGCCGACAGTTCCTTCGCAGCGGAAACAGCAGAGTCAGCACTCACCATAGAAGAAGAATGTGTCTTGGGGGTAAAAACAAAATGCGGCTTCCTTAATCTTCTCATAGAAAAGAGAAAAACATGTCAAGACCCCAAAGTGAAGGCGGAGGTATAATTTCCACCAATACTGCATTTATTTATTAAGTAGCAATTCCTCTAGAAAGCCACTCCAGATATCCCCCAGACAGAAAAAAAGAAGGACCTGTCAAGCGACAGAATTTGCAGTAGAATAGCCCCACAGAGCCTCAGTCATAGAACCCTGCAGAGACACTCCACACAGCAGTGTAAATATCACCTAGAAAATAAAATCTTCCACAATCTCAGGTAAACCTGCAGCTTTTCTTAAATGCCGTCTCTCGTGAATTTCAAAGTGATTAAAATCCTTACGCGCTCCCCAAGGCACCGTTTAGTATGCTCAATTCCCTCTCATCGTCGAGAGAAGAAAAGAAAATGGCGGGCGCTACATTTGAAGAGTCTGTGACGAGACCAGACACGGCACTCCAGTATCCAAAACAGCACAGCAGCAGCTCTTCATGTTTCCTTCATCGCCGCAGCTCAAAACCTCTGGAAAAGAGGCATGAGGAACGCCGAAGGGACCAAAACATGTCTGTTGTGCGCCGGAGCCTCCCCGTCAGGCGGCCATCTTAGGTTGCGCCGAAGCCACGCCTCCATCACAGCCATCTTTTAATCTGACACAACAAAATCATCCATAGCCAGAGACGCTCATGAAGCAAAACTGTCATCTTTTGATGAAATCAGGGGCCTAACGCAAGCCCCTGCAGGCCAAGAAGGGGCACCAAACTCTTCAAGGAGGCCCCATTCAGCCCAAGGTCAATGCATATTTGTGAGATATGGGAAACTCTGGAGTCCCACATCCAGTGGCGGCTCCACCGATAAGGCAGAGGAGCGTCTCCCCACTGAGCAGGTCGATAAAGGAAAAGATAAAATGATAATGACTCATTGTTAATATCATTTTATTTTTCCCCTTGCTCAGCTGGGTAGGGGCGGGGCTGCTCTGCTCACAGAGCAGGACAGGGGAGGAGTGGTTTGCCCACTCCAAGTGCGCAGGGCGCTTTGGCTGGCCGTCTCGGGCCGCTCAAACCGTCATGTGCACTTTGCATGTTCTCCATGCAGGCTGCATTACAGCCTGCATGGAGAACATGCCCAGCCTCCCATTCTCTGGCTGAGCGCCAAACCACGGCGCTCAGACCAATCACAACACTGCAGCGTTGTGATTGGCTATTGGGAGGCTGATAGCCGGCTGCTTCCTGCCCTGGAAGCAGGCGAAGAGGACCGAGAGGCGGTGACAGCAGACAGGTAAGTATTAATTTTATTTTTTTCTTCATTCCCTCCTCCCGCCTGCCCCCACGACCCACCTCCCAACCACCATTAAATACCAGCCGCAACTGCCCACATCACATTCTGCTGGGGTGCCCAATCATTGTGCATTGTGCCACTGGATGCAATGATACGACAACTTCTGTCCTGTTGCAGATTGTTTTTTATGCTGCCTTACTCATCCCTGTTAATAAATAAAATGTTCACTTTTTCATATGAAATTGCCATAAACAGAAATCATCAACACTGAGACCCGGCCGGCTCATTGTAAAGCAGATAAGCTTTGACATGTATTTGTTGTGTAGCACATTTGGACTTTGCACCAACGGCATTTCTTGTCTCTGCAGTCTTACTGTACCTCGCTCTCGAATGATTCACTCTACAGATTTGTTTTCTAACCAGGTCATTAGTGGCTGCCCTTTTCCCAGGATGCACCTCTTTGGCCTTCCGGGTCTTCCTGCGTGATCCGCCATTGTGCGTCATCAGGATCGAAAAAGGCGATAACACCTTTTGTGTTATGTGCGCGTAATTAGCTAGGAAAAGGGAGCTCAAGTCGACCAGGGAGATGCTTATCCAGGCCTTCAACACCACAAGGATTATGTCGGAATATTAAAAAATACTGCTAAGGACAAGATGCCAGATGGGAGTCACGTGGAGCCAGTTTCCTCTGAAGCGCCTAAATCAAAATGGCGCTGGGCGTGGACTCACAGGGGATAATGAGATCATACAGAGGCTTCAGGCGCCTGAATCTGCCGCCTTTTCCACTTTACCCTGGGTGTGTGATCTTAGGCAAGAACTGTTCTTGACAGTTTGTATATCACATCTAGGACACGATTACAAATGCAATGTCGACATAAAAAACAAGATTTATTGCAAAATGCAAAAACTGTGTGAGATGTACTGGCGTGAAAAAAAGGTTCTTATGGATATTTTGCCCAGTACAGGACCTAGCCTTAAATCAAAAGTAATATAATGTAGTCTGATGACTAGTCAATTCCAGTTACCATACATCACTTCCCTTGAAGCGAGGTTAAGGATATTTTCAAAGAAAGATGTCTCCTTCCCAACTGTGTTGCCTTCAGAGATGCAAGGTTTGCTGCTCACCCACGCTGGAGAAGGTAAAACATCGAAAAAAATCTTGTATATTTGCATCAAATTTCCTCAAAAACTGGAAAATTCTGCAAAATTGTGTTTGCCCTAAACCTCACATGCGAAAGTGTCTCAAGTGCACAAACTTAGCGATTTAAGAAACTGAAAAATGTTGTATTTTGCACAACTTTGAAAAAAATGATGCTTGGATTGCCAATGAAAGCAAAATTACCTTATTTGATCTGAAATCAGGAGATATAAACAGTATGCGTTGCAAATGTCTGGTACAGCCCACCCCTCTCTGGCTCGTTAGTATTGTTTACATTATAACGGCTAAATGGAAAGTCAATATACGCTCATGCAAATTATGTCAATCTTAAAGAAACAAAGCATGTAAGTCATTAGGAAAAAACAATGAAAGGCTAAAAGGCTATTAGAAATTCACAATGAAAGTCAATGGGAAAAAATACTTATTGTGGTCATATAAAACAAAATATTTAACAGCTCTGGCTTTTGTCCAAAAGGTGAAAGTATTTTTCTGCAACTCCCCACAGCAATGGCACAAACCCAGCTTTTTATTTTATGCGCTGTACGCACATGTTCCCAATCAACGTACCTAATTTCAAGATAGCCTTATGTTCCTTTTTAGACCTAAATGTCGCCATTAACTTTTTAAATATAATTGATTATTAAAGCACTCGTATTGCGTCATTGTTTGTAGACTGCAAGCAAGCGATGCTGAGTACCAGTTGTAGGATTTTCACAGCGGGGATCTATCCATTTCATGCATTAACGTCACTAAGTTCCCTGCTGTGTAATCCCACCAGCAACAGCGCTTGTATTTTCTTTTCTCCCCCAAGTAATTTTTTTTTAAAAATCCTCTTCTGCTGTTTTCCAAAACCTCTTTTGTTTGTTAGGGGATGGGCTCCCGATGACACAGGTTGGGTTAATGGGGGCGGGCCGGCCAAGCATGGAGAGCTGCAGGCTACAGGCCATCCAGAAATAGAGGGCGTGAGTCATCCAGACGTGGAGAAAGGTCTCAACCAAGAAAGGACACAGTGGTGGGCTTCTGTGGCAACCTCCATCTTTTAGCCTTCTCCCTTGTCTCTTTACACTTATTTTATGGCATGGAAGGAGGCGATGGTGAAGAATCAAGCTCAAAATGCCAGCGGTAAAATGGTTGCTTACCTCAGGTACTTTGCCTCAGGGTCCTTTCACACAAGATAAGCATAGAAGAGAATAAACACCATGGTAGTGTGTTCTCAAAAACTGAAGTATCTTGTTGTGATATAGGGCTAGATGTACAAAGCGTTACCGAATCGGTAACCAGTCGCAAACTTGTTACCGAACGCATAAATTTAGTTTTCGAATGTACCAAAAGCATTTGTTGTGCTATTTATCAGAAGAGACTGGTTACTGAATTGGTATTTTAGCGACCAGAGTGTGTGAGTCGCTGTTACTGATTCCCAAATACCGATTCTCAAATACTATGCATCAACCATTCACAAATTCTGAATAGTGCAAAATGTGGATTTTGCAGGTGCAAATTGCCACCGACTCTTATCAGGTAATAACCAGGTGTAACACATATAAAAAGGGCCAAAATGCTTTAGGGTGTTTCACAATGGCAGCGATTTACGTTATTGCGAGGAGGATGTGGATTCTCAATGCCCTTCAGAGAAGGAGGGGGTGACAGGAACAGATATTCAGAGTTAGGGTGACACTCTTCCAACAAACATGAGGAGGAAATATCTGATAAGTACAGGCTGAGTAGTGCAGTTATTTTATACCTAATTGCAGAAATAAGGTCTAAGTTTGAGAGAAACTCTCAGAAGCAATGCCATATCCACCCATGTGCAGCTAGGATGCTCATTCTATCTTTTAGCCTCTGGGAGTTACCAAGGTGGCATTGCTGCTGCAGATGGGGTATCACAGAGTGTCCTTTCTAGGTTTTTGAAGAATTTCCTGGATGCGATGGTACAGAGAATACATCATCCTATAACTTTCCCCAGCACAGTACAGAAGTTGCAGTTAGCAAATTTGAAATTTTTCCGCATTGCCCAATTTGCACATGTAATTGGATGTATTGATGGCACCCATGTTCCAATATGTCCTCCCTCTTACACTGAATACATTTTTAGAAACAGAAACAACTGTCATTCAGGCAATATGCAAGTGGTGTGTGATGCAAAACATATCATAACAGATCTCGTAGCAAAGTACCCTGGTAGTACACATTACTCTTTTATGTTCAGGCATAGCAGCATTTACTCACGTCTTCTCAGAGGAGAGTTTGAAGATGGCTATCTACTTGGTGAATATGGCCTATGTAAATGACATAAATGTCCTAATGTTTAGATTGTGTATATTGTAACCAAACTCCCCAAATGTTTTTTAGGTGACAGTGCATATGCCCTGAGATCATAGATATCAACACCATATCTACATCCATTAAACCAAAGTGAGGTATGCCAATACAGCACACAAATGGACCCGGTCTGTAATTGAGAGGACATTTGGTCTACTGAAGAGAAGATGTCGCTGTCTCCACAAAAGTAGGGGTGCCCTACAATATTCGGCAGATACAAGTTGCATGATAACCTCTACTTGTGCAATTCTCCACATTGTTGGAATGCGAAATGGTTGCCAGAAATCATGTCTCAATCAGAATCTGATCAAGATGAACCCAGAAACCCACCAGCACAGGCAACACAGGAAGTACACTGGAAGCAGAAGGAAGAACCAGACGTATGGCCATAGCAAACAATTACTTTCAAGTATGTAAATGATGCTGTGTGTTACATTTGGCTCAAAGCTAAACACAAGAAGTTCAATGTTAAACAAAATAACCTTTATTTTTCAGACTGTAAAGGAAGTTGTAAAATCTTTTCCACTCAGAATGTTGAAATGAAAGTAAAACATCAGCACACATGTTACTGTAATAGCAAAAATGACAAAACAAAAATGTTGTGCAAATGTAAGACTTATTACTGTTTGGGTCGACTACAAAGTGAACTTTGTCGCACGGGTCTTGTGGAGTCTCCTGTACCAACAACACCACCTCATGATCTACTGCGACGCACATTCAGTGCCTCATCTGCAGAGACATTGCTAATACTGGATAGGTCCTCACTTTCGGCATGCCAGACTGCTCTGCTTCATGCTGTTTGAGTGGTTTGTAAGCTCTCTACTGCAGTGGTTACTTGTACAAGGCCCAGTGCGACATCGTTACTATAGTGACCAATTTCAACCTGCAGCCCTACAGTACGGCGTGAGAGGGTTGATGTATCCTGTGCAAGGCAATTTAATGACCAACTCAACATATCCATTCGCGAAAATAAACTATTTTGAATATCTCTGTTTGTTGCATTGTCCTATTGCATTTGGCCACAAAGATTGTTCATAGCCTCTTTCATGGAGTCCACTTTTGCCTCCAGAGACTTGTGGGAATCTTCAATGGTTGTTGCTACATGTTGGAAGCCAGTTGTGATGCTATTCCAGATAATCGTTTAGTAATAATGTGCATTTGCTTGTGCTGTAAGTGCTGTACCTTCAACATGGATGCTTCAAGACCACCAAACACCTGTGTGATATCGCCCATAGCTTGTGTGGACCCTGATCTGGGAATAGGCTGCCTGACGACATTGCGATGTAAGACATGAGTATCCCTGTGCAGTTGCCTGAGCCTCACTGCAGGTTCTTCCGTGACTCTTGGCATCATCCACTTCATCAATGAGAAATGTCTGACTGCCATGTTCAGGACTGCTACTTTGCCTCTGGGGTTATGTATGTGGCATAATGGACTCATTGCCTTCTTGCCTGCACATTTGGGTGTCTTCCTGACCTTCTCCTTCTGACTCATGTTCTGTCTCTGCTGGAACATCTGTATAGAGATGCAATGTGTAAATATCTGTAAATAAATGTTGTTATGTACACTTTTGTTTGTATCATTTACAGTATGATAGGTTTGGTTTGTCCTGTAGGTGTTCATAATTGAGTAGTACATATCACATAATGCACTACTAGTGTAGGCCAAACTCTTCAAATGGTGTTTTTCTTGTATTCTTTCGTAGCTAAACATTTTCCAGCCTAACATGGTTACAATGGTGCCTCACACATTGCTGCAAACATGTTATTGTGACACTGTAAGCATCACTCTTACCTTTTGAAGTAGAAGGAGCCTCTTAAGTGTCAGTGTTGCTGAGCCCCGACACAGTTTTTGGTTTCAGGGTGGACTCGATCATTTCCTCAAGAGGAGTTGGTGGTGGCTGGATTGAAGGTCCTCCTGTTGCACAAGCCTCAGTTCTAAGGGTTGCCAACTTCTCTTTGGTCTTGGCTCGGAGGTCGTACCACCTTTTGCGAAACTCTTCTATGGCTCTCTATGTGACCCCCACAGAGTTGATGCGCTCCTGGATTTTTAGACAAATGTATTTCTTCTGTGCCTCTGGCAGAGAGGGGGATGTTTTCCTAAAAAAGGCATCAAGATTTTCTACACACTCTTCTGATGTGAGTTTCCTCTTGTTCCCTTCAAGGTACTTCTCCTTCTCATTATTCTCCTGGGACATTTTCCTGCTTTGCAGGGGTGGATGGCTGTGTATGTTGCAGATACCAATTGGATTGTATTGGCTATCACCTGTCTCAAGGCTCTCCAATTTTCCTTTAGGCCTGCTGCTGCTCTACTTCCTGTTTGTGATGTCATCACTCACTGCCAGGTAAATATTCAGTATTTGCGACTCGATTAGCTATTTACCAAATTACTATTTGCGATTCCTTAAATAGCGAATGCGACTCGCACTAAATTGGTAATAGCCAGTCACTTACATTCGTACATATCAAATACTGATTTGTAAATTGCGATTCAGTAAGAATCGCAATTTACAAATTGCTATTTGTTAGACCTGGCACCATTGGCGTGGGTCTCCCCTCCATTTTGTGCTGTTGCCTCTTATGTTTTGCTGGTTTTAGATGCTTTTGGGCACTGTGCCACTGCTGTTCAGTGCCACAGTGCAAGTGCTCCCTATGGTAAATTGATGTATGGTTTAGTGACTCCATGATTGGCTTGTTTGGTTTACTTGTCAGACCCTAGTATAGTGCACTGCGTGTGCCCAGGGCTTGTAAATCAAATGCTGCTGGTGGGCTTGCAGCACTGGTTGTGCCACCCACCGGAGCAGCTTGTAAAGTGTGTCTCAGGTCTGCCATTGCAGAACCTGTGTGCAGTCTGGTACTGCCATGTTGACTGGGCAAGTGCACCCACTTGCCAGTCCCTAAACCTTCCCTTTTATACATATTAGTCACCCCTATGGTAGGCCCAAGGGCAGGGTGCATTGTAGGTAAAGGTAGGACATGCCCTGATGTGTGTGGCATGTCCTAATAGTGAATTACAGCCATTTTCGTTTTTCACTATTGCAAGGCTACCTGCTCCCCATAGGCCAGAATGGGCAGTTAGATTATTACATTTTATAATCCTAACTGACTCAGGGAACCAGGTAGAAATTCGAGTTTAGTATGCCTGAACTCAGAATGATAAAATACATCTTTTAGTGAAGTTGGTTTTAACATTCTGTGTTTGAAAATACCACTTTTAGAAAGTAGGTGTTTTCTTGCCTAACTAGCCAAGCCTGCCTCTGCTATGTTGTGTATTCCTTGTCTGGAGTTTGAGTGACAGGGGCTGGGGGCTTCCAGGAGACAGGGTGAGTCAGCACAGGGATGAATAGAGAGATCTGCATGCAGATGGGAGGGAGGAGTTGCACCTGGGACCTGAATAGGGCTTTGCCTGCCTTCCACAATGCTGGCTCCACCTCCTGTGGTGTGTCTGATGTCCCTGGCCTACACTGTGAAAGAAAAGAAGGAGTCTTGTCAACAAAGTGCTCCAGGACTGACCAGAACTGGTTTGGACTAGGCAAAGGCCTCTCTGCCTTCAGAGAACAAAGAGAAACTGTGTATAAAAAGGGGGACCCAGACCCCAGAACTTTAGATCACTTCTGGGAATCAAGACGAACCTTTGCTGAGGAGAAGAACCAGGAAGCTGAAGGAGGAGACTACCCCTGTGCTGTGTGTTTGGGGGTTGGCCTGCAGTGGTTGCTTCATTGCCAAAGAAAGGAGAAAAGGACTGAGTGTGCTTTCTATCAACTTGAAGAAGAATCTCCAAGGGCTTGAACTAGAGCTTGCCTCCTGCCTGAAGTCTCAGGGATACAAGACTTCACCAACCAGCTCCCCCCTGAATTCCCTTGCTGGGAATTGAAGTGCCTGCCGTTGTGATGGGCCTTCTGAGAGACTGCGTGTCACTGGGAGCTGGAAGTGCGACGCAACGACGAGCAGCGTGTCGCCGCCGCAGCCGCTGTCATCGCATCGCCGAGGAAACGAGACGCCGCTGTCATGATCGAGTCGCCGAAGCGCGGCGCATCGCCGGAGAAGCGGGACGCTGCCACAGAGGTCATCGTCGCATCACCGGAGAAGCGCGTCGCAGGGCCTGCCGCGGCTCCAAAGATCATCGAGTCGCCGCACGGCCGTCGGGCGTGCACGCATCACACCAACGTTGTTGCATCGCAACCAAGACGCCATTTTGTCGCATCGCACCGGAGAAGAGTATCGCATCGAGGTGCCATCTTGTCGCATCGCACCGGAGAGCAGTAAGAAACCGACGAATCACCTCCCCACACAGTAAGGAAGCGAGCATCAACTCCCCTGCGCAGCAGTAAGGAACCGACGCATCCACTCCCCTGAGTGTAAGGAACCGACGCATCACCTTCCTTGCGACCCTTTTGTTTTCTTTGCGTTACGCATTCAAGGTACATTGAGAGTAAAGTGTCGCATCTACAACTTGAGAGAACTGAGCTATTTTATAACATTTTAAAGTCTGTTTTTGAGTACAGTATTGTGGATTTTTGTCGTTTGGTCTTATGTTAAGTCTATATAAAAATACTTATTTTTATAAATACAACCTGTGTGGTGTCCATCTGTAGTGTTGTCACTGTATTACTGTATGTGTTCACAAATGCTTTACACACTGCCTCTGAGATAAGCCTGCCTGCTCGTGCCAAGCTACCAAGGGGGTGAGCAGGGGTTATTTTAGGAGTGTAGCCCCTTACCCTGACTAGACGCAAGGGTCCCTATTTGTCACAGGTACCTACCTATGCCAACTAGAGACCCCCAAATCTAACAGTATTCATTTGCTTTATACATCTAGCCCATAGTTATTTTTATCCTTTTGGATAAAATGTTGGAATGTATATTGCACCTGTAGAGCCTAGTGGCCTCATAGTGCTAGAGAAGCCAGTCAACGGGAAAGGTTCAACAATTTGATGACTAAAAATATGCATTTTTTCATGCATTTTGTTGTAATTTAGCACTACCACCAGGTGGCACACTAAAGCTGCTGCGTTCGGCCACCTAATAAAGCAATGATGCTGCCACTGAAAAGGGAACAATAATTTTGATGTTTTGTTTTTTACGAAATAGACTTTGTTTCCTTGAGCCTGTGATTACTCAACCTTTAATGACCAGTGAACTTATTGCCCACGCATGCATGCTTTGCAGAAACTACTTGAAATACTAACAACACCTGACTGGAAGACAATCAGTTAATTAAATCGATGTCCTTGTTCTTGTTGTGTCTACAACAGCTTTGTGAGCACTGTGCATGTGCTGATTTTATAAGGTACAATCGACGGTGGAAGTGGGTGGCATCTGTGGGGCACGTGTCCATACTTTATTAATTTAACAAAAGCAGTTCCCATACATTTTGTTAAAAGACAACAGTCCCGGGGCAGTTAATTCCAGCAGTTGAGATGCCCTAGCTGAAATATAAGGGAGGGAGTCTTCTGTGGTGTGTAGCCAAGGGAGGGACAGACAGCTAAAGAAACTAGCCTTCTTGCCAGGGTGCCTGCTGCCTCAGGGCCGGACTGGCTACCAGGCGTTTTGGTGTGCTGCCAAGCTGGGGGCTGATTTCACTGCAGTGGGGGCTGATTTCGTTGATGGGGACCTGCGTGTGCTTCTAAATAAACAAAGCAAAACGAATGGTTTTAAGCACACGCAGGTCCCCATCAACGAAATCAGCCCCCAGCTTGCCAGCACACCAAAACGCCCGGTAGCCAGTCCGGCCCTGGGCTGCCTCATAGAAATGTAAATGTGTGCAGTTGGTTAACCTCCAAATGTAAAGGCTGCTTGGAATCCGGTATTTGCTTTGATTAATGAAATCAGTTGAAGCTCGTGATGAGAAGGATTTTTTCTTTTTGAGAGTTATTGTAAGGGTGATAGCAGATAAGCAGTGAAGTGTGTGCTTTTAATGGTCACTCATAATACTGTTTGTATTAGGTACAGTCTGTTAATAAAATCTATGTTTTGAAAGCACTTTTGTTTATCTTAAACCTACATTATTTTGCACTTTTTGTGACCACCCACTTTTGAGTTCTCACCAAAAGCTTGAGGGTTATCTGAAAAGAAATCACCTGTGAGAATATAACACATCCCTCTGGTCTGTGAACGATGAGACAAGTTTAGTTCAAGAAAGATTACTGCATGGGGACACAATTATTTCTGCCTGGTTGATTCCATAATTCTGTGCTAGACTGTGCACTCAACTCACAAAAGGCCATTTAGGCTGGTGATTTGCAAAAAAGATGCAGTGCCTATGTTGCTGGCACCAGAATCTGCAGGTCAGTTTGAGAAACGAGTACACAATAGCAAGCCTTGTGCAGAAGCAGACAATATCTAAGTAATAAGGATGCTTCTTCTGTCTCCTGACTAACTCTCCAAATAACAATGGTAAAAGGTTGCTTTTGCTATTTTGAGTCTATGTTCATCTTCTTGAGCAGTGTTCAGTACTACCAAATAAAGTAGATTGCAACTAAAGGGTTACCATTATCACCAAAAGAGTGGTAAAGCATTTTATTACAAGACAGGAGGCTCTTATTATGCACTCTCACTGCTTGTTATTGTTTTAGTAGCACATTCAAAGTACACTACTGCTTCTCTGGACAGGAAGTAACAACAAGAAACACACCCAACACTATAAATGGGGGCAATTTGATGCTTTTCTAATTATATTTAATATTTATGTGCATGCCGAGGCAAGAGTGATGTTTAAGTCCTATAATCATGTGTCTGCTTTAAGGTCAATTACAAAGGGTGTGCAACAAATGCCTTTGTCATCTTTTTCGTCTGCTCGAAAAGCTTGTACAGGGACACGCTACTATTTTAAAGTACGAGTGTGGAGAAAACTGAAGTGAAAAGTGCATTATTTGCTGTTATGGCCTAGTTGATAAGGTCTCATTCTTTCAATCTGAAATGGTGAAAGTTTATATAACTGTACGTGTTGTTTTTGCCATTTACAAAGAATCATTGCTTAACATTTAACTTGCTGTTGTCATGACTCAATTTCTTATTTAATAATTACGGATTATGAATAATAATAAGGAAGACTGTGATAGTAAGGAAAATGAGGTACTTAAAAAGAACATGTGTGATTTTTTTGTGTACTTTTGTGGCCAACCTTATCTAGAAAGCAGTCTCCTCATCTTTTAAAAACGTGGCTATCAATATTAGTAAGTCTGTAGCAACTACAATAATGAGTACTTTGTCTTCCCTGCAAGAGGCAAATGGTTAATGTAGAATATACATATGATAACCATTGACAATTCTCATGGGAATAAGCATGATGTGGATTCTGGCTGTTCAATTCTGCAATGTAAAAAAGTCTTAAAGTCCTTCTGGAATACGGAGGCATTTGAGGATCTACATAAAAGGCCATTTGATGAATTGAATGATCAATATTCTGATGACTTATATGTTAATGATGCATAATTTATCGATGATAGTATTGCTAATAGTGCTAACAAATTTAAAATGGTTGACAAGTGGTAATTTTGGATGCGGAAGGCAATCCCATGTTTGACCCAGGTATGCTTCAATACCCAAATTCCTCTGAGTGATTTCCTCTTCTCTTTGTTGCTGGTTACTTACAATCCAGGCTTAACAAGCCTATTGAGAGGGCCACTAGGTACAAAATGAGGACAAAATGCCCTAGAACAGTTATTGCTGATAAAGTTGCTTTGACTCTGATTCTGGATGCAAACATTATCACTTTTCTAAAAGAGGAAGTAAGGATCCCAGAAGAGGTGTTGATAGGGCCTGTGTAGCATGCTAGGATTAACTATTGGACACATTGGGTCCATCAACAAGAATATTTTGTCTGGCTGAGAAGGCAAAGAGCTCAGGTGATTTTCTGGACCCTGTGATTGTTTCTAGGTGGGCCCTAAGGGCTGTGTGCTTTTTGAGGACTACAAATGTTGGACTATCACTTGAAAGGCGTAAAGGACTTTTATTGAGGATAAACTCAAAACTGTGGGATCATGCTGGTTCCGAGGTTCTTACAGAAAATTAGAGATCTCTGTTTGGCAATGACTTTATTAAGGAGTTTGGATATTATTTGCAAGCTTTTGCCTCACGAGATAAAGCTCACTCCTCACTGATGAGGGTGTTTGGTCGGCTCTCTCCCCGAGTTAGCTGAGACAAGGGGTCACTTTGCTGGCCATACTATCTACTTCAGGCCCTACTTCAACTGCCAATAGTAGTGATACTCCCGGCCAATGTTCTTCGCACAAAGGAGGGGGAGAGGATGTTTTGGCATTGATAGAGGAAAAGCAAAGGAAGAGTGCTTCAAGGTAAGAATTCTCTCTCCCCCCTTGTGAAAGGGGTTGCAGGTTAGTCCTTTTTGCCCAAGAATGGTAAATGATTTCTGATGGCCCTTGGGTTCTTCAAACAGTCTGTGATTTCTATGCCATACCAGTACAGAACAGGTTTCCTACGCTAATCCAATTTTCTCAAGAGGGAGTAGATTTACCCCAGAAGGAGGCGATAGAGCCCTGTCTGTTGCACCACAATGGGTTTGTAAGCAATATATTTTATTTCAGAAGAAGAGCAAAATGTTCCTGCCTATGATAAATCTAAAGAATCTTAACCAATTTGTTCTTTATCAACAGTTCAAAATGGAGACAATAATCAGTCTCAGAGAGATTCTCCTCCCAAGGTACTGGATGATGTATCTGGATTTAAAGGACGCTAGGCTAACAGTGCCAATTTTTAACAGGCACAAAAAAATATCTGCAGTTCTTCTGGCAAGGCGTACAGATTGAAGTCCTACCATTTTGTCTATCCTCTGCTCCTTGGTGTTTCACCATGTTGTTAAAACTGTTGGCAGCAGCGCTCAGCTCCCAAAGACTGAGGATGATGGCAAGCTTGGATGGATGGATGGATGATGTAATATTTCTAGGGCAGGAGAAGAATCTTTTGTTGATAGAAGTACAGGCGACCACAGAACTAACTCAAACACTTGGTTTCGTCATATAGAGAAGTTGAACCTGTATCCTTAGATGAGGATGTAATTTCTGGGGTTTTTGATGGATTCAGAAAGTGAAGTTCTTTTGCCTCATGACCCAAAATTAAAATAATCAAGAAACAGTTGAGTATGACTTTGGCCCAACAACAGATTTCTGTCCAGCACTTGGCAAGACGAGTGGGCCTTCATTCACCTTCCATTCAAGCGATATGTCCAGGCCTCCTTTATTAATAGAGCTATCCAGCGAGTATAAATTTAAGGCACTTGCAAAGAGGCTTGGACTACTCAGAGATGGTTCCTTTGAGTCTGGAGGTGGAAAAGAAAATAAACTGGTGGTTAAGCTACAAAGACACATGGAGCCATTTTCCTACATCCCCAGATAAAGTTTAGAATCAGATGCAAGTCTCCGGGGTTGGGGAGCCATATATGGTACATTCTCAACTGGAGGGAGTTGTCAATGCACATAAATTGTTCAGAGCTTCTTGCAGGCTCCTTTGCGGTCCAACGCTTTGTAAAAAACAGGGTCAGCTTTGTACTCCTCCTACGCAGGGACAATCTGACCATAGTCAGCTATGTAAACATCTACGTTAGACGAGATTGAAACTCCTAGTAGTATTGGTCCAGGCTCTGTGGGGATTCTGTTTCGATCAGAAGATATTTTTGGTGGTGGCAGATATAGCCGAGGTCCTTGCAACATGATGGGGACCGGTACTGAAGGAGCCTATAGGACAGCAGTGATTGGCCCCTTAATTGTCATATTTTCAGGACTCTGAGCAAGGTATGGAGACTATATGATATAGACCTGTTTGCTTCGTGGTTGACAGCTGAGTTACAGAGGTATTACAGTGGAGACCAGGGGACTTATTTATGGGATTTTGGCGTAGGGCTGCGCAGAAAGGCACCTTGCTGCACCTCCCCTACGCCGAAGTGAAAGGGCAGGAATGCACTGTATTTAAGCAATACGGTGCATTCCTGTCCTTTCTCCCTGCGCAGGTGTAGTTTCAGCAGACTAGCAACAACGTAGGCACACTTGCACTATGGTGCAAGGGTGTAGGGACCCTTGCACCTTGGTACAAAGGTGCCTCTGTTGCATGCTGGATTATTTTTGTGCAGGAAAACAATCCTAAGAGGCGTTTTCCTCTTTCAATGTGTGCTGCAGAATGCATTAAATTAGAGAATGCAGAATGCAGCACACACAGAAAGAGGAAAAGACGAGAACATATTTCTCCTCGTTACACCACACCTCAGGAGGCGTACGGATTTGGTGCTTCCCCAAGTTTACATCACTTTGTAAAAATGGGGCAGCATCAAATTCAATGGGTGTTGCGTAGGAAAACCCACCGCAAACCCCATGGAACGCCTTCCAGGCGCAGAGTAATGCAACGCAGCGATTTGCGCTGCATCCCCTTACTCATGATTTATGAGACAACTCAAAACCATGCAGGGTGGCTTTGCGTGGCTTTATAAATCAAAATGAAAGCCCTGTGTCACGCATATACCACTTACGTGGTGCAAAAGTGACACAGGGATCTCAAAAATAAGCCCCCAGATCTGGAAACTTTACCAAAGGATGCTTTCCTTGTGTGTGTATGTGTGCATGCATGCATGCGTGTGTGTGCGTGTGTGTTGTTTTTTTTAGAGGTAAAGACAAATAGTCATGTCTCTAGTAAAATTGGCCCTGGAATAGAAAGGGGTACTGGTAGGTTGATGGAGGTTCGCTGGGCTCAGAAAGTATAGGAGGAATGACAGAATCACCTTCATTCGTGCAAAAATATGACGTTTTGGAATCCTAGGGTGTTATGAATGTATTCTGCCATGTTACGCTCACTTAGCATGAATTACAGGGGTTTTGATACTACGTGCACAAAGCCATAATCGCATAAACTTTCAGAGCAAAAATCTTTTGTACACGAAAGTTGATTGACGGTGTTGTTTAGCGCGTGCTAAAGCACAAGAAAACATGGGAGGCACACCTTAGCCTTACCGCTGCTGCTTGCTTTGAAAACCTTTTCTACTTGATAGATATTTTTCTTCTTTTTTTATGTGTCTTTCAGCTCTGGCCTTCAGTGGTTGGATATCTCACTGTTTACAGGTTACATTAACTGCAACCATAAATGTACAGGCACAGACCTAACTATGATGTAGTGCTGAAGAGTCCCGTCTAGGCGCTCCTAATTTTCAGACATGTAAACGGAGGCCCAATATCTAAAATACAATAACTACAAAACTTTACCTTATAAATAACATTTTGAAAGTGCACTGCAATACCTCTGGGTGTAGGTGCTCATAAAACATTATACAACATTTACCAAATAAAATAGAAACTCAGAAAGCGTTTTGTGTGGGTGAACTGTGAATAGATACCAAAGCCAATGGCGTCATCGCCAGCCCTCAACTCCCCTTCGCATCATAATGTAGACTCTGGTAGACATCCTCTGGATAGATTCGTGTTTGCGTGCATGTGCATGTGCACGCGCACAGCACAGGTGATAATTGACGCTGGTACCAGGTATTTACTTGACTGCCACTTACAGAACACTCAAGGTTCAGAAGGTGCTCAAACACATGGAAAGCCTTATTTATGTCGCATTTGCACCAGAGGGGGCTACTTAGCCCTTAAGCGGCAGGCGAACGGGACTCCTGAAACCGTGGCAACTAGTCACTGAAAAACACCACAACCATCTAATTGGGAGCGCCTGCAAAGTATTCACCTGTGAGGTGATTGTATAGTCATGGAAACAGGGCATGTTAATCTGCAGGGTACGTCACAAACCCGAGGCACAAGCAAGTCAAGCTGTGATATGTCTTTCACATGTGGATACCTGGCAGAGGCCCTCTGCTAGATCAATAGCTGCAAAGGATGAATGTGTCAATATGTGGATACCTGGGGGAGGATGAATCTGTAATCCAAATATTGATGTGTGGTAGAGTCCAATATGCCATTCATGAGTGGATTCATGGTAGAGTCCAATATTTCATTCATCTGTGGGTCCTTGGTAGAGTCCAATATGTCATTCAAGTCCAATGTGTGATTCTTGCATGGGCCCATAGTAGAGTTGAATGTGTGATTCATGCGTGGGTCCATGGTAGAGTCCAATAAGCGATTCATGCGTGGGTCCATGGTAGAGTCCAATATGCGATTCATGCGTGGGTCCACGGTAGAGTCCAATATGTGATTTATGTGTGAATCCATGGTACAGTCCAATATGTGATTCATGCGTGGATCCATGGTGGGGTCCAATTTGTCATTCGTGGGTCCGTGCTAAAATCCAATATATCATTCATGCGTGGGTCCATGGCAGAGTCCAATATGCCATTCATGCGTGGGTACATGGTAAAGTCCAATATGTGATTTATGTGTGGGTCCATGGTACAGCCCAATATGTGATTCATGCGTGGGTCCATGGTGGGGTCCAATTTGTCATTCGTGAGTGGGTCCGTGCCAAAATCCAATATATCATTCATGCATGGGTCCATGGCAGAGTCCAATATGTCATTCATGCGTGGGTACATGGTAGAGTCCAATTTGTCATTCATTCGTGGGTATGTGGTAGAGTGCAATATGTAATTCATGTGTGGGTCCTTGGTAGAGTCCAATATGTCATTAATGCGTGGGTCCGTGGTAGAGTGCAATATGTCATTCATGCGTGGGTCCTTGGTAGAGTCCAATATGTCATTCAAGCGTGAATACGTGGTAGAGTGCAATATGTCATTCATGCGTGGCTCCTTGGTAGAGTCCAATATGTCATTCATGCGTGGGTCCGTGGTGGAGTTCAATATGTCATTCATGCGTGGGTCCATGGTAGAGTCCAATATCTTATTCATGCGTGGGTACATGGTAGAGTGTAATATGTCATTCATGTGTGGGTCCCTGGTAGAGTCCAATATGTCATTCATGTGTAAGTTAATGGTAGAGTCGAATATGTCATTAATGCATGAGTCCATGGTAGAGTCCGATATGTCATTAATTTGTGAGTCCATGGTAGAGCCCAATATCTTATTCATGTGTGGGTACATGGTAGAGTGTAATATGTCATTCATGTGTGGGTCCCCGGTAGAGTCCAATATCTTATTCATGTGTGGGTACATGGTAGAGTACAATATGTCATTCATGCGTGGGTCCTTGGTAGAGTCCAATATGTCATTCATGCGTGGGTCCGTGGTGGAGTTCAATATGTGATTCAAGCGTGGGTCCATGGTAGAGTCCAATATCTTATTCATGCGTGGGTACATGGTAGAGTGTAATATGTCATTCATGTGTGGGTCCCTGGTAGAGTCCAATATGTCATTCATGTGTAAGTTAATGGTAGAGTCAAATGTCATTCATGTGTGAGTCCATGGTAGAGTCTGATATGTCATTAATTTGTGAGTCCATGGTAGAGCCCAATATCCTATTCATGCGTGGGTACATGGTAGAGTGTAATATGTCATTTATGTGTGGGTTCCTGGTAGAGTCCAATATCTTATTCATGCGTGGGTACATGGTAGAGTACAATATGTCATTCATGCGTGGGTCCGTGGTGGAGTTCAATATGTCATTAATGTGTAAGTCAATGGTAGAGTCAAATATGTCATGCATACGTGGGTCCATAGTAGAGTCCAATATGTCATTCATGTGTAAGTCAATGGTAAAGTCAAATATGTCATTCATGCGTGAGTCCATGGTAGAGTCCGATATGTCATTAATTTGTGAGTCCATGGTAGAGCCCAATATGTCATTCATACGTGGGTCCATGGTAGAGTCAAATATGTGATTCATGTGTGGGTCCACGGTAGATTCCAATATGTCATTCATGCGTGGGTCCATAGTAGAGACAAGTATGTAATTCATGTGCGGGTCCATGGTAGAGTCCAATATGTCATTCTTGCGTGGGTACATGATAGAGTACAATATGTCATCCATGCGTGGGTACATGGTAGAGTGCAATATGTCATTCATGCATGAGTCCATGGTAGAGTCCATTATGTCATTCATGTGTGGGTCCGAGTTAGAGGTCCAATATGTCATTCAGGAGTGGGTCCTTGGTGGAGTCCAATGTTATTCATGTGTAGGTCCATAGTAGAGACAAGTATGTAATTCATGTGCGGGTCCATGGTAGAGTCCAATATGTCATTCTTGCGTGGGTACATGATAGAGTACAATATGTCATCCATGCGTGGGTACATGGTAGAGTGCAATATGTCATTCATGCATGAGTCCATGGTAGAGTCCATTATGTCATTCATGTGTGGGTCCGAGTTAGAGGTCCAATATGTCATTCAGGAGTGGGTCCTTGGTGGAGTCCAATGTTATTCATGTGTAGGTGTCCGTGGTAGAATCCAATATGTCATTCATGCGTGGGTCCATGGTAGAGTCCAATATGTCATTAATGTGTGGGTCCATGGTAGAGTCCAATATGTAATTCATGTGTGGGTCCATCATAGAGTCCAATATGTCATTCTTACATGGGTACATGATAAAGTACAATATGTCATCCATGCGTGGGTACATGGTAGAGTCGAATATGTGATTCATGCATGGGTCCATGGTAGAGTCCAATATGTCATTCAAGTCCAATATGTCATTCATGTGTGGGTCCATGGTACAGTTCAATATGCCATTAATGCGTAGGTCCGTCCTAGAGTCCAATATGGCATTCATGCGTGGGTCCATGGTAGAGTCCAATATGTAATTCATCCGTGGGTCCATGGTAGAGTCCAATATGTCATTCATGCGTGGGTCCATGGTAGAGTCCCATATGTCATTCATGTGTGGGACCATGGTAGATGCATTTATATGTTTATGCCAGGCAGAATCCCAATATATCATTTTTACGTGGGTACCTGGTAAAGTTGCAATATGCCATTTATATGTATGATCCTGATAGAGGTCATCTATGTCGTTCACCTGGTAGCGCTCCAGTCGGTCATTCATATATTGATGCCTGCTAGAGTTCCAATATGTCATAGAGATGTGGATGCCTGTCAGAAGTCCAATATGTTACTCATACGAGGGTCTAATCCGAAAAATTAGAAAGTGAGTGGTGGTATAGGGATGATCAGTATATCTTCCCAGATACCATATGAGAAAGAACCACACACACTGCAACCCTGCCTGGAAATAAATGTTTTCTCTTAAAATGAAGAGACTTTTGTCACTAATTTAATGCATTTTCTGTGCCAACATCCTATATTGTTTATAAAAAGGACATACACACCTCACCCACAATAAGTGGCATGCTACATCATAAGGGTTTTCTCCTCACCAGCAACAAAAGTTGCAAAGTGGGTTCTCCAAAAGTTCTTTGGTTTGTATTTTTTGTTTTTGGAGAGAAAATGATGAATGGTAGGTCTCCAATCCTGGGTAAATTATTTGTACCAGTTACAATTGTATAGTAATTGGCTAAAAACATAATAAACACTAATATGCACCAGATATGGTGAGCTGTGCAGCCATAACTCACTGAATGCACTGCTCATGATCTCACATCTGATTTCTCAGATAACATTGAAACTTGAGATGGTGGCACTTATGGGGTGGACATGGACACATGGGCGAGAAATACGTTTTTGCTACTGAGAGGAATGTGTTGACATAAATGCTGTTATTGAATAATAGGGATATCTGGGAGCAATGTAATGTGGTATTTGTTATTTTACAAAATGAATAAAAAAATATTTTTTAAACCCCCCAAAAAACATTGGAACTAATATTATTTATAATATCACTGATGACATCACACATCACATCATCATTCTTAGTATCAATAACACAACTGAAGGGGCTCAACCTCGCCTTCAACTCAGTATCAACTGAGCTCAATCTTTGCTCATAACCTGCACTCTCTGATCACGTCATATCACCAGACAGATTTCCAGCTTCATATAACACATTCTGGACTCCAGTCCATTTCTGTGACACCTATAATGTTTTCCTGTTTAACACATTAGGTGTCTCTACTTATTACCTGCTTCCACCCTGGCAGGCCATATTAAAGGTGAATCTACATATTTTCATTGTTGCAGATGCCACTCTTTCTAAGGACTGACTTAAACTATGTAAGTGCATAGCATTATGTCTTTGTCTATGCCTGCTTGCTGGTGTTATTTCATGACATAGATCCCTCACTGCCTGAGTAATAACTGACACACCAGATTGGAGTATGTTATTGCACTCAGACAATTTTTGTTCATTTCGTTAACCCTTCTGACTAAGCTCACAAGTTGTCCTACCTTATTTTTTTCTGAACTGTTAACATAAATGTTAAAAGAATATAAAATTGAGATGCACTTAGAGTCCCTCCTTGTATATTTACTACTAATGCAGACACTGTTATGTTATTTTAGTTCATAACATGCATTAATCACCCGGAGAAGGGTATTTCAGCGCAGCCACCGGACATAGGAAGAGAGGCAACTGAGTTAGAACAGTGTTGTCTTAAGTGCTTTCCTGAAAAGAAAGTAATCTGAATAAGTTCAAATATGATGTGGCAGTTTGTTTAAATAGAGAGTGGCTAGGTAAGCAAAGGACCTACCCCAGATCGGGACTGTTTGATGCGAGGAATAGTTAGCAAAGCTTTATCCCTAGATCTAAGGAGTCTGGGGGCGCAATAGTGAGTAAGCTTTGAAGCTGGATAGCTCGGGCCTTTACCTGTAATGGCGTTCCGCATTAGGCAGCACATTTTAAAAATGATTCTCTTCCGGACCGGTAGCCGATGTAAGGAGCGCAAGATGGGAGGAGATGCAGCCCCTGATGGAAGGTTGCAGATGAATCGAGCAGCGGTATTCTGCATGACTTGTAGTTTTGATAACAGTGTCTCATTTGCCAAGGCAAATAATGCATTAGAGTACTCCTGTCGACTAATCGCAAGTGCCTGAACCACCGTTTTCCTCGCTGTAGGTGGAGGAAATGGAAAGATTCTTCTCAGCCAATGCATGATTTGAAAACAGGAGCCTGAAATGGACATCACCTCCTCTTTCATAGTAAGAGATTCATCAAAGCGGGCTCCTAAATTCTTAACCACCTGTTTGGGCGTGGGAGCAGTGCCAAGTTTAGTGGGCCACCAGTCAGATGCCCACAGCTGCTAGCCTGGAGTTCTGCCCTGTCTCAATACAGACAGATGTCTAAATGTAACAATAGCCATGTCTTTAGTTGATGCATTGGCAAAATTAGGTGTATCAGTGACACGTGCTATGGGTTCATTACTAGTTTGCAACATAGTGTCCATTTCCTACATATGTTTATCATCTCAAATATATGACGTTTCTTAGCAAACCATTACTTCGCATGCTTTTACTGCGATGTTTTTACTTAGCAACGACCATTACTTCGCACGTTTTTACTTCGCATGCATTTAAAACGCAACTGCATATTAATGATCTAAAAATGCTTTAACTCCGAATTGATTTACTACTCACAGCACTACATCTTTTTTTTTCCTCGTATTAACTATAAAATAATCGTAATAGTAACCTATCCCCGTGACACAACACTACCCAAAACCCACAAGCACTACAGTACCCTTCACTACTTAAACTACTTAAACAACACTACACAACCCTAAACCCTAATACACTACCCCCTACACGACCATCCCCCTTCCACCAGTCCTGTCCCTACACTCTAACACTACCCTGCACGACCCCCCGACACTACCCTAAACCCTAAAACACTACCCTACACTACACAAACACAACACAACTACCCTAAACCCTAAATGACTACCCCCTGCATGACCTTTCACCTTCCCCCACTCCTGTTCCTACACTCAAACACTACCCTGCACGACCCCCCCTCCGACACTACCCTAAACACTACCCTACACTACACAAACACCACAGCACTACCCTAAACCCTAAATCACTACCCCCTGCATGTCCGTCCCCCTTCCCCCAATCCGCTCCCTACACTCAAACACTACCCTTCACGCCCCCCCTACACTACCCTAAACCCTAAAACACTACCCTACTCTACACAAACACTACAACACTACCCTAAACCCTAAAACACTACCCCCTGCACATCCCTCCCCTGACCCCTAGTCCTGTCCCTACTCCCCAACACTACCTTTCACGACCCCCGACACTACCCTATACTCAAATACACTACTCTACACTACCCATAACAAATAACGATGATGAACTACATTACCCATAATGATGTGTCAAATGCTTTTGCAAATCTCAATATGGATTTTTTTTTTGTTTCAAATCTGTTTATTGAAATTATGACAAACGGAGAGAATCAACCAGGTTGAAAATATACAGTCTTGGAAGGGCACATAGAGTCACATTCAAGTTCTAGTATCAACAGTACAGTATATCAACGATAGCATGTAGGACGTAGACAAAATCATATTTCGTAAGTCTAATAGTGCTAATGAAAGATTTGCTGAGCTAGAAGTAGGAGCAACATGAAACAATCTCCAGCGAGGCTGTTTCCAATATGGAGTTTTTGTCATAAACCTTTTTTAAATAATTATGTAATTTTTATATTTAAATATTAAATGTTAAAAGTTAATAAAGTGTTTGAAATGTAAATACCTATAGTTATGTCCCTTGGTACAGAAGAGTCAATATTAGAAACTCCTGCTACTCCCTCAGGATGGAGATCTGACTTTATTAAATGTTCCAAATGTGATGGTGTTTCCTCAGAACTGGTTCCCTCACTTGTGCAGCTGCCGTCTGTCATCTGGTGGCTATTTTTTCTTTTGTTCGGAAATTAGACTCATACCATCTTTTCCTAATCTCTTGCACTCTTTGATTAGTCACCCCAACAACATTTGGATTCATCTTCACATTTGTTTTTTGATGGAGTCTGGACCTGTAAGAGAGGACTTTCCAAAAAGCCTTTAATTCTCCACTACAAACTCCTCAACAAGGATTTCAAACTCCTTGCCATTACATTTTTGTTTTCTTTTTCTGCTCACTTCCTCTTTTGTGGGCATTTTCTTCTCTCTTAATGTTTTTGATGAACTCTACAGTTCTGACCCATCCATCCAAGCTCAGAATGAATTACTCTGGAGCAGTTTCTAGGTTTGTGATGTCATCATTCACTCACACTGTGACATTCACAATTTGCGAATTAATGAATTAAATTAAATGAATAACAGATAGACAATAATAATTTAGAAAGAGTGAATATTAAGAAATCACTAATTGGTAACTGGAACAGATATCACATCACATTTTGCAATTCAAAATAAGCGATTCTGTGAAAAATTGCTATTTCCGAATTGGAAAACCATGCTTACATACATCAGGCCAGATCTCCTTGTCTTTCATGGGTGTGTATTAAGTTCTTCTCCCATGGTGTTACAGATTTGTGGATTTTGTGTGATTACTATGATTATTGGGTACAGGTGTCAACCTGAATGATGTGAGTATTGTCTTTGCATTACCTTTTAGAACATACCCACATTTCCATCTATGAAGTGCATACATTTGCATGTATGTCCAAAATGTGGATATTTTTCAGACACCATCTGTTCTAGCAAATGAAAGTGAGGAGCTTATTAAGCTTTAGTCTTATGGTGTGGAGTTAAGTGCCCCATCTCATTCTCCCTTCAGTATTAAAGTTGCTCTCTACTTCTTTGGCCCCTCAGGGGTGTTAGTTATTCTACGTGCTGAATTGCTTTGGATACTGTTTTTCATGCGTGTGCGTTTTCCTTTGTTACCTTAAATATGTTGTATCTTACCAGACGTAGCCGAGTTGTATTTTAAGTATTTCTTTATTAAGATCAGGTTGCAGGATGAAAATAAAGTACATCAGTTCTTCAGCCTGGTGATCCTTATGGTACAGCCCCACCAGGAGCAGCCTGCCTGCTGCTGAGCCCATCTTCCAACTGTCAACACTCACACCAGGCACCCAAGCAATCCAAGCATCACAGTCACGCTAACATTCCACTCTCAACACTCACACTGGCTGAGCAGCTGCATTCTACACTCCAGAATCCAGTGAAGATGCCAAGCAGGAGCCATGGAAACAAAAAATGCAAAGGCAGGGACCACATAGTATGATACAACACATCTTCCCCCCCCTAAAATAAAAAAAACAAAAGCAACAAGAACCAGAAATGCTAAAGAAACAAAACCTGAACAAATTGAAAGTCTAAGTGTTAAAATTATCCTATGCCGATAAATAATCTTTGTGCCAGCTTGTCTTGGACGTGATGCGACCCGACACCTTTCTGACCACAAAATTATTGGGAACAGTAGTGCCAGACGTGATGCGAGTCGACATTCTTCTGACCCCAAGATTATTGGGAACAGAAATCCTGGAATCATTTTTGTTACTCAACCAGACATCACGTTCCAAACTGTTGCACTTGGTTATCTTCCGCATGTTCCACCTCCTCCCATCATCCAACCAGACACAGTTACCAACAACCTTCAAAACTTCCTTGGGCTTGGACCACTTAGATCAGCCCACTCTTTGATTTCCCACAAGAAATGTTCTTACCCAGTCACCAGTCACCTTTGAAATCACGAACACAACTCCTAATTTTGTCGTTGTGTCTGATGGTGTACCTTTGTTGATAATCGTGAACTCTACGTGCCAACACGTCCCTATGCACACGCTTGAAACCCACCTTGCACATCCATGCCGGTGTCACTTTGTTACATGCCAAACGCCCCTTAAGAAGACTGAAAGGGGTTTCTTGGGTGGCAGTGGGAGGCGTGTTGCGATAACTCCAAATCATTTCTTTCACAGCTCTTTTACCATCCACCCTATCAGCATCAGCCAACTGCACGCATTCCTTTAACACGCTGTTAAATCTCTCAACCATGCCGTTTTCCCTAGAATTGTAAACGGCAGTGGTACAATGCTTCACACCACACCTTTTCAAATATTCAACAAATTCATCAGCCAAGAATTGTGGACCGTTATCAGTGGTGACACTCTCAGGATAACCCTCTCTGCGAAAAACTTCTTCACAAAAATCAATCACATTGGATGATTTGGTCTCCCTCACGAACGCTACCTCAGGCCACTTTGTAAAAATAGTCCATCATGACTAAAGCATACTTGTTCTCAATACCATTTGCACTAAACGGCCCACAAATGTCCATGGCAAGCTTTTGCTAAGGCTTCTCAGGCAAAGCAGTGGGAGTGATGGTGGTTTCTTGAGATCTGTGGGATTTATCACTACACATGCATGCAACACAATTTCTCACACATCTCTCAATGTCATTGTCCATGCCAGGCCACCAGAAATCACACCTGGCTCTCCTCTTCATGCCTGACATACCATTGTGTCCTTCGTGCAGAAGTTCCAACAACCTGGTGCGTAGCACAACAAGTACAACCAATTTGTCCGCCCTCTAAGCACACCACACTTAAAAGATAGTTCCGACCACACCATCTTGTACTCCGACAGCTCTTTTCTAATCAGCAAACGATGAGCAGAACTGTCAGATAAACAAGAAATTAAATGTTGCAACGTTGCGTCCTGCAAAACAGCCTGTTTCCACTCCTCTTCACTAACATCACCCTTGCACGACTCACTCACTGTAGCGACCAGCCATTCTTCTTCTTCCTCATCACAATTCTCACACTCATCCACACTCCCTGGTAAAGGTAAATGGGACAAACAGTCAGCATTGATGTTTTTGAGGCCAGGCACATATTTCAATTGAAAATCATATTCCTGCAATCTGTATAACCATTTCGCTATTCTGGGAATAGCTTTCCCAGCACCTTTTGTAGTAAAAATGTCTATCAATGATCTGTGATCAGTCCTTAACTCAAAATTTGTTCCCCAAATGTAAGTCTTGAAATAATTGACACCCCACCAACAAGCGAGGGCCTGTTTCTCAATGATAGAATATGTAGCTTCCGCCCCTCTGAGAGTTCGAGAAGCGAGAGCTACCACCTATTTTCTGTCATCCTTCCTTTGCATGAGGACTGCCCCCAAACCATAAGCACTAGCATCCACAATTTCAATAGACTTGTTGTGGGGATCATAAGATTTAAGAGCCACTGCCTTGGTTATGTCAGCCTTTACACTGTCAAAAGCTGATTGACAATCTTGACTCCATACAAACGAAACGCCTTTCTTCATCAAAAGCCTTAAACTGTATACCTTGGATGCAAAATGTTGCACAAATTTTGAATAGTACTCTGCCAACCCAAGGAAGGAACGTAATTGTTCCTTGTCAGAAGGTGCTGGAGCGTTTTCAATGGCCTCAAGTAAAAAAAATTTAGGTTTGACACCATCCCCGGAAAGTGTGTCCCCCAAATAATCAATTTGTTTTACTCAAAATTTGCACTTTTCAGCAGACACCGTTAAATCAGCAAGTTGTAATTTCATCAAAAAACTGTCTAAAACAATATCATGATTAAGTCTGTTATTCCCCCAAACTAAAATATCATCTTGGAAAACCATCATGTTGTTAACACCCTTCAAGACACTGCTCATAAGTCTCTGAAAAACTGCTGAGACAGAAGCTAACCCAAAGGGCATTCGTAGGAATTGGAAACCCCCCTCAGGTGTTATGAATGACGTAAGATGACGAGAATCAGGGTGCAATTTCACCTGATGATACGCATTGGACAGGTCAATGGATGAGAAATACTTAGCATCCTTGACGCTAGCTATCATTTCGTTAATGCGTGGTAAAGAGTGGCGATCAACCTAGATGTTCTTGTTCAAATCTCTCAGGTCCACACACATGCGTAACTTGCCATTCGATTTGCGTGCCAAAACAACCGGACTTAACCATTCTGACACCTCAATGGGCTCGATAACTTTGGCATCACACAACCTGTCCAATTCTTGCTTGAGTTGAAGTCGCGAGGAAAATGGTACATTCCTAACTTTATGAACAACAGGAATGGAACCTGCCTTTAACACAATCCGGTGCTCAAATTTGTTCAAACATCCAAGTTTCGTGCTAAACAAATCCAGATATTTCATGTGCCACTTGGAGATAACACTGTCCTGAGTTAGAAGAACATGGTCCAGGTGGTTGGGATCAAGTATAATGCCCTAATTTGTCTGCTCCTTCCAACCCAGCAAAGCTCTGCCCTTTTCTACAACATACACTTTAGCTTGTGTGCTCCTGTCTTTGTACAAAATGTGGCCCACAAAGTACCCTAACAAAGGAAGTTTGGTACCACAGTATCCCTCTGGCTCAATGTCCGGTGGTACAAGATTGCATTTGCCTGTGGATTCCCAAACATTTTTATCAATTATGGTGACGGGGAACATGAATCAGCCAATAATGACACTTTGACTTGGTTCAGGGATAGAACACATTTGGAAGGATGATACCTTCCAGAAACCTCATTAACCTCATTTTCCCATATGACCAGCACTTCGACGTCGCAGTCACTCCCGTTCTGTGATGCATCATCATTGTCCTTAACCATATTCACAGAACGTTTCCAAACGTCACTATTCCCGGATCTACACATCTTGGAAAAGTGACCCAACTTGTTGCACCTGAAACAAGTAGCTTTGGCAGCTGGACACCTTGCAGCTTCGGCAGTGTGTCTAAAGCTACCACACCTGAAGCAAACTCGTTTGTTGTTACCAGGAGGCACCCTGTCATTAGAAAATTTTGCACGAAGAGAAACATTCGCCCTTTCACTGGAAGGATTAGATCGAGCCTGAATGTTTGCACCTTCATTCACATTCTTAGATTTGCGATTGGCATTGTTGACGAAACTAACATCGCCTTTCTCCTTACTCTGCTCACTATTAAGTTCTTTGACATAGCGTGACGTGTTTTCTACTCTCCTGGCTATGTCAATGGTTTTCTGTAGTGAGGGATCCTTCAATTCTAATAATCTTTCTTGGATCTTGCAATTGTTGGTTCTGTTTATGAATTGGTCTCTGATTATTTTCTCGTGAAGATCCCTGAATCTGCATGAAGCAGCTAGGGTTCTCAATAAAGCCACATACTGCTCAACCGTTTCTCCAGGTAACTGTGCTCTAGAAAAGAATCTATGTCTTTCCACAACAATGCTGTTTTGTTTCCCATAATGGTCTTCTAAAGCTTTTAATGCCTCCAAATATTCATCAAAAACAACCTCTCCAGAATTCGAACCCTCTTCTTCACCTTCACCATCACGGCTAGTAGAATTAGCACGTAATGGTTTAGGTAAAGTTTTCAGTACTTTCCTGCCTTCAACCGCTAGTTTGTGTTTTTATAAGGCCAATTTGCGAGAAGCTACAAAGGTTTCCCCACCAATTGCCTCAAGATAAGTTTAAAACGATTCTTGCCAGTCTTCCCATACCATGGAGGGAACACCAGGGTTTTGTAAAAATTTGGGCGGGGCTAACACTGATGTGGTATCCATGACTGCTTGTAAATTATAAATATGACAAATGCGTTGCTCACAAAGTTATAGTACACAAAAAGCTACATAAACAGTCTTGCTTAGTTTAACACAACAAATTAAAATAAATAAAGTAGTTACCGTAGACTCTGAAGAAGAGACGAAATGCCAGAAGAAAAAAAACCAATCCAAGTAATGAATTGAGTCACATTTAGGATCGACGAAGATCCGCTGCATGGCTCTTCATAGTTTGCACCTCTGCCTCGAAATCACCACAGCAGCTGTAACTGTACCATCATGTGTGTGATCCAAGCTCTGTGGCAGGAGGAATAGCATTTACCCACTCCCACTCACTTCTGGATGCTAAGCCTGACCTTAAATAAGACCCTCTTCTCAGCACCCCCTGACCGAACACTCACTGGACTCATTCACTGGTTGAGTCTTTGCTCTAGGTCAGGCTATGCACTCAGTGCCTCAGCTCACGTGGCAGCTTCTATGATGTTATTGGTTATACTAATGGGAATCTGAAATGTGTTCTCATCAGTGATGTCATAATGGGGGCTTGGGGGAGGGGAGTTCTCCCCCATCGTGAAAAATTTGAAAAAGAGTGAATAAATGCTGCATTTTGAAACACATTTGAGAAAGAAAGACAGTTAATAAAATAAATAAAATGTTTCAATTCTGACATTGTGAGACTGTGAATTAAACAATACTGAGGCCTTTTGAAGGGGTCGTGGTCTTCAGAGTGTCTCAATCATGCCTGTTATGCTCATTCTATGTTAGACATGTGCGCCCTTTTCTCTCCACATCTCGTCCATCTGCATATCTTATCTTCAGCAGCTTCCTTTCACTGACTCCTGAATGCACTTCCTCCCATCTCCTTCACTTCACAACCCCCAAACACACAATGCACCCTCTCATCTGTAACCACAGTATTTTCATTTACTTTTGCCTTCTCCAATATTTGGTCACCTGTGTGCCACCTTTCACACAGTTACACAGAATCGCAATTGCAACTGGAATAAGTGACCATTGCTCTTAAATACAGCTAATATTCAAATAAGCATTTACTGTGGACTGCATTTACCATTATGCTGAGGGGAGAACTGTGCTGGGAGGCGAGGCAGTGTGCTACCCTCCCCCTTCTATATTTATTGAATGTTTATGTGACTTTTATCAATACATTGGCACTGTGCATGTATCTTTCTCTGCTGCTGCAGTTGAGAGGCAGAGCAGTCATTCACCATAGGCATTGGGGTGCTCTATAACTGTGCTGCTTTTTTTAGCTGGGAGCGTGACGTGGAAGTGAGTGTGCTATAAGGAGAGCGTGCGTGTCATGGTTTGTTCAGCCCAAGTAACAAACACATAAATAAATCATGAATGAACTCTAGGAACTGCATGGCCAGATCGGTAAACATAAGCCATGCCTAGCAATGAAGCGCTGTCTTCTATGAGCCAGAGCTGCGCTTGATCATCGTGTATATGTCCCCTTCAAAAGCAGCAGGGATCTGAGAAAGATTGCTCGCACCGGGGCTCTCTAAAGAGGTAGGTACTGCCTATAGGTGTCAAACTGTAAACAATTACAATGTTTGCTTCAATGAGGAAAAAAAACACAAAGCACGACAGTAAAACACCTTCCTGGCTGTGCTTATGTTTTTTAATAACACGTGAAGAAGGTTTGAACACAGTCATTAATTGCACTTTTAACTGTGTATTGTAAGGTTTTGTTATACACTGTCAGTAAACAATGTCTGGTGAACACACAAGACATTCAAGCTTCCTATAAATAGGCCCGTTGTAAGGGGATAATGTGCGGTAAAATTGAGTTCCCAAGAGCCGACATTTCACTGCACAATATAAGGCTGCAGCCAGAGTGCGACCTGGAACATTATAACGATGTAAGGTGAAAACTCACTGCTCTACGCGGTGGGTGCTGGAAACCCAAGGGGTTTTAGCCACTCCATCTGTCCTAAGATCTGCTAAGCTTGAACTTTGCATATGCTCAATAGACTCTGGCTTCAGTATGTGGCTTCCATCCATAAACGTGCTGCATGTAGCTCTTGGCTAGTCGTTCGTGGCACTATACTTAGGTTGTCCTGGCCCACTGGCCCACCTGCAATAGCTTTGATGTGGGCAGCGCAGGCCTGTCACAAGGTAGAGCCGCCAAAGCTATTAGATGCCTCTTGATGTCGCCATAAAACCAAGGATGGGGCCCCCACCTTGTTTGTGACCTGAGCCCCACAAAACCTTCTGACAAACCTGGGGCAGTGGTCTTAGGGCACTGAGCAAGGCCTTTCACTCACTCCATGCACCGGTGCCTAGAAAACATGGTTACGGCCTTCAACTGTGCCCGGCAGGCATTTTATACATTTTTATTCTTATACTGAATTTATTTGAACACTTTTCTCTCTAAGGCACTGTACAGACCGAATAAGCTGATATAAACCATTAAATCACATGATATGTTCATGGTGAATTAATATTAGAAATCATAGTCGAAATTGGCAACACGCATTGATTGTTCATCTTTAAGGACTGTAATTTGGGAGCCTTTTCCGGAGTCTGGGAGCCGAAAGAATGGTGGAGCGATATCGGGAGTGTACATAAAGTGGATGTAATACTGCTAGAAGGCAGAGAGGGAAAGGGCAATAGAGGTGGGCAAGCCAACAAATTAGTAGGGAGAGCCAGAGCTGAGCCAAAGTTCTGGCTCGAATCTTAGAGCCCGTGCAGGAGCAGAGCCCTGAACATGTTTACTATGTAAATCATACAACAAACATCGCGTAATATACGATAAAGTCTCTTCAAAATTTAAAAAAAGTTTCGTTTTTTAGCATGTGGAAGCTTTGACATTAATGCCTCACAGTATAGCACTGCACGGAGAAGTGCTTTTTTAAAAGTGATCATTTCTAAACATGAACCATAAGAGAACTAAGAGGCAAGACAATTGTCATGCAAACCTGTGCGTTGCGAAGATTATTATAGAGCAACATTCCTTATGTTAAGGCTTTGTCTTTATCTCTTTGTGCACCTTTCAAAGGTATTGTAGCGCTTTACATAGAAACCCCTAACATTACACAAAGTCACCTCCCATTGTTTACAGGAATGAGTAGATGAAGTGATTTGCCCAGAGTCATAGGATGTTGAGCCGATGCCGAGACTCGAACCTGCTTCCCCAGGTCCAAAGCCAACAGTTCTGGTCCTAACCCCACATACAGGGTACGGGGAGGGAGGCAGACAGAAGCCACACGAAAGCTTGGCTCGATTTGGGCTTGAGGTTCTCCCAGGACCTCGAGCTGAGTCAGAGCCAGGATCCAGCCTCGAGTCTGGCTCGAGCTTTCAGTGGCTCGCTCACCTCTAAGGAGCAAGTGGATTTGGAGGATAAGGGGTTTATTACGAGTCTGGCGGTCCACGGACTTCCAGACTGGCGGGGGCGCAATGGTGGTGGTCTTCCGACCGCCCTATTAGGACCAGGGCGGTCAGGCCAACCTGGGACTACCCCAACCACCAGGGATCAGAGATCCCTGGCGGTGGTGTGGCAGTCTTGAGGCCGCAATAAGGTTGGCAGGGCCACTGCAGCCCTGCCAGGCATATTATAAGTTTCCTCACCGCCACACTTTTCATTAAAAGTGTGGCGTGAGGAAACAAAGGGGTCCCTACAGGGCCCCTTGGTGCCTCACGGCATGTGGATGCACACAGGGAGGCACAACATGTGCCCCCTTGTGTGTATGCACACAAGTACCTGCACGGCATGGACTGCAGCAGTCCGTGCCGTGCAGGTACTGGCTTTGATGTTCCCATTGAAGTACCTATTTCATAGGCACCACCCTGGGAACGCCAAAGAACCACAAGCCAGACAGGAGAAAACTCCTGATCTGGTGGGAGGTTCCTACATGGGTTTGGCAGTGGGGGAGCCGGGCGGTCACGCTTCCGCACCGCCAAACTCATAATAAGGCTCTTAGGGTGTACAAGACAGAGAGAGAGTGAAGAACTAAAAATGGATCACAAAACAGTCACACTGAGTACAAAAGAAAATAAGCAATGGGCGCTAGTGTGGTAGTTGATAGTATGGGGAAACAAAATATGTGCAGCATATGGGAACAGATATACGGAGATTTTGAATGAACTGTAAAGGAGGAATTGCATAGTTTAAAAAACAAATATACAGCTCTGAACAATAGTTAATCCCAGTTAAAACAAGAGTTTACTTTAGCGAAGGGTGAATATACAGGAAGCAGCTTCGGTGTGGGGTACTGGAGCTCGAGCACCAGTCGAGGGGCTCATGAAAGAGCCCCGAAGCCCGGCTCTGCATGGAAACTGAGGTGCCAGCAGTGACACTATCTTATTATCTTCTCTCATGTGTTCAGGTGCTGATGATGCTGATACACAGTGTGACCATTAAAAAAGTGATGGGAGTTGCAGTGGGTGTTATGAGGTACAGCCCACAACCCATAGGCGGCTTACTTTGTGGTGGGCTATAACATTTTAGCAGGCTCCATTGTTTTAGAGGAGTGTGAATGCTTATCCATTACCACTGGGATGCTGACATCTGCACATGAAATGCATTGCCTGCTATTTCAGCCCTTCATTGAGTAACTTTTGAATTCTACCAATAATAAAGGATGAACATCACAATCCCAAGCCTAATTTGTTAAACTTTTTATCTCGTTGCCAAGTGGCAGAATGTCTTGACAGCATATTAGGCCAGTCCTGACTCTTTAGTTCCACCAGCCCCGATGATGCAGATTTGCACATGTGCACAAAAGAGATGTCTGTCGCTCACAGTGAAGTGACCCAACAGCTTATGCGGGCTGACATCTTAAGGATTTTGGGGGCCCTGGGCCAAACATATTTTGGGGGCCCCTGTTCAGAGCAGCTTTGAATTCATGATCCAATTTGAGCCCCTGTTTCCCACGCCGTTTCCGCTTCCTCAGCTGCGTTAGCGATCCAGTTTGCATCATAGGCATTAGCCTATATATTCCTGATGTAAATGGACGCGCGCAGCTGACAGCGGTAGGATTTAGTGTTTCCTTCCCTGCTACTAGGTTTTTAATACTTGTTAAATTGTATATGTGTGGCTGAATTACTCTGTGCTTTTTAACAATTTCTCCTACCTACGCACACTTGCACTTTACTTGATTCTGCTTGCCTATACCTCCTTAGCTGCTCCGATTCGCATCTCGCTTTTCCTCCAGTCCTGGTCCGCCGGTGCTGATACACCGATTGTGCGGAGGGCTGGGGCTACTATCGGGCTCCTCACTTCCGCCCACGCAGTTTCCGCTTCCTCAGTTTGCATCATAGGCATTAGCCTATATATTCCCGATGCAAACGGACGCGCGCAGCGGGCGCGCCGCTGGCACGCCAAAGGCGCCGGCCATGCTGCCCAGTTCCCCTCCGGTGAGTTTCTTCCACTATATTACAATAGGGGAAAACTGCTTAGCCTTAGGCGGCTACCATTATGTCAGTGTACAGCGGCTGATCCGAGCTTGGAGGTAGACTTTCGATGCAATAAGTGCAACTTGTCTCTCCTCCAGCCCAGGAAACTCGCACCCAAGACCCTCCCACGCAACAATAAGTGTAAAAACAATAAGAAAACAGAGGACTTAAAGGCCACCCTTTTAAATTGTCGCTCTATGCAAAAGCATGAACCACACATTTATGACCTACTTTTAGACGAACAGCCTGATCTTTTATTTCTCACTGAGACCTGGCTGTCTGAAGCCTCCAACCCTACTATCACCTCGGCCAACCCTACGGGTTATAAAATCCTTAGGAGGGACCGACCGAGTGTGAAGGGGGGCGGTGTCGCCATAATTTACAATAAAAGCTAGACTGCTCTCCCATCCCGATGGAAAACATCGAGGGCGCAGAGTCCTTAGGCTTCTGTTGTACCTTATCCCCCCATCATAGCATAGCTGGTTTTCTGATTTACAGACCTCCCGGTGCAATTGGACATTTTATTACTACGCTTAATACAGCCACCACCTCCCTGGACTTGAAATACAACAACTGCCTTATTCTGGGATATTTCAATATACATATGGACAATGGAAAAGACCCTCAAACAATTTCCTTGTTGGAGATGCTGTAGGCCTGCAACATGTTTCCATCTATTTCTTCTGCCACCCATGAGAAGGACCAAATCTTTCACAACTTTGACATATCAGTAAGCCTACCTCTTCCCATTACCTGGTCTGACCACCTCCTATTAAAATTCGTCATTCCCAACTCTGCCACAGCCCCTCGGGCTAACGCAGGGCAAAGGGTCCCTAATTACAGGACGTTCCATAAAATATCCATCCCGATGTTAGTAGACACCCTCGGTCGTTCCTCACGGAGCTGTCTGGCTGCCCCGACTCGGACGCCCTCTCAATAGATGCATGGCTCCGAACCAACATTGGTGCAGCGGTACAGGTTGTTTCCCGCTCCTCAAAGAGGTCGCCCCCACCAGCTCCATGGTTTAACAATTCCCTCAGATCTAGCAAAAGAAATTGTAGAAAAATTAAACGGAAATGGTGTAAATCCTATCTACCTGAGGACAGGAAGGTGTATAAAGACACCTTAAAAGCTCATTACATTCTCGTGAAGGCAGCCAAGAAAAACTTATTTCAATCCAAGATAGAAAATGCCCAAAATAAGAGTAAGGAAATCTTTAGCATAGTTAAATCCTTTACCGCCCCGAAAGCCGGCACAAAGGAAGGGCCATGCACGGAAGAATTGTCTAAGCAAATAGCTCAATTCTTCCACAAAAAGATCTCCGTGATCCAACAAGCCTTCACTAACATCTCAGAGGAAGAACTGACCTTCTACCTTAGTTCTAATAGCAAATTTCACCTCTTGGATCCTCCATCTTTACTAGCTTTCCCTGAGTTTCAGCTTGAAGAGTCACTGACCCTTCTCCAAAGCATTAAGTCTGGCTCTCCTACCGACCCTTGTCCAGCGAATATCCTGAACCTATTAGCTCCCACCATAAACCCCACGGTAAACCAGCTCTTTAGTGCTTCCCTCTCCTCAATCAACATGCCGAAATTATGGAAGAATGCTAAGATTCTTCCACTGATAAAAAAGGCTAACGCCAAACCGACGGACCCTGCCAACAACAGGCCAATCTCCCTTCTTACGGCCCTCTCCAAAGTATTAGAGAAGCATGTAAACAAGGCCCTCCAAAAATACAGTGAAGATGGGAAGCTCCTTCTTGAGTCCCAATCCGGTTTTAGGGCTAACTACAGTACGGAGTCCGCTCTGCTGGAAGTGACTGAATTTCTCAAGGGTAAGCTGGACCAGGGAGGCAAGGCTGTTCTGATACTGCTCGATCTGTCAGCGGCCTTCGATACGGTCCCACATGAGAGGGTCCTGGAGAGACTTGCTAACATCGGCCTGGGGGGGACCGCCTTAACATGGATGTCATCCTTCTTGGCAAATAGATCTCAGGACATATGGCTCCCCTCTTTCTCATCCCTGGTTCCGGCCATGAATGTAGGTGTCCCTCAGGGCTCCATTCTCAGTCCTACCCTTTTTAATATATATCTGTCCCCCCTTGCATTTCTGGTAGAGGAAGAGGGCGCCAAAATTGTTTCCTATGCTGATGATACTCAGCTGATTTTTACATGTGAAAAAGGAACCGACTTTGACGGGGCAATGATTAGGTCTTGCCTCACAAAGGTTTTTAACTGGCTTAAGATCATTCAGCTGAAGTGCAATCCTGACAAAACTGAAGTTGTTTTCTTTGGTAATCCAGAAACGCCTGACTGGAGCTCTTGGTGGCCAAAAAATCTGCCGCCCCCGCCCGCGGACAAGGAGAAAGTCAAAAACTTAGGAATTGTCATAGACAAGACACTCTCCATGCGCTTTCAAATCCAAAATCTAACTGGCGCTTGCTTTGGCATATTCCGGATGCAAAAACAATTCCTGCCACTGTTACCGCTTGAGAGCAGAAAGATTGTGGTGCAGGCTCTGGTGACATCAAAGCTTGACTATGTCAACAGCTTGTACCTCGGTCTTCCCAAATCCCTTATCCAGCGCCTACAAGTGGTACAAAACGCGATGGCCAGAGCCATACTGAGACCTAAACCCAGATCTAGTATGACCCCTATTCTTAAGTCTCTACACTGGCTCCGCATAAAAGAACGGATCGACTTCAAAGCGATGACCATCTTCTTTAAAGCTTTCCACGGCTTGGGAGCCGGCTATCTAAATAAGCGCGTTAATCGCTGCACAACATCTAGACCCCTAAGATCTTTCAATGCCAACCTGGCCATCGTGCCTAAAATATGCTGTGCCGGCACTGGAGGCAGATCCCTCGGCTTTCTAGGCACAAAATTGTGGAATAGACTCCCTGAGTCTCTGAGACGAACCACAGACCTACTCTCTTTCAGGAAGAACTTAAAAACCTGGCTTTTTAATAACTGATGGGTCTTTTACGCATGTTTTCCTCCCGCTGTCACGCGCCAGGACACTCTAGTCTGAGTAGCTGCGCGCTTTATTAAATACACTATTTAATTTAATTTCATTAGGTCCCTGACAGTGCAAAGGAACACTCGTCCAAATTCTAAGGGCCTTATTTATGAGGCCTTGCTTCACTTTTATGCCGCCGGTGCGTCACTTTTTGTGACGCACCAGCAGCGTAAAAAATGTGCCAGGTTGTGCCCTATTTACAAAGTACGCATCTAGGCAGATGCGTCACTTTGTAAACCCCTGCACCACATTATACCTGCACCAGGTATAATGTATGCAGGGTGGGTGTTCTCCCGCAAATAGCCTCGTAGAAGTGGCGCATTGAAATCTATGAGAACTCAGTGCGCCACTTGTAGGACGCCATTGCGTCAATATCTTACACCTGCCTCACAGCAGGCGTAAGACTGATGCAGGCCCTTTCACATGGGGCCTGCCCCATGTGAAAGGACACATTGCTGGAGTTGCGTCTATTTTCAGACACACCCCAGCAATGCATCACTTTTGCGCCTACAAATACGTCAGAAATACTGACGTATCTGTAACTCCTTGCGCCATGATTCGTCATACAGTAAATATGACGCATCAATCATGTCGCAAGGAGGGCGCACTAAGAAGTGACGTATCCCTGTTTTCACACAGCGATGCATCACTTCTCATAAATAAGGCCCTAAATGTGTTTACATCTAATATTCAGGGATAGTTATGTGTGTTTTCAATATTGTAACACAGCAGCAGCTCACCAATATTACTGCAAATAATCTCTGTGACGCCCTCCCATTTCTTATATGTTAGGCCTTGTTTTGATCTAAAAGAAACTTTTTAATGTATATTGCATGAAACAAACACAACATTTCTCTGCAAAATGGCTGTACTAGACTCTCACACATCAGGTACATAAAAAATAAATTAAAGGAAAACAGTATTTAAAACAATCTGTTTAAGAAATATTCAAGGTCATTAGGGCAAAACTCTGGAGAACGGAGCTGACTCTGTCAGGGGGCCCCCTGAAAGGCTGGGTCCCTGGGCCAGAGCCCACTTTGTCCATGGATTAAAACGTCTCTGCGTCATGCTGTATGCTGTGGGAGTGGAGGCAAAGGGTGAAGGGCCCTTATACAAATCAGTGGATAAAGATAGCTTACTGAAAGTGGCTGCAAGTGCACATGCATGAATTTGTGAATGTTTCGGAAGAGAATTAAAGCTGGATCTAGGCTAAATTTACAAATGGGGGCAGATGTCAGGCTTCCTTGGTGCACCTTGAAAGTGCTGAGAATAATTCAAGAGATCCCTTTCAAAGCTAAAAGCTCATTAGCAAATTCATTTGGATATTGTGTTTTAAAAGCACGATTAGACCTGCTTTTCTCATAATTTTCTGTGAGGGTTAGAACTCCCAAACTCTCCTGAAATAAATCTGTCTATTTTCCTTCCCGAAGGAACTCAAGAACTGCCGGCCCATCTCCCTACTCCCTTTCCCCGCAAAAGTTCTGGAGAAAGGAATAGCCACCAACTCACCAACCACCTAGAGAACAACTACCTCATACATCCTTCCAAATCTGAGCTCTGCTCAAATCACAGCACAGAAACTGCCCTAATCGCAGCCACCAATTACATCAGGTCTTTCCTAGACAAGGGAGAAACCGCAGCAACCCTGTGTCCCACAGCACCCTCCTACACGGACTCCTCCAGATGAAGATGGGATCCAACGGAATGCCCTCAAATGGATTGCATCCTTCCTCACCAGAAGAACCCAGAGCATCCGCCTTCCACCCTACACCTTGGGCCCAAAGAACATCATCTACAGTGTTCCCAAAAGATCCTCACTGAGCCCAACCCTGTTCAATATGTATATGGCCCCTCTGGCCACCGTGGTCAGATCCTATGGCATGAACATCATATCATACGCTGACAACACTCAGCTCCTCCTTTCCCTATCCTCAGACCCCACAAACACCAAAACCAACTTCCACAGGTGCATGACCAGGGTCGCCAGCTGTATGCGGGACTAGTGCCTCAAACAACACCGACAAAACAGAGATACTCATCTTCAGGAGCAGCACACCCCGCCCCCATGGGACGACTCCTGGTGGCTGGTGGAACTTAGCCCCTCACCCACACCCACAGAGCATGCAAGGAACCTCGGCATCATACTTGACAGCAAGCTCACCATATAAAGCAGATAAACGCTGTCTCGTCATCCTGCTTCCTCACTCTCCACATGCTCCAGGAAATCTTCAAGTGGCTCCTCATCAGCACCAATCACACAGTCACCCAGGCCCTCATCACCAGCCAACTGGACTATGGCACTTCCTCTACATGGGGATCACCGCGCAAGTGCTAAACAGACTTCAAACCACCCGGAGCAAAGCAGCCAGGCTCGTCCTTGACCTATCGAGAAGGGCCCACATCACCACTCACCTCAAATAACTACACTGGCTCCCCGTCAGCAAACTGTGCCAGTTCAAGTTGCTAACCCATGCCTACAAAACCCTGCACAACAGAGGACCTACCTGCCTGAACCACAGGGTGAATTTCCACCAACTCGTCAGACAACTGCACTCCGCCTCCCTCTCCCTCACCCACATGCCCCGAATCCAGAGAAGCAGGCCTGGCCGCAAAGGCCTGGAACAGCCTCCCTCTCCTCCTCCAAACAGACCCCACCCTGCAGGAATTCAGAAACAGCCTAAACACCTGTCTGTTCGACTGATGGTCCACAGCAGCAACCCCCTCCCCCCCTGCCTGGATACCCTCACGGGTGATAAGCAACGCTATACAAATCCTGATTGATTAAAATCCCTGGCCACCATCCACTGGTGAGCAGAAGTGGTAGAGACCAGAAAGGTCAGTGCACAGGCATCGGGGCAGTGTGTGTGAGAAGGGGCAGGAGCACAGATTTGGCAATGAAGTGAATAACATGTTCCAGTCAAATGTATAGAATTGTATCAATATGACAACGTGGGCAGGCCTATCGCCTTCTCCTCTCACCTGCAATTCTTTCCAGTTTATATTCAGAATCAGCACCCCTCCCCGCCCACAATAATGTAGTGAACCTGACTCCCATGGGTGAATGAAGGTTGAGGCTCTCGTGGCCCCACAATCCTCTGCGCACACCCTTCGGCCTTCAGCCCGCCCAGTGAACAGACCGAATTCTACATATCACGTGAGTGAGTGTTGGGCAGTTTTGCACAGGTGCAGGGTTCGGTCCAGACACTCGTCTGCTCGACGTACAGGCTGAGTTTTGACTACCGTTGAAAGTCTTGTCTAAAAAGCGCACCTGCTAAGGTTCCTAATTACCACTTTAAAGACAGACGACACAATACTAGGCCTCTCGGTGCAGCTGAGCACACACCACGGGCCCCGCCCACCCGTGAATGCCTGTCACTGGACACCGCCTCTAGGACAAACCCTTTGATGCCTCATCCTTACACACTCTCTTCAATGTGTTCAAATGACTCGCTTGTTTGCGCGGGGATAGAAAGGGCGAGTTCCCCTAAAAGGAAAAGCTTGAACATAAATCAGTGAACAAAAAAAGTACACGAACACGCACCTTCTTAACATGTGTATTCATGAAAATATGCATCCCCCAAAGGAGACTTTAAGCCACTTAATAATATTTTGTTGGGAAGTGTTGCATTTTACATTGTTAATATTTAAATTTTCAATCTTCTAATCAACTCATATATATTGGGAGTACAATCAATAAAGTTTATAGGTATAGTTCAACAAAATAAATTATAACAAAATCATTTTCAAACAATCACAGGTATAATTTCATTTCACAGATGGAAAAATGTATACACAAGGAATGTGTTTTTATTAGGAATCAATAGCAACAGTAGCAACTGATTCTAGTGCTAAGGGCAGACCAATATTATTTAGGCCTAAGCGAAACTTAAATTACACCCAAGTAATTTGCATAATTTTGAGAATTTCAGCTTTTTTATGAAATTTCCAGAATTACTTAACACCACTTCAAGTATCTACACTTCATTTGCAGAAAAATGTACCACAAACGTGCCTATTGCAGTAAAAATGTATAGGGTATGTTCAGGATCAACAGAATGTGAGCAGCTGGTCTTTCTGTTTTTTTTGCATTTTTAACGCAAAATGCATGTTTGTGCCATAAATTGATGTGCGGACGCTTCATGCACTAAAATATAGTGATAAATGATAGATCTGCATTTTGTGCAACTGCGCATTAGTTCATGTAATTTTGCCAACATTTCACGTAACTATGTTGAAAATTACTCACATTTTCCACAACCTTAATATTAATAGGGGTTTCCACACTCATGAATTTCATATTAGTATCTTGATCTATCTTTTTTCTATAGTGCAACTGAACTAAGTGTTATACATTGCAACAAGGAACATAAGAGATATAAAACATACAGAAATAACAGTCAATATCCTATGAAAGGTGATGGACAGGCTAGATCTTAAATAGGTAACGAGTTATTAGACTTACTAGGATAGGAAAACAAAAGCCATACAGTGTGAGGTTGACATTACAGACAGAAGTCTAAAAGTTAGCCTTCATGCTTCTCAAAAGTATTTTTAAGGATCAGGGAGGGAGTTGTGTTCTCAGGATCAGGAGAGAGTTCTCAAGGTTAGTGGCGTTTCCTGAGAAGGATTGTTTCATGGCCTGAGATGTTTTAACCTTCAGTATTTCTAGTGGATGAAAGCCATTGCTTTTCGAATTATATAGGTCTCCAGGAATGGTTGGTAGGTTGGCCAGGTAGTGTGAATTTTCAAGTGGACAGTTTAGTTAGTCAAGGAGCAGATTTTTTCAGAGATTGGAGATAGAAATTAGTTGATTTGACAACTCACCGCTGTATAATGTGTCCTGTTATAGGCGACATCTCTACTATGATATACAACTCTAATACCAGGGCCCATATTTTTCTAAGGAGGCTGCCACCCACTGTTACTGGCAGCACCACTCACTTCCATCTTGGCACCTCTCAGTGCCTAAATGCTGAAGCCACCTTAAGCCCCGCCTTCAAATAGCCCGATTGAAGGAACAGATTGTGGGTCTATTGTTCTGGTATTAACAGTAATATTCTGTGTAATAACCTTTTGAACCTGAACCCAATTATCTGATCAAGACCCACATAGGTAAAGATGCGCCAGGTCTCCTGTTGGAAATGGAATAAAGCACTTCTGATATTGGATTCCAGGAGTGGCTTGTGTTTGTTTCCTCTTGGACATCGGATTCACTTTGGTCATTGTTGGCAGGCTCAGGGAGTCCACACAAGCTCCGCCCGTCATATATATATATATATATATATATATATATATGTGTATATATATATATTATCTACTGGCTGTCGCCAGTAGATAGTTATAGTTAGGACCTAGTTTCCATAGGAAAAGCATTTTTTCTTTTCCCAATAACTTTGGCGCCGGTTGACGAATATTCGCGAAATTTTCAAAACTTGTGGCCCGCTCCGGTCTGCTCCTATCCTGAAAGTTTCGGGGTGATTCGCAAAGCAGGGGACGAGAAAAAAGGGGGTCCCAAAACGCGGTTTCTCCATGTTATTTTCCATAGGAAACTTTAGACACGGCTACAGCCCGAACTGCTGAACGGAATTACACCAAATTTGGCAAAAAGGTAGCCCTTGGTTCAAAAAGAGCCTTTTTTGTTAAATGGTGTAAATCCGTTCAGTAGTTCCTGAGAAATTAAAAAAAAGAGGTCGGAAAATGAATTTCCCATAGGAAACTTTAGACACGGCTACAGCTCGAACTGCTGAACGGAATTACACCAAATTTAGCAAAAAGTTAGTGCTTGGTTCAGAAAGCGCCCTTTTTAGGTCTCGCGCCTAGCGTTGCAGTGCGCAGCCCTGCTCGCACAGCGCAAGACTTATTGTAGGGGCTTCAGAGAGCTGACCAGACGCTCGTGCGTCATGGCCTTTTCTGTGCGGTTACCCGCACGGCAGGCGTCTGTTTCCAATTATCGTGCCCAGACACGGGCGCAATAATTGAAACCACATGTCTCGCTGTGGCGCGCGCGCGCCCAGCACTCGCGGGCTTGTTTGTTTTCCAATAGCGATCGCTTTCACTTTCGCCATCGCTTTTATAACACCAGAACACTGGAGATGTCTTTAATAAACACCTACTTTAAAGCTATATGAATCTGTGTGCTTATAAAATGTCTGGTTTGCTTCATAACTAACTATACAAAAAATACACCATTTTAGTGTAAGAAAATAGCACAATCGTAGACCTGCATTCACCATCTTTGCATTTTCCGGCAAGAATTCCAGTTAAGCAACTTCATTTTCCTCATCTTAGACGGCAGCCAATACAGTCTAAAGCTGTTAACATCGTCCCTGACATGACCATCTGAAATTTCAAGGTCATTAGTGAATCCCCCTCCATCCTCGCGCCGAGATACTGATCCTCAATTAACTAAACCGAACTGTTGGACCGTTTAAAAACCTTTCAAGAGGATTCTGACCTCAAACGTGGTGAAGAAAAGAAACTGAACACGATTTCACCGCCTCTTAAATACCCTCCCAAAATCATAGCAAACGTGTTATGATGTAAGTCCACCCACCGCACTCTTAGAAAGTTTCTAAAACTCTTCTGAACGGAGCACAGTTCCCTCTCAGGCCTCTCCAACTGAATGCTTTTACTGAGCTCCGGAAAAGATTTGTAGCGTACAGTCGTTGCATTCCAAACTTCATAGATATCTCTCGTTTTTATTTTCTAATCTCCCTGTAAGTCATTTTATTTTCTAATCCTCGTTATTTTTCTTTTTGGGCCGTTAGTATAGCTGAAACTTAAGCTGCGTTGATGAAGGGCGGCAGGGAAGCAGCATCTTTGGTGCTTTAAACCGCCAAGCACCATCCGTCATGAACACAATAGACAGGTTTACGACATCTAAGTTAGATCTGTTGGCAAACGCTCAGTTGCACTGCGGGCACCAGAAGGGCTTCGCTCCTGCAGGAAGGAAGACACAGTGAGGTTAGAGAAATAAACAGTGCTTCCAAATAAGACTGCCTTGAATTCAATTTTCTTCATTCTATGTGGAGAGTAATGGCTTTTTTACACAGAACGAGGGTACTTACAAGAGAGGGCGAAGTGGACGCAGCCTTATGACATGGGCCTTGCAGCTTTTAATATTGGTAGATTCAATATCCCAACCCTATGGAAACAAACTAGAGCAATACGCTTGTGTGCATTGCATTTAGCAAGAGAATTAACACTGACCTATTTGAGCAAGGACATTGTGCAACACAAAGCACAACACCCCCCATACATCTGCACACGCTCTGCTGCATGTGTGTAATGTGGCACACCCATAATTTTATTCACTGAAAATGACACTCTCTCCCTGTCTATATATGAAAGAAATGTGGTCCATTGAGGATTCGGATCTTGGATTCTGAACTGTCCCTGCTTCACCCAAAATGTGTGTCATACACCAAACACAAATCAACTCCCTTGTGTCCCAGTGCCACTATCTTCCCAAACCACAGTTCCTAAAAGTGTTGTTATGAACAGCCCAGCACTCTGCGTGTTCGTGATTCAGTTCCTGCTGTGGCACTGTACACGCCGCACTCAACGGCTCTGATTTTCCTCTACAGAAGCATTATTCACAATTAGGTTTAGTTGTTTACTTCGGAAAAACTTTCTCTGTTTCTTAATTCAGCTACATCCAACGTAACACCACTAGGGTGGTCTTGCCCCACATTTGCAGAATAACCACTGAATACGTTAACGATTCCCATTCACATCAAGGCACATCATGCGGGTGTCCTAAACAGCTGGCATACCTTTGGTCCTCATGGCATGGACGGTCGTGTTCCAAACCATTCTGGTTAAGTGGCAGCAGCACGACCACCGCCCTGCCCCCTTCACAAGCTCACAACCTGCCTTTATGTAAAACAGGCCCTGGCTGTGCAGGGACCAGCGTCACCCGGGGCAGAGGGAGTCAGTCTGAGCTGTGATCATGATTAGAGCCTCCCAGGGCAGACAGGCACAGACATAAAACCTCAGTGCGGTCTAAGACTTACTTCCAGTTTCCCAAAGTCTCCTACGCACGCAGTATTTTGTCCTTTATTTTCTCCCTTTGACTAGTAGAAATGGTTTCTACTGGATCCAATACATGTGTGGTTGTGAGTATGGAAGCATAGACCCAGCAGAAAACAATGGGGCCTTCTACATGTAAAATATAATTCTACTGGTAGAATAAAAAATTTAAACAAGCATTGGCATAGCCAATAGGTCTCGCTTTTGGGACCTTATAAGTATTTAGTTATGCAGCACAATATCCTTGGTGCAACAACATCAACTGTTGCATGGCTAAACACTTATAAGGTCCCAAAGGCGAGACCTATTGGCTATGCCAATGCTTGTTTTTAAATGGTGTAAATCCGTTCAGTAGTTGCTGAGAAAATCAAAAAATAAAAGTTTCGATATTTAGAGGCACAGAGGATCCGCGGACCCTCCCGACCACGAGCTTTATTGTAATTGGCTGTCAACACTCCAAACCAGGAAATGTTGGCAGCCATCTTGTGACTCAGTAGAACCTAGTCACAAGAAAAGAGAAGAACAAACGCAAAAAACAAGAAAAGGGGGCAGGGTAGAAACACCCTGACCCCCTAGGCCTGCTCAGGGGGTCCCACAAGGACCCCCAGGGCCCAAAAAAACATTTTTTTTTTAAAAACTCGGCGAGATTTGCGCACCCAGCGCGAATTTCGGCCGAAAATTAAAAAAAACGGCGCGAGCTCCGCTCGTTGTTATTTAGCCCGGGTGGGCCAAGTCCCGAGGGCATGACATATTGTAATTGCGGGGGCCCAGGGAGGCCCCCGCAGCCCGGGGACCGCCACCCCCGAGGCTTTCCTTAAATATTGGCGGGGGCACATGGCCCCCCGCAGCCCGGGGACCGCCACCCCCGGGGCTTGTTTTATTTAATGTGTGGGGGCCTCCAAGGCCCAAGCCCGGGGACCGCCACCCCCGGGGCTTTTTAAAATATTTGCGGGGGCACATGGCCCCCCGCAGCCCGAGGACCGCCACCCCCTGGGCTTTGTTTTTTTTTTTAAAGAACCTGTGTGGGGGGGCTCGAGCCCCCCCACACGCCCCAGGGACCGCCACCTCCCCGGGGCTTTGCCAATGTTGGGAGGGGGCCACGCGGCCCCCTCCAGGAGCCTTTGATGGCCCTGGGGACCGCCACCCCCAGGGCCAGCTCCTGCAGTGTCCCGGGGTGCCCACCCCGGGACACTGCTGTTTGCAATGACAGGGCGGGAGCCATGCGGCTCCCGCCCTGTCATTCAAACTGCTGCTTCATTGAAGCGAGAGCAGGAAACCTGCTCTCGCTTCAATGCAGCAAGCAGATTGCTTTTCCACAAGGGGAGCTGCATGTCAGCAGCACCCCATGTGGAAAAGCAATGCCGGCTCCTGCAGGACGCGGGGAGCCGGCGGGACCGTGGGGGCATTGGGGCTCCCACCACGGTCCCCAACGGATAGGGCCTGCCCCGGGGAATGGGGTCCGCGGGGCTAGAAGTGGCCCGGGAGGGGGGCCACACGGCCCCCCTCCCCAAAATAAAAAAATTAAATAAAATGTTTTTTTTTTAAATAAAGGCCGGCCCCGGGGGATGGGGTCCCCGGGGCCAATAGAGGCCTCAGGAGGGGGGCCACGCAGCCCCCCTCCATAAAAAAAAGAAAAAAAAATGTGGCCATGCCCCGTGGGGTCCCGGGGCCGGAATTGGCCATGGGAGGGGGGCCCACGCGGCCCCCTTCCCGTTCATTTTTTAAAATTGTTTTTTAAAAAGGGGTCAGGCCCTGGGGGATGGGGTCCCCAGGGCCCAAAAAAATGGAAACGAATGGGGGGCCACACAGCCCTCCTTCTAAAAAAAAACAAAAAACAAATAGACTGCGATCGTGCCGGAAGCCCCGCCCCCTCCCAGCAACACTCTGCAAACGCGTCCTGTGGCACGTTTTAAATTGGGGAATTAATTCCTCTTCAATACTGGGGGTCCCTCGGGGCCAACTAGCCCACCAGGTACCTCCAGTAAGCGCCACAGGGCTGCGTTGCAGAGAGGTGGTCCAGGCCACGCCCCTTTTAACATCTCTCTGCAACGCAGCTCTGTGGCACTTACTGGAGGTACCTGGTGGGCTAGTTGGACCCCAGGGACCCTCAGGATTCAAGGGGACTTAATCCCCCAACTTAAAACGCACCACGGGCGCGTTTGCACAGTGGTGAAGGGAGGGGGCGGGGCCTGAGGTGACATATGTGCAAACACGCCCTGTGGCGCAGTTTAAGTTAGGGAATTAATTCCCCTTCAATCCTGAGGGCCCCTGGGGGCCAACTAGCCCACCAGGTACCTCCAGTAAGTGCCACAGGGCTGCGTTGCAGAGAGGTGGTCCAGGCCACGCCCCTTTTTAAACCTCTCTGCAAAGCAGCTCTTTGGCGCTTACTGGAGGTACCTGGTGGGCTAGTTGGACCCCAGGGACCCTCAGGATTCAAGGGGACTTAATCCCCCAACTTAAAACGCACCACGGGGCGCGTTTGCACAGTGGTGAAGGGAGGGGGCGGGGCCTGAGGTGACATATGTGCAAACACGCCCTGTGGCGCTGTTTAAGTTAGGGAATTAATTCCCCTTCAATCCTGAGGGCCCTGGGGGCCAACTAGCCCACCAGGTACCTCCAGTAAGCGCCACAGGGCTGCGTTGCAGAGAGGTGGTCCAGGTCATGCCCCTTTTTACACCTCTCTGCAACACAGCTCTTTGGCGCTTACTGGAGGTACCTGGTGGGCTAGTTGGACCCCAGGGACCCTCAGGATTCAAGGGGACTTAATCCCCCAACTTAAAACGCGCCACGGGACGCGTTTGCACAGTGGTGAAGGGAGGGGCGGGGCCTGAGGTGACATATGTGCAAACACGCTCTGTGGCACGTTTTAAGTTAGGAATTAATTCCCCTTCAATCCTGAGGGCCCCTGGGAGCTAACTAGCCCACCAGGTGCCTCCAGTAAGCGCCACAGGCCTGCGTTGCAGAGAGGTGGTCCAGGCCACACCCCTTTTTACACCTCTCTGCAATGCAGCTCTGTGGCGCTTACTGGAGGTACCTAGTGGGCTAGTTGGACCCCAGGGACCCTCCGGATTCAAGGGGACTTAATCCCCCAACTTACAACGCGCCAGAGGGCGTGTTTTCAGAGTGGTGGAGAAAGGGGGCATGGCCTTTGTCTACCTCTCACCAATCCCACTGCGTGGGGCTTACTGGAGGTAAAAGGTAGCCTAGTTGGCCCCTAAAGGACCCCCAGCAGTGAAGGGGACTTCATTCCCCATCCAAGAGCGTGCCAGGGAGCGCGTTTGTAGAGTGGTGGGCAAAGTGGGCGTGGCCTGGTACGAGTACTTACCAATGCTGCTGTGTGGGACTGACTGGAGGTAATAGTTTGGGAAGTTGGCCCCCAAGGAAGTCCTTGGGGGCCAACTACCCCTCTTGTTACCTCCAGTAAGTCCCACACAGTGGGATTGCTAAGACGTCTTTGGGGGCCATGGCCCCCTTTCTCTACCACTCTGCAAACGTGCCTCGTGGCAGACTACGGGATGGGGGATGAAGTCCAATTTAGTCCTGAGGGAGTTTGGGGGCCAAGAATCCCTGCTGGTACCTCCTGTAAGTCCCACGCAGCGGAATTCCTGAGCGTTGGTTGGACGCCCAGCACCCTTTCTCCACCACTCTGCAAACGTGACTACTAGTTAAAGCAGCATATTTCTGCACCTCTGACTTAGAGGTAGTTTTAATCCCCCTGCCCTATTATGTACTAGGGCCTTACAGAGGAGGTCATGCTAATCACAGGGGTACCCCAACGCATAGTGTTCCCTAGTGTATGTAGGTGTTTTCACTGTATTCTAAGTGTCTTTTAGCATAGCACTGGCTCTAGGCCTGGTTAGTCAGAGTCAGTTACCACCAGTACCCGTCTGAAAAAGTTGTGGGCACAGGATGATTTTGCAACAAGGCCTCTTTCTGCTCCTCTGTTGGTTCTTTCTGCACAACTCTTCTTCTTCCTGCACTTTTCTTCATCTTTGTGGACTTCTGTTGCCTCTTTCTGCATTTGTCTTGCTTCTTTCTGCGCTTTTCTTCCTCTTTCTTCACATGTCCTACCTTTGTAGGCATAGTTAGAAATTAGCATTTAAAAAACCTTTGAAATTCACTGAAAATACCATAGGTTTCAGGCACGTTATAGTTAGAAATTAGCATTTAAAAAACCTTAGAAATTCACTGAAAAAACCATAGGTTTCAGGGACGTTATAGTTAGTTGGAGATTTCACTCGTATAAAACCATAGGAATTCGGCCGTTATAGTTAGTAGACCTAACTATAACTCGCGCCCCCGCAATGCACTGCTGATGATGTCACATATTACATCACTCATGACATGCTCAGTGACATCACTGATGACATCACTGATGACATCTCAAATGACATCACTGATGACATCATCCACGTGATCATCTGATGCACCTCCTCATACCCTAATAAAACCTTTCATACACCTACTCTAAAATACAGACCACCAATATCGAAACCATAGACAGACCAATAGCAGTTAGTACATACCTGCTCAGTGATTCATACATCTACACACACATCCACCCACTAACCCATAGAGTCACTCATACACACAGTCATTCATCTATACAGCCACTGATATATCCACTCATAAACCCATATAGACACTCACACACTTCCACTCACCCAAAGAGTTACTCATACACCTGGTCAGTCATGCAAAGAAACTATCACACACCCATTTCCTTGCTTATACAGTCATACACACACCACCACACTTATTTATAGAGATACTAACACATACTTACTCTCTTAAACAATCACTCATAGAAACACACTCATCCATACAGATACTCTTGCAATCACTCACTCTCACATATAGTCATTTATATACTCCAACACTCACATATACTGCTTCAAAACATATGTAGTTACTCACACATGCACCACTGAGACATCCATTTACTCACCAACACACCCATACACACACTCACCCACCCATACAGGTGTTTCCATATGCACTCTTGAACCTATACACCCAGTGAAACAACCACTCACATATCTATGCACAGAGTCACACACCCCCCCACCCACCCACAAAACACTCAGGCACCCATACAGATACTCAGACAACCAATAAATAACCCATATAGACACTCATGTAGCTACTCACCAAGCCATGCAGCCGCTTACACACTAACTAACAGACTAATAAAGATATTCACAGAGTTTAGTCTCTAACCCATGCATTCAGTAAGACACATTTAATCACTCACTTATACAGTCAGTCACACACCTACTAAATCATCCATTCAGACACTCATACACCCACTCATACTTCAATACACCTTGGCATATATATATATAAAACATATTTTTATACTTTATAGAAACACACATTCACTGGATGATGTCATCAGTGATGTCATTTGAGATGTCATCAGTGATGTCATCAGTGATGTCACTGAGCATGTCATGAGTGATGTAATATGTGACGTCATCAGCAGTGCATTGCGGGGGCGCGAGTTATAGTTAGGTCTACTAACTATAACGGCCGAATTTCTATGGTTTTATACGAGTGAAATCTCCAACTAACTATAACGTCCCTGAAACCTATGGTTTTTTCAGTGAATATATATATAGGTAAAGGCTATTGGCAAAGCCAATAGGTCCCAAAAGTAAGACTTATTGGTTTTGTCAATGCTTGTTTAATTAAGCAGTGGCTTAAAAACAGTTTAAAAATTTCTGCTGCCGACCCGCCAAAATGGCTGTGCGGACTGACCAGTCAGTGAGAGACTTTGGCGAACACACATGGGACTCAGGTACTCCAGGTGCAGTTGAGCCTGTATGGGCGTCGAGTGTGACTGACTTGGTGGGAGGGAAAGGAAAAGACTTTTGAGACTTTTGTATTGCAGTTCTGAAGACAACATGCTGTGCTAATGGGGTATGATGTATCATTGTTAGGCTAGACATGACGGTGTCGGCCAACCCTAGATAGTTCTGATGATTTTGGCGCTCTGCATATTGGGGAAGTGTGCAGTTCTAGGCCCACAGTGCAGGTTAGCACGGCGGGGAAGGGGGGTTCTTAGGGACAGACAGTTTTGCTGTTGTACAATGTTCAAATTGCATGTTCTACTTGATTTTAGCTCAGCGACACTAGGTCACAGGGAACAGGGAGGAGGGACAACTGACAGTGGGAGAAGGGGATTTGTCACCTGTTTATGCTGGGGGGTCACATCTTGGTTAGTCATCACATGGAGGCCCGAGCAGGCTTAGCCTAGAAGGTTGTGACCAGGAATGTCAACGGCCTCAGTAAAACAAATTAAACGTACCGTAGTACTGAAATATCTGCGACGGCATAGCCGGACTTGGTACTCTGACAAGAAACTCATTTAAAAGGCAACCACTATAAGGAGCTCAATAGGTTTGGATATACTCTCCTAGCCCATGCGGGTTTCACTTCGAGCTTGAGAGGTATGGGCACACTTATTAAAACATCGGTGTCCTTCACCCCAGGTCGCACCTGGAACGACCAGTTTGGAAGATATGTAGTGCAAACTGGCACATGGGAAGATCGCACGCTCAACATATGCTTGGCGTATGTGCCGCCGAAGCTCCACGCTGACACATTACCGGCACTCAGCGCCCTACTGCTCGAGATGCCTCCTGGCACCCTTATACTGTTCTGTTTCTTCTCTGCTCCTGCTGTTTTTTCCCACTTCGTGCCCTCCCGCCTCCTGCTAGCCCCTCACACGTCATGTTTGCGGTGTCTCTAGCGTTGTCGGTTGCTTCGGTGTTGCAAGTGATGCAGCAGTGCTGGCAGGAGAACGGTCCTCTTGTGGTGCATGGGGACATGCGGTAGCAGTTGTTGACGATGCGCCCGAGATCCAGGGCTCAGAAGTCTGCGGCTGTGTAGCTGTGCGAGGTGGAAGACCTAGGGTTCATGGCACCCCTCCGTGCCTGGACCATGCCCTAACTACTGCAACGCCATCCCTGACCTCCTCGCCCCGATCGCCATCGACTCCGAGCACTACATCTTCCTTGGGGATCTTAACTTCCACCTTAATAACCCCAGCGACACCAACACAATGGACCTCCTGGACAGCATGAGCAACATCGGCCTCAAGCAACTTATCACGACCCTACCCAAATCACAGGACACACGCCCGACCCCATTTTTACATCCAGTGACAGAGTCAAGTACAACCACGTCTCACAGCTCACCTGGACCGACCATTACAGCGTCTACTTCACCATCTCAGGACCTACCAACACTGGCACCATGCCCGCCAGGTCCATGCGCAGAAACTGGGAAAAAATATCTGAAGACCAGTAGAACAACGCTCTCAGCTCCCACCTCCCAGACACTACATCCAACCCAGAACTGGCTGCGAAGAACTTCTACCAGTGAATCACAGAATGCGTCAACACAATCAACCCTGCCTAGACAGCCAAATCCAAAGTACCTGCCAGAAGAGCCAGCTGGTTCACCACGGAGCTGAAATCCACCAAATGCAACTGCCGGCAACTAGAGAGAAAGTGGAACACCAGTAAAGACACAGAAGACCATACCACCTACAACACAGAGCTAAACCAGTACCATCACCTCCTGAAAGAAACAAAGAAGAACGCCCTAGCAGACCGCATAGAAGCCAGCACAAACCGCAGCAAGCAGCTCTTCACCATCGTGGACCCTGCAGCGACTGAGAACGACATCACCCCTCCCAAGAACTTGTGTGACATTCTGGCGGACTTCTTCCACCACAAGATCTTAGTCATGTATGATAACTTCGAACCCCAATTCTCCACTGCCAACAGTATCAGCCTGCTCACACCCACGATCACAAACCCCGAACACCTGCTCACCCATTGGGACCCTCTCACAACTCAAGCTACAATCTCCATCATGAACTCCGTGCACTCGGGAGCCCTCACAGACTCCTGTCCCCAACACATCTTCAACATCGGGAGCAAGACAATAAGTAATGAGCTCACTTTGGCCTCCTTCCCTGAGGACTGGAAACACACTGAATTGAGGCTCCTCCTGAAGAAACCATCTGCCGACCCAGAAAAATGGAAGAAATACTGGCCGATTTCCCTGCTTCCCTTTCCATCGAAGGTTCTCAAAAAGGCAATCAACCAGCAACTCACCAAACACCTGGAACACAGCAACCTCCTGGACCCCTCTCAATTCGGATTCCGAGCCAACCACAGCACTAAGACAGCCCTGATCGCAGCCACCAATGACATTAGGGTCCCGCTGGATTGCATGGAAACAGCAGCCCTCATCCTCCTGAACCTGTCAGCCGCCTTTGACAGTGTCTCCCATCACATCTTGATCAACAGACACCACCACTTCCGAATCCAGGGAGACGCCCTCAAATGAATTAACTCATACTTCACTGGAAGAATCCAGAGAATCCTTCTCCCACCGTTCACCTCAGAACCCAAGAAAATAATCTGTGGCATCCCCAAGGATCGTCCCTCAGCGCCAGCCTATTCAACACGCACATGATCCCCCGTGGCCAACACCGTCAGATCGCACAGACTCAGCATCATCTCCTACGCCAACGACACCCAGCTCACCCTCTCTCCTTCTGAAAACCCCTCCACTGCCAGAGCCAACTTCCACAGATGTATGATGAACGTCGCCGACTGAATGAAGGACAACTGTCTCAAGCTCAACACAGACAAGACGGAAGGCCTCATCTTTGGGAACAGCACCTTGCCATGGAACAACGCATGGTGGCCTGCTGAACTCGGCCCATCCCCCACAGACCACGCCCTCAACCTTGGCATCATCTTGGACAGCAAGCTATCTATGAAGAAACAGGTAAATGCAGTGTCATCCGCCTGCTTTCACAACCTAAACATGCTGCGCAAGATCTTTAGGTGGATCCCAGTCAACACCAGAAGGACCGTTCTGCAGGCTCTCATCACCAGCAGGCTGGACTACGGGAATACACTCTACGTAGGAATCACCACACACCACCTGAAGAGATTACAGACAATACAAAACTCAGCGGCAAGACTCATCCTCGACCCCCACAGATGGACGCACATGATACACCACCTCAAGAAGCTACACTGGCTCCCCATCCAGAAGAGATGCCAGTTCAAGATGTTGCCCCACGCATACCAAGCCCTACACAATGAAGGACCAGCATACATCAACAAAACACATGACCTTTGAGCAACCGACCAGATACCACCCAGATCCGCCAAGCTAACAGCAGAGGACGCTCCTTCTCAACCCTGGCAGCCGAAGCTTGGAGTGACCTTCCCCTGCACCTCAGGACTGCCTCATAACTCCGGCAATTCAGGAAAGGGCTCAAGACTGGCTGTTCGAATGAACAGATCACCACAAAGCAGCTAGCAACTCCAGCGTCTTGAGCCCTCACGGGTGATTTGCCATGCCTAATAAATCGTTGATTGATTGCCGACATGAAAGACCTTAAGAGTTTTACAGTCATTATTGAGAAATCAATCAGTCTTTTTTTCCAGTAAAGTTAACAAATTCAACATAGAGCCCAATAGGGACTCTTTGGAAAGTTGTTTTTGGTTACTGCTGGGGCTGAGACCTGACGGGACTGGTTTATTTAAAGCCCTGCGTCCACTTCCCACTGGGTCACTGTTTGCTCAAGCAGGGCCAGACACACATGGAGTAGGACACAGTACAGGTCACTAGGGTGCACGACCATGAAGGAGAATGCCGATTTTCCTAGCCCACTGTGGCTCAGATCAGACAGTGAGAGGTGGGTCAGTGCTGGGGACCTCTGACTCTCATTAACCGTTGCACAGTACAGGTGGGGTGCAAATTCCACACTTTAATTACTTTTACTGTGCAATAATACCCGGTTGTAGGACAATACAATGCATGCATTTTCCAGGCTTGCCTTTACCACGCAACATTTACAGAGCAACACCTTTACCACGCATGGCTTTGCCACGGATATACCTTTACCACGCATGTCTTTATCATGCAATGTAAGCTTACTATTCAAGGTAAGTTCAATCCTTAATTATTAATTTTTTGGGGGAAGACTCCTCCAATCCCCCACCCCCCTTTTAAATTATTATACATTTAAATGTCATTTTCTTTTTATTGAAGACCCTCCAAATTCCATTAAAAAAAATATTTTACCCCCTTTTTTAAACTTACCACCCTATATCCTTACCCACCCCAAACCCTAAAAATACCCTTACCATCCTAGACTCCTAACCACCCCTAAACCCTAAAACCCCCTTACCACCCTATACCCCTATCCACCCTTAAACCCTAAAATACCCTTACCACCTTATAGCCTTACCCAACCCTAAAAATACTCTTACCACCCTATACTACCTGCCCACTCCTAAACCCTAAAAATGCCCTTACCACCCAATACCCCAACCAACCCCTAAACCTAAAACGCCCTTACCACCATATACACCTACCCACCCCCGAACCCTAAAAATACCTTTGCCACACTATACTCCTACCCAACCCTAAACCCTACAAATACTCTTACCACCCTATGCTACCAACCCACTCCTAAACCCTATAAATACCCTTACTGCCCTATATCTTTACCCACTCCAAAACACTAAAAATACTCTTACCACTCTCCACTCTTACCCATCCCTAAACCCTAAAAATACCCTTACCACCCAAATTTATATATATCTATATTACCTTAAATATACTTACCTTGCATGGTAAAGGCATGCGTGGTAAAGGTATATCCGTGGTAAAGGCATGCGTGGTATAGGCATTGCATGGTAAAGGCATTGCATGATGAATAATGCATGGTAAAGGCATTGTGTGATAATGCCCGAGTTGTAAAGACTATTTACCTAATATCCCCGTACACTGCAATTACAAGTTAAACCCCATGGCATGGAAATAACTGTATGGACCTGGTTTTACCAAGCACAAAACCACACATAAATCTTAATTCTGTGGGGGTAACACTCCCATTTACCATTTTGCTCTGAGCAGGTAGTAAATAGTTGCATGGACTTGTGTGCAGGTTGGAGTGGAGGGAGGGGTGTGGTTAGGGGAGGGATTGGACAGAAGTGACCTGGAATGGGGCAGCATAATATGCTTCCCAGGGAAGGGTGTAGGCACGAGGCTTAGTGCTTTTGCAGCAGAAGCCAAAGCAATTTTATCGGCTGGTTTTTCCAGCTGGTAAAATCGGATCCGGTGTTCACACACCCAAGAAAACTGCTTACAAAAACACCCATCAATTTTTGATAGGGCAGAGTGAATTCAGTATGGGAATTCTGCTATGCATGACCGGTACTGAAAGAAAACAAGCACTGGCTGAGCTACTGGCTTTACAAAAAACAAAAGTAAAAAATCCTACATGATCTGTATTTCTTCTATGCTAGCTCTAAGTGGTCAATGACCTGACCAATGATGATTTCTAGACATGTGGCTCTTTTGATATATTTGTTTTATTTTGGATTTTGTTTGAACCATAGTGGGTATATTCTACCATGCTTACCAATTTGCATGTTCAAAACGTTATTTACAATTGTTGCCATATACATTCTAATTTTGTTACTTACCAAAGACACATTTGTACAAAACAAGAAAAATAAGATTATTTCATACATTTAACCAGCATTTCGCATAGAAACACTATACATGGTACATATCAATTGTATTAACAGATATAACTTTTTCCCGTCCCCATATCACAATCCACTCTCTCATTTATACACAAAACAGGCACATCCTCTCATTTACACCATTCATTCCAATCTCAGGCTCATATGACATACTCTACAGGTTACAACAGGGAAAGATCCCCAGTTTTTGCCGTTGTGGTGTTGTGGACTGGGATCTCTCACACAGGTCAGTCAATGTACGTTTCGGTGAGTAACAAGAAATGACAATCCCCCTTCTTCAGGACCACACAATATACCCTTATGATATGGTGGGCCAATAGGGGGGATCTGCAAATCAGTACATAAAAACAATAATAAAAAAGGTCAGGACAATTAATTAAAATAATTTGCAAATTTCTGTTAGGAATTAAATTTACTAAGCAAGTGACCTTAATGGAGGTTTCCATTGCTTGAACCTGGTTTATCATTTCTCCACCACGGACCACCGGGTCCTGGGGATATTTTGCATGCTCTATCATTCTAAAATGTGCTCTCACATAGATCATTACTTTATATCTCATTCTTTTTCTAGAGTGAATACAAAAGTTCAGCCTGGGGTAGTGTATAGGTATAGGAGCAGGCTATGTGGGGAGAGATATAGAGTGAGGGGAGTTGGATGTAGAGAAGATTTTAGATGTAGTTGAAAATGAGAGAAAGGTCTGTGCCCCTACAGCATACGGGCATTCACCCAGGCATGTCTACCGTCTTTAGCGTCCAATTGCGAGGTATCTAACCTGGGTCTCACGTTATGGCCACATCCTGTTGATCAAATTGTGTAGAAAACTATGTTTATTCTAAAAAGTTTCAAGTCTTCCGGATAGGGTATATCCTACACTAAGAGAGGGTATCCTGAAGGGGGAAAGCAGAATTGGTATCAACATGCATAGTGTCTATCGGTGGCACCTGGTGTAAATGGTAATGATGTCAGTCTGGTACCTCTAATATGTACTTGTCACAGTGCTCAGGTATGGAATTTCCAAGCAGGTGCATCTATATGGTTCTGCTTCTTCCAGAGCGCTTAGGGACAGCCTGTGTTCGTAGCAGCACCCGTCCTTAGTAGAAAACATGACTCCGCTGCAAAAGACGTTAAAAATATTATGCATCTGAAGTAAGAAGAATGTCTCTTATACACTGTTAGGCTTTGGTTGCTGAATGTGAGGTATGTAGGTAGTGTTTATACTAACTGCAAGGGCTCTCTCTTGAGCGCATGCAACACATGTTTCCTCTGTGAATGCTAATGGCATTTATAATCCGGTATTTCCGACCGGTTCATGAGCGTTTTAAGGTAAGGGCCTTGTGCGTGTATAGGGACTTGTATAGCAAGGTTTAGTGCCATTATATAAATATGCCCAGGGTCAATGATACTAACAATGCTCTATTCTGAGGGGGAGAACAGGAATGCCTGTCTGCATAGGTGGCAGCGAGAACTCCATTAGAGGGTATAAGGCACATTGGTAGTACACACCGCTGCGGCATATCATATGCGGTATACAAGGGCAGGGTAGAAGGCCCTGTCAGAAAGGTAACCCCTGCAGTCTGGACTCAGTCTAGAAATAGAGATGCTGGCTGTTCCCGAATGATGCCTCCCATGTCCTCATTAAGTAATTGTCCAGACTATTTCTTCGTTAAGGCCCTCTTTCACTGTGTTGAGAGAGAATATCCAAAAAGTTTCCCTTTCTTTTCTGACTCCAGTCATTTGGTGCCCTTGTCGGTGCCCTTGTCATTGCTTTATTTTTTCCAGTATGAACCACTTCAGATCTTTTTCCATATGTTTTTCTTCTAAACAGTGTCGAATGAAAGGTGCTTGTGTCTTCTTCATCCTGATTGCTTACTTATGCTTGCTGTAGCGAGTCCTAAATTTTCTACTCATTTCGCCGATGTAACCCAGGCCACAGGGGCATACAATAAGATGTACAACATTTTGGCTTCTACAGTTGGTCATGTCTTTTAGAGGTCCACTGCGTCCTCTATAGTCCCATTGTTCTGCCACCAGAGTTGTCTCACAGGCATGGCATGTGCCACAATGGTGGTTGCCTTTCACCGGGATGTTTTCATCTATGGTCCTTTGTTGGTGTTCTACACTGGGTCGTAATCCAGTGCGTACCAGTTTGTCCCTCAGGTTGGCATTGCGCCTGAATGCAAAAATGGGTCTTTCCAGTTTAATTTCTTCCTCATTTGTGTTCAGTATATTCCAATTTTGTTAGGAAATTCTCTTGACTTTGCAATTTTTGTTGGAATTATTTGTAACACATACCAACCCCTCTTCTTTTCTTGTGCTCCTACCTTGCAGAAGGGCGTCCCTATTGCATTATCTGGCTTGTTTAAAAGTATGTCTAAGCCTGTCTTTCAGATCCTCTCTGAGTTGCATGAAGTCCTCCATAATGGAGCAATTGCATCTGATCCTTAAGAACTCACTGAATGGAATTGAGTCTTTCTGGCAGTTTGGATGGAAGCTGGCATGCTGTAGAACAGTATTTCGTGGGGTGGGTTTCCCATAGATAAGTACCTGTAGGCAACCCCGTTCTCCTGAGATCCAAATATCTAGGAACTCCACCTGCGGCTGTCCGAGGCCCCCGCAGGGGGCCACTAAAGAGGGCAGCCCTCTAGTGCCAGCTGGGCACCCCACACCCCCGTAGGGGCAGGGACTCAGGGAGGAGTCCCCCAAGCCTGGTCGCAGCGCGATAGGCGAGAATCACGTCCGGGGCGCGAGGACAGGGGAGGGGTATATAGGCCTCCCCCACCATCTTGTCGTCCTCTTTCGCGCGCCCGGACACGCCGTCGTGAGAGGTTGTTCGAGCATCCTGCTGCCATCGGGAATGAGGTTAGTCGTCACACTCGCCAATTACGAGGCTTTGGCCCGGGGGTTGATCATCGGTCCCCCCACCCTTTCCGACGGTTAGGTGTTGGGTGTGCGGTGGCCGGGCCAGGTTGGCGTCCCGGGGAAGTAGCGTCCCGGGGAGAGTAACCCCACGGCCCATTTGGCCGATCCCATGGCAGTCGTTGTTCACCCACAACCCCTGCGACGGGCCAGTGTCCTAGTGTCACAAACCTCCCCCCTTTGCGCCCGGGGTCTGTGCAGTGGGCATCCTGCAAAGCATGTCCCCGGTGTCGCTGAGTAGCCGGCCAGCACGGGCCTCCGGCGTGTGTGCACAGTTTGAAGTTGGCAGGGAGGTGGCGTCCCGGTCACGAGGGGCCGACAGATGGCAGGAACGAGGCTGGGGAAAGCATGCATGTTGGGGACGCGGTAGTTTCCCCCCTCCCCCTCCAGAGTGTAAATGCCCCGACCAGCGTCTCCGTGGGGACCTTCTGGCGCTCGGGGTTCGTGAAGGGGGCGCCTCGCTGCTCTCGTCCCGGCCCCGCTGCACAGCCGGCCGGCACGGGCCTCCCTTGTGTTAAGGTCTGGATTGCGGGAGGGGCTGCGTGGTATGTGCGCAATCCCACCCCCCTTACCCATGCAGCCACGTGGGCTGCGAGTTTTACCGAGGTCCTGGGGGAGCTTTGGGTTAGGGTTGGAAAGGCGCGTCAGTGCCCGGCGGCTGCCCGCACCAGAGCCCTTTGCCAATTGGGGTCCAATGTCTCTCACAGACAGGACAATTACCCCCCACCTGGCCCTCATAACTATGCAGTTACACGCGGCACCGTAGCTCGGGCCTTGGGCGGGTGCGACGGGGCTGGCCATAAAGGTGGTATGATTCACAGTAAAATCCTGTTTCTAGGATTGCGGCCTCAGGGTTAAGATGAGTCCAGCAGATGGCTCCGATACATCCCGGCCCCTGCGGTTACCTGTCCAAGTTCCGAAAGACGGTTCATGGGTCGACAACATGCTGGGTGGCTGGTAAGGGGGAGGGGCTCGACCGGCCGTTCTTGCATGGAATGACAGTCTGGGAACGTGTGCTCAAACCCCACTGATGCAACGGTACAATTTGCAAATCCATGTTTAAAATGCGTGCACATGTCTTGCGCCTGGGCAATGGCGGGCGGGGTGAGCTACGGGTTAATCATCTTTTCGGTCGGGGCGGGGAGCCACGGATGGTTTCCAGACCCTGGTCATGCCTGAGTACGCTGTGCATCTAATGGCAAGTCACCACCGGATGGGTGCATGGCTCTGCACCCGATTATAGGATAGGTGTGAGGGGGTCGAGGAAAGGACCGAGCCCTCTCGTGTGCCTCAGGCTGGCTGTGCTCTGCCCCAGCCTTGCTGTGCTCTGCCCCAGCCTTGCCGGGCTGCTGCAATTCACAAATCCAAGAAGGATTGGTGCTCGGCATACCCGACCACAGGCCTGCAGGAGGTGTAGGTCCTGAGGCGGATCCGCACGGGGGCATCCCCCCCTCGCCAGCGTTTCATGTGCAGCGCGGGTTGGAGCACACCTGGCATCAGTGGGGAGGGGATCATACCCGCCGCAGAGATAACTTGGGGCGCGGAACGGTGCGAGGATGCACTGGTTGGCATCGTTATTGGCAGGGATGCAGCAGAGTATGGGAGACATTTATGAAGAGGGTCTGACGCCCACTTAAAACCAGTTTTGCGGCATTCCATAATCGTGCTGCGAGGTCAATTTGGGGAACTCTTGCAGGGTTGTCTATGCCGTTTATTAGGCCCGGTTAATGGTAGACTTTGTGTTGTATCTGCATGGCTGGTGGCTGTTCATAGAAAGGGCAGGATATGTAACAAAACAAAACAAAAAAAAAAAAAAACGTCCAACTAAATGTCATAGCCTTTGAACGATCAGGACAACACCGGGGGGGCTCACGTACTAACACACCTTAGCGGGACCCACCGGGGTGGGGTCGGCCGCACAACCTGTTCACCATGTCCCCGGGGAGGGGCGTAGCCTCGCGGCCAGGGCTGCTGACCGCAGGCATGGAAGTCCGGTCAAGCATCGGCGATCGCTACACGCTCGGTACTAGTGACATCACTCCCCTCCCGTGCCCTGCGCTGTCCCGGGGGAGGATATCATTTGTAGGCGCTACCCCGTTCCACCGCGTGGGGAGGTCCGCGCAGCGACCTCCCCCTCCACATGGTGCACGGCAGCGAGCGCATTCGAGCGTGTCGGGGCAACTCAGCGCTGGGACACGCGTTGCGAGGTGGCCGTGCGCTCCCCAATCTAGATTCATTTCAAACGCTGTGCAGTAGTCCTTGACACTCGATATTCGCCAGGGGGGCACGAGGGGTACTGCAGGCGCTCCGTTTGGGACGCCACGGGAAGCTCTTGCACGGAGGATTTTGAGGTGCGGAACTGTAAATTGGTGAAATTTGCGGAGATAGCAGATTCGTGTGCATTGTGGCGGAATGGCAGCTGTGACCAGACGCGTCACGGGTCAGTAAAACGCCCCAGAGCCATGAGAGAGTTAGGATGCACCTTTGCCTTGTTTTGACCCTTTGGGCATGGCCGCCTGCACCAAAGCCGGCCGACCGAGAGCCTCCATTGGCTGAGTCTTGCAAGTGGACGGTGGTAAGAATTTACCCCGCGAGCATTCGGCTCCTCGGGCGGGGGGGTACACACAGCACGCACGTTGCAAGGTCACGTGGTCCGGCTGAGCACGGTTCCCCCCTACCCACACAGTGGCAAGGTGCTCAAAGGATCCAGCGCAGCTTCGGAGGGGTGCACGGCCTTGATGTATTTCCCCCTCTCCCCACGTGCACTATGTACAGGACCGAGCGTCATGGGGCCGGTGAGAGGCACTGGGCCCCTTTTGGGGGTATTGCGGCCTAGGTTTGGCCGGTTTTTGCGCTGGGGAAGGTATCCCTAAGCCTTAAAGCGGCTGAGGCGCCTCCCCCCATTTCATATTTGTTTAGCTTGCGCATCGCTGGGGGGATGGGTCCCGTGGGGGTTGCCTTCCGGGCAATGCCCTGAGTGGGAGCTTTCATGTCAGTGGAGCTCTTGCTCGGCCCAGGGACTTGGACTGCACCGGTTCCTGACTTGTGTTGAGGAGGGGCGTGTCTGCGTGGTTGGCTCGCCCCTCGGGCTGGTCTCCTAGAGTAAGAGGGGGTGTGCGGGGATGCCGTGTACCCCCTCTAGTTGTTGCGGTTGGGGGACTGGCGTAATTGCCCAGGCGGGTCCCGCGGGTCGGCGATTGAGGGACCTTCACTTTCCTGGTCGCTCTTGCGGTTCCGTTTCTCGACGCAGGAAAAACGTTTCTGGCCTTTCTCGCTCCGCGTGGCTAATTGCAAATTTTGTCTTCATTTGTGATGAGTGTGACGGCCAGAGCTCCGGACTTTGGCGTTTGAGAAGCAGGTTCGAGCAGGGGAGTACCCACAAATAAATGTCCTTTGCCAGCTTTGTTTGGTAGGCAGAGCGCCTTGCTTATTGACCTGCAGGTCTTTAGTTCGAACACATGCGAGCCTATATAGGAAATGTGTTAAATTTAATTAAGTTATGCCTAACTTTTCAATGTTTTACCGCGAAGGAAATGTCGGTCATTGTCTTGGTGTTGCAGCGGGGGACTGGAGCCGGTTTCAGGTGTAGTAGTTGTCTGTTTGGGCACCACATGCTTCGTGAGAGCGCAGGGTTTTGGGCGTTCACGGGGCCTTCGTTAGCTAAGGTTTTGTTAATCTCAACGAACTGGTCATCTAGCATAGAACCGTATTGCCATTCGTAACTATTACTAATAACTAATACTTGGGATGCATCCGGTTGGAGTAGCACTCCAGAAGCTTAACAATGGCTTCCTTTGCGCTGGCCGGGTTCTGCTGCATCCGTGTTTCATGTGAGGGCCTCTCTTGTGCGCATGGTGCGCTCACTCTGGCAGTTTAGCGCGGGCCAGTGTTGTCTTCTGACCCTCGCACAGGTCATGGTCGATACTCTTACAACTAAGCCATTAGTTGTTGTTTATTTACCTTATGCAACTAACAACCATTGAAAGTCAATAGTCCCGGCTTGCTGTAGGGGTCATGTTACAGTTGATTATATATCTGGACACAATGATGGAAGAGGCAGAACTATGCAGCACACCACGCTAAGCAAAGATGTTCAGCTTGGATGTTTTAATCCATTCATTACATCAACCACCCCCATCTTTAGAGAGTCCCCTAGTTTTCATACCACTAAAACCCCGGGCTACAGAGGTTGACACAGTCAAATTGGAGGAAGGAGTGGTTCGGTTTTGTTCAGGGGGTGTTTTCGTCTGCTGACCACATGAATCCTGGTTCACATTAATGTTGGGTGAATGCGAGGTGAACATAATGGCAAAGTTCGGATCTGTTCGTGGTGTGCCCATCTTGTATGGGACTAGAGGTCCGTTGGTCTAATGGGGGGTATTACTGATACCGATATGTCTCCCTCTTCTTCAGTGTTTGATTTTGCTCGCAAGAAAGTGCCAGTGGCACGCTGGGAAACCTTAGCAAAGTCGGTATGGAATACATATGCTGGGTGAGGGACGCCAGCATGGCGGCACAGCACCCGTCAGTGCCGACGGACGGATGGGTCTGCAGGCTAGCACCCAATTGGTGTCGCGGGTGACCACGCAGTTGGTCATCATTTCTCTGCCCCCATCTTTTCATAGGGAAGAGATATGTGGGGCACCTAATTGCTCACAGCCTGGCCAGTAAGGTGGGCGCAAAGCGGGTTGTTACCCATTACATGTTTTAAATCAAATGCTTTGGGGCACTTGCAGCAGTGAGGGAGCTTCCTGAGGACATGAGGGTTAGTAGCACTCCCCTCCCCAGTCAGCAGAATGGCTGCAGGCTCGGGCAGGTCAGAGGGGTATTTCTGGGTGGTGCTTGTAGAAGGTCATGTGCCATTTAAAGGCTCGACGAAAGGGCAGGTTACTGCGAAGGTTGTTCCAAAGTTTTGGGGTCAAACTGGGTTGGAGCAGTAAAGTCAAAGCACAAACAGGCTACAATGTATTAAGGAACATTTGGCATTCCCAGTATTCAATAAAAGGGCAGGGATTGATACATATTGTCCCCTCCTGTTCCCACGGTCTTGTCTGCTCCATGGCATACTAGCAGAAGTTCAGGAGGGCTAGACTTCACCTAGGGTGTTGACTGGCCTAATCGAGGGGCAAATCCAAAGGTTTCACATTTACTAACATGTGAAATTTTCAGCTGCAGTGCATAGTTAATTATATGCACAGTATTATTAAGTCAAATAAGAGATGTATTAACTAGTATGACCAGTGGACATTCTCACACCAAGGCATTTGGCAGCAGTGAGGGTTGCTAGGCTGTAAGGATATCAAGGTTGAATATGACTGCCAGGCATCAGTAGCACTGAGCGGCTTGCAGCCAGAGGCGGTAGCCGATGCAAGGGCAGCGGTTAGATTAGAGCCCTACTCAGAGGACCGCCTTAAGTGCTTGGAGGTCTGTTGGCACGGCCTTTCAAGGGAAGCCATTGTCGAGTGGGCTGCTCTGAGCAGGGCATTTGCAGGCGTAAGTAACAGTATCAGCTGCCAGTTCAAACGTGCATCTTTAACTAATTTACTCAGACAACTGGGACAGGAAGTAAGGCGGGCGGGATAACTCCTGCTTCTACCTGCATTGGCACATCCTGTCAGGAGTGACTGTCAAAGGGATGGCACTTATGCCAGGTAATGTTAGCACCCATCCACACCAAGCCGAGTGTTAAGGTCACCCCTGGGCCGCGTTACACAGCCCAGTATCAGGCCCTTGTGGGTCAGTGCCATGAATTACTGAAGTGAACTGAACAGGAGGCGTGACCGTGGGTTACGCTAGCAGAAGTTTGGGGAAGAGCTAAACTCCACCCATGGTCATGGTGTAGTCTTCAGTAAGTTTGGAGTTGTCACTCTTATTTGACCAGGGGTTCGATGCTACACGAGGGCATCGCTGCGCTGCGGCCAGAGCACTGTCTTTGTGTTTCCCAGAGGGGCAGCTAGTGAAGGCAAGGCTCTTCCCAAACCTGGCACCAGAACACAAGGTAGTCAGGGCCAACTTGTCTGTTGGGTGACTTGGGTAGGCACCGTGTAGTTGTCACTCCACGAAGGGGTGAATTGTCTCCAATAGTGGGCACAATACATATGCGTGTCTGTTTGTGGTATCTCCTAGCGGACCCACTGACGGGGTACTGCAGCTAAACAGGGAACTGGGAAGCTTGGGTTTCCGTCACTGTGGCAGGTTTAAAGCATCCAGGGTCGGAGAGGCACAGTAGGTACTGTGCATCTGTGATCCGATGGCAGTTAGGCAAGCGGGGTGCGCTGCGTAAGTTGTAATTACATGAAAGGGTGAGGTGTCTCCAGTAGTGGGCGCAAGACATACATTGTTTCAAACCAGCTTCGATACCATTAAGGTGTTCACCAGGGTAGCAAGCAAAGGGGTTTGTGCATAAGCTGGGCAAAGGGGCGAAATAAGTGCACCCCAGAACCAAGGGCAGTTGACTATGATCCTGCAGTTAGGCGCAAACGCCCGCCCGATCATTAATAGATGCCACGCTGGGTGGTGATGCTGTCAGCCAACAGTGGGCTGCCGTCCCAAGTAATGGGGACACAAGGTGTCAAGCACGAGGCTACTATGTAAAAGAACATTTGGCATGTCCAATGATCAACAAAAAGCTAAATTTAACTGAGCAGGTAATTTTCCACCGCTGGGGTTGCCCAGGGGTGGGCAGTGTGAACACCCCTGCCCCCCTATCCGGGGGCTCCCGCAGGGAGGGTTCCAGCCTGTCGACTTTTCCTGCAGTTAAGGTCAAATGCCCTGCCCGGTTAGCTATATTAGCCTCACTGGGCGGGGGTGCTGTCAGCTAACACATTGTGCTGCGTCCCCAAGAAAGGGGGAACAAGGTGCCAAGCACAAAAGGCAAGGCGAGCAGTGTGAACCCCCCCTCCTATTCGGGAATATTCTGGGATGAAGGGCAAAGTAGGACTTAGCCAATCCTTAAAGTTAGGCACCATATGGCAGCCAGTGCGCACTGCATTAATCACACGGATTCTCTAGCTGGTATCCCCAGGGGGTTCACCACGAAGGGAGCTGAGCTGGCGAAATTCCCATAAGAAATAAGGGATGCACGGCAAGGGCAGGAGGGCACCCTGGCTCATCGTCACACACGTCTAGTTATGGACATTCCTGTGCGTCATGAGTTAGAAAGCAAATGGACGGTGCAAAGGTTAAAGTATAATCCTTCTCGCCCGAATAGCCAGAAGTAGGCAGGTGGGTGTGGGAGCGGTCTCCCAACAAGCGGGCAGCTGTCCCTTAAGTGGGGACACAGGTGCGCTAGACACACCGTCCTAGTAGGACGGCAGCTAGGTGAGCTCAGCAAATTCATGGGGCAATGTGAGCCAGGGAATCTGATCTGCCCCGCCCAGAGTTGGCACGGGGCTGAGTTATGTATGTGAAGTAGTGGAACTTTCCCACAGGAGGGTGGATAGTTTTGGCACAAATTCACAGGGCAGAAGGGCCTTTGTGTTGCATTAGACACTAGCTGATCCAGGCTATCGGCAAGGGCTATTGTGATACAGATGGGGTTCATCTATCACCAGTGGGAGGGATCTCTTCCCTAGCTTTGCAGGAGGTCTGGAAATGAGAGGTTGCAGGTAAGAAAGGAGCTTTTGGTGGGGGGCTCTGGCGGCGACGGTGGCCACCTCCCGAGCTGTGGCGGAGTTACAGGGCGATCTGGAAGCAGAGGGGTACAGAAGGGTACCTCTGCGCGGCACCATGGTGGGTGCCAGAGCCAAATCCTAGGAGCCTCATGGGAGGTTCCTAGAAAACCGTGTTGGCGCCCCGTTAGTCCTTCGGGCGGTTGTGGGCCTGAACAACCGGGGGTTTGCTATGCTACGCTCCGCCCTGAAAGGGGCGTGAGTAATAAGGAACCATGTGTCACGTGATCCGGGAAGAGGATCACCAGAAGTGGCAGCACAGATGGGGTTCGCCCCAGTGCTGCTTGGCTCATCAGGCGGGCAGGCGGCCCAGACGGTTGCCTGCCCTTGGATCGCCCGTAAGATAACCCACCATATTACATAACGGTGTATGTAATAAACCTGCAGCAATTTTTACCCAAACAAGAAATGTGTTGTGTGATTATTTATGAGCATGCATGTTACGTTGGAGGGGTGGGGTAGGTTGCCAATGCTGGTACTATGCGGCTGTCCGAGGCCCCCGCAGGGGCCACTAAAGAGGGCAGCCCTCTAGTGCCAGCTGGGCACCCCACACCCCTGTAGGGGCAGGGACTCAGGGAGGAGTCCCCCAAGCCTGGTCGCAGCGCGATAGGCGAGAATCACGTCCGGGGTGCGAGGACAGGGGAGGGGTATATAGGCCTCCCCCACCATCTTGTCGTCCTCTATCACGCGCCCGGACACGCCGTCTCCCACCCTACCGCTTACCCGGCGTGGTTCGTGGCAGGCAGGAGGCAGAGAATGTTGTAATGTTGTCTTTTTCGTTGCAGGCGGAGTTACAGGGCGATCTGGAAGCAGAGGGGTACAGAAGGGTACCTCTGCGCGGCACCATGGTGGGTGCCAGAGCCAAATCCTAGGAGCCTCATGGGAGGTTCCTAGAAAACCGTGTCGGCGCCCCGTTAGTCCTTCGGGCGGTTGTGGGCCTGAACAACCGGGGGTTTGCTATGCTACGCTCCGCCCTGAAAGGGGCGTGAGTAATAAGGAACCATGTGTCACGTGATCCGGGAAGAGGATCACCAGAAGTGGCAGCACAGATGGGGTTCGCCCCAGTGCTGCTTGGCTCATCAGGCGGGCAGGCGGCCCAGACGGTTGCCTGCCCTTGGATCGCCCGTAAGATAACCCACCATATTACATAACGGTGTATGTAATAAACCTGCAGCAATTTTTACCCAAACAAGAAATGTGTTGTGTGATTATTTATGAGCATGCATGTTACGTTGGAGGGGTGGGGTAGGTTGCCAATGCTGGTACTATTCTGATTGCTTTATTTAGCAGTGACTTTCAAATCCCTGTCACTGAAATTGAGCCATGAGAGAAATTCTTTAAGATCTTCTTGTTTCCCAATTCGTACATAAAAGATGTTGTCTATAAACCGCGACCAATATTTGATGTTTTCAAAGAAGTGTGCCACTTCATAGTATAAGTGTTTGTGTTCGTATTCTCCCATACAGATTTTCACTATACTGGGGGCACAAGAAGCTCCCATGCTAGTCCCGTTGATTTGCTGGTAGATGTCTCTGTTGAATGCAAAGTAGTTGTTGAGAAGCTCTTTCCAGGCATTCCAGAATAAAACCATCAGGTCTCTCACCAGGTGTTCTCTCCATGAGGACTGTAACTGCTTCTATTGCTTCTTTCTACAGAATATTTGTGTACAGCGCCTCAGTGTCTACTGTGACTATAATTTCTCACTGGGAGTTAAAAGGCGCATTTTCAAATTTGGAAATCATATCTCTTGTGTCTCGAATGTAGGAAGCATAGCGCTTGGTCATGGGACAAAGAAACGTATCCACGTATTTGGAAAACTGTAATGTGAAGGAATTGATAGATGAAATGAAGGGACAAAGTGGAGGGTCCTCAATGCTCTTGTGGGTTTTGGGGACTCCATATATGGCTATATATGCATGAAGGAATTTGAATTCCTAACAAAGAGAACCCAGTCATTCCAACCTTTCATGGAGTCCCCAAAACCCACAAGAGCTTTGAGGACCCTCCGCTTTGTCCCACCATTTCATCTATCAGTCCTATCTTTGTGAATACAATTGATATGTACACTGTATAGTGTTTTTATGTGAATGGCAGGTTAAATGTATGAAATAACCGTTTTTTCTTGTTTTGTACAAATGTGTCTTTGATAAGCAACAACATTGAAATGTATATGGCAAAAATTGTAAATAATGTTTTGAACAACCAAATTAGTAAGCATAATTGGACATACCCACTATGGTTCAAATAAATCAAAAATAAAAAAATATATCAAAAGAGCCATATGTCTAGAAATCATCATTGGTCAGGTCATTGAGCACTTAGAGCTAACATAGAAGAAATACAGGTTACGTGGGATTTTGTACTTTTGTTGTGCTTGTCTTTTCTCCCTTTTCCCAGACCTTAAATTAACATATAGGGGGTACCTTTTATTCTTATCTGATGAGCTACAGGCTTTGCCAGTGCTTTTTGCCGATTGCACGCCTGCAGCAAGATGCATATGCATGCTTGGCAAACTTGAAATGGGTTGTATAGTAAAGAAAACCCTTACCAAAATGGCTAGTGGTACGCACACATGCTATGTGATGAATTCACATGTCGTGATTTATGCCTCATACGTGCACATGGGTTGTAACACAGGTGGCCATTTTTAATTTGCTGTTCGTATGTAGCGGACAGCCATGTTAGGGTGTTAAATTAAAATGTAACGATTCTCTGAGTGTGCACTCATAGAACAAGCATTTGCAATGCAATAGGTCTCGCATTTGCGAGAGTTGGAGCTATTAGCGTTGTAAATGATAATGTCTTTTAGCCATGTGTTTTTGTTTGGAGTGTTGTGGATGTATGTAGTGTGGAGTGGAATTATGTGGGTTGAATTGACATTGCTAGGCATTATGATAAACACTGGGAAGACTTGTGTGACATCAGATGCATTCCAAAGACAATCTGAAACCCACGTGAAAGCTTGTTATGAAACTGTCAAAAGCCACTTGTATCTTAAAGATGTGAATAGATCTATACAACTAGAGTGACCAACCCATGTCATTACAGTAAACCAGGCTTAAGCAATGGGCTGGGAGTATAGGAGAGATTGCACTGTATAAAAGATTTGTGCATAGTTTGTTAACATCAGAGTACTTTGACTGTAGTCAACCTATGGATCAGGAAACCGGTGTGATGTGAGCTACCGACGCAAAGTACTAGAAACTGTATCATAGTAAGAGCTGCTTACCATGGACACCATCGCTGAGTGAGGAAACGGAATAAAGAGGGGGCATAAGGTGGGCTTTAAGAATAAAAAGCTGTAAAAATGACTTGCCTTTGTTCTAATTTTTTCCCCTTTCGCCGCTCTATTTAGCCCCAAACGACTGACCCTGACACGCAACCGGTGTGTGAGTAAATTTGCTGTCAGAGAACACATAACTTACATAAAGGCTCAAAAGAAGGACAACTGCAGAGAACAGGATAACCAGTTTTATGTCGTACAAGGAAGGGAAAATATAATTTGACTGCATATCGTATTTCTAAGTTTAAATCAAAATGGGCACCAAAGCTGCTGTGTCCAAATATAAAAGGTAACGAGAGTTACAGGTATTGGCGTTGTAAATGACCATGTCTTTTACCCATGTACTTTGACAGCAAGGAGACCGTTACAGTGAGCAACAGCTAAAGTGCCGGCAGGCAGATGGAAACGGAACATTTTCCCAATTACAACTTCATATCGTAAGGAGGTATGCAGTGGCAAACAGATGGGTGTAAGTAATGTGCGGTGTATGCGACGTTTGCAGGCAGAGACTGTGAGGGGCCAAGGAAAGCAGGTGCTGTGTTATGCATTTCCATTTTATATGTTTCGTTCTCCTGAGCTAACAAAATTTTGAGTCAGAAGAACAGACTAATTGACAGTATTAAGAACTTTATATTTAAAAAACTGGAAACCTACGAGTAGCTAGAGGCGGATTCGGTTTGTGGTGTTGCGTAGGCAGGAAAGAATAGGTACTGTGCTTGCAGGTGATTAAAAGTGCCGTATTGGGTGTGTGCTTGCGTTTAAGGAGAGCAGGACCATGGGCGTGTTGCCTGTGTATCTGTGTGTGTGGGTAGGAAAGGCGAGACACTGTTGTGTATTTGTTTATGGTGGTGGGTAGATAAGGCCAGGTTTTGTGAGAGGAGTAGGAATGGCAAATTTTGGAAGGTGCAGAAAGAACACTCATTGTGCTGTCCAGGAGTATAAACCCATCAGTAATATGTCTGTATGAGGGACAGGGAGAGACCTGCAGCTGTGTGTCCATTGGTGTTTGTTTTGTGTGTCCAGGTTGTGTTTGGCTGAATAATGATGTCTGTTCCCTGAATTTTGTTATCAAATTTAGGTAAGAGGAATGCCGGGGGAGGTGATGGATAGCCAGGAAAACTGATGCCAGAACTTTTTGCAACTATGCTATATGCCAACAGTCTGTGGAAAAAAACTGCACAGTATAACAATTAATGTGAAAAATTGCTTCGTCACATAGCAATGTCTTGCTATTAGTGACCATATTGTCATCAGTGTGTGGCATGGTAGTGCTCCGTGCATCCATGGCAAAATCATGTGGCATTAATAACAATACTACTTAGAATGGCAATGACACTGTGACAGAAATATTCTCTGCGTTCAGGCGGTGTAGCATGGAGCACCGTATGGTATCACACAATGCTGTGGCACGATGGTTGCTACTCCTTGTGGCGCTGATGGCAATGTAACATGCACTTAAGAGTGACGTTCGTTCTGACGCTGGCAGCTTGATTTTTGTTCCTGAAATTGCGCGCCGGTTCCAATAATGATGGGTGAATTTTATGTGGAGAAAGGAAGCGTTTTATTGTGATGGAGGAAGGGGCTGGCTTTTTATGCTGATAACCGTGGCACTTCCATTTCTGTTTGCGGATATTACAACATACTGAGGGCTATTTTGTGACTGATAAGCAAACGACCTGCACTGTTAATAAGCTATTTTTATTTACTCTTTCGCACTGAATTATCAGCTGCTGCGCCATTTACATTCATTTTTACTCGAACATTATTAAAATACCTTATCTGTTTATTGCAGTCCCAGACACCTGCACCGCTATGATGGTGCACACTTTCTGTTGATCTCACACTGAAACCTCCGTATATTACAGACTTCACAAGTCCCCGGGCGCTTGTGAATCACTGTGTGAATCCGTGTACCGTCTGCCTTCACAACCACTGACCCCTTGCTCAGCGTCGACCAGCAATACTTGTGTGATGTATAGCCTCGAGCAGTATTTCTGACCAGGGAAATTCACTGCCTGCTTATCTGTACCCGCCTCTTGTTTGCTGTTTGTTGGTGCATGAAAGAGTGTGCATGTCATACATGTACCAGGACTGTTACAGATGTGCCCTTCGTGACAGCAATAAACAAAGTTCAGTCGGGCGCAAAGGGGTACAAACCATACCTTTGATGCGGGCAGTGCTCATGATTTCAGGTGCTCGGAAGCAAAGTAAGCCCTCCTTTCAACTTTGAACAAAAGGCAGCAAAGTTTACTAAGAGAAAATGTTCAAAACAAGGCGAAAGCAGAAGAGCAACCGAGCCTTAGTCACACTGCAAGGGGGTGAGCTGCCATCTAAGTTGTAGCCTCCTCAGTCGCACAGCAACCAACTCTCGGTCAGCGAGAGGACATGCATCCGAGAGCGCGGAAAGGGAGCAGCTGGACCTGGAGCTGCCGTTCTTCGATCTGTCTGAGTGTACGAGGGGCCAAGGCGGCGGCAGTCCGACTCGGGAGCTGGAGACCAGAGTTCGAGCCTCGGCATTGCCTCAACGTTCTGTGATTCTTAGCAAATCACATAATCTACTAATCTAAATAGACAAATCGCGGGATCTACTAATTTAAATAAAAAATAAAAAAAGTGATCTCGGCGGGTTGGGGTAGGGAAAGACAATGAAAAAACCAGTGGTGCGCGCGCACCACAGAGGAGCGAGGGCCAGGGAGCGCGGCAGTGGCAGCGAGGCGAACGCGCGCTGCTGCGCGTTCTGGCCACCGTAGGGAATGGGAGGAGCGAAGGCGGGACATGCGCCCGCCTTTGCTCAATCGCGTGCCGTTTTTTCTAAAAAAACGCACGCTACAGCCAATGAGGGCTTCTGAAAACAAAACCACACGAGCGTGTAGGTCGTTTTCAGAAGCCCTTTCTAGAGGTCTCGCGCTGTGCGAGCAGTGCTGCGCACTGCAACGCTAGGCGCGAGACCTAAAAATAAGTGCACACAAAGCGTGAAAATGGATAGGTGGTCCGACAGCTCTTCTTTGCGGCTGTCACAGCTTTGTGAGAAAAAAAATATTGAACACAGGGAGTGGGATGAGAGCATGATAGGAGCGAGGCGGGGAGCAGTGGGAAGCAGGGTAGGGAAGAATTAAGGGGCATATTATTAAGAACGGCGTTAAAATTATCTCCGGTTTAGCGGCAGAAAACTGCCGCTAAAGCGGCGATAATGGGCTTGATAATATGCCCTGGAGAATTCAATAGAAGCCCATGTTCACACCAGAACATGGGCTTCTATTGGAATTCTCCAGGGCATATTATCAAGCCCATTATCGCCGCTTTAGCGGCAGTTTTCTGCCGCTAAACCGGCGATAATTTTTAACGCCGTTCTTGATAATATGCCCCTTAGAGAGTGTGGAGCAAGAGCAACAGGAAAAATGGGGTAACAGCAAGGACCTAAAACGTGTGTGTGCATCCACCATGAACTGAGCCTCTGTCATAGATTCACTGGATCACCGTACATGGACTCAGTAGGCGGTCACTATTCACTAGGGTGATGCTGTAGCAGCTCACAAGTGCTGGCCATCTCAAATACGCCCCTGAGCCCAGCACCAGCAAGCAATGGATAAAATAAACCTCTGCAGAAGCAGCACTTTGTAGTGGGCTGACTGGAGCTGTCAAATGAATGCACTAATGCCATGAAGCAAGTGCCGGAGCACGGCACTGGCAAACAACGGTACAAATTGTGTACCTGGTGTACCAAAGTTCTGTAGGATCCTTTATCAACTGGGGTAGGGGAGTGATATCCCTAAAGAGAGGCCATCTCAGACTTTCTTCCAAGTCAGCGCATCTGCGCATCATCAAAATGCCTAACTGCTGCTTAATAGAGGACTAGACATTTTATACACTTATTTATTCATTGATGTATTCATGCATTCTTTGAAGCGTCAGCAGGTCACTTAGTTATTCCTTTGCAGCTGGGCACTGTTGGTTGAGTGAGGACCTGAGGGACAGATGTTCGGTCCAAAGCTTATTCATCCACAGTAAATGTAGAAGAGTAAAGTGCGATCTTGTGCCTGCATCTGGCTCATGGTCCCTGTTAGGGGGCGTGGCTTGAATCTGGGGCATGGGGCCTCTGTAGGGGTAGGGCTTATTCTGCCTGGCAATCATCCCCCTAGGTAATAAAAGGCACTTGGAATTTCTGCAATGACCCCCGAATGACCCTCACCAAAAGGACGCTACTCATGAACAATTTTTAATTTTGTTTGCCTTGAAATTATTTCAAAATCTCAACGAGGTAGAAATTGTTTTCGTATTCAGAAAAATAGAAGAGCCTCATTCTTAAACCCACAGCACTTAAATGCGAGTTTGTGCCTAAATTCAGATTCAGAATTTTTCGGTAATTACTGCACATTTTTTAAACTCACCAAATGGGGAAACATGCAGAAGTGCCGAGTTCTACTCAATTACGAGGTGCAGAGCATGCAGTGATGTGGTAAGTACAGAACGCTGCATTAGCCATAATTCTGGGTGCAGGAGCCACACGTCATTTTACTTCAGAAATTACAATCAGCCCCGAAATTGATAATGATAATTTATTCCTTTGAATTTGGTCCAATCTATTTTTGAGGATAGCATTGTATTATTAGTATGAAAACAATTCCTCATTTTAGTGCATCAAAAGAGCTCTTGACAAAGAAGAAACTAGTTATTTTGAAGTGTTTGTTTTCAGGCAAGACTAATAATGTTGCTGAAATTGTTTTGTCAGTGAGAAAACGGTGGATAACAATCTCCTTTTCTTTGTACTTCGCTGCAAGAAATAATGAGGTTGAAAATGTCTTATTAATGCGAAAAATGAGGATGCTAATTTAGATTTATCTGTATGTAGTTAAAAGTAAAAATGAGGTGGACAGTGTTTGCAATAAGAAAAATGCAATTGCAAAATGAAATTGAAAATAATGACACTGAATGGTGCAATCATTAAGTAATAAAACAGATCAACAACGTTGAAACTGTTTCACTGCTGGCACATGAAATGAGTCGTTGTTAAGATGAGTAATTTTGACTTGGGTCACCTGTCTTGTTGCTTTGTGGGGCTTCCGTGAGCTTCAACCCTTTAGTCCCACTGAAATATGTTTTTCTTATGCATATTCCCAATGTCATTATCTTTGTTGTATATATCATTA